>CM040123.1:307965480-308565480 GCA_022559845.1 Amorphophallus konjac | reverse complement strand
GCAGTCCGCCATACCATAAAGGTTATGGCGTTAATTACATCCCCCACGAGGAGGGAACACCTTTGATTAATTGCCGAGATAGCGGGCTGTCAAAGCCAGAATAAAGGATACAGAGCATGCGAGTGATCATGCAAGATGCTATGATTGACTACACACGATTTATTAGGGTGGACCCTGGTACATGGCGGAGGATTTAGGCTCGAAGGCCACCTTCACGCGTAAAAAGGCCTCCAATCAGGCGTAACCTGACCTTCTGGCAATGTTATTTGATATACCAAGGGTGCACCCGCTGAGCATGCCTTAATGCGACATGAATGCATGATGATGATGATAAGTAAGATGACATAATTATGAAGATGAATATGATTCAGTCACATATTTATTAAGCCCCGCCAACGAGGGAAAGGATGGCACAAGCATGATGATAAGGGTAGAGTGAAGACAGACATAATGGTGAAAACATGATAGCGAGAAGGTTTCGACTCGAAAGGCCCTCTCCTTATTCAATTTATTCCTAATTAGGGTTGATTGACTTCGCCCTCGGGAAGGCGGGGGTCGCTCGGGGCGAGCCAGGGATTAAAGAGTACAGCGATTAGAAACGGCGCCTGAAAGCGTAGGTATAGGACTTAAAACGGCGTCGAAACCGTAGGTAAATAAAGAGGTTTAAAACGGCGCGGCCCTGATTGGGGCGCGCCGGGGAGAGCGCGCCGGGGAGAAGCGCACCGGGGAGGGCGCGCCGTTTTAGAGCGCGCCGCTTAGGCCGCGCCGTAAACGAATGGTGCCAGTTTAACTTAAAACCGAGAATTTGTTCATTTTTTTTAGGTTTATTGAAATACTTTGGAAAACATTGAGAATTTATTTAAGCTATTATTTCACAGGGTCGACCCCGGGGCATCCGGGAGCCGAGTCACGGGCCCGCGCGAGGTTCGTACTCGAGCGCGGCGATCATTCCGAGTTATACTCGTTCGAGCCAAAATTTCGGCAGCATCTCCCCATCCCGGAGGATTTATCGGGGAGAAGCGGGGAGTACTCACGTAACGGAGCAACCCCTAAAAGTCGGGCGGCACAACGACGGCCGGCAAAAATCCGAACGGAGAGGAAAAACCCCGAGGTCAAACCTACTAGGGGCGCCAAATCCGTGGGCGACCGTGAGTGAATGAGGCGACTCGATGTGGGAGCGAAGACACCGAGGGCTAGCCTGCGAGGGGCACGCGACCCGAATCATCACAACACTCAAATCGGGACGACCGATATAAGGAAGGAATCCCCGAGGGCTAGCCTACGAGGGGAACACAACCCACGGCCACCACAAAGTCCATTAAGGACCATGGATTTTGAACTGTAGGGCTTAGCCCCGTTGCTGTGCACCCAATGGTCTGCAGGGACATTCATCATCAATGGACGAGCCCTCTGTCGGCCAAGTGACTGATGCAGAAGATTTGGGGAATATCCCCCTCCCCGGATGCCGCAGTGATGCTACAGAGCATACTCTCGTTAAGGTGTAAGCGACACAAAAGGAAGCAATGTCAGACATCGTCTGACGGCGGCAGACGGACAAATGAATTGCTTAGAAGCATATTAAAATGATGAAGCCCCACGGGCGGAGCAGGCCAACACGAGCACGACATGTGATTAACACATAGCCCGGAGCATGGATATGCGTACATATATATGATATTCGAAAGCAAACCGACATGGGGCTCGCCGTTAGACTGGGAACAATCTAAGAGCTCTTCCCCGCCCCTCTGGCCTATGAAGCAGAGCACAAAGGGGACGGTGAAGAATCTTCTTCCCTAGGCGGAGACAGACAGAGATATGCACACAAGTACATCTCCGCTCGCAAAGCCCGTGGAATATTCAATGCCGAGCCCGGCCATTGCATCAGACTCGAAAGAAAGAGAACCCCGGGGAGGGGGATGAATGACTCATATGGCCCGAAGGCATATCCAATGTCAGATAAACCAGTTATACGAGAGTATATATATATATTGGGGAAACCATTAAATGCACGCTCGAAGGAGGGTTAGAGAGCGAGAGGAAGAGATACGACATCAATCACAATAGCTCTTCATTCATCCCGTGAAAAAACACAGGTATATATACAGAGCATATAGATTCCAGTGCCGTCGTTGTCGATCGGCCGCCGTTTACATTAATGAAGAAACGATTGCAGACAAAGTGAAAAGGGCAAAGGAAAATGATGAGAGAACGGGAGGCCAGGCTCATATCATCGCCCCTCCCCTCCTTCACTTAGATTGTGCCAGAGGAAGAAAACCAAAAGAAGAACAGAGGGATTGACCGGAAGAAACACGGAGACCCACCTAAACTCTTTCTTCCGAACGGAATATCGGGTCCCTAGCTTCTCTTCTCCGGCTCCGGAGATATTCCGAGTAGCAGACGAGGAAGACGACGGTGAGGGCCCTCGTAGAAAACCCTACTTCTCCCCCAAGCACTTCTCTCGGACGAACAGAACCCTCTCTGATTGGCTCTCTTCGGATCTGGATGGCCTCTATCGCCCTCGGCTCCCCTCTGGATGGATAAGGCAGGCTATATATATAGCCCTTTTGTTAATTCGGCGCCCCGGGAAGGGGGCGCGCTGGATTTGGTGGCGCCGGGGACACGTCCCGATCGGTTTTTGCGCGCCGGTTTGACGGCACCGAGGAACACATCCTCTATTGTAATTGGCGCGCCGGTTTGACGGTGCCGGGGAACGCATCCCCTATTGTAATTGGCGCGCCGGTTTGACGGTGCCGTTTTAACTTGTTTACTCGGCGTGCCGGTCCGGTGGGTCCGGAGATGATTCCGGAAGCTCCCGTTGACTATTCCTCTCGCCCTGGTCCTTGAAAAACCTTGACGTGGAGTCGAGGAAGCTCTCGACACGACGAACGGCCTTGATCAGACTTCCGTGTGTGTCTGGTCCGAGCACACGGATGTCCTGGTGGTACAGCCTTCGGCACTGCGATTTGTGCTCCTGGTTGAGACGGATTCGTGCTCAAAGCTTCTTTGCAGGATGGTGTTGCATCCTGGATAATTCCGCCTTGAACGGCGATCAATTGGCCACTAAAGGGCCCATTATGACGAGGAGCCGAACCCATGTTGGGTAATCGGGGCCCTCTGCTGATAGAGCCCTCGGCCCCTTGTTGTGGACGGTCGAGGACGTTTTTCCTCCTTAGGAGAGCCACTGGGTAGACCGTCGTCCTTGGTCGAGCGACGGATGTGGGGTAGCGGCATGACGAGGTTGATGCCGGATCATTGGGCAGGCTTGATCACGCTGCCAGTTGGTTGTAGGTTCATTCCGACTCTCCTAAGGTGAAGTCCCCGGTGTTCCCTTCAAGGTGACTTGGGACTTGAAGGGTCTTTGATAAGGTGGTCTTCATCGGCTTCTGTGCTTCAGTGGGCCGTATCATTCGTCTTTGCGGCTTGGTTGCCGAAGGATCATATTTTGAGTGCCAACACCACTCCTGGTTCTAAATTTGACCAAAATGTCATCCACATATACCTCCATATGAATGTGCATCATGTCATGGAAGATGGCCTTCATTTCCCTTTGATATGTTGCCCCCACATTTTTAAATCTGAAGGGCATGACAACGTAGCAGTAGGTCCCTCACGGAGTGGTGAAGGATATTTTCTCTTGGTCTTCCTCCGCTAAGCGGATCTAGTTGTACCCCGAGAAACCGTCCATAAAGGATAACATCTCATAGCCGACGGTATTATCTATAAAGACATCACTGCATGGAAGAGGAAAATTGTCCTTAGGGAAAGCACTATTGAGGTCACGAAAATCTATACAGACTCAGACCCTATCGTCCTTCTTCATAACCGGGATGATGTTAGCTGCCCATTGCGGATACAAGACTATCCTGATGAACTTGGCCTTATGGAGCTTGTCAATTTCCTCTTTGACCTTGAGTGCAAGCTTCAAATGAAGTCACCTTAAATTTTTTTTGATAGCTCGAGCATCGAGCTTCAGAACCAAGCGATGTTCTACCAGTGACGGATCTAAACCTGGCATGTCCTCGTAGGACCAAGCAAAGGCATCAGGGAATTCCTTAATAACTGCTACAAGGGAAGCTTCTTCTTCACTCTTCAAATTCGCACTTATCAATATGATCTTGGGCTTATCCTTGGTGCCGAGATTACTCTCTTTGGTAGACTCATCGACATAAATATTGGGCTCATCAAATCTTCTATTTCCATCGACGAAGGAAGGTATGGGAGAAGTACACTCCTCTAACGACTCTTCTTCTCATCCAGTATCATCATCTTCTTCTAGCACGTAAACTCCTAGGCCATCGTCTACTGAAGACTCTTCTAGTTCAACTGCCCCTAGGGGTATGGGAGTGGATGTGAAATCAGAGACCTGGCAAAGTTGCATGCACTTCTCAGCCAGCTGGCTGACGTAACACGCAGGGACTTGACGGACCCTAGATTGTTTGGGGGTAGAGGAGGGAGCTATATATAGACCTTGACTTGAACTAGACTCTACATTACTATGTACAAGGGGAGGTTGTGGAGGAGGGTTCAAGGTGGAAAGCGTCGGCCCTTGGCCGAGAGATCCTCGCTCCAAGGAGGAGGTTTCTTCAACAGTGAGCTCGCAAGCCCACATTTGAGAATTGGCATTTTCTTTTGGTGGCCATGGGTGAATGTAGACCACGTCGATTGGCTGATCCACGACCGAATAAGTAAGGAGTAGAGGAAACGGCGAATGGAACTGGAAGGGAATGAAACAGACAGGAGCGGGCCTGTCTAAAGCTAAAAATGTGCCTATAGGAGAGGCGCCATCGGGGGGTTTGTCGAGGTGAAACAAGGAAAGAAGACCAAAGTCATCCTCGTTCACAGCACACGCGGGGAATTTGGAGGAATTTCTTCCTGGAGGGCTTCAAGACTTTCCCTCGGCCCGTGCCGAGTTCCTGGTTGTATTGGACCTTCAACGAAGCGATCATGCATTAGACCCCTAGCTTGAGTTGTCATAGCTGCCTCTTCAGCAGAGTAACCTAAACCTGTGCGACCTTTAGAGACCTTGAGTCTCATCCTGCGAGTGGGACCCTGCTCATGTTGGCCAAACCCTCTACCCATAGTGAAGCCCATCCTGGCCATCATCTCCCATCCTATGCCGAACGGGATATTGGTGTGAGTGATTGGCCGAGGAAGAGTAGGAGAATTTGATGGACATAGGGTGGAGGGCCCTACAGCGCTGGCTATAGAGAGAACTAGCTTCTTGCCCTTGTCCGGAATGGTCATGAAAGGGATCTATTCGGAGGTAATAGCATTGAGAGTTTCCACCAGTGGGATACTCTTGATTTTTATCACCCTACCATTGTAAGGGAATTTGAAACATTGATGAGCTGTTGATGGGATCCCTAGGGTTTGCTCGATCCATGGCCATCTTAAGATGGCCTTGTATGAGGGGTCGAAGTCAAGGATGAAGAAGTCTGCCGACATGACCACGAGACCTAAGCCAAGCTGTAGGGTTACCTTACCCTTTGCACACCGCTTTGAATTACCAT
This sequence comes from Amorphophallus konjac, assembly GCA_022559845.1. NCBI lineage: Eukaryota > Viridiplantae > Streptophyta > Magnoliopsida > Alismatales > Araceae > Amorphophallus > Amorphophallus konjac. The sequence continues at coordinate 308,559,970 of CM040123.1, read as the reverse complement.
AAGCTCAGATCGTGGTGCATACGTCTTCCAGGTTCTCTTCTTGGAGACCAATCTTTTGAATTGACTTCATGGGACAAACATTAATCAAAGCTCCCGCGTCAATGAGGGTGGAGTCAATCTTGACTCCGTTGAGAGTGACCGTTAGGCACAATGGGAGTGATCTACTTTCGGGTGGAGCAAGATCTTTATCTGAGAATGAAATGGCCGGCCCAAGAGTGAGGGCCATGATGGCATTAGTCACGCCACTTGCCGGAAGGTCTTCATTGACCATGATCTTTTGGAGAAATTGCAGCAAGGTAGATTGGTACGAAGGAGACTTCTTGATAAGTTCGAGAAGGGAGACCTTAGCAGGTGTCTTTTCTATTAGTGCAGCGAAGAGTGATATAGATGGGGGGATGAATAGATCACTCCCGATTTTAAAAACTTCAGCGGAATATTAGTTCAACGGTTTGAAACCCTTCAGAAACAGCACAAAGAGTATTGCTAACGCAGTCAATAACCAAGATAGAAAGAGTAAGAGCGATTGAATGAGTTGTCCACAGTCAACCACAATGTCAAGCAGATAGAGAGCACAAACGATAATAGCAAACTACAAATGGAGACAAGAATTTTAAGGTTCGATTGTAGTCCATAATCTACATCCACCCCTCACTCCAACTAGAGTGAGGCTTCCACTAGCCATGGCTAGAAACTGCAGACTCAGTCTGCAAACAGGACGCTGCCACACAGCTTGACCAGGGGAACAACCTCCCCTCTTCCTCCACACCGGAGGGATACAACTAGTGACAACAGTCACTAGCAAACTAGAGACCGAGGTCTCTCTTCCTCCACCCAGGAGGGAACCCACAAGCGACTCCCTCTCACTTGCAAACTGGAGGATCAATCCTCCCTTCCTCCAATCACAGGAGGGTAACAATATTTGATAAGGAAGATGAAATGAAAAGCAAAAACATGAAAATCAAAGAACAAAAATCCTCTCTGAAAATAGGAAACAATGTAGCTTCCGAAGAAGCAAATCTTCAAGCCACAGACACTGCTCTCTCTCTCTCTCTCAACAATATTTCACTCAGATCTGGATGAAATAGAATTCTCTGCTCTCTCTCTTTTCTGGATCGTGCAGCCTCATAAGAATGCCTTCTGCTCTTTCTTTCACGATCGAGCTTCTATTGAAAGAAGATGCTCCATATATATAGCAGATGTTGGGCGTATGTCCTTCAGGTTCTCGCCCAGAGAGCACCTCAGATCACGTGCCAGGTACCACCTCGGATGACGTGTCCAATCATCAGCTTGAATCATCTACAGGTAGAGACAAAAGGAATGAATCGAATTAGTTCAGTTTAAGCTTTTAACAAGGCGTGTATAGACTTTAGAACAGCATATAGGCAAGTATATACAATGTCAGAATGTATAGACTTGAAAGCCTTTCAGTGACCTTAGTGTATAGACTTGCAGAATGTTGCATTAACATACTAGAGGAGAAATTGTAATTCATGAAGCAATCGAATGTATAGACATGAAAACAAAGGACATCAGTGTACATACTTTGTGATGCACAAGCATAAGCAGTGTATAGACTTTGATGTAAAGGCTTGAGTTACACTAGCAATGTATAGAGTTTAGGTAATGCATGCAATGCAACACAATGTATATACTTAGTTACTGTGCAACCGATGTTCAGACATGTTATGCTTGCTGTGGGAGATGTATAGACTCTGCGTCTATCAAAGTATGCACAATGGAAGAAGACGCCTCTTTCCTAGGCGTTTACTTCAGAAGTGACGCCACTTCTGGTGGGTGTCAGATTTCGAGCTTAAAAGAGTGTATAGACATGATGTGGCTGTATAGACTAGCAAACCCTTGAAGTAGCAAGCCAATGTATAGACACTGTTGTATGGACTTAAGCGAACACTGTACAAACTTGACAATTGATGCATGAACATTACAGAAGGGAATGTACAGACTTTTGAAAGCTTGAACACTGCTATGTATAGACTTTGTACTTTGAACGACAAAGCATGCTGTACAGACTTTGAGTGTTGTATAGACTTTACGAAGCACATGCCAAGGCTGTATAGACTTCAGACTTTGAACGCGTGTGCTGTGAACGATGTATACACATGGCCCTTGAAAGATGTACAGACTTGAAAAGCCGAAGCCCATGATGTATAGACTTGGCGTTATGAGGCATGCAGGCTGTATAGACTTGCGATGCCATGAAGACAATGTGTAGACTTGTGAAGCTTGAGGCCAATGTACAGACTTGAAGAACCAAAGCCAATGTATAGACTTGACGAATTGCTTGAAACACAGACACGCTGCCAATGTATAGACTTGCACAGTGCTGTCAATGTATAGACTTGGATGCCCAAAGGCAATGTATAGACTTGCAAGTGAGACGCTGAAAGAGACGGTGGATGTTCAGACTTTGGTAGTGTGCAGACTTTGCCTACATGTAAATGTATAGACTTGAGATGAGACACAGCATGAGACGATGGATGTTCAGACTTGGGAATGGCTGTATGGACATTGGAAGATGATGCATGAGACGAAGAACAATGTATAGACTTGGTGTGTAGCTAAAGCAGCGAATGTAGGAAAAGGTTGGAATGTATAGACTTACGTTCGATCAGCAATGTATGGACTTCAACTAAGCAAGCTACAGTGCAATGTCTAGACTTAATGATGCACGCAATGTATAGACTTGGAACGCTTGAAGCGATGTACAGACTTGGTGAGCGCCAAGCAATGTACAGACTTGGAAACCGATGTGCAGACTTGACAATGCAGTGTATTCATGAGGGCAATGTACAGACTTGAGAATCTTGAGGGAGTCGACCCATCTGAAAGGGGGGGTCGACCCACTTCTGTCCAGACTATGCTGTGTGTGTGTGTGTGTGTGTGTGTGTGTGTGTGTGTGTGTGTGTGTGTGTGTGTGTGTGTGTGTGTGTGTGTGTGTGTGTGTGTGTGTGTGCATATGCCAATGTATATACTTTATGAGAATGCTTGGACTATGCACATGAATGAAGGCCACTCTCTCTGTACAGACTTGATGGAAGGCATGTGCAGTGATGTATGGACTTGCTAAGTGATGCACTGATAGCCACATGAACTTCACTGTCCTAAATGATGAAGCATGAATTGATCTAGAAATAGACAGATTGATTTATAGTGTGAGACATCATCAAAACCGTAGGGATGCAACAATCTCCCCCTTTTTGATGATGGCAACACTATGAATCAAGCAATATCAAGGCTTAAAGGAAATCAACTGCAGCTTTAACAATCAAAGCAAATTCAAGGCAAGCTCATGCAAAGAAATTAAATACAGCTGCTGAAACACTTCTTTCTCCAACACCACTCCCCACAACTCACTCTCAGCTTCCCCACAACTCATTCTTAGAAATTTCCATGACAGGAATTCTCCCCCACAGCTCATGAACAACACTCACAAAACTCCGCCTAAACTCATGGCAATTCATGACTTACAGATATTACAAAACCTCTCTCCCCCTTTGACATCAGCAAAAGGAAATGCAGAATATATGAAAGTGCTGGAGACATGAGGAGGAAGTTCAGTTAACATCTTAGTGTAGAAAGGCATGAGCAAATCTTAAGAGAATAAGTGAGGTGCTAAACTCAAGTGAAGATTCTTGAACTCCAGTAAACAGTAGAGAAATAGAATGATAGAAAAGTTTATCAGCATACATAGTGTATGATTTAGAGCAGGAGTTAACAAGTATGGCATGATTTAGCTGAATAGACAACTATCCCAAAAGTCAACAAGAGATAAAGTCAGAGAAGGTGTTCTCAAGATATTGAGGACAAGCAATCCATTAGTTGCATAACTACAAGGGATGTTTGAGATGATTTTCAAGAAGACCAATGAGTAAGTTGGTAATTCACTCTTTTGACATTAGGGAGACACCCTGATTAGAGGCATGAATCCCCAGTTACTCAGTGTGAGTACCTCATTACCTCCTCCTTTTTTTTTAAAGGAACAGAGTTAGTAACTGTGGCTTTTGACATGAGGAAACACCTTGATTAGAGGCCAGAGTCCCCAGTTACTCACCAGCTAGCCACCATTGCTCTGTCATGTCTTTTCATTCATTTTAAGCATTTGACACCTCATGACATGGGAGAAAACTTCATTTCATTGATGAAGCTCCCAGTTTCTCAGTGAACAAATCAAGACCTTTGTTAATTCAGATTACCCTTATGTAAAGAAGATGGAATGATAGAAAACAATGTCAGAAGGACTATTTCTTGAAGTGAATCTTGAAGTCTAGATTTCTAGTTGTTTTGGTCAGATATCAAGACATAAAGGTTTTGGCCTGAACTGTAATCACTGACAATGTAGGAAGATAAACTTTAACAATTAATTCAGATCTCTGATAGACTACCAGAGGGAAGATTCTTGCTGGACTTTAGTATCACAGACTTATAGACTTAAGAGATTAGTAAGATTCTACTGTCTAAGAGAACCACACAAGATCAGTCATGAAAACCAACAATGACACATCTGGTCAATCTTTTTGAATCTGTCAAAGAACTCTCCCTTTCATAGCTCAACCAATTCCCCCTCAACCATAGCATTACAAAAAGCTAACTATTAGACATACAGAACTCCCCCTCACAAAAAGAACAGACTTCACATTTAAGACAATTTGTATAAGCCTAATTCTCTTCTCAGTGTAGTGAATTTTTCATTATCCAGAGGTTTAGTGAAGATGTCTGTAATCTGATTATCATTGCCTACATGAATCAGTTCAAAATTGTTCTTAGAAACCTCATCTCTTATGAAATGATGCCTTATCTCAATGTGTTTGGTGCGTGAATGCAAAACAAGATTCTTGGCAAGATTGATGGCACTGGTATTATCACAATAAATAGGTATGCACCCTAGGTCTACTTGGTAGTCCTGAAGCTGGTGTTTAATCCATATGACTTGTGTACCACAACTCCCTACAGCCACATATTCAGCCTCTGCAGTGGAGAGGGCCACAGAGTGTTGTTTCTTGGATCCCCAAGAGACTAAACACCCACCTAAAAATTCACAGTGACCACTAGTGCTTTTTCGGTCTAGTTTACATCCTGCATAATCTGCATCTGTGTATGCAATTAAATCTAGTGAGTGTGAAGCAGGAAACCATAGACCAAGTGAGGGTGTAGCTGACAAATATCTAAAAATTCTTTTCACTGCAGCTAAATGTAATTCAGTGGGTCTAAACTGATACCTTGCACACATACCCACACTAAACTGTATATCAGGTCTAGAAGCTGTCAAGTAGAGTAAAGAACCAATCATACCTCGATAGAGTTTGACATTTACTTCTTTACCTGTCACATCAGCATCTAGTGAGGTGTTGGTACTCATAGGTGATGTTATATGCTTCAGGTTGATCATACCAAATCTCTTGAATAGTTCCATTGTGTATTTGGTCTGGTTGATGAAGCATCCATCCTCCAATTGTTGTATCTGTAAGCCAAGAAAATATTTTAGCTTACCTACCAAACTCATCTCAAATTCAGCAGACATCATTTTAGAGAATTCAGCACATAATTCACAGCTAGTTGATCCAAACACAATGTCATCTACATATACCTGAGTTATGATGAGATCGGTATTTGTACTCTTGGTAAATAAGGTTTGATCAACTTTACCTCTCTTGTAGCCCTTGCTGATCAGAAATTCAGTCAGTCTTTCATACCAAGCTCGAGGGGCTTGCTTTAGACCATACAAGGCTTTGTTTAACCTAAAAACTTGGTTAGATTGAGGAGAAAACTGAAAACCTGGGGGTTGTTCAACAAACACTTCTTCCTTGATGATGCCATTCAAAAAGGCACTCTTCACATCCATTTGCTGGAGTTTTATTTCCTTAGAGCATGCAAATGCTAGCAATATTCTTATTGCCTCCATCCTAGCAACAGGTGCATAGGATTTATCGAAGTCTACACCAAATTCCTGACAATAGCCCTTGGCTACTAGTCTGGCCTTATTCCTGGAAATGATTCCATCTTCATTCATTTTATTTTTGAACACCCACTTAGTTCCTATGATATTAACACTATATGGTCTTGGGATAAGCTCCCAGACATTATTTCTTTCGAACTGACCTAATTCCTCACTCATGGCATTGACCCAAGCTTGATCAGCCAAGGCCTCTTCTACATATTTGGGTTCAATTTGTGAGACTAAAGCAATTAGATCATCATTATTCACATTCCTAAAATGAGACCTAGTCCGAAGAGGATCTTCAGAGTTGCCTATGACATTATCTATCGGATGATCTTTAAGAAATCTAACATTTATTGAAGACTCACCTATTTCTCTTGGCTCTTCCTGGTTGGGAGGATTTGATGTTCCACTCGGCTGAGTCTTTTCTTCTTCTTGATCTTCTAGGAATTCCCCATCATGATTGGAATCCCTATCAAAATTTTCAATGTTAGAAACACCTTTCTTTTCACTAAAAATGATGTGTGGGGACTCTTCAACTTTCTGGTCTGTTTTGTTAAAGACCCTATATGCCCTAGACACTTCAGAGTATCCTAAGAATATTCCAGGGGAGCTTTTAGCTTCAAACTTATCTAAAACTTTCTTGTCATTGTTATGAATAAAGCATTTAGCTCCAAAAATTCTGAAATGAAACAAGTTTGGTTTCTTACCTTTTAGTAGCTCATAGGGTGTTTTCTTGTGAATGGGTCTTACCATGGCCCTGTTGATTATGTAAGTTGCTGTATTGGCCGCCTTTGCCCAAAACCTCCTTGGTAATTGACTTTCAATCAGCATGGTTCGGGCCATCTCCATAATAGTTCTATTTCTTCTCTCCACAATTCCATTCTGTTCATGTGTCCTGGGAGAAGAAAACATGTGTGTTAGTCCCTCTCTTTCACAAAGATCAGAAAACATGGAGTTTTCAAACTCACCTCCATGGTCAGATTGAATAGAGCTAATTTTGTGTTTTCCTTCTTGTTTGACCTTATTGAAAAACTGATTAAACTTTTGAAAAGCATCACTTTTATTGGCTAAGAAAAAGATCCATGAATATCTAGAATGGTCATCAATAATCACATAGCCAAACCTATTCCCATTAAGACTCTGAGTTCTAGTAGGACCAAAGAGGTCCATATGGAGAAGTTCCATTGGTCTAGTGGACAATGGCTCAGATCTTAGCTTGAAAGAATTCCTGGTCTGTTTGCCTAGAGCACATGCATCACATGATTTTGAAATAGAATTGAATTTAATTCTAGGCATGCCTCTAACTAAATCATGCTTGACCAATTTATTTAAAGTAGAGAAGCTAGCATGACCTAGACGTCTATGCCATTCAAAAGCATCATTTTTAGAAGTAGCAGATAAACATAGATTTGATTCAGATTCTGCATCTAAGTCTACCATGTAGACATTATTAATCCTGTTGGCTACAAATTTAACCACATCAGAATTTATTTCAAAGATTTTACATGAACTATCATCAAACACAACCCTGTGACCCTTGTCACATAACTGACTAATGTTGATCAGGTTGTGTTGAAGATCTTCCACAAGTAGAACTTTTTCAATGGAGTTTGTGGAAGACTTACCTACTGTGCCAACTCCAATTATCTTACCTCTGTTCTTTCCTCCAAACTTGACCAGACCCCCTACCTTCATCTCTATCTTGCTGAACTTGGATCGGTCTCCTGTCATGTGCCTGGAGCAGCCACTGTCGAGGTACCATTTGTTGTCTTCAGCTGCCAGGCTGACCTACATAAATAAAATCAAGCAAAGTGATTTAGAACCCAAGATGAGTTGGGTCCAAGGACATTATTCAAATCTCTAATCAAATGTTTAGGTATCCAGATTTGCTTCAGCATGGTTTTCTCTGGCACCTTTACTTCTGATTTGTTGAAATTATAGCCGGGGTTCTGTCCAGCTGGTCTGGAGAAATAAGTTCTATTCCATTCATTTGGCTTCCCATTCCTAGGATATCTCCTATAAGCTTGTTGATTAACAGATTTTTGAGAATGATGGTTCTTTCTCCAGTAGTTTCTGTTTGGACCCGTCTGTTTGTAGTAATTCCATTTTCTATCCTGATCCATTTGCTTGGTCCATTTACCATCTATATTCTGATGAGTGGGCTTAGTGAAGTTCTTCACAAAATTCATTCCCATTTTAAATGGTTGACCAGCACTGGTTTTTAATGTTTCTTTCTGACATTGAGCTCCTTGACTGCTGTTTGAGCTGGATGGTGTGTCCAGCCTCTCTTTTCCCTTCTCTGGGCAGAAGGTGATGGTTTTGAATTGTAGGGGTCTCTTGTTAGTTGGGTCATAGCCTAGACCCTCCTTATTGAAGTTAACCCTAGTCCCTAGTATAGCATCCAGACTAGTTTTTCCTTGGACAAATTTTTCCAAAACTTTCTGTTTGTCTTCCAGCTCTTTTTGAAGAGATTCAGAATTTTTTAGAAGTTCAGCATTGACTTTCTTAACAGCTTCATATTTTTCTGAATTCACTCTACTTTCATTCAAGCTTTCTTCAAATTTGATTTTGAGTTCATTAAGCTGGTTTTGACTGTCCTGGTTTTCTCCCTTGAGCTTTTCATTTTCTTTTCTTAGGAAGTTACTTCTTCCAATTCTTCTTTTAGTTTCTAATTTTCTACACAGATTTGGGTTTGTTCTTCAATAGTGGTATTGAATTTTCTTTTCAGAACCCTATGCTCTTTACTAAGTGAATTGAACTTATCTAATAATTCAGCATAGGCATCTTCCCAGTCATCAATAGAAAAATTTTCAAAAACATTTGTTACCTCCTCTTCGATGTTTGCCATTAGGCAAATTCCTTCTTCATACTCCTCTGAGGAAGTGCTTTCCGGATCTTCTTCCTCATCGCTCCACGTGCAGACCATTGCCTGTGGCTTCTTCTTTTTCTGCACCTTTGAGCACTTCTTCTGAAAGTGGGGACCCATCTTCTGGAGATCTGGGCATTCCCCTTTCATGTGTCCTTGTTTGTTACAATTAAAACAAGTCAGTCTCTTATTATTTCTGTCTTTATGATTGCTAGATTCAACATTCTTACAAAAGGAGTATGGCTTCTTCCTCCTAAAGGTTTTCCCCTTTTTCCTTAAAAAATTACTGAACAGTCAAGTGAGCATTGCCTGCTCCTTCTGGTCGAGATCAGAAAAAACCATCGGACTCACCACTACTGTTGCTGCTGCTGCTACTGCTACTCTTGTTACGGGATGCCTTGAGAGCTACATTCCTGGCCTTCCTGTCACTTCTCACCACCTCCTTTAAAATTCATCTCATAGGTCATGAGGGAGCCTATGAGTTCATTCACTGCCAAAGTCGTCAGATCCTTTGACTCTTCAATCACGATGGCCTTAGTGTGCCATGCTGGGGATAGGGATCTAAGAATTTTCCTGACTATATCTGCCTCAGTTAGCTCTTTCCCTAGCCCCTTAAGAGTATTCGTGATCAAGGACAACCTGGCATACATTTCAGTAATGCTCTCCTCTGGTTTCATCTTAAATAATTCGTATTCAGAGGTGTAGAGATTTACCTTCGAGGCTCTCACTTGAGCTGTACCTTCGTAGATTAGTTGCAGCTCGTCCCACATTCGCTTGGCAGTCTTGTAGGCAGATATGCGGGCGTATTCATCTGGGTGAACAGCACACTGGATGATGTTCAGCGCCGTCCAGTTGAGTGAGGATAGCTTGACATGCTCATCTATCCACGCGTCCTCATTCGGTGGCAGATCATACGGCCAAGTAGTGATTACCCTCCACAGCTTGTGACTCTGTGCCCTGATGAACACCTCCATCTTGTTTTTCCAAAAGAGATAGTTATTACCATCAAAGTATGGAGGGCGACTAATGGATTGACCTTCAGGCATAAAACTTCGAGGACCATTAGCATTTCCCTGACCGTTTGCCCACATGATGCAAACCTGCTCTGATACCAAATGTTAGCGCAGCGAAGAGTGATATAGAAGGGGGGGGATGAATAGATCACTCCCGATTTTAAAAACTTCAGCGGAATATTAGTTCAACGGTTTGAAACCCTTCAGAAACAGCACAAAGAGTATTGCTAACGCAGTCAATGACCAAGATAGAAAGAGTAAGAGCGATTGAACGAGCTATCCACAGTCAACCATAATGTCAAGCAGATGGAGAGCACAAACGATAACAGCAAACCACAAATGGAGACAAGAATTTTAAGGTGGTTCGATTGTAGTCCACAATCTACATCCACCCCTCACTCCAACAAGAGTGAGGCTTCCACTAGCCACGGCTAGAAATTGCAGGCTCAGTCTGCGAGCAGGATGCTGCCACACAGCTTGACCAGGGGAACAGCCTCCCCTCTTCCTCCACACTGGAGGGATACAACCAATGACAACAGTCACTAGCAAACTAGAGACCGAGTGATGGGAATCGACGCCGAGCATGTACTTTTCTTTTGTATTTATGTCCTTTTAGTTTGTGTTTATATCCTTGGGAAAGTATGTACGCAAATGTAAGGCTTTATAAGCCAATAAGTCATTCCCATGGATTGTGTGGGTTTTTGTGCAATTTTGTAGTAGGTCCAGCTAGGGGGCCCTCAGCCCTTTCCCATTGGTCCATGTCACCTTGTGGGGCTGGTCAACCATCCTAGGTGGACATCTAGAAGGTTGGACTAGTCTTATGGACACATGGGGGACAAAGGGTGAAGAATGTCAACATTCTACACCCACCCCACCTACCTCTTCCATGGTCAATAGGCCGCCCCCTTCCCCTTGATTTTTTTATTAATTTTTGTGTGTTGTTCAAACCTCATCCCAGCCCTTCATCCACCATCCCTAGATCAAAGGGTCTACATTAGATTTGATACCTAGCATATAAAAGTGTGTATTTTTATGTGGAAATTAGTGAAAAAATCAAAAAATTGTTGAAAGGCCAAAGAGCTTCTTGCGCCCCCTTCCTCTCTCCTAATGTTCTTCCCTATCCAACCTCCAGTTCTAGAGTGGTTTCATCTCTATCCCCTCCCCTCATTCTCTGGTTGTGATCCGTGCCGCCGCCGCCGCCGTTCGTGCCGCCATCGAGCCGCCATCGAGCCATCGTCGAAGTTCTATCTTCAGCCAACAGCAGCCCCTTACACGAAATCTTTCTATCAGCCACGAGCTCCGATCCATTTAACATTTTGAGGGTGTGTTCTTACCTTGAATCCCCACCTCCACCTAAATTTTCACATCCAAAATCCTCCATTTAGTAATTTTCCATTTTCGTTCATCTATCACTCCCAGCTCTGTCATGTTTCTATCTACAGTGACAACAGCTCTGTGTTTCCCACCTCTGACCACTATTTTGATTTTTCAAACCCTCCCAATTTTACTGGGAGTTCTGTCCATCAACCTCTCACTCCAGGAATTTTATTAATTTTTTATCAACCTTCCATCCATTTTTCAAAAATTGTGTCCTTCTTCAGCTACCGTACTGTCAGCCTGATTCCAGATCCGACCACCTTCCAGTAAACAAATCATATCAACTCGTAGCCTCCACCAAATCCAGATCCAAAAATATGCCCATTTTTCTGGTTCAATTTCCTACAACATTAATGAAGAGCCCCGGAGCTGAGTCGGAAGTTTACTAGACGGTCAACGGTAGTTCTCAGACAAGTTCCCTGCAGATCTGAGAGCTCGGGCACTGTACAATAGGAACTTGTAAATTCACTCATGCCTAGATACGTGCAGATACAGGTCCGATCTCAAGGTCTAGATTGAAGTATTTGAAGTTAGATTTCCAACGGCACCGATTTCGTGTCGATCCGATATCGGGGCTGATCGCAGCGTCCGTTCTTGCCGGAGCGCGCGCCGGAAAACATAACCGGCAGATCCGTGGCCGGTGATTCCGACCGGTGCCGATCGGAGCCGCCCGGCCTCCGGCCGGCGAACCATCGCGCCTCCACTCTAGGGAGTGCTCACCCAGGCACCCACCACTACAGCGGTGCCACCGGGTCCCACACGGCCCCTCCGGACAGCACATGGGCCCCACAGGCGCGAGTACGTGTGCGGCCGAAGCTACGCGAGAAGCCGCCCGTCAACCCGAAATCGGTCTTCCCGGACCCCATTGTGTCACCCTTTACCTCCCTGCGTGGAGTGGGCTGTAATTTATTACTGTAACAAGTGTGTAATATTATTCCGGGAGTACGGGTTTCGGCCGGGTCCGTCGTCCCCACGCCGAGCACGTGGAGGTATCGTTTTCGCTCCCTTCTCGGCATTTTGCTTACTTCATATATATTTGTTTATGCCGCTGCTAGAGAGCATGTGTAAAGACAATTAGCTCACTTTATAGTATATCACCGCTGCTGCGAGAGAGAGCGTTACCGTCCCGTGACCCGATCCGGGCACGAAAGTGTGAATTGACCACCCTAGCTCTCGTCGGTTTCTCAACCGTGCACGTCCGACGCTTCCCTCGTTAAGGGGCAATCACGAACTTATCGTGTCCGTGTCTCGTCCCGCATCAATTTGGTATCATAGCGAGTTTGAGTCTAGGGTGTCAAAAAAAAGTGTCATTTACGTCTAGCCATTAGTCATTGTCTAAGTCGTGTTAGAGTCATCATTGTTTTAAAACAAAACAAAAAGTGTCTTTTGCATCGCATCCCAATAACCCGGTATACCAAAAGGTGTTGTCCGAACGTTAGGCTACGCCTATCGGGAAGGTCACACACTTGCGCGAGTGACCTTCGGGTCGATTATCTCCACCACGTACCGGATATTGGTTTAGGTCTAGGTGCATCATATTAGTGTGCGTTTGCATTAGTCGGTGTTTCTTAGTCCGTGTCGTTGCATGCCCACTCGGCGAGGTACCCAATACCATCGCCCTTCCGCTATGGCTAACCCACGAGATGGCGCCTCGGGCGACTTCCACTCCCTACACGAGGCGATGATGGCCATTATGACTAGGTTGGACCAATCCGATGCTAACTTTCGGACTTTCTCCGATAATATGGATGGTCGCCTTAGAGCCATGGAGGGACGCATGGAGACCTCCGACAGGTCGGTCCAAGACCTCGTTGGGCGGTTAGATAGGATGTCACACGGGGACCCTCCCGGGGCAGCCCAAGGCCCACCCGCACCTCCTCCCGCGGTGGCCCAAGTCCAACCCGCTCCCATGGTCCAAGTCCAGGCCGCTCCCGCGGCCCAAAACCAGCCCCCACCCGCTCCTCAAAACGCCCGGCAACAGGCCATACCACAACATCGTGACCTTGGTTTAGAAGACTTTGGGTCCGACAATGCCTATGAGGGGTATGGTCAACGTCATCGTGGCTTTCAGCCACAAAGAGATGAGGATGATGATAGGGTCCTTAAGACCGTGCGAGCGGACCCTCCCGCTTTTTACGAGTCTTTGGATCCGAAAGTCTACCTAGATTGGGAGTTCGGCATGGACCGTTATTTTGAATGGTATGATATGTCGGAGCGCCGAAGGGTCCGATTTGCCACCATGAAGCTCATGGGGCAGGCGCAAACCTATTGGAAGAATGTGGAGAGCCTGCTACTTCAGCGGCTTGAACCCCCGATTGACACATGGGCCGAGATGAAGAATAAACTTCGGCAAAAGTACCTTCCTCCCACATACCACCAGCGACTCATCGATAGATGGCAAAGTCTTAGCCAGGGAGACCGGTCCATCTCCGAATACATCACTGAATTTGATGAGTACTTTCTACGATGTGGTGTCACGGAGGAGAGTACCATGCCCGTGTCCCGCTTTCGACGTGGTTTGCGGCCACACTATCAGTATGAGCTTTTCTGCCGCAATGCCAAGACGTTGGAAGAGGCATACCAGGTTGCTCTCGAGTTGGAGCAATTTGAGGGAGAGTTAGAATCTAGCCATCGGTTAGACCCCACCCCTCTCCGTAGTACCGAACCCCGTCACTCTGTAGGCCCACATCAGCGGCCTCCCATGGCTCGACCTCAGGAGCCCACCTGTCAGAAGCACTTCGCTCCACAGGATCGCCCTCCTCCACCCCGGGATCTACTTCCATCCCAACCACCGGCACCCTTTGCCCGTCCCCCGGCTCCTATAGCCCGTCCTCTGGCACCAGCACCCCCTCCACTATTCTCCAAGGCACCTACACCTTCACCATTGCTGCCTACACCCCCTACCCGACGGGATGATAAGGGTAAGGCCCCTTTTATCGGAGAGAGTAGTCGGTCACGAGTGTAGTGTTTCCACTATCACGGGTTTGGCCACATTGCCAGTGAGTGTCCCGCTCGCGCCACCCTAGCCCTAGGTGTTGGAGGAACCTTACCTCCCGAGCTTGAACTTGTTGATTACGTGGCCGATGAGGCACTACCGAGGAATACTATGCTTTGGGGGGAGAACTAGAGGACTCTCCCGCAATGCAGGATGCGGCCACCTAGTGGGATTGATGCTACCACCTTAGTCTAGAGTCATGCATGAGTCGGTGTGTTTTCCTTGTGTGGTTATTTTTTGTGTGGTTTGTTTGCATGGTTTGTGTGTAGTTTGAAAGTCTGCATGTGTCTTGTACAAGCTCGTTGTCGTTCTCTTATGAGTAAGAGGTGAGTGGACTCGCTTGATGAGTATGGGATCGGTTCTACATCTATACCCGGATCAGTCACCTATAGGGACTCAGCAGTGATTCCTAGTGAGTCTTCAAGCTGCTTTCTTCCCTTTTAAGAGTGCCCCACCCGAAGTGTCCATCTTTAGCCCATAGTAGTTCACGCATATCAAATATATATGGAATGAGCAGGTGACGATCACTTGGAGTGGAGCGTACCCGCGTTACTTGGCACGGTGACGGATCCACCGGAGTACTCGAGCATCCCTACCCCTACTCGACGGGGTCGAGTTCCTCCCACCCGGGGAGAGTTGATGGGAATCGACGCCAAGCATGTACTTTTCTTTTGCATTTATGTTCTTTTAGTTTGTGTTTATATTCTTGGGAAAGTATGTACGCAAATGTAAGGCTTTATAAGCCAATGAGTCATTCCCATGGATTGTGTGGGTTTTTGTGCAATTTTGTAGTAGGTCCAGCTAGGGGGCCCTCAGCCCTTTCCCATTGGTCCATGTCACCTTGTGGGGCTGGTCAACCATCCTAGGTGGACATCTAGAAGGTTGGACTAGTCTTATGAACACATGGGGGACAAAGGGTGAAGAATGTCAACATTCTACACCCACCCCACCTACCTCTTCCATGGTCAATAGGCCGCCCCCTTCCCCTTGATTTTTTTTATTAATTTTTGTGTGTTGTTCAAACCTCATCCCAGCCCTTCATCCACCATCCCTAGATCAAAGGGTCTACATTAGATTTGATACCTAGCATATAAAAGTGTGTATTTTTATGTGGAAATTAGTGAAAAAATCAGAAAATTGTTGAAAGGCCAGAGAGCTTCTTGCGCCCCCTTCCTCTCTCCTGGTGTTCTTCCCTCTCCAACCTCCAGTTCTAGAGTGGTTTCATCTCTGTCCCCTCCACTCATTCTCTTGTTGTGATCCGTGCCGCCGCCGCCACCGTTCGTGCCGCCATCGAGCCGCCGTCGAAGTTCTATCTTCAGCCAACAATAGCCTCTTCCACGAATTCTTGCTGTCAGCTACGAGCTCAGATCGATTTAAAATTTTGAGGGTGTGTTCTTACCTTGAATCCCCACCTCCACCTAAAGTTTCACGTCCAAACTCTCTCATTTAGTAATTTTCCATTTTCGTTCATCTGTCACTCCCAGATCTGTCTTGTTTCTATCTACAGTGACAGCAGCTCTGTGTTTCCCACCTCCGATCACTATTGTGATTTTTCCAAACCCTCCCAATTTTACTGGGAGTTCTGTCAATCACCCTCTCACTCTTTGAATTTTATTAATTTTTGATCAGCCTACTATCCATTTTTAAAAAATCGTGTCCTTCTTCAGCTACAGTACTATCAGCCATATTCCATATCCAACCACCTTCCAGTAAACAAATCATATCGACTCGTAGCCTCCACCAAATCTAGATCCAAAAATATGCCCATTTTCCTGGTTTAATTTCCTACAACATTGATGAAGAGCCCCGGAGCTAAGTCGGATGTTTACTACATGGTCAACGGCAGTTCTCAGAAAAGTTCCCTACAGATCTAAGAGCTCAGGCACTGTACAATAGGAACTTGTAAATTCACTCAAGCCCATATCCGTGCAGATCCAGGTCCGATCTCTAGGCCTAGATTGAAGTATTTGAAGTTAGCTTTCCAACGGCGCCAGTTTCTTGTCGATCCGACATCGGGGCTGATCGCAGCGTCCGTTCTCGCCGGAGCGCACGCCAGAAAATAGAACCGACAGATCCGTGGCCGGTGATTCCGACCGGTGCCGATCGGAGACGCCCGGCCTCTGACCGGCGAACCAGCGCGCCTCCACTCCAGGGAGCGCTCACCCAGGCACCCACCACTACAACGGTGCCACCGGGTCCCACACGGCCCCTCCGGACAGCACGTGGGCCCCATAGGCGCGAGTACGTGTGCGGCCGAAGCTACGCGAGAAGCTGCCCGTCAACCCGAAATCGGTCTTCCGAGACCCCATTGTGTCACCCTTTACCTCCCTGCGTAGAGTGAGCTATAATTCATTGCTGTAACAAGTGTGTAATATCGGCAGTACGGGTTTCGGCCGGGTCCGTCGTCCCCACGCCGAGCGCGTGGAGGTATCGTTTTCGCTCCCTTCTCGGCATTTTGCTTACTTCATATATATTTGTTTATGCCGCTGCTAGAGAGCATGTGTAGGGACAATTAGCTCACTTTATATTTATATCACCACTGCTGCGAGAGAGAGCGTTATCGTCCCGTGACCCGATCCGGGCACGAAAGTGCGAATTGACCACCCTAGCTCTCGCTGGTTTCTCAACCGTGCACGTCCGACGCTTCCCTCGTTAAGGGGCAGTCACGAGCTTGTCGTGTCCGTGTCTCGTCCCGCATCACCGAGGTCTCTCTTCCTCCACCCAGGAGGGAACCCACAAGCGACTCCCTCTCACTTGCAAACTGGAGGATCAATCCTCCCTTCCTCCGATCATAGGAGGGTAACAATATTCGATAAGGAAGATGAAATGAAAAGCGAAAACACGAAAATCAAAGAACAAAAATCCTCTCTGAAAATAGGAAATAATGTAGCTTCCGAAGAAGCAAATCTTCAAGCCACAGACACTGCTCTCTCTCTCTCTCAATAATATTTCACTCAGATCTGGATGAAATAGAATTCTCTGCTCTCTCTCTTTTCTGGATCGTGCAGCCTCACAAGAATGCCTTCTGCTCTTTCTTTCACGATCGAGCTTCTACTGAAAGAAGATGCTCCATATATATAGCAGATGTTGGGCGTGTGTCCTTCAGGTTCCCGCCCAGAGAGCACCTCAGATCACGTGCCAGGTACCACCTCGAATGACGTGTCCAATCATCAGCTTGAATCATCTACAGGCAGAGACAAAAGGAATGAATCGAATTAGTTCAGTTCAAGCTTTTAACAAGGCGTGTATAGACTTTAGAACAGCATATAGGCAAGTATATACAACGTCAGAATGTATAGACTTGAAAGCCTTTCTGCGACCTTAGTGTATAGACTTGCAGAATGTTGCATTAACAGACCAGAGGGGAAAGTGTAATTCATGAAGCAATCAAATGTATAGACATGAAAACAAAGGACAACAATGTACAGACTTTGTGATGCACAAGCATAACCAGTGTATAGACTTTGATGTAAAGGCTTGAGTTACACTAGCAATGTATAGAGTTTAGGTAATGCATGCAATGCAACACAATGTATATACTTAGTTGCTGTGCAACTGATGTTCAGACATGTTATGCTTGCTGTGGGAGATGTATAGACTCTGTGTCTATCAAAGTATGCACAATGGAAGAAGACGCCTCTTTCCTAGGCGTTTACTTCAGAAGTGACGCCACTTCTGGTGGGCGTCAGATTTCGAGCTTAAAAGAGTGTATAGACATGATGTGGCTGTATAGACTAGCAAACCCATGAAGTAGCAAGCCAATGTATTGACATTACTGTATGGACTTAAGCGAACGCTGTACAAACTTGACAATTGATGTATGAACATTACAGAAGGGAATGTACAAACTTTTGAAAGCTTGAACACTGTTATGTATAGACTTTGTACTTTGAACGACAAAGCGTGCTGTACAGACTTTGAGCGTTGTATAGACTTTACAAAGCACATGCCAAGGCTGTACAGACTTCAAACTTTGAACGTGTGTGTTGTGAACGATGTATACACTTGGCCCTTGAAGGATGTACAGACTTGAAGAGCCGAAGCCCACGATGTATAGACTTGGCGTTATGAGGCATGCAGGCTGTATAGACTTGCGATGCCATGGAGACAATGTGTAGACTTGTGAAGCTTGAGGCCAATGTACAGACTTGAATAACCAAAGCCAATGTATAGACTTGACGAATGGCTTGAAACACAGACACGCTGCCAATGTATAGACTTGCACAGTACTGCCAATGTATAGACTTGGATGCCCAAAGGCAATGTATAGACTTGCAAGTGAGACGCTGAAAGAGACGGTGGATGTTCAGACTTTGGCAGTGTGCAGACTTTGCCTACATGTGAATGTATAGACTTGAGATGAGACACAGCATGAGACGATGGATGTTCAGACTTGGGAATGACTGTATGGACATTGGAAGATGATGCATGAGACGAAGAACAATGTATAGACTTGGTGTGTAGCTAAAGTAGCGAACGTTGGAAAAGGTTGGAATGTATAGACTTGCGTTCGATCAGCAATGTATGGACTTCAACTAAGCAAGCTATAGTGCAATGTCTAGACTTAATGATGCACGCAATGTATTGACTTGGAACGCTTGAAGCGATGTACAGACTTGGTGAGCGCCAAGCAATGTACAGACTTGGAAACCGAAGTGCAGACTTGACAATGCAGTGTATTCATGAGGGCAATGTACAGACTTGAGAATCTTGAGGGAGTCGACCCATCTGAAAGGGGGGGTCGACCCACTTCTGTCCAGACTATGCTGTGTGTGTGTGTGTGTGTGTGTGTGTGTGTGTGTGCATATGCCAATGTATATACTTTATGAGAATGCTTGGACTATGCACATGAATGAAGGCCACTCTCTCTATACAGACTTGATGGAAGGCATGTGTAGTGATGTATGGACTTGCTAAGTGATGCACTGATAGCCACATGAACTTCACTGTCCTAAATGACGAAGCATGAATTGATCTAGAAATAGACAGATTGATTTATAGTGTCAGACATCATCAAAATCGTAGGGATGCAACATTTTCTACATGTTGGAGGATGTCATACTCCGCAGGGGGAACTTGAGAATTGTCCCCTTCCTCGGGCTGAGATTGCCTTTGGGATGGGGGGATGATGCAGTTACGGAGAGTGACGTTCACTGAGGCTTCTTTTGGCTCTTCCGACTCCAATGGTTTAGAACAGATTAGTTGCAAAGGAGTGGAAGCTCCGAAAATGAATGAGAGAGAAGCCGATTCCTCAACGGGAACAATAAGAGTGGGAGGAGAGATCGGCTTAGGTTGAAGAGGTCATAGGAGAACCAAGGGACGCTCTCGCCCCAACTGAGCATTCACAGAGACATGGGATTCTTGCAATGGTGATTGAAGGGGATTGATCAAGGTGAGAGGACCTTGGGTAGCAACTGAAGATTGGCCAGGTGGTGAAATCAAGGTCCAGGGTCGAGGCTCCTGGGAGAACATGTTGATGTTCGTCCATGGCTCGCTGACTTCTACTTCCAATTTCCCGCACCATCAAGGAAAACCTTCGACGCTCCACATTTGCGTCCGATTGAACACACGGGGTTCCATTCCAACCACGGTATTTACTCGCTCATTCTGCCTCGAGCTTGAAGGATCCTGGCTTGGTTGATGAGCAGGTAACAGGTTTTGCGCAATGCCGAGGTCCTAATTGGGTTTCTTAAGATTGGCAACGGCCAGCTTAACGTCGGACCAATTGATTCTTCCCTCGTCATTCATGTCGTATACCCAGTCCCGGAATTGGAAGCAATTGAAAATGTCATGTCCAAGAGCTCGATGATACTGACAATATTTCGATGTGTCGGAATTGGGGTGGACCCAATCTCTTTGAGGGGGAAGCTGGATGGCTTGAGAAGACATGAGGGCGAAGAATATGTCACCTAAAGTTTTGGGCAATGGAGGATAAGAAGCTCTTTTCGGCCCGGCGCGGTTGTAATTCTGAGGTGGCGGGATGTTAGAATACAGCCTTGGATTGCCTTGCGCCTGAGTAGGACTTGCTTGACTAGGATGTGGATCTTGGCAGTTATTGGGCCTAAAGGGAGGACCAACAGCATCGACTTGTTCATTCACCATGATACCTTCGGTGGTTGGGACGGCTGGAGCCTTCCGATCTTTCACGCGAGACTCAAAGAAAGGAGGTAAGGTGGAATCCTTCATCTAGGCTTGAACGATTTGAGCTCTATTGTAAAGTTGAGGGAACGTGTGGAGCTCACTAAGCATTAGGATGGCCCTGAGTTGAGGAGTGGCATTATTCACCAGCATGCTGACAGCCTGGGATTTGGGGATAGGGACTTTCGTCCTGGATGCCATGATTCTTCTGTGGTTGGCAAAATGAATGAAGTCCTCGTCAGGCTTCATCTTCTCCATGATCAAATCGAATAGAGTGGGAGCAATTGAGGACATGTGGCCAAAATGAGAGAGGAATCACTCGGATACTATGTCAAAATTTAGGAGATCCACAGTTAGAAGCGAAGAGAACCAACATAGGGCCTCTCCCTCGAGGGATTTTTGGATTATATGGACCAACAATACCCGATCATACAACCATTGGTGGGAGTCCATAAAGAAACCCAAGAAATGATGGTGGGGGTCGGTGGTACTGTTGTACCTCCTGTATTTGGGAGCCTTGAAGCCTAGCGGAAAATAAGCATTAGGGAGCTTACAATATTGAGCCAACGAATAAGAACATGAAGCCGGCATACATTCGGCCACCACTTCCTGAATGTACCTTTGGATTCCTTGCTTAAACGTGGGATCCACCCCTTTTGATAGAGTGACCGAGACTGGAGGTACTGGGGGTTGAGGAGTCCCTTAAGAAGCCATGAAATGGCCAGATTGGAGTGGGATCTCCCGGGCGGGTCGGCTAGAAGACCCTTGGAAGGGAGTTTGGGCCCGAGGTAGTGTGAAATGAGGGGAGACATGCAGAACAACAGGGATTTTTCCTCGAGAGGCCATCGTAACCAATTCCTCGGGAGCGTAACAGGATAGCACGTTGATCAACTCTTGATCTTCGTGCGGTGACAAAGTGGGAGCCCTAGGGCTAATGTGGTCATGTTCACCATGGGATGATGTCGAATCGGCGTGGATGACCTCGTTCGACGAAGCTGAGAACATGCCTATAAAGGTGGCTGGGTGGCCGTCCTCTATTTCAAATAAAGGATTGCCCCTAATCTCAGACTCATATTGAGGAGCGAACTCCTCCTCATAGCCCGGGTTGCTAAAAACTCTCTCCATTCCCGCCGAGCTCACTCGGTGTAAAAGGAGAGAAAGAGGGATGAAATGTGTATGTTAAGCACACAGGTTGTTCACAGCAATGCCCAAGATTTTTGGTGTTTTTTCGTTTCTCTCAAGAGAAGAAGAGAAGAACTAGTGCGAAAGGATTTCTCCGGGGATCTAGTAAGAACTCACTCAAACCCAAGGTCAACTACACGGGTCTAAAAAGGGTACAACCTGCCAGGTGACCGTGTAGGAATCTACGGTTTGTGAGGACTCACAGAGGTTATCGATTGAAACGAGCCAGTTGCACCCGAGTGGGAATCCTCAGGTGAAGGGCTCAATTCCAACGGGAGGGTGTTCCCATAAGGTGTGATGTCGGCTCTTCCTAAGCCTACCCACGTGTAGACTTGCAGAGAATGTCAAACACACGAGTGCATGCAATATGAACAAGCTACAAACAATTACGGAATGGAAAAATAGGAAACAAACAAAAGGCGGCCAAGATAGTGGCCGTTCAGGTGCCTGGGCGGCCTGGTCGATGGCCACTTAGGGAACCATTTGAGATGGGGTGGACGGCCAGAGACTGGGTCGTCTACCTCTGCGGGCGGCCACCTTGGTGGCCATTCAAAGGTGGCCTGGGCGGCCACTGGTTTGGACGTCCAGGGATCTAGAAGGCCAGAAGTTTGGTCATTTTCTGATGATTATGCAAACAGAGACTAATTAAAAATTCAAAAGAAAAGTGCATGAGTTTTAGATTCTTGGATCTTTGGCATCAAAACTCACAGTTGGTAGTAGTCGATCCTACCGTGATCGCCAGATCTGCTGTAGGCACCGAGGAATGGATGGTGAAGGGGCGTGATCTCGCGCGGCTCCTGAGCTGGGTAGATGATCACCAAACAGTGAACTGTAGAGAAAGGGAAACGGATCAGGGGGCCAAGGGGAGGTTCCCTGGGGAAAACCCTCCAATGCTTAAGTCAGTAGAGCAATGGTGGAAGACAGGGAGGGAGGTAGAAAGAGGTGCACGAGATCCCCCTACACCAAGGTGGTGAAGTGGTTCCTGCTCAGGGGATTTTAGGTGTGTATTGCCCTTAACTTTCACTGGGGGGAGTCCTAGGTTTATATAGTGTGCTCACCTTATGAGTCCCGTAAGCTGAGGAGTTTCAGACGGGAGTTACGTCCTCATCGTGGGATCTTTACATCCTCATCGTGGGATCTTTATAGCCTTGAGAGATCATGGGTCTCGTATCCTCATAAACTCCTGCTCATAAAGGGCTCTCAACGGCAGCGTGGAAAAGTAATCGTCGGTCGGTCCAAGCGTAAAAGGTGCCAACCCTGTCCGGGCAATAGGCATAGCTCGATGAAGATAGGTCGGAGTGGGCGCTGAGCGCTTGCCTCTATCCCGGTGAGGGGATAACTCGGGCATGGGTCTTCCTTCATTATGACCGGCGCTCCGGCCTCCCAAGCCTAAGGGCCGCCGAGGAAGGATGAGATCTTGAGTAATCTTATTGGGCTTTTTAGCCTAAGTGGGCCCTGTGGGGCTATCACTTAGATGAGCTGAGCCTCGTTTGGTCCTGATGGACCTAGTTTGGCTGCTCTTAGATGGGCTACAGAAATCCCCCTCTCCACTTGTCCCCCTCCTACTCCCGAGTTTTAGTAAGCTCGGAAGAGTAGCGGTTGGGGTTTTAGACCAGCGTGGCTCAGGTGGGTGGAGATCTGGCGGTGTTAGGAAGCCACGTTCGTGGTCACCTGGGCCCATAATAATGATGATCCTAACGGATTTGAACTGAAGGTCCCCCCTTTTCTCGGAGGTCGGAACGACGCGCCGCCTCCCGCGTGGGGATATAGGCGTTGCGCGCTTGCTGTCATTCCAGACTTCCTCCATCTTTAGGGTTTTGGCTCTCCTCCATTCTTGCTTTTGGGCTATTTGATGCGTTGTGAGGACACGACAGAATAGTAGAGGCTTGCAGCGGCGTTCGTGGAGTTGGCGGAGATAACCGCGGAGGCAGTCCGGCGGCTTCCTATTCTGCCGAAATCTTCGGGGTCCCGAGATCACCTTTCCTCAAACTCTTCTCCGGATTCCATGGCGGACCAGCGTTCGGATGTTGAGGAGTGGGAGGACGAGCCAGTGGTGAAGGCGCCGGTTCCAAACTACAGTGAATTGGGGGAGGCGGATGTGAGAAGGCTGGAGCACCAGTATCGCCTGCCCCACAAGTTCCGCTTTGTCGCGGCTTCTCCACACGAGACGAGCCTGGACTCTCGTACATGCAACATCTGTACTTTCCTTCTATCGTAGAAGGGTGGGTTCCGCCTTCCCTTCGAACCTTTCGTTCTTTAGCTTCTCGATTATTTCCTGTTGGCGCCTATTCAGTTGGTAGCCAATTCTTATCTTCTTCTTTCCGCCTTCCGCATTCTCTACCGTCAGTGTGGAGTTCCTCCTTCCTTGGACCTCTTTCACTATTTCTTTGAGTTGAAAGCACATCCTTCGGCCGGGAAGGGTTTCTATTTCATCCAAGTGAGGCAGAATAGGAGTTGTATCTCCTTGGTTGCGAAGAATCTTTGCATAGGGGTGGAAAACTCAATTCTTCTGGGTGGGGATTTGTTCAGTGGAGGAAACCTAGAGGTGTCTAGTAATTCCCAATTTCCACCCGAATATCCCTCCCAGGTAGGATGAGTTCCCTCCACATGTGGAGAAATATGCGGCTATCTTACTAAAGCACCGTCAATCCACAGAAGAGCTGGTTACTCCAGAGAATATCAAGCGGTGTTACTCTAGAGAATATCAAGCGGTGTCTTCTTATGCGGCTGCATCCGTCGGGCTCAGGTGCCACAAACTAGGTTCTCCTTTGGATGTTGGGATCATTTTTTTTCCTGAATATGTCTTCCTCTTCGTGCAGACACCAGGCGGTAGGCTTTGGAGGAGGCTGCAGAAGTGATCGAGCTTGGCGATGAGTCGGCTGCTGATGAATCGGCTACTCCCACGGGTTGCTCCCGAACCAGAGATAAGGGCAAGGGGGCGGCCCAGGGTGAATCCTCCAGGCCGCTGGGGTCCAGGCGTAAGGACCCCGTGGAAGGCATGGTCCGGGCCGCCACGAAGGCCAGGAAGCGGGCTAAGAAGGCCGGGGTCGTACCCATAGTCGAAGGCGACCTTGCCAAGGCTCGCCCCTCCGCCGAGCATGATGGGCCGACCCTACCGGGTGATCTCTCCCACCCGCCGAGCAAGAGGGGGCCGAGGAGGTTGGGGCTGCTCCTACGGGTGGTGACGATGCGGGCTCGACTTTTACTTCGGTCGGAGTCGAGGGGGCTGGGGCTGCTCCTGCGGGCGGCGACGATGCGGGCCCGGCTCTTCTTTCGACCAGAGCTGAGGGGGCCAGGGCTGCTCTTGTGACTGGCAATGGTGCTGGCCTGGCTCTCCCCTCGGTAGGAGCCGAGGGGGCCGTGGCCGAGGCGGGGGATGCTGGGGCCGTGGCCGAGGCTGGCACTTTAGGTGGTGGTGCTGATGCCGAGCCGGTCCAAGTTGGGGGGCCGCAAGAAAATCCGACCGAGGCACGAGAGGCGACAGAGGCCGGGGCTTGGTCTGAGCCACTCGGTGGGGCGCCGGGCGATGGGGGGTTCTCTGTTCCGGCGGCCTTGGAGAGTCTTGGTATCTCGGGCCCTCTGCACCAGGTATGCCATGGTATATCCGCGAATGTGAGGGGGGGAGGTAGGCAGTACTCTCCATCCATGACCCTCGCTGGGGTTATGGAGGGCGGCCTGGTCCTGGCCCAAATGGGGACCACTCTAGCAGAAGCGTACGCCCAGTCGTAGTGGGAGCGAGCGAACCTGGTCTGGACCCTTGGTGGGTCTGACAGAAGGTTGGCTCAGCTTGCCGAGGAGCGTGATGGGCTTCGGCGGGAGCTTTCCTCAATCAGGGAGCTGGTGCGATCGAGCCAAGTGGAAACTCGGTTGATAACCGAGCTGCTAGCTAAGGCCCGCGAATCGCTCGAGAGGCAGAACAGGCTTCTTGATGAGGAGCGCCTTGCACGCGTTGAGCTGGATGGGCGGTGGGAGACTGAACGTGCAGAGCTAGTAGACCGAGCGGAGGAAGCCAAGCACCTTCGGTGGGAGGTCGAGGCGGATTGGGTCGAGGCGGAGAAGCAGGCGGCGGAGGCTGAAAAGTGAACGGCTGAGGCCGAGCGGAAGTTAGCCGAGGTGGAGCGGGAGAAGACTGAGCTCACTGGTAGGGTGGGATTGGCCGGGGTCGAGGCTCTCGAGCAGTACAAAAGCTCAGAGGCCTACCGGGTCGACCTTAAGGAGGCTTCCCTCCCCTACTATGAGGTAGCACTTCGCCGGGGCATCCGCAAGGGTTTCAAGCAAGGCTACGATCGGGTTGTCTCTTATGCCGAGGAGCAGGCATCCGGGGTAGTTGACTTCCCGTCCAGGCAATGCTATGACTCAGACTTGTCATCCTCCAGTTCCTTTGCTTTGGCACAGGATGAAGAGGATCACGGGGGCTCTTCGTCCAAGGGGTCACCAACTCTGGATACCTCGGGAGGGCACGCAATCGAGGCAGTTCCCACGCCGGTGGGGTCAGTGCTAGGGTCTGCCATTGCCGAGGGTGCCGGGGGCAGACCATTTGAGCCCTCCACTTCCGGGCTTCAAGGTGGGCCGGAGGCCTGATGTATCTACTTTGCTTCCTCTTTTTGTATGTCTTTTTCCTTTTTGGAGAAAAAACTTCCTCTTTTATGTAGAAAAATAGATAAGGCAACAGCGTTATGATGAAGACTTATCTGTTCTGTATCGCCATTGCCGTATTTTGTTCAGCGTATCTGCAGTGGTAGGAAAGAGCCGATACTTTCTGCGTGGATCTCGCCTGATGGTTGGGTGAGCATCTGGCAGGGTGTCTTTCCGTTTTCTCATGCTTTGAATGCCTGGCCGCTTTGTGTATCCCGCTGGGGCGGAAAATGACAAGTTTGAGGTGACCGTTCGTAGGGAGAGATCCCTTTGGCGTGTTTTCGAGGAGAGAATCATTTAAGGCAAATAGCCTCCCTTTGCCTATAAAAGGTCTGAAGGGCGTCCCTTCCTCTCCACCGCTTAGGGGTTTCCCTGACAGTCTTTCCTCATTCTTTCTTCACGTAACGTTGTGCCGTTATATTTAGAGCATGGAAGACGCCCCAGAAGATGAAGCTGTTGATGACGGAGGGCAGAGAGTCCTTGCTGCTTCGGGTTTGAAGGAGGTCCGATGGCCGGTGGACGGGTCTGAAGAAGGTCCGACGTGTGGAGGCACGTCGTCTTCTTTTTATCAGTTCCGGCGGCGCTTGCAGGGGGGCGAGATGGTGGATGGATGGGGGCATCAGGCATCCCTGCCGCCCGTCCCTTCCTGCTCGCTCCATGGAGGGGAGGAGGAAGCCAATTAATCTCCCTCCTTCCCGGGCTTTCCCTTGCCTCCTCGTCCAGCTCTGAGGGTTTCTTTCTTCCCCCGCAGCCTCTTTTTCCCTCTTCTGCTCTTCTCCTCATTTCTTTCACTCTTCAGAGGGTGCCTGCACTCTCTTCTTTCCAATGAGTTGGCAGGTTGGCGGGGAGAATGCTTTCATATGCGTTCCCTCTCCCCTTTCTCTTTCAAGTTCAACTTGGAAGGTAGCCTTCTCCTTCCTAATCCCTCTGTCACCTTTGTCCCGAGCTGCCCGAGTCAACGGGGTCGACTACCCTTTATCCGAGCCAGTTTCTACACGAGGCAGAGTCAGTGGCTGGACGTAGGAACGTCAACCGAGTCAGCCGAGCGATGGGCTCAT
This sequence comes from Amorphophallus konjac, assembly GCA_022559845.1. NCBI lineage: Eukaryota > Viridiplantae > Streptophyta > Magnoliopsida > Alismatales > Araceae > Amorphophallus > Amorphophallus konjac. The sequence goes on along the minus strand of CM040123.1, from coordinate 308,532,750 downwards.
ATGGTAGTGCCAGATGGATTTTTTGCTTTTTTGACATGTATTTTCTTGGCTTCGGCCTTCCTAATGTACAAGCGAGTTGTTTGAATAAAAGAAAGGAGCCTTTTGTTTTATCTCATGTCGTTTACACAATGCTCAGTATTTAGAAGTCGAACTTGCGTAGTGTAGTCACGTTCTAGGTCCGAGGGATGAGCTCTCCTTCCATCATGGATAGACGGTATGCTCCTTTTCCGAGCGTCTCGACCACTCGGTAGGGTCCTTCCCAATTAGGGGATAACTTGCCCGCCACCTCAAGTGGTCGAGAGGCTTAGGCTTTCTTGAGGATGAAGTCTCTCGGTTGAAAGTGTCTATCTCAGACTTTGGCGTTGTAGTATCGAGTGAGGCGGCGTCAATACTCCGTTGCTCGGATGCTAGTAATCTCTTGGACTTCATCTTCTAGGTCGAGGTTTTCGAGCAGTTTCTGGTCGTTTGCCTCGGATGAGAAGCAAATGACTCGGAGGGAGGGGTTGCCAATCTCCAATGGGATCACGGCCTCGGTACCGTATACCAGCTGAAAGGGGCTTTCACCGGTTGCCGTTCTGGGAGTCGTTCTGTGTGACCAAAGTACGTTCGGCAATTCCTCAAGCCAGCTGCCCTTGGCTTTACCGAGCCTAGTCTTGATGCCTTTTAAGATAGTCTTATTGGCATTTTTGACCAGCCCGTTAGCCTGAGGGTGGGCGACCGAGGTAAAGTGATTGCGAATGCCTTGGTCGGCACATCTGTCTCGAAAATAACGAGAATCAAATTTCCGACCATTATCGCTTACTATCACTCGATGGATGCCGTAACGACAGATGGTCGACTTACAGACAAAATTCTAGACGACTGTCTCGGTGATCCTTGTTGTGGCTTCGGCCTCGATCCATTTAGTGAAGTAATCGATGGCGACGATAATGAACTTCTTCTGGGCCTGGGCCGTGGGGAATGGCCCGAGGATGTCAATTCCCCAGCGAGCGAAAGGATAAGGCTCGGCTAGGGTGATGAGCTCCGTTGCTGGCTGATGAACCAAGTGGTCAAATCGCTGTCACCGGTCACAGTGTTGTGTGTAGGTTGAGCAGTCGCGCTGCAAAGTGGGCCACCAGTAACCTAGCCGTAGCAAGATCCTGGCGAGCAACCTACCTCCTAAATGTGCTCTGCACATACCTTCGTGAACTTCTTCGATCGCTCAGTTGGCCTCGTCGGTGCTGAGGCACTTCAAGAGAGGACCGGAGAAGGATCTCCGATAGAGAGCGCCATCTAGAGTGACAAATCGCCGAGCTTGGTACTTCAATCTTCGGGCTTCCTGAGGGTTGGGAGGCTCTTGAGAGTCTTGGAGCCACGACAAGTACGGGGTACGCCAGTCGCTTGGGGAGGCCGAGTCAACAGCTAGGAGCTCCGAATCGATGCTCGGCCGCTCTAGCTCTTTGAGAAGGACCGATCGAGTACCCTCAGGGTCAAGAGAGGAGGCCAGCCGAGAGAGGGCATCTGCTCGGGAGTTTTCCTCCCGAGCTATTTGAACTACCTCAAAACTCTCGAACTGTTGTGCCACAGTCTTGACCAGTTGGAGGTATTTGATCATCGGTGCTTCTCGAGCTTCATAACCGCCGTTGACCTGGGAAGCGACCAGTTGGGAGTCAGTGTGAATCCTGACTCACTCAGCCCCTAACCGTAGGGCCATGCGAGCTTCCGATATGAGGGCCTCATACTCGGAAGCATTGTTAGATGCTTGGAAGTTGAACTTTAGGGCGTACTGTAGCTCTGCTCCTTCGGGGGACTTCAGGAGGATCCCGGTGCTGCTCCCAGCTGAGTTGGAGGATCCGTCGACGAATAGTTCCCAGGTCGGCCCGGGTGCGGATAGAGATCTTTCTTCAGTCGGGATGGTGCTCTCGGCGATCAAGTCAGCGAGCGCCTGGCCTTTGATAGCCGAGCGATGCCGATACGATATATCATAGGCCCCGAGCATCATGGCCCACTTGACGAGGCGTCCCGAGGCTTCAGGGTGAGCAAGGATACTCTTCAATGGTTCACCGGTCAGCACGGTGATGGAGTGCCCTTGGAAATAGGGTCGGAGGCGCTTGGCCGAGGGAACCAACGCTAGCACGAGTCTCTCAGTTGCGGGGTACCTTCTTTCAGCCTCATTGAGCACCTTGCTGGTGTAGTAGATCGGTCTCTCGACTCCCGAGTCATTTCTGACAAGGACCGAGCTAATGTTGTATATATCTCGGTGTTTTGATGATAACAAAACCAAGGACATATGGTTGCTCACATGCTTGGAACTAATAACCTAAGTGTTTTTCATAAGCCTTCAAGGTCGGAACTCTTCATGTTTTTGCTTATGGTTTTAGCATTCCAAATGTTTTCTAAGAACTTGAAATAACTTTTAACCAATCGTTCAATTCATGCCTCGATCATATGGACACACTTCTCTGGACTAAAATTTTATTTTTCAGGTTTTTGACAGTCCGATTGACCTCCAGCATCACCCCGGTCTACCTGGAATAACAGAATGGAATTTTCTACAGGCTGTCTCAGTGGCGGTCGACTGCCCCCTCAATCCCGGTCGACCGGATCTCCCAGGGACCAGCCTTTTGTAGGTTTCTCAGTGGCGGTCGACCGCCAGCCCCTGTAGGTCGACCGCCAGCCCCGAGCTGCCCAATATTGTTGACTTTTTGTCACTTCGAGGGAAGCCCTTTTACTTAGTATTGTTTAATCCCTGATCACCCAAAACCCTCTAGAAATTGTGGATCTGGTCTGGGGGAGTCCATGGACCATTCAAGCCTATAAAAGTTATACAAGAGGGTCAAGAAAACTCTAATGCTCAAGGTGGATCAAGAGAGGCTATCAAAGAGGAAGAGAAGGAAGCTAGCACTGTAGACATGAACAGTGATCCGAGAGGAGTTCTTCATCCATCTTCATCTATCCTCAAGTGAGATCAAGCCCAAGTCAAGTGGAGTTCAAGCTGCATCCTAGAAACTCTTCATCAACTAAGGGGGAGCATCAATCAGTCTTTTCTTTTGTGTTTCCATTCTTAATTCTTCTAAGCTTCAAGTGTGGCTTTTGTAATCCTGTAACAATCTCGCGTGTGTGTGGATCTTCCTGCATCTGTGTGTGTGTCTAGTTAATCAGTTGGTTTGTGTGTTGTTGGGTGTTCTAACACCTTCAGGGAACTTTCATCTCCCAACGTGTGTGTGTGTGTGTGTTCCATCTTGTATCTCTTTACAAGATAGTGTGTGGATCCTCACAGTTCGTGAGGGGTGGACGTAGGTTGCCATTGCGGTATCCGAACCACCTAAAAATCACTGTCTCTTTGTGGTTTGTTCCTTTTCTCCTATCCCGCTTCTGTGCATGCTTGCGATGTCTATTTTTGGTAGATCTATCTTATCCTGCATTAGTTCCATAGTGTCATAACTTCATCTTAAATTGAGGACAACTTTGATTAATTTTTAACACCCAATTCACCCCCCTCTTGGGTGCCATTTAATCTCAGGACTTCAATTGGTATTAGAGCCTAGGGCTCTCTCTTTCACAGATCTAACGATCTAGAGTAAGATCCGGTTAAATGGCAAACAAGGGTATGATACCCGAGGGTCACTCCATCAACCGTCCTCCCTTCTTTGATGGTTCAAACTATTCGTACTGGAAAAATAGAATGCATGTTTTTCTGAGGGCTCAAGAGTACGGAGTTTGGAAAGTTGTGGACAAGGGTCCTCATAAACTTGGGGCTGATGAAGATAAATGGACACCTGAAGAAATTAAGAAATGTTGTACCCCTTGTGCTTTGATGATAATGTGGTGTTTTAATGATAGCAACATGAATGAGTCACCATATTATTTTGTTAAGAACAACACATTGAGTCGTCATCTATTTGTGTCTGCATATGAATTTGTTGTGTTGCATATGAATGTTTCATTGAACATCTTATCTAAGTGTCACTACATGCATTGGTGCATTTCATAACAGGTGCATTTCATAACTCTGCACATTCATTTGGCTTTGTGTTTCTGTAGTGTAGTCTATACATTGCATGTGTCGCAGATAGCATAGTCCATACATCGCAGTTCTCGCAGGCTAGCAAGTCCGTACACTGCATGGCTCGCAGGCTGGCAAGTCTATACATTGCATGGCAAAGTTCAAAGTCAATACATTGCTGCATTGCTGCATTGCTTGCATTTCTAAAGTCTACACATTGTTTACTTGAAAGTTTGTACATCGTGTGTTGCTGAAAGTCTGTACACTGTCTCACTGTTAAATTCTATACAGACTTCAGCTTCTCATTCAGAGTCTTTCTTTGTGTCTCCTGATTCAAGCCTATACAATGCATGCACTTCGTGAAGTCTATACATCCGACCGTCTTGTTCAGCGTCTCATTTGCACATTTGACTCAAAGTCTGCACATCACAAGTCTATACAACTGTCCATCTTATTCAGTGTCTCATGCAGCGTCAACGCAGTAAGTGTGTACATTGCATTGGCTAAGTCTGCAGCGTCAACTCTGTAAGTGTGTACATTGCATTCTCAAGTCTGCAGCGTCAACGCTGTAAGTCTATACAGCCTATGTGTGTTCTATGCATTTCACAAGTCTACACACTCACCATAGTCTATACACCATGTTGTGTCTGTGTTGTGTTTGTGCATCGTTGAGAACACAAGTCTGTACATCCATGCATCATGGGTCGACCCCCTTCTTTGATGGGTCGACTCCCCCAGATTCACAAGTCTATACACTCATCTTCATGCATAGCAGAGTCTATACAGTGCAGCTCATATAACTAGCATGTCTATACATTACATCGTGGCGTTTGTGCTCTAAGTCTATACACTACATAGCGAGCCCAAAGTCTATACATTGCATTGGCTAAGTCTGAACATTGTCCGTCTCTTTTAGCGTCTAAGGCAATGTCTATACACTGGACTCGAAGTCTGTACATTGAGCGTCTCATGCAAGTCTATACAACGCATCAGACTAAGTCTGTACATTGAGCGTCTCATGCAAGTCTGTACATTGAGCATCTCATGTAAGTCTATACAATGCATCAGCAAGTCTGTACATCGGACTGTTTCAAGTGAAGTCTGTACAGCGTCATGCATCATTCTTCAAGTCCACACACTGCACTGTAGATTGCTCGAGGTGAAGTCTGTACATCCATCAGTGAACTTCCAAGTCTGTACATCCATCAGTGATCTTGCAAGTCTATACATCGGTAGCTTTACCGACATTGCACTCGAAGTCTATACACTGATAGCTTTACCATCGTTTCTCTTGGCAAGTCTATACATCCTAGAACTGTGCAAGTCTGTATAGCCATTCCCTTGCCAAAGTCTATACATTGTGAACCTTGAAGTCTGTACAGACTTTGCCTTGCTCAAGTCTGTACATCGCCCAGTTGGCAAGTCCATACATTGGAAGTCCATACATTCGTTTGCTTTGCATCGTTCATCAAGTCTGTACAACCCTTTCGCTTGGCAAGTCTATACATTGTCTGTCTTCCTTAGAGTCTCATGCATAACATCAAGTATGTACATTGTGCATCATATGAATTGAAGTCTATACATCGTGCATCTAGTGTGTCAAGTCTACACATTGTTTCTTCATGCATTGAAGTCTGCACATTGTTGAATGCTCATCAAGTCATACATTGGCAAGTCTTTACATTGCCTAAGTCTATACGTTGGCTGATGAATGTTCTTCAAAGTCTGCACATTGCTTTACACTTCAGCAAGTCTGTACAGCGGTTGCCTTCTTATATGAAGTCTGTACATTACATTCGCCTTCACAAAGTTTATACACTGAAGTCTATACATTACATCCTGCAAAGTATGTATAGGGTTTTAGACTTAAACTGATAACTTGATTCTCTGTCTGACAGGCACCCTTCGTGAAGCCTAATAAAGACACGTGATCCAAGGAAGGACGAGGTGCCCAGATTATGACACGAGGATGCAGCCCAGCCAGGATGCTGCCAGGTGGTCGAAATGCCTCGGTTCTGGCGAAAAGCCTTTGGGCGGGAGATGTGGAAGCCACAGGACCCTATCCACCCTGCTGCACTATATATATGAAGAATCCTTTGTCTGAAGATGATCGATTAAGGTGAAAAGTCTATACAGTGAAGCAGAAGCAGAGGAGAGCCTTCTCGATCCAGTGTGAAGAGCAGAGAAGAAAAAGAGAAATAGAAGAAGAGCAGAAGAAAAAGTGAGAGATAGAGAGCTCGAGCAGATAAAAGAGGAAGAGAAGGAAAAAGAGAGAGAGAGTGAGACAGAGTGATCGGAAGAAGAAGAGGGGCAGAGAGAAGTTTCATTCTGAAGATCAATCTTTACTGGAAGTTGGATCAGATCCACTCCAATCAGCTCTTAGGAGCCACATTTGTGCTTTTATTTTCAGCTTTCAGTCGCTGATTGTTTCTATCTTTCATTTTCCTTTTATACCTTTCTTCAAGCTGTTTGTCAGCATTTGCAGTGGAGGATTCCACTGGACGGCTAAGCTGTATTACCCAGCGGAGCAAGCTGTGAGGCTCAGCAGGCGAGGAGGATTCCTCGGACAGCAGGCTGTGAGGCTCAGCGGATTGTATGGCAAGCTGTGATGCCCAGCTGTTCAAGATGTGAGTCAGCGGAATCCACACTCGGTTTGAGTGTGGGGTGGACGTAGGTCTGCAGGACCGAACCACCTAAAAATCCATTGTGTAGTGGTTTGATTTCTTCTATCTGATTGGCGCTAGATGAATGCTTAGGTGCGCTTTGACTTGATTGCTCACTGTGTATTTGTTTAATTCCGCAACTGCTTATTAGCCTTCAGGTTTGTCTAGTTAGCGAACTAGCAATTTTAGTGAGCATTAGATTTTAAATTGGGTGAAGTTTTTAAAGGGAAATTCATTCACCCCCCCTCTGAATCATAGCACCGAACCCAACGCTTGGTATCAGAGCGGGTTGCTGTGCATAGGATCTAACAATCCGCAACAGATCCTTCATTTCTATTTGGTGCATTTCAGAGTGTGCTTCTTGTGTTCTATGTTTTGTTTCATCGGTTGTGTGTCTTGAGCTGTTCATCTGATTTCAGTGCATTTATCACTTCTCGATGACTCATCCACCCGTCTTTGATGGTTCTGATTTCAAACAGTGGCACAGTGTTTTCCGTGCTCATGTTAAATCTGTTGATCTAGACCTATGGAAAGTGATTTCACATGGTCCACATAAACTACAAAAAGATCAGTCCAAATGGACTAACAAGCATCGATCTATGCGTGCAGAAAATCAGAAAGCACTGGATTTAATGAAGGCCACGACTAATCGTGCTCTTCATTCATGTTTCTTTGAATCCACGTCTGCCAAGGAAATCTTAGATAAATTGAAGACTGCTTGCGATAGAGATAATGATCGATGCATGATGGCTCAAGGAAGTGATCCAAGTAGCAATCAAGATGAAGAACAAGACGATGATCAGGTAAACATCTTCGAAAATTACACCCTAGATGATTGGATTGTTGCATATAATGAACTGCTGGAGTCTTATGATCATTTAAGAAAACAGCATAAGAAAATGAAAAGGAAAATTGATAAAAGTGATTCTAATTCATCATGTGAAAAGTGCTTGAAGATAAATGAATTGTATGATAAATGTCTGTCTGAGAATCACTTGAATACGAAACAAATGTGCCAATTGAAAAAGGAAAACCAAGAAGGTTTCAATAAAATTTCTGAATTAGAAAGTCAGCTGAAACTGAAAACTAATGAACAATTGATGAATCTAGAAGAGTTGGAAAGGATTAAGGTTTCACACTCTTCTTCTACTGAATCAAACTACAAAATGTGCTCAGCTGTAAGAGAACGTAATGAAAATCTTTATAGTGAGAATGAATGGCTAAATAAACAAATTGCCTCACTTAAAGATGATCACAAAAATCTGCTTGCTGAGAAAATTAAAGTAGAAGAAAGAGAAGATGAACTAATTGAAAAATTGGAGCTTATGTCTCGAAATGGAACATGTAATGAAGGAGTCATGAAGCTATCTGAAGAGAACAAAGAATTGAGGGAACAAAACAAAAAACTGATGGTTTTAAATACTATTTTCTCACAGAGGTTTATGACTATCGAAAAAGAGAAATCTGTTTTTAAGGAAGCTCAACCTCAAAAATTTGAGAAGGAAAACACTGAACTGAAAGCTGAAATTGAAAAATTAAAGTGTTTAAACACTGGCTTATCTGAAACTCTTCTCACATTAAAAAGGGGAAAATTCACTTGTGATGGAGAATCACAAAGGGTGATCAGTCTAGAACAAGAAATTGAGAAGTACAAAACTGTAAATAAAGTCTTAAGTGAATGTGTCAATTGCAGTGAACATGAGATAGCTAGTTATGAGCTTCATATAGCATTCTTAGAAAATAAAATTCATGATCTGGAAAACTCAGCATCCAAGTTTGTGAAAACTGAAAGAAAAATAAAAACTGTTGTGAAAAGTGAGGATAAGAATTCAAAAGGGGGAACAGATTGCACTTCTGATGTTAAGGAAATCACTAAAAGCCAGCTATATGCCACTTTTGTACAAAGCTCTGATGTAGCTGGTACTTCAAGTCAATCCCCAAAACAAAATAAAAATCAGAAATCACCCTCAACATCTGTATTTCAGTTCAAAGCCCAGAAAATTGAAAAGTAAACAAAACCTGTTGAAAATAATCAGAAATTGAAAAAGAAGGGTCATACAAAGAAGGCAAACAATATTTCTGAGTACATCTTGAAATCAGTTAGCTCTGATAAATGTAATAGGTCAATGCAAAATGCTCATGCTTCATGTACTCATTCTCATGCATCTAGTCAGTCTGTTAGTAATCATGTCGCTAGGAAAACTAAAGTCTCCTACCATTATTGTGGCAAGATAGGGCATGTAATGAATGATTGCAGACTGTTGATTGAAGATGAGCATGCTGGTGAAGCAATGCATTCTAAGAATTTATCTGATAGAAACCATGCCACTAAGCAATTTGATGCATCCTGTTATTACTGTGGTAGGCGTGGTCATCTAATGAATGCATGTTTTAAAATGAAAGAAGACAACAATGTGAATTCTAGATTTTTCACACATGCTCATTGCCCACATAGATATAAATCTACTTCAGGCCAGCATACCATCTGTTTCACTTGCAACAAGCCTGGGCACAAGGCAAATGAGTGCTGGATTGGAAATTATTGGGGTAACAATGAATCAAGAAGCAAGCATCTTAGATGTTCTGAATGTGGGAAATATGGTCATGCAGTCAAGGACTGCTGGCATGTTCAGGGAAATCACTTTAATTCTAAATTTGTCAAATTCCCTGCAAACAGAAATGATGTTAGTTGGAATAAATCTGTTTTTAAAGAAAAGATTCCTGCATGTTTTGAATGTGGAAAACTTGGCCACCGTGCTTCTGAATGCTGGTGGGCAGGTTATGGTAAAACAAAGGTTCATGCAAGCAACAGAAACTTTCATGCTAAATCACATAGGTTACATGACTATAACAATGTTCACAAAAAGAATTCAAGGGTTGTTATATCATGTAGATATTGTGGTAAATTTGGTCACTCCATGACCAATTGTCATCTGATGGATTTTGATGACAATATTGCTAAAAGATTGTTCAGAACACCTATCAGAGTTAATTCAGGACCCAAGACTTCTTGGGTTCCTGCAGGATCAAATTGACTAACATCTTTGCAGGTGTGCCTTGGAAGCTGAAGAATAAAAGGGGTAAACCAAGGCACTCAAGAATGAAAACCCCATGACTGCACCATTTCAGGTCAGTTCCAAAACTTTGTTTAAATCTCATTATCTGGAATTGTTGATTTGATTGTTTGATGTCTGATATTATATTCTTGTCTAGCTGATCAGTCTGTATTCCAGACTCAGCTATTGAATTTAATTCTGCTCAAATTCAATGCTCTTCTCTTGCCAGTTATTGCATGTGTACATAAGATGCTAGATGCACTACACAACCATGTTCATAGTCAATGCATGTGTTTAATGTTTGCATATATCATTTGCATGACTATCATTTGCTTATTGTTGTAGTCTGCATGTCGTTTAATGCATATTGGACTGCTTTGCACTGCATTTATTTGCATGACCACTTTGGTATATAAATGGTAAGCTACTAAAAGGCAGGAAAATCTGCTTGGAGGTTCTTACTATGTGTGAGATGGTCCTTGAGACCAGGTTCTCCGCCAAGTACCAAGGGTCTAGTCTTCATATAGGGCAGTGTAATGCATATCATATTTTTTGAAAAATCTGAAAAAGGACAAAAATGTTCATGACTTGGGTGCATAAACTTGAAATGATTGCATACTTGCTCTATGTATAAGTGTTGCATAGTCTGCATATAGTTAATTGAACTCATTGCATGAATTGCATAATTTCAGGGGGAGCTTGTTGAGTCTTATGTGAGTCACTGCATATAGATAGGGGGAACATTATCATATTGTTGACACTGTTTGAAATTCACACTCTATACTCTTTCAAATCTTCAATTGACTACTTTGAATTCATACCTTCTTGAATCTGAGAATTTGGCTGCTAATCCTCAGTCTGTTGAAGAAGGAGTGTCTCATTTTGTCTGACTGAAATTCAACTCTGCCATTAGCTTTAAACTTTTATTCTCTCTTGCTGATTGACTGTTCCACCAGCTTATACTCTTCCTTCATATACCTCTTAGCTGGTGTGACTATTTTGGTTCTATTATTGATTTGTCGGTCAGCTAAATTTATTGATCTGGTCTGAGGAACTTAAGCTGCATGTCATACAATTCAGTCTGAGAACTTGGTAGAAATTCTTATCATATAGGTTTAAGAATTACCACTGAATCAGACTGATATAAGATTAATATATTCTCATATTTATAATTAAAATAATTGAAAATATCTGAATGATAAGGTTTAATAAACTTTAACCACATGTGTCATGTAAACCTTAGACTCTCTTATCAGATATCTAAAAATTTGAAATCAAGGCTACTTTGGTAGAGATACATAGAGTGAGTACTGTGGTTAAACATTAACTTGAGAAATGTTGATGATATGAAAAATTGTGAATTCAGAGCAATGACTCGGTCACTGAGAAACTGGGTTCCTTATCAATGAAATAAAGTAACTCATGTCATGAGGTGCCATAGTTATCTCTGATAAAAATTTATCAACAAAACCTGACAGAGCAATGGCTTATTTGTGTTGAGTAACTGGGGAGTCTGGCCTTTAATCAAGGTGTCTCCTCATGTAAAAAGACACTCATATTGCTAACTCTGTTCTCAAAGTTGAGAGGCAATGACAGTTATCCCACTGAGTAACTGGGTCACTTCACCTAAGACGTGTTGTGCCTCATGTAAAAAGGTGATGATCAACCTAAATTGCTCTAAAAAATTATAATGTGCTTCAAATGAAAATATTTTGAAAATTTCTGCCAACTCATGTTCTTAGAAAAGTGTTTAACTTTTGTACTAATCTGTGTATATTTTTCAAAGGTGCTATTGAGATCATATGTGTAAGATAAAAGATGATTGTTTCTGAGTGTTATCTAAATATTTGGTTCACCTTTATTAAAACTTGGATTCAGATATGAGTATTGAGTTTAATTTGGCAAATTTGGTATACATCAAAATTAAATCAGATTGGCTAAGTTGCCACTTCATAACCCTTTATGATAGAAAAGTCTATTGTTCTTAAGACTTATTGTTGTGGTGCAAGCATTAAAATCCCCCATGATTAGATTCATTCCAGATAGTCTGATCAACATAAATCTTGCTATTGATTGACTCCTTAAGATGTATTGTGCCTTGACTATTTCTCAACCCTACCATTGGATACTACTTCCGGAGATGTACTCCTCTCCACACTGTTGGAATCTTCCATCTTGTTTTGTAACAAGTTCTGGATCTGTGGACTGTTTCTTTCTGTTCATGCATATGTGAGGTGCCACAACCAGAGTTCAGATTGTTTGTAATGGCAGATTTCAGTTTGATTCATTGGATAACCAAAGTTCATTCCTGTGTTTCAGGGGGAATTTTGGGTCATCTGCATTTAAGGGGAGTGTAGTCAATCTTGCATATTGATAGGGGAAGAGATGTTTTCTTTGGTCATAAGGGGGAACTCCTTTTTAATGAACCATGTTTCATTCTCTGTATTCTGACTTTCTGGGGGAGAATTATTTGTTGTGCTGAATTTTGTCTCTCAAACCATTTCCCTTCTTTTTGATTATGTCAAAGGGGGAGAATAGTTTGACGAGTCAATGTGACTCATTATGTTGCCATCATCAAAAGGGGGGAGATTGTTGTGCCCCTTGTGCTTTGATGATAATGTGGTATTTTAATGATAGCAACATGAATGAGTCACCATATTGTTTTGTTAAGAACAACACATTGAGTCGTCATCTGTTTGTGTCTGCATATGAATTTGTTGTGTTGCACATGAATGTTTCATTGAACATCTTATCTGAGTCTCACTACATGGAACATGCTGTGTGCATTGGTGCATTTCATAACTGGTGCATTTCATAACTCTGCACATTCATTTAGCTTTGTGTTGCTGTAGTGTAGTCTATACATTGCATGTGTCGCAGATAGCATAGTCCATACATCGTAGTTCTCGCAGGCTAGCAAGTCTGTACACTGCATGGCTCGCAGGCTAGCAAGTCTATACATTGCATGGCAAAGTTCAAAGTCAATACATTGCTGCATTGCTTGTATTTCTGAAGTCTACACATTGTTTAGTTGAAAGCCTGTACATCGTGTGTTGCTGAAAGTCTGTACACTGTCTCACTGTTAAAGTCTATACAGACTTCAGCTTCTCATTCAACGTCTTTCTTTGTGTCTCACTAATTCAAGTCTATACAATGCATGCACTTCGTGAAGTCTGTACATCCGACCATCTTGTTCAGCGTCTCATTTGCACATTTGACTCAAAGTCTGCACAGCACAAGTCTATACAACTGTCCATCTTATTTAGTGTCTCATGCGGCGTCAACGTAGTAAGTGTGTACATAGCATTGGCTAAGTCTGCAGCGTCAACTCTGTAAGTGTGTACATTGCATTCTCAAGTCTGCAGCGTCAACGCTGTAAGTCTATACAGCCTCTGCGTGTTCTATGCATTTCACAAGTCTACACACTCAGCATAGTCTATACATCGTGTTATGTCTGTGTTGTGTTTGTGCATCGTTGAGAACACAAGTCTGTACTTCCATGCATCATGGGTCGACCCCCTTCTTTGATGGGTCGACTCCCCCAGATTCACAAGTCTATACACTCGTCTTCATGCATAGCAGAGTCTATACAGTGTAGCTCATATAACTAGCATGTCTATACATTGCATCATGGCGTTTGTGCTCTAAGTCTATACACTGCATGGCGAGCCAAAAGTCTATACATTGCATTGGCTAAGTCTGAACATTGTCCGTCTCATTTAGCGTCTAAGGCAATGTCTATACACTAGACTCGAAGTCTGTACATTGAGCGTCTCATGCAAGTCTATACAACGCATCAGACTAAGTCTGTACATTGAGCGTCTCATTGAGCGTCTCATGTAAGTCTATACAATGCATCAGCATGTCTGTACATCGGACGGTTTCAAGTGAAGTCTGTATAGCGTCATGCATCATTCTTCAAGTCCACACACTGCACTGTAGATTGCTCGAGGTGAAGTCTGTACATCCATCAGTGAACTTCCAAGTCTGTACATCCATCAGTGATCTTGCAAGTCTATACATCGGTAGCTTTACCGACGTTGCACTCGAAGTCTATACACTGATAGCTTTACCGTCATTTCCCGTAGCAAGTCTATACATCCTAGAACTGTGCAAGTCTGTACAGCCATTCCCGTGCCAAAGTCTATACATTGTGAACCTTGAAGTCTGTACAGACTTTGCCTTGCTCAAGTCTGTACATCGCCCAGTTGGCAAGTCCATACATTGGAAGTCCATACATTCGTTTGCCTTGCATCGTTCAGCAAGTCTGTACAGCCCTTCCGCTTGGCAAGTCTATACATTCTCTGTCTTCCTTAGAGTCTCATGCATAACATCAAGTCTGTATATTGTGCATAATATGAGTTGAAGTCTGTACATCGTGCATCTAGTGTGTCAAGTCTACACATTGTTTCTTCATGCATTGAAGTCTGCACATTGTTGAATGCTCATCAAGTCCATACATTGGCAAGTCTTTACATTGCCTAAGTCTATACGTTGGCTGTTGAATGTTCTTCAAAATCTGCACATTACTTTACACTTCAGCAAGTCTGTACAGCGGTTGCCTTCTTATATGAAGTCTGTACATTGCATTCGCCTTCATAAAGTCTATACACTGAAGTCTATACATTACATCCTGCAAAGTCTGTACAGGGTTTTAGACTTAAACTGATAACTTGATTCTCTGTCTGACAGGCACCCTTCGTGAAGCCTAATGAAGACACGTGATCCAAGGAAGGACGAGGTGCCCAGATTATGACACGAGGATGCAGCCCAGCCAGGATGCTGCCAGGTGGTCAAAATGCCTCGGTTCTGGTGAAAAGCCTTTGGGCGGGAGATGTGGAAGCCACAGGACCCTATCCACCCTGCTGCACTATATATATGAAGAATCCTTTGTCTGAAGATGATCGACTAAGGGGAAAAGTCTATACAGTGAAGCAGAAGTAGAGGAGAGCCTTCTCGATCCAGTGTGAAGAGCAGAGAAGAAAAAGAGAAAGAGAAGAAGAGCAGAAGAAAAAGAAGAAAAAGTGAGAGATAGAGAGCTCGAGCAGATAAAAGAGGAAGAGAAGGAAAAAGAGAGAGAGAGTGAGACAGAGTGATCGGAAGAAGAAGAAGAAGGGCAGAAAGAAGCTTCATTCTGAAGATCAGTCTTTGCTGGAAGTTGGATCAGATCCACTCCAATCAGCTCTTAGGAGCCACATTTGTGCTTTCATTTTCAGCTTTCAGTCGCTGATTGTTTCTATCTTTCGTTTTCCTTTTATACCTTTCTTCAAGCTATTTGTCAGCATTTGCAGTGGAGGATTCCACTGGACGGCTAAGCTGTATTGCCCAGCGGAGCAAGCTGTGAGGCTCAGCAGGCGAGGAGGATTCCTCGGACAGCAAGCTGTGAGGCTCAGCGGATTGTATGGCAAGCTGTGATGCCCAACTGTTCAAGCTGTGAGTCAGCGGAATCCACACTCGGTTTGAGTGTGGGGTGGACGTAGGTCTACAGGACCGAACCACCTAAAAACCCATTGTGCAGTGGTTTGATTTCTTCTATCTGATTGGTGCTTGATGAATGCTTAGGTGTGCTTTGCCTTGATTGCTCACTGTGTGTTTATTTAATTCCGCAACTGCTTATTAGCCTTCAGGTTTGTCTAGTTAGCGAAATAGCAATTTTAGTGAGCATTAGATTTTAAATTGGGCGAAGTTTTTAAAGGGAAATTCATTCACCCCCCCTCTGAATCATAGCACCGAACCCAACAAGAAATGCACTGCTAATTTCAATGCCATGAATATTATGCAATGTGCGATACACCCTAATGAATTTTCTCATGTCTCTATGTGCAGCTCAGCCAAAGAAATGTGGGACAAGCTGCAACTCATATACGAAGGAACTTTAGAGGTCAAGGAAACCAAGGCAAATCTCCTAGTCACTGAATATGAGCTATTTAAAATGAAGCCTGAAGAAACCATCTCCGAGATGTTTGCAAGGTTAACAGAGATCATAAATGGTCTCAAAAGTCTCGGGAAGGAATACTCAAATTCTGACCTTAAGAGGAAGGTGTTAAGGTCCTTACCGTCGGCTTGGCACACAAAGGCCACGGTAATTGAAGACTCAAAGAACTTGTCAACTCTCACCTTGGACGAACTCATATGGTCACTCATGACCTATGAAATAAATATAAAGAGAACAGTTGATGAAGACATCAAGAAGAAAAAGGTCATTGGACTGAAGGCTCATGAATCCGATGACGAATTTCAAGAAGGTGAATCAAGTGACGGAAGCAATGAAGTGGAAGAATTGGCGATGATAACTCACCAAGTGAGAAAATTTCTAAGGAAGAAGAGAAATTTTCAGGGAAACTTCAGAAAGGGGCAAAGAAGGCACATGCAAACCAAAGGCAAATCGAGCAAGCCAAGTAGCATCATATGCTACGAATGCAAGAAGCTTGGGCACATGAGAGGTGAATGTCCAGATCTGAAAAAGAAATTCAAGAAGGATAGTTTCAAGAAACCCAAAGCCATGGTCGCCACTTCGAGCGACGAAGAAGATGAACCATCTGATGAAGAGATTCAAGAACTTGTGGAAAGCTTGTGCCTCATGGCACATGAAGATGAATCTACGGAGGTAAATTCTGACCCTGAATTCATTTCCAATGAACAATGGGAATCTGAATATGAAAAGTTGTACACTAAATACAAGAAAACCAGATCTGAAAATAAAACTCTCAAAAAGAAAGTTGATGACTTGTCACGTGAAGATATCTTTGCCAAATTTGAGAAACTGGAACAGGAATGGTTTGAGGCTACGGAAGAAAAGGAAAGTCTATTGCAAACAATTTTAGACTGCGGTAAAACCAAAAAGGAACTATCATGCAAAATAAATGAAATAGAGGAAGCATGTGAAAAGATCAAAATTGAAGAACAAACTCTGAAATCCACTAACTCAGAACTTGAAGAAAAGACTATGAGTTTAGAAAAAGAAGTGGCTGACCTTCAGCTCACATTGTCAAGATTTGTTAAGGGCAAGCAAAATCTAGATAATATGTTGGGGGTTAAAGTCAACTTCCAAAAGAAAGGCTTGAGGTACACACCTCAGAACAAAAAATCTTTTGAGCATAAGATCACCACATCCTTTGTTCATGAAAAGGACTATAATCATGCTTCATGTTCTAATTCTAAACCCCAACATGTTCAGCCTAAACCACACAGATATCAAAGAACCTTCTCACATGCTAATTGCTTTCATTATGGTAGATTTGGTCATGTGATTTCCAACTGCTGGTTTAGACAAAGCACACCTAACTATCATGTTCCATGGACAAAGAGAACACCCGCAAGAAGTTGGACTAACTCCTATGGACCCAAACTTGTTTGGGTACCAAAAATAATTGCATGAGAATTTCTCTTCTTACAGATATGTCTTGAAGCCAGGGGGAGCAAATGGTACTTGGATAGCGGCTGCTCAAGGCATATGACCGGGGACAAGAAAGTGTTCTCTACACTACAAGATAAGGACGGAGGTTCAGTTGTCTTTGGAGGTCAAGACAAAGGTAAAATCGTTGGGATTGACAACATTGGTAAGAATTCTGAAATCCTTATTGAAGATGTGCTTTTGGTGAAAGGTCTGAATCATAACTTGCTAAGCATAAGCCAATTGTGCGATAAGGGTTTTAAAGTTGTTTTTGATGAAATTCACTGCATTGTCTTGAACAAAAACACAAATGAGATCAAATTTCTTGGAAAAAGGAATAACAATGTCTATATTATTGATATTGATAATATTTCATGTGATGATCTCTACTTGGTTGTGAACAATCATGAAAATGCATGGTTATGGCACCGAAGATTAGGTCATGCTAGTTTTGGAGTAATCTCTAAGTTGTCTAGACATGACTTAGTGAATGGTCTGCCAAAATTGAAATTTGAAAGTGATAGGATTTGTGAAGCTTGTACAAAAGGCAAGCAAACACGAGTTTCCTTCAAAAATAAAAACATTGTTTCATCTGCTAGGCCTTTGGAACTGTTGCATCTTGATCTTTTTGGCCCTACTAGAACATCTAGCCTAGTTGGAAAATCCTATGGCTTTGTGATTGTTGATGACTTTTCCATATTCACATGGGTGTTATTTTTAGCTAATAAAAGTGATGCCCTGATGGAGTTTCAAGTGTTTGGCAGAAAAATCTAAAATGAAAAAGGTTACCTCATCACCACCATCCAGAGTGATCATGGTGGTGAATTTGAAAATCATGAATTCAGCATTTTCTGTGAAGAGCAGGGGTACACACATAATTTTTCATCACCAAGGACACCCCAGCAAAATGGAGTAGTTGAAAGGAAGAACAGAACATTAATAGACATGGCCCGGACCATGCTAAGTGAGAATTCCCTACCTAAGTATTTTTGGGCTGAGGCGGTGAGTACAGCTTGCTACATCATCAACAGGGCAATGGTAAGGCCCATTCTGATGAAAACTCTATATGAGCTCTACAAGGGCAAGAAACCAAATATCTCTTATCTTAAACCCTTTGGATGCCCTTGCTATATTTTGAACAACGGTAAGTCCAACCTAGGTAAGTTTGATGATAAGAGTGATAAAGGAATCTTCCTAGGTTATGCACTCAATTCTAGAGCTTACCGTTTATTTAATAAAAGGACTTTGGTTGTTAAAGAAAGTCCTCATGTCATCTTTGATAAATCCGAATCAAAACTGACAGACCAAACTTCTTCTACCTTGGATGCAGATGAAGATCCTAAGAACTCAATGAGTGTCAAGGCTAAGGATGAACCATTGAAAGCAACCTCAAGCAATAATGAAAAAGATGAAGATCCTACACTCGAGACACTACAAGAACTACAAGTGCAGCATCCTGACCTACCCAGCTCTTCCACATTTTTAAAGGATCATCCAGCTGTGAACGTCATAGGCAATCTGGAAGATGGGGTAAGAACCAGGTCCTCTCTAAGGCAGGTAGAAGAGGAGGATTTGCTGGCTCTACTTTCACAAGAAGAACCCAAGGACATTCATGAAGCTCTTCAAAATGAATCTTGGATTCAGGCTATGCATGAAGAGCTGCACCAGTTTGAAAGAAACGAGGCATGGACCCTCGTGCTGCGTCCTAAGAACCATCTCACTATTGGAACCCGTTGGGTTTTCAGAAATAAGCTAAATGATGCCAGATTGGTTGTTAGGAATAAGGCTCGGCTTGTTGCCAAGGGGTATAGCCAGGAGATGGGTATTGATTTTGATGAATCCTTTGCACCAGTTGCTAGACTTGAAGCAGTCCGAATCTTATTGTCATATGCTTGCTCCTTGAACTTTAAGTTATTTCAAATGGATGTTAAATCTGCATTTCTTAACGGCTATATCAAGGAGGATGTTTTTGTAGAGTAGCCTCCAGGTTTTGAAGATTCCAAACATCCACAACATGTATACAAGCTCCAAAAGGCCCTGTACGGACTAAAGCAAGCACCAAGGGCGTGGTATGAACGGCTTACCTCATTTCTGGTTGAAAATGGCTTTAAGAGAGGTAAGGTTGATCAAACTTTGTTCACGAAGAAATCAGGTAAAGACATTATAGTAGTTCAAGTGTATGTAGATGACATCATTTTTAGAGCTACTAACCATGCCTTATGCGATGAATTTGCAGAAATTATGCAAGGAGAATTCGAGATGAGTTTAATGGGGGAGCTAAACTTCTTTCTTGGATTACAGGTGAAGCAAACTTCTGCGGGCATTTTCATAAGTCAAGCAAAGTACACGATGGAATTGTTAAAGAAATACGGTATGGCGGAAGCAAAACCTATATCAACTCCCATGGCTACCACCACAAAGCTGGATAAAGATGAAAATGGTAATACAGTAGATCCTACACTGTTTCGAGGTATGATCGGATCACTACTGTACCTTACAGCATGTCACCCTGACATTCAATTCAGTGTATGTCTTTGTGCCCGTTTTCAATCATGCCCCAAGGAATCTCATTTATCAGCTGTGAAACGCATCTTTAGATATCTCATTGGTTCAATAGACTTTGGCTTGTGGTTTCCTATCGGTGGTTCCTTTGATTTAATTGCCTATATCGATGCGGATTATGCTGGGTGCATTGTAGATCGTAAAAGTACAAGTGGGTACTGTCAATTTCTTGGTGGTTGCCTAGTCTCATAGGCCTCCAAGAAATAACATTCAGTAGCTCTCTCAACGACTGAGACTGAATATGTAGCCGCCGGAAGTTATGGAGCCCAAGTACTTTGGATCAAAAACCAACTACTTGATTTAGATGTTGAAATGAAAACTGTTCCAATACTGTGTGATAATACCAGTGCAATTAATTTGTCAAAAAATCCTGTTCAGCACTCTAGGACCAAACATATAGATATTCGTCATCACTTTCTGAGAGATCATGTAGGAAAAGGGGTCTTTGAATTGAATTTCATTGACACACACAATCAGCTAGCCGACATTTTCATCAAACCCCTAAACTAGGATCAATTTAATAAGATAAGAAGAGAACTTGGAATGTGCAAGGGTGAGAGCATACATGCATAGGTTTGCATCCAAGGTATAGGGTTGCATTTGTAGAAATTCATGTGCATCACGGGTAGAAAAACATGCATATTGATTTTATTTTCCTTCTATACACTGTGTGTCTTCATTCACCGATGAATGCCTGCATGTACATACTTACATTTAGCCCTCCTTGAAAAATAATTATACGGACAAATATTCCTTGATTAAATACATATGTGGACTCAGTGTTGCTGGAACTAACGGTTCTACCTAGGAGAAATCAGAACTTCTTCTCGTCTCCACATCTTTGCCTCTACAAACTTCCCATGTCTTGATGTATCAAACAGTCGGTTGCTTATCCCCCATGATCAGAAAAAAGGAAAAACGCCAAAAAAAAAGAAGAATAGAAAAAGAAAAAGAATTTTTCAAAAAATGGGGATTTTGGTTTTGGCGGTCGACCGCCAGGCCCGCGTCGGTCGACCGCCGGCGGCAGACCGGCCCAGTTTAAGGGTCAACCGACCCCTTTTATATGGGTTCTTTCTCCCTCTTTCCTTCTCTCTTTCACTCCTATTCACTCTCTACCACCTTGCCCTAACCCTAGCACTCCCTCTCTTCACCAACCAAGCCCCCATAACTCTCTCTCCCTCCACCCGCACACGATTCGGTCGTCCCGTCATCATTCCGGGACATCCTCCATACGATCGCTCGTGCGTCTATGAAGATCCCTCTCAGCTTCCACACTGTGGAAAGGTCGTTCCAAGCCCTAGCAGTGCTCCTGTGCTCCATCCACGTTTCTGGGGTTGAGATTGATTGTTCCAAGAGTTTCCCGGTGAGTTTTTCAAGGTCGGGATGCCGCTCAGACGGAGTTCTTGGCGTTCTGCCCAAGGGCAAGCTAGCCGTCAACGGCCAGAGGCCCCGGCTCCTCCACCTCAGCAAGCTCCTCCTCTACCTCGAGCACCTTTACCTCCACGTCCTATTATCGACCCTCGCTTGGTCGACTTCAATGAGGTGAATGAGCTCCTCCCGTATTTGTGCGCTCTTTTTGAGGTTCAGGAAGGATGGATGGATTTTGTTACTCGGTACAATAGGTATTATCCTTGGTTGGTGCAGCAGTTCTACAGGTATTTAGTTGTGAGGAATGACCAGTTATATACCACGGTTGAGGGTGTGGAGCTTCATATCACTCCGGAGTTATTTCAGCAGGCCCTAGGAGTATCCACCATGGGTGCAGATAGGGCATATGGTTTTGGTAAAGTTCCAGCCACATTTACCATTATGACCAACTATGAGTATGTGCACGGTGTGAGCAATTTGATCAAGCTAAATGCCAATCATTTTCCTCCACTACAACGGGTCCTGCACCACATGTGTACATCATTGATTTATCCCAAAGTGGGAGGTCGAGATGAGGTTACAAAAGTTCAGAGATTCCTATTCTATCATGTCATGAATGGAATTCAAATCAATATGGGTCGGCTCATGACAGATCTGATTAGCACATGTCGTACCTACCTCTGGCGCTCTCTTCCATATGCTTCGCAGTTGACCAGTGTCTTCATTTATGCCGGGATAAATGTGACAAATGTGGATAAATGTTAGGCAGGATGATATATACAGCAAGCATAAAATTTTCACAGATTTTGGCTACTACTTTGGTCCCGACGGCGAGCTTGTGCGGGACATTCCAGTTTATGGGGAAGATGAAATCAGTGAGGAAGAAGAAGGACCAGCACAGCAGCAAGGCGAAGGGGATATCCCCCCTCCAGTTCCAGCTGAGGAGCAGCCTCCCCCACCATCTCCTTATCACAAGGATTTTGAGATGCCTCCTCCACCTCAGTTTCACCATGGGGACTCTTCCACTAAAGGGGTCGGACAGCACCCTTCGGTGGACTACGAGGCTCTTGACGGGCGGCTTACCGGCTTGGAGACTTGTGTGGATACCCTTGGGGATCGTCTTTCTACCCTTGGGGACACTGTGGGCACTGCGTTTGACACCATATCCGGGCGCATGGACGCCTTCTCTACTGCTTTGGACACTCTCTCTACTCAGATGGCCACTCTCACCACCCACATGACTTCCTTCCGAGAGGATTTAGTTGAGTCTGGCCAATCCTTTAGCTTCATGCACCTCTCCCTTCTTGGCATGCGGCGCCAGGATGCGGCTCGTGATGAATCCATTGGTCATATTCTTGATCTTCTTCATAGTCATGACCACCATCTTGGCGACATTCGTTGGCATCTTGGCCTTCCACCTACACCTCCAGTAGATCAGCCACCTCCTGAAGATGCTCCATGAGGATTTGTTTTGTTTTCACCTCTAGCATGTTCTCCTTTAGTCCAGTGTTGCTTGAGTCCCTCCTTCATCTATCCTATCCCTTTTTACTGTTGACAAAGGGGGAGAAGTAGTAGGGCAAGTTTATTATCTACTTATGTTATGTATGTCGTTGTGTGGTTGTGTTGCTTGCTTGCATGTCACATGTGAGGGCTGTCAGTAGTATGAGTCCTTTTCTTAGTCTTTGGTTTTCGAGTCGTGCATTCACTCTCACACTAATGTACCTTGTAATGAAATGATGAATTGAAAGTACTGGTGTTTGAATTCAGATGGCTGGCATTTGTGTCTCATTTCATATTCTTGTTGGCAAACAAGTGGTCGGGCGGTATGTGCCATTTTGTGTTGAACGGATTAGCATGTTGATCCTTCTAGCACTCGTTCAAATTGAATTTCCTTAAAATATGAACCTTGGTTTGAATGCCCTAGAGTTTTGTCATCATCAAAAAGGGGGAGATTGTTATATATATCTCGGTGTTTTGATGATAACAAAACAAAGGACATATGGTTGCTCACATGCTTGGAACTAATAACCTAAGTGTTTTTCATAAGCCTTCAAGGTCGGAACTCTTCATATTTTTGCTTATGGTTTTAGCATTCCAAATGTTTTCTAAGAACTTGAAATAACTTTTAACCAATTGTTCAATTCATGCCTCGATCATATGTACACACTTCTCTAGACTAAACTTTTTATTTTTCAGGTTTTTGACAGTCCGGTCGACCTCCAGCATCACCCCGGTCGACCTGGAATAACAAAATGGAATGTTCTACAGGCTGTCTCAGTGGCGGTCGATCGCCCCCTCAATCCCGGTTGACCGGATCTCCCAGGGACTGGCCTTTTGTAGGTTTCTCAATGGCGGTCGACCGCCAGCCCCTGCAGGTCGACAGCCAGCCCCAAGCTGCCCAATATTGTTGACTTTTTGTCACTTCGAGGGAAGCCCTTTCACTTAGTATTGTTTAATCCCTGATCACCCAAAACCCTCTAGAAATTGTGGATCTGGTCTGGGGGAGTCCATGGACCATTCAAGCCTATAAAACTTATACAAGAGGGTCAAAAAAACTCTAATGCTCAAGGTGGATCAAGAGAGGCTATCAAAGAGGAAGAGAAGGAAGCTAGCACTGTAGACGTGAACAGTGATCCGAGAGGAGTTCTTCATCCTTCTTCATCTATCCTCAAGTGAAGATCAAGCCAAAGTCAAGTGGACTTCAAGCTGCATCCTAGAAACTCTTCATCAACTAAGGGGGAGCATCAATCAGTCTTTTCTTTTGTGTTTCCATTCTTAATTCTTCTAAGCTTCAAGTGTGGCTTTTGTAATCCTGTAACAATCTCGCGTGTGTGTGGATCTTCTTGGATCCGTGTGTGTGTCTAGTTAATTAGTTGGTTTGTGTGTGTTGTTGGGTGTTCTAACACCTTCAGGGAACTTTCATCTCCCAACGTGTGTGTGTGTGTGTGTTCGATCTTGTATCTCTTTACAAGATAGTGTGTGGATCCTCACGGTTCGTGAGGGGTGGACGCAGGTTACCGTTGCGGTATCCGAACCACCTAAAAATCATTGTCTCTTTGTGGTTTGTTCCTTTTATCCTATCCCCCTTCTGTGCATGCTTGCGGTGTCTATTTTTGGTAGATCTATCTTATCCTCCATTAGTTCCATAGTGTTATAACTTCATCTTAAAATTAAGGACAGCTTTGATTAATTTTTAACACCCAATTCACCCCCCCTCTTGGGTGCCATTTAATCTCGGGACTTCAGCTAACTGTAGATGGAGTCGTCGAGAGATAGAGATGCAATGTTTCACTTGGGACGGGCTTGGAAAGCACCAGAGGTGAAGCCAAGAACTCCTTAAGCTCGGTGAACGCTTTTTGGCATTCCTCGTCCCACGCAAATGTAGCAGATGCCATTTTAGGCCCCCTCAACAGTTTGAAGAAGGGTAGGCATCGTTCAACCGCGCGGGACAGGAATCTGCTGAGCGCGGCAATGCGCCTAGTAAGGCGTTAAACATCTTTGATGCAGGTGGGTAGGCGCATGTCCAGGATGGCCTGGGCCTTGTCGGGGTTGGCCTCAATCCCATGCTGGGTGACTAAGAAGCCCAAGAATTTCCCGGACCTTACTCTGAAGGCCCACTTTGCAGGATTGAGCTTAATGTTGTACTTTAGGAGGGTGTCAAAGGTTTCCGCTAGGTCGGCGAAGTGGTCCTCGACCTTGGGGGTCTTCACAAGCATGTCGTCAATATAGGCCTCGACGTTCCGACCGAGCTATCCCTCGAACATATGATTGACCAGCCTCTGGTACGTGGCTCTAGCGTTCTTCAAATCGAAAGGCATCCGGGTGTAGCAGTATACGCCGAAGTCGGTGATAAAGGTGGTCTTCTCGATGTCTTCTGGGTGCATTCTGATCTGATGGTAACCTGAATAGGCGTCTAGGAAGCTGAGTATTTCATTGCCCGAGGTTGAGTCAACCAGTTGGTCGATGCTCGGTAACGGATAGCAGTCCTTTGGAGTAGCCTTGTTCAAGTCGGTGAAGTCCACGCACATTCGCCACTTTCCCGAAGCTTTTGGTACAAGGACGACGTTAGCCAGCCATGTCGGGTACAGGATTGGTCTGAAAAGACCAGTCTTTTACCCCTTGGTGACTTGCTCCTTGATGATCGCCTGCTTCTCTGGCGCGTGCTTCCTTCTGCGTTGTTGTACGGCTTTGATGGTTAAATCAAGGTTGAGCTTATACATCACCGTCTCGTTTGGTATCCCAGAGAGTTAATCAGCAGACCATGCAAAGACTCTAATGTACGCGGAAAGAAACTCTTTGTATTGCTGTTGGGCTTCAGATGTTAGGTCGGCTCCAATCTTTACTCCCAGGGTCGGGTCGTCATTTAGGAAAACCGCTAGCAATTCGCCTCCAGGCTCGGCGGTTGCGGATTTTTCCTCGACTTCCCGGGGGCCCCTTTTCTTCCCGTTCGGCCTTATGGCTTCAACCGAGATATTGTAGCACCTTCTGGCCATGGCCTGGTTACCTCGGACTTCCCCCAACCCATTTTTGGTGGGGAACTTCATCTTTTGGTGATAGGTAGAAGGCACTGCTTTCGTTCGGCTAAGGATCCCTCGGCCGAAGATTACATTGTACGCTATCATACCCTTGATCACTATGAAGTCTGCCATAACCGTGACGGTTTTGGGTAGGGTGCCTAGAGTAATTGGCAGGCTAAGGGCTCCCTAAGGATAAGTGGCCTGGCCATTGAACCCGCACAGGGGGTTTTGGATCGGGCAGAGTTTAGATGGATCCTCTCCCATCTTAAGGAAACATTCATAGGATAATACATCGGGGGCACTTCAATTGTCAACTAGAATCATGTCTACGTTACAATGGTTTATTGTGGCCGATATGACTAGGGCGTCGTCATGCGGGGTGGTCAGCCCTTCTAGGTCTCGGTCGGAGAAGACTATGACCTGAGGCTCACTCGGCGGGGCATTGGGAGGCTCGATGGCTCGGCTCGCCCGCTCAGCATGACGCTTCCTTCCTCGGCCACTGTCTCCTCCCGATGCAGCTCCTCCGGCGATGACATTGATATGGACCCCGCGAGGGGCGTTGTCGATTTGCTATGGGGCGCCTCGGTCCTCCTTATGCCCGGCCATAAACAAGGACCGGTATCCCTGGCAGACGAGGCACTCGATCTCATCCTGGAGCTGATGGCAATCACCGGTGTGATGCCTGTGATCACTGTGGAACAGGCAATGTTTGCTGCGATTGTAGCTTTTCAACCTCATTTGCTCGGGTTGGCGGAGGAGGCCCGAGCCTTTGATGTCTTCATATATTTCATATACTGGAGCGGTTAGGTGAGTGTACCGCTCGTACTTCCTGGACGGTTCTTTGTGCTCCCCGTCTCGGTTCCGCCTCTTTCCTTGGCCCGAGCTTGACTCGGGTGCTCGCTTCTTGTCCCCCTCCCGACCCGAGCCGTTTGCACCTTGGCATGCGCTGAGAACTTCTTCGTACTTAGCATGGCGTAATGCCAGAGTCACTAGCTCGGCAAGGGTCGAGGGAGGGTGGAGGACAAGTTCGCGACAGAGGTTCTCGTCCCGGGTGCCTCCGGTCAGCGCGGTTATGGCTGAGGCTACATCCAGGCGGGGGATTCTCAAGGCTTCCGATTTAAATCGGTTGATGTAGGCCCTAAGTCTCTCCCCTTGAGCCTGTTTGAGAGCCAAAAGCCCCGCTACCGACCTCGGGGGGCCGCTGCCGGTGAAACTCTCCTTGAATACTCACCCAAACTGCTTGAAGTCTCGGATGGATCCAGGGGCGAGGGCCCGGAACCATGCTTGGGCACCTTGGACCAAGGTGGTCGCAAAGGCTCGGTATTTGATGGCGTCGGACGCTCCATGAAGGGTTATAAGGGCGTCGAAGCTGTCGAAGTGGTCGGCCAGGTCGCCTTGGCCGTCATAAGGCTTGAAGGTCAGGATGGAGGTTCTGGGAGATACCTCTGCCTTCAAGATATGGTCGGAGAATGGGGATCTCTCCTCGTCCTCTGGTGGAGAGGTCTTCTGCAAGGCTCGTAAGGCGCACTCCTATGCTGCGAAGCGCCTCTCAAACTCTCATAGACGGAGGGACAACTCTGACTATTGTTACGCCGTAGGGCTGAGGGGGCGTGATGGCAGGCTGTCCTGGCGCTCCTTGTGGACTTCGGTCTCCAGGAGTGGACGGCGTGCCATATGCTTACCCCGTTTCGGTGTGGAGGAGGCCTATTGCTTCGGAGGGGGGCTTGTGTGGGTCCTCCTGCCTTGTTGCGAATAAGATGATGCCCTCGGAGGGTGAAGCGGCCTCCGGCGGTGTACTGGGACACGTTCTCGCGGGGGGGGGGGGCTTTCCGGCAGGGCACGTGACCTTCCATCCTTGGCCGCCTGAGTCCTCATGAGTTCCATGAGGACATCTAGTTTTGCATTGAGGGCTTGGAAGGCGTCGACGCCACCCTTAAGCGGTACCCCTACCACGGCGGCGGGAGGGGGCGGTCCGTTGGCGGGGGTGCTGGCATTGGATGGGGGATTTTGTGAGGCTTGAGGAGGGCCCTCTCCCGCCGCCACCATGGTCTTTCCCCAGTCACCGGCGGACCTCCTCTCTGAACTTCTTCTCACCATACTGGCTCTTCGGTCATTTCCCACAGACGGCGCCAGATGAAGGGGCGTGATCTTGCGCGGCTCCTGAGCCGGGTAGATGATCACCGAACAGTGAGCTGTAGAGAAAGGGAAACAGATCAGGGGGCCCAGGGGAGGTTCCCTGGGGAAAAACCTCCGATACTTAAGTCAGTAGAGCAATGGTGGAAGATAGGGAGGGAGGTAGAAAGAGGTGCACGAGATCCCCCCTACACCAAGGTGGTGAAGCGGTTCCTGCTCAGGGGATTTTAGGCGTGTATTGCCCTTACCTTTTGGAGAGGGAGATTTCTGCAGCCCGTTCAAAGAGCAGCCCTGTAACACCCGTAGATTTTTGTTAGAAATAATAATTATAATAATAATAAATTTTTTATTTAAATAATCATTTAAAATATTTACTAATAATTAAAACCCTTTTTTTTACTGATAAATATCATATGCCAAGCCATATTTACATGAATTGTAATCAAATAATTCAATTTCTAATTATAGAATTTATTTTCACAATTATTAAGTTATAACTTATTCTTAATTATTCATTTATAAAAAAAATAAATAAATAAAATATTTCTCTCAATTTTTAAAAGAAATGGGGCTATTAAAATAAATTTTTATTTTTTTTTGAAGAAATGACTCCCATGAAGGCACGAATTAAAAGATGACTCAGCCTAAGGCGCAAATTTGATAAGAAGTGGCACGACCTAAGGCGCGATTTAAAAGGTGGCACCACCTAAGGCGCGATTTAAAAGATGACTCTGCCTAAGGCGCGAATTTGATAAGAAGTGGCACGACCTAAGGTGCGATTTAAAAGGTGGCACCACCTAAGGCGCGATTTAAAAGATGACTCAGCCTAAGGCGCGAATTTGATAAGAAGTGGCACAACCTAAGGCGCGATTTAAAAGGTGGCACCACCTAAGGCGCGATTTAAAAGATGACTCCGCCTAAGGCGCGAATTAAAAGGTGACTTGCTGGGGGGCGTCAAATTTTTAAAGACGAATTAATGGGAGGCGTCAATTTGTTAAACGACGCCCACCACTCCAGTCGTCAATTCTTAACGTCATTTTTCATTCCTGCCAGCCTGTACACGCTGGCATTAGCTGGCAGGGCACCCAGATCCACTTTTCGCGGATCTCGCCCCCCTATCTGGTCGACCTAAGCACATAGGTTATTTTAAATCCCCCTTCTAGCCAACTGTGAGTCCTTACGGTAGCTTTGGCTGAGAGTTTGCAGAAGTTGCAGAGGTTGCAGGGCTGCAGAACCCCCCTTCTGCCACATCTGCTGCAACAAGGTAGGTTGTCTCAACTTTTAGCTAAACCTTAGCTAATCTAGTAGTAATCTACATAACATATTAGTAGGTGTTCTCAATCTTAACCAAATTCCTATTTAATTAGGGCATTAAAATATCATATCCATGTGATTGTTTTACCGTTTTAATTAGAATAAATTCATGATAACTTGGAATAAATTCATGATAATCTATCATAATTTAAAGGAGTGTGTAAACTACATGTATTGTTAGTTTAATTAGGTGACTATGATAGTTGATTAGATGACCTGTTAGTGGATTAGAAAATCTTGTAAGTTTAGATGAACTGTATATGTATATATATATATATATATATATATATATGTATATATATATATATATATGTGTATATATACATATCAGAGACCTAGGCGACTATTAGTTGACGTGATTAACTAAATAATTCTGTTTGATATTCATGTTAGTTAATTAGCCGATCATGTCAACCAGTTAGCCAACTATATAAACCGTTAAGTTAATTAGATGCTCATGTTGGTTAATTAGAAGATCCTGTTAAGAAATTAGCTAAACTACAAAAAAATATGTCACTGGTTAGCTAATTACTTGAACCACGTTAGAGCCAGTTAGTTATAGTGATTGAATAGTTAATTAGATAAACTATTTAAATGAATCACAACCTATCACAGATCTGGAAATACTGTTAGCTAATTGTACATGTAAAATGTGTGACAGGTAGCTGTAATAATTCTAGTCAATTTTGAGTTATCTGTTAGCTAATTATATACACCAAACTGTTAGTTAGTCCTAATTAGTTTCAATTACATGTGTTAAGTTAATCAGAGACATTTAATACCTAAACCCCTGACGGAGAAAGAAAAAAAAAATCGGTATCAGGGAATTAGCGCCCCACCTCAGGGCGCCACTCATAGAACTAACGACCAGTGGCGGGTCGTCAATTTCTAAATTAACGACATCATCCCGGTCGTTAATTAAATAACGACAGCAACTTGGTCGTTACTTCAATTTACATGAACAGTGTCAGGAACAGTTAAATAAATTAATTAGTGTAATCAGTGGGATGGTTAAGCCCTTAAATTAACTCACTCAAATTCTGCCTGTAAGAGGCGTCCCCTACCAGGGCGTCAATTCCTGAACTGACGACACACCCAGCAGTCGTCAACTGTAAACAAATCAAAAAAAAAATGATCACAGGTAAGAGGCGCCCCTGGTTAGGGCGCCAATTACCAGAGCCTGTAAGAGGCGCCCCTGACCAGGGCGCCACTTACAAAGCCCAGTAAAAGGCGCCCTAGCTCAGGGCGCCACTTACTGAAGAGACGACAACGACAGCGGTCGTCAGTTTTAAAAAAAAAGGAAATAAATAAACCCCAGGAAGAGGCGCCCCTAACCAGGGCGCCAATTCCTTAAGAAGTGGCATTGAAGGGGGCGCCATTTTAAAAAGAGGTGACTTAAGCCAGGGCGCCAATTTGAAAAATATGGAAATTTTAAGAGCCCTGTCAACCAGGCTAAATTCAGTAATTAAAGGATAACCTTTGGAATATTTATATGTAATTGTAGTTGCCGAATTCGTATATAGATAAATTAGTCTTGCAAGGTCAAGAAATATAAATGATATGAATGATGACAATCAAAATGAGTTAAATAATTTAGCCAATTTGATATATATAAAAATTAAAGGAAATAATGGACCAGTAAACCTAGGGCACCTAATCGGGATATTTAAATACTTGTCAACCCTCAAGCGTCAATTCACATGTCCATTCACTAAGAACCGTGTAGATTCCCACGAAGGACATCCCGCTTTAAGGATGTCACCTCTGAAAATATCAATTGTCCTACTATATACCAGTCTCACACAGTTTTCCGTGTTTTCCTACGTATAAATACGCCTTGGATTCCATTCCAAATCCACCTTACATTTTCCTACTGGTCAAGCCTTGAAATTCTATATTGGCTATAAATGATAAATGAGAGTGGATGTCAATAACGTGACTAATGCTGTGCATATAGGGCCTGGTCTGGTCCTGGGAGAAGCACCCGAAAGTACTTGTGGCCATGGGAGTTTTTATTGACCATCTTGACGGTGTCTAGCATTACGTCGGAGTACTTGTTAGATCGAGACATTCCACCACTCACTCTCTCTCTACTTGACTTGCTTGACTTGCATGGCCCAAATGGGCAATACTTGCGTGGCCCGAATGGGCACTACTTGACTTGAATGTTACTTGAATGAAATGACATATATATAGCCAATTCTTGTTACACATGCTTCGATTTACCTTGCTTACTATTGCTTGAATTCCTGTTGTGTTCAGTTATTCCCTGCTTGATATCACATGTTGCTATTATTTAAACATGAATCCAACTCTTATCGATTTTTCAATTCCTTGATTATCTATATGTCTTCATGCATAGATTTTTTGCATTAATTGAACTTGTAATTTATTTAAAGCATGTTAAAATTTGAGATATAAATCCTACTGAGCGATTCACTCATCTAGTTGCTTTCTAACCTTTCAGGTGATTTGGATATCGACCAGAACTCGAAGGGAAATGAATCTGAGTGATGAGTGTAGAGATAGAGTCACCAATTGTTATCAATTGTGTTATTGTAATTCCGTTGTTGGTGTTAATTTGTACCCTAATGTCAGTTATATTCTCTAGCATGTCAGTCAAAACCAATAAAGGGTATGTGTATTCGATAATTGTTAGCTCGAACCATTTGTATTAAATTCAAGTTAAACTTAGATATTTGCGCACTCTTATAATTGTCTAAGGAAGAAATTCTTAAATTTTCTAGCGTGCTTTGGATATATATAAAACTGTCGCGCCACGGGTAAGCTTCCGTGCTCGGGACGTGACAAGCCCGACTAGGCCCGACAGGGCCCAACGAGGCCAAGCTCGCCTAAGTGACAGCCCACAGGGCCCACTTAGGGAAGAAAGCCCAATAAAAAATCGCTCAAGGACACCACCTTCCTAGGCGGCCTCTAGGCTCGGAGGGCCCGAGTGTCGGTCAGGTCACAAGAAAGGTCCGGCCCGAGCCATCTCTCTACCAGGGAGAAGAAGGCGTCTGCCGACCTATCCGACCCATCTTCTTCCGAGCTAAGCCTATCGCCCGGATAGGGCTGGCCTCTCTAAGCTCGGAAACGGCCAATGATTGCTTATCCTTGCAGCCGTTAGGAGTCCTCTGCGGGCAGGAATTCAGGAAGGCGAGGGACTTCTTCTTCCCCATGGTGATAATGTTCCCACAGATGGCGCCAGATGAAGAGGCGTGATCTCGCGCTGGTCCTGAGCGGATAGAGGATCACCAGATAGTGAACTGTAAGATAGGTAAACGGATCAGGGGGCCCAGGGGAGATCCCTGGGGAAAATCATCCGATGCTTAAGTCAGTGGAGCTATGGTGGGAGCAATAAAGGGAGGTGAGAGCTAGTGCGCGAGATCCCTCTCTGATAAGTGTCCATTTTCTATAGTAAGTCATTGCATGTACACCATTTTATGTGCATATAATTAGGTAATTATGCATATTTCATAGTTAACCTCAACTCCGCATTTAAATTAGAACTTTCACGTAAATTGATTAATTTGGTGATATTATTTGATAAATTAAAGTTGAGGGTCATGGGCATTAATTCTCCATTACATAACTATGAGCATTTGAGATTTATGTGCACATTATGGTAATTTTTATGGACTAGATTGTAATTATGTGTGTGCAGGACACCGAAGGTAATTGCAAAAGAAGATAGGGGCAAAACTATCATCACAACTTTGACCAAGTCAAGTAAAGAATTCAAAATATTTTGGTTGGTGGGAAAATAAAGTTCAAATTTTTGAATTCAAAGTTTGAAAATGAGGAATTCAAAGTTTAAGTTTGAAAATGAGGAAAAAGACATTCGAAGTTTGAATTAAAGGAGAGACATGATGAGCCTTGGGAAATGGGGTGCCTAAAGTCCAAGAAAGGGGGTGCCCACCTACTTTTTCTCTTCCCCATGCATCATATTCTACCTAAATCTCAGTCATCCATCTCCTTTTGATACAATCTTCACCCTCCATTTACCCAACTTTCCCTATAAATAGCCCATGACAAGGAGGAGAAAGGGAGTTCTTCTTTTGGTAATTTTTCTCTCCCTCTCCCTCTCACAACTTCTTAGGCCACCGAGTTCGCCCTCTTCCATCCCTTTTCTCCTCTTGCTGTCTTCATGAAAGTTCTTTGTTTTTAAGTCCTTTACAACTTCTTCTTCTACATTATCTTCTAATTCTTCCTAGTTTTCAAGGTATTTCATATTTTTCACTGTGCTATCCTATTCATCTCCGAATCAGTCTTTCGCTCTGTTCTTCTCCTTATTTCTCCCCCTTCTAGTCATTTTTCTCTCTTAATATCTTCATAAAAGTTCTTTGTTTTAAAGTGTTCTACAACTTCTTCTTCTACATCATCTTCTAATTCTTTCTGTTTTGAAAGTTATTTTCTATTTTTTAACTTGCTGTCCTATGATTTCACTGTTCATCCAAGGTGCTAGCTTATGTTATTTCTCTATTTTGAAGCTCTTCTGCTCTTCTTTTCTATCTTAATTATTCATCAAAGTTCTTCCTCTCTCCCTCCTCTTCAACTTCATCTTCTTGGGCATCCCCTAATTCTTCTTGGTTTTAAAGTTATTCACCTTCTAAAGGCGGATTCAACGACGAAGGTGACTTCCTCCCGGCGCAGACGACATCTTCCGCAAGGTGGTTCGTGATCCAAGGCCAAGAGAGGACGACGTTGTCATCACCATTGCTGCTACCATCTTCATATTTCAAGCTCCTTTTATTTTTATTGTTTTAGTTTCAATTTACTTCATTGTAATCTCATCACATCCTTGTTGTAAGGTTTTCTTGCACTTCATGTACTCTTTCTTTTAAGTTAATAAAAAGAGTTATTCTTTTGATCTAATTCTTGATCTTCTTCCCTCTCTACATCCTTCTTCTATCTCTTCTCTTCACTTCATGTAATTATTTTCTATAGCATAGGCGCATAGTCATAGGTGGTTTTAATTAAGTGTTTGGTTTGTTCATCACTTCACAATTTCCTTTAAGCAAAACCCCTTGTTTAATAGCATGCTCATGCACTTCCATGCTTGCATAGAACCCCTTGTTTGAACTTGCTTTGTTGCATATCGTTTCAAAGTATCTTAAGGGCAACACCCATAAGCAAGATAAGGTGGGGATTTCATCACCTTTCCTTAGCCCACAAACTATAATTCTCTTGCATCTTTGCATCACCTAGACCTTAAATAAAATCCAGTAGACGTTGGTCCTAGGTTCACACTGTGGTTCTTGTGTTATTTGGGCTTACCCTCTTATGAAAATCGGTGCCTAAGGAAAGACGATCGGACGGCAAACGCCTTAAGCGGGCTAGTGGTTTGACATAATTAGGTCCCTACGAAAGTAGGGGGAACCTCACACTACCCCACCCCTTACTTGGCCGGTGGAAATATTGAGGGTAAACTTAAGTTTCACTTTAGCTATTTTGTGAAACTCAATTTCTAGGTTTAGGTCACAACTTGGTCAGTAGGTAATTTGTGTGACAACTTGTTTATGTTTGCATACAAAAATAAAATAAAATAAAATAAAAAAACAAAAAAATTCTCCTCTTATCTCTCTTCGTCCTTATTTGAGTCAAAACAAAAAAAATAAAAATAAAAATAAAAATCATCATAAAACAATTCTCTCATCTCTCATCTGTAACCTTGGTTTATACAAGGGAGAAGATCTCAACACCTTGACTTAGTTGAGCCCATTAGTGAGATTGAGCGATTCATTTTTAATCCGGCTCAAAATCAAACCCAACCTATGGCTGAACAACACCAATTAGGGGTGCCCAAACAGATGAAGGAATATTTCATTCCTTCGAATTATCAGCCATCCACTTGTATCCAACTACCTAATGTCCTTGCTTTGCACAATGAGATCAAATCTAGCACCATTCAGATGCTCCCATCATTTTATGGGAAGACCAATGAAGATCCCTATAAACATCTAGATAAATTTCTAGAAATTTATTCCACTGTGAAAATTCAAATTTTCACAGATGATGCTCTCCGCCTGACCTTATTCTCTTTCTCACTTAAGAACAAAGCCAAATATTGGCTAGGGACCTTAGGAAAACCTATTGGCACATGGGCAGATATGCAGCATGAGTTCCTTAAGAAGTTTTACCCCATCGGTAGAACCAACACCATGAGGCGGGCAATCACAAGATTCGCGCAACTCCCAAATGAACAAATGCATGAATCATGGGAGAGATTAAAGGAACTCCTCAGAAAATGCCCACATCATGGGCTCTCTAAATGAAAAATAGTGCAAGCTTTCTATGAGGGCCTAGATGATCAAGTTAGGCAGATTGTTGATGCATCATGTGGTGGTGCCTTTATGAGCAAGAGTGAGGATGAGGCCTATACCTTATTTGAAATGTTGAGCAAGAATTCAATCAGCCACGCTTCCTTATCCTCATATGAGAGAACCATTGGGCCATCTAAACGGGCCGGGATGTATCGTGTTGAACCTGAAGCTAGAGTGGATGTGAATTTCATCCATCAAAAATTGGACAAGGTGATGTTTGACACATTTATATTATTTTAGTTTATTTTATTTATTTATTTATTTATTTATTATTTATTTATTGGCGTGCCAGTCACCGAAGTGACAATTTTATTGTGTGCTTGATCTGACATGGTCAGTCGATTGTGAAGTCCGAGTCAGGACCCGAAGTCCGTCATACCATGAACGCTATGACGTTAATTACGTCCTTCCAAGGAAGGACAACCCTTGATTAAACGCTAAAAGTAGGAGGCCTCGAGAGGCAAACGTATATTCATGTGCGGAAATGGAACTTCATACCGAAGCCAGAAAGGCGGGCAAGATAATGACACCAACCGTAGGAACAGATGATATCGTTAAGTCAGCGGTTCAAAGCCCGGGGTTAAGGGGGGAAGGAGGATCTCAATCACAGGTAGCCTGAGCCGCGACCGTGATGAGGTTTAAAACATCGATCAGTATTTCGACAGCATCTTCCCTTTATCTGGGTTATGCCCAGGGGGAAATAGGCTATCACCCACGGAGTGCCGGGATGAAAGCCAAAAGAGAGAGAAGTGTTGAACTTCCCGAATCGCGTATCTGCCATGGGGCAATGCTTGATATTCCCTATAGAAGCCGACGGAACTTGTGCAATGGCAGAGCCCTCCCGAGCTGAAGGGGTTATTCGTGAACCCGATGCGGGACGACGGAATGTAAGCGAACGCTTAATGTTGCGCCCTCGCACGCGGATCGACCTGCGCGGTCAGGTCGCGGGGATCGACCTGCCCGGTCAGGTCGCGGGGGTCAAGGGGGCAGCGCCCCTTGCGGGGGTTTCCGAGGGCGGAGCCCCCGGAACAAAATTTGGATTTAAGATTCAGTAACAACATTTGAGTAGGTTATCAATGCAGTTCAAGTGCGCAAAGGTTCCCGGGGGCAGCTTAATATTGGCTTTCATCATCCTGGGGGAATTTTGGCAGCACCTCCCCTAGACTTAGCATCTGCCAAGGGATGATATAGGCTGACATCGACGGAATGCCGGGATGAAAGTCGAAAAGCGGGGGAGCACTAAGGCTCAAGGAGACTGTACATGTCTCTATCATCAATCACTATTCCCTGTCTCAGAGGTCGACGAGACCCTTGTAAAGACAAGGTCCGTCGAACCCGCGGGGTTGCATGTGAATCCAGTTAGGGACCGCATAATATAGGGGAGGCTAGTTGGGCAGCAGAGCAGGCTCTCGGCACAGCAAAGTGGGAAGGGAGGCTCCCGGCACGAAGGCAAGGAGGCAAAGGGGTTCCCGGCGCGAGGTTCTCGGCGCAGAGGGAAGACGGCAGAAAGCTCCCGGCGCGAGGGGCTTCTCGGCGCGCTATTCCTTGGCCGAAGGGAGCTTCTCGGCGCGCCAATGAAGTGGCCAGGAGAGGCTCTCGGCCTGGCTTTTTGGTGGATGGAAGGGGATCTCGGCATGGCCTTTTGGTGGATGGAAGGGGCTCTCGGCGTGGGACTTCCCGGCGCGCTCATGGCCGCGCCGGGAGCCTAGCGCCGGGAGGTCGTGGGCTATGGATTTTCAAAGAAAGGGGCTTGTCGTTTAGCTGAAAGGAGGGGAAGGCCTCTCGGCCTTACAGTTCTCGGCGGGGAAACTTGCACACCGAGAAGGTGGAATGCGGGAGAATTTTAGGGTTTTCAGAGATGCTACGGTACTCTGTTTCTGGGATTTCTGGGTTTTATGGCTCAGATCGAGACCGAATCAAGGGTGCATGAGGAGGTTTCATGAATGTCTCTGCTAGAAGGACGCCAAGGGAGCTGAGAGGCCGAATCATCAGGGGGAGGAGAGACCATCGTCGGGGCCTGAGTAGCTTTTAACTGTCTGCTGCCAGACGTCTGGGGGAGTCAAGAGATGGCTGTCTCTGATTCCCCAGACTAGCATAGCATCATCTGAGAAGCGAAACGGCGATGAAAGAACCCTCGATGCTGGGACCCCAGGCCTTAGTCATCCAACGATTGGAATGAAGATCCAGGGTTGCATTCGTCTGCGGGCTCAAATGTATCTTTTATAGCCGGTAGTCCGGGGAACCAAGAGATTGATGTCTCTGGTTCCCGGACAGCACAAGAGGCTTGAGGGCAAGAATCAAACACATACGGAGGGCATATCATTGAAGTAGGAAGAGAGAAGAGAATAGAACCCAGCAACCCACTAAGCAAGGGTGGGGATTCTACCTTCATCCCTGTTCGAAGAACAGACTCGACTCCGAAGCCTGAGTCATTTCGCCCATGGGGCATTCATACAAATAGTACGCATACATATGGAGACAAGGGAAGATCGTATTGCCTAAAACCCATCACGACAACTGCATTTATTTCATCTCACCATCATTTACATCGACTGCAGAGCTGAAGCCGAGAAACATAAAGGGGAGGAACAGGGAGAGAATCGTATGAATAATCTAAACATCAAGACTTCGACTATTACATAGGGAGAATCAGTAAAAAGAAAGAGAAAGAAACATCGAACATGGGGGGGGGAGGGGGGAGCATTGACTCCTCTCCCTCCCCCTATCAGCCCACCTGGAGCCTTTCTTCCTTCTTTTCTTCTGCTTCTTCTTTCGACGGGGACTCTCTCCCTCTCTTTTCCTATCTCTTTTCCTTTCTGGCTATCTGTTCGCTCTTTTTTTCTTCGTCTCTTTCTTTTCTTCTTTTCTGTCTGTCCACCCTCTTCTGATGTCTTCGAAGGAATGGGTTTATATAGACTCCTCCTCTTCTTGCATCTCGGCAGATGGTAATCGGCGTGCCTCATTCGTTCACAATAGCTCCCGGCGCGCCAAGTGGCCTCCTGTTGAGGTTCTCGGCGCCACACTCGGAAGCCCATTTGGCTGGCCCATTTAGGGCTTTTAAGCTTCGCACGTGCCTTGGCCTCTTTTAATCCCTTAAATTGATATTCATCAGAACCAGAGAAGGCCCTGTATTGGTGACATAACCTTGCTGAGATCATCTTGAGATTTCATCAGTCAGCAGGCTGGGATTTCATCAGTATTGCCATTTGAATGACGACAAAATCAGATATGGTTTCATCAGCATTGTCATCTGAATGATGTCAAGACCAGATGTCATCTTTAACCCGGGAAGGCTTCAGCAGGGCACGCAGTACATGAAGACGGTTCTTCTTTTATTTTGACTTTGTAGAAGTCTTCACAGTCTTCATTTGCTGGCTTTGGCTTCATCTTTGTCTTTGCTCCCGCCTCATCTGTCAATAAGTCAACATCTGACCCATTCTGACATGTCATCTGTAGATTCTTGGATAGGGCAGCAATACAGCTCTTGTTAAAATATGGTAGGAGGTCTCATCAGTCAGGTGACTGCTATTTCATCGGTGCCGTCGTCTGCTAGACGACGACACTGGACATTAGCCTGGCCGGATGGGTGGTTGATGAGCTTCATCATTAATCTTTCACTGTTGGTCTGATCTTCTTTTCAATTTCTTATCTTCGCCATTGCTCATTTTCCAGGCGTCAACAGGTGGATATCATGATCGAAAAGCTAGAACAAGTTGATATGTTGGTCCACAAGTTAGACCAGCTCCTGGCCCAAAATAAACAAGAAACCACCATCTTACCTACGTCCAACCCATACTCGGACCCAACACACCATGAGGTTTGTGCTTTATGTGCTACCCCGGACCATCATGTGTCCGATTGCTCAACAGTAGCCCAGTTACCACCTTTTATACAAGAGCAAGTCCAAGCAGCCCAGGGGTTCTCTAAGCCCAACTATGACCCATTTTCTAACACCTATAATCCGGGCCGGAGGAATCACCCCAATTTCAATTGGAGAAATCAACAATCTCCCAATCAGCCCACCATCCCCTCTTCATCTCAAACTCACAAACCACCCATCCAACACCAATTTCAAGCACATCCACCATTTCAAGGAAATGCTTATGGTCAGGGACCGCAAGCCCAACAACCACTTCGCCGATTTAACCAGGGTCAGGTCCCATACCAACCTCCTCAGCCCAATTACTAGCAATCTTCCAATTCCCACCA
This sequence comes from Amorphophallus konjac, assembly GCA_022559845.1. Classification (NCBI taxonomy): domain Eukaryota; kingdom Viridiplantae; phylum Streptophyta; class Magnoliopsida; order Alismatales; family Araceae; genus Amorphophallus; species Amorphophallus konjac. Next base: position 308,493,227 of record CM040123.1, on the reverse strand, counting down.
AATCTTTCAACCTCCTCCGCAACACCACCAGGACTCCCAAACTGATGATAGATTCCATCAATTACAACAACTAATTCTGGCCCAAAACCAATCCTTCTAACAAACCATGCAAGCCCAAAATCAATCTTTCCAACAGACCTTCCATGTCCAATAACAAACTATTTCTAAGTTGGAAACCCAATTGGGCCAATTGGCTGAAGCCACCATGAGAAGGGAAATGGGCCAATTACCAAGTCAGCCTATTGCTAACCCCCGCAATCAACAACCTCCAGGCTTCCCTCTAAGAGCTCCCATTCCTCCTTAACCCAATCAGTCCAATCAACCTCAGCCGCCCCCTCCTGTAGGTCCTCAGTTTGAGAATGCCAAAGCCATCTCTACCCTTAGAAGCGGAAAAATTCCTAATGATCCTTATCAGGCTAAGGATGTGGGTAGTAGTTTGGGTCAAGACGCCCACAAGGAGAGTAATAGTGAGGATGAGGAGCCTGTGATTGTGCAAGAGAAGAAAAAGGCAGAGGGTGGAGAGAAGAAGCTGGATAAAGGGAAGGCGAAAGTTGATGAAGGACCCCAAGAATATGTGCCTAAGGTCCCTTTTCCCGATGCTCTAAAGCCGAAAGCTCACAAGAAACCACCGGTACAACAGGAAGAATTAGTGGAATTGTTTAAATAAGTGAATATCAATATTCCACTCTTGGATGCAATCAAACATGTGCCGGCATATGTAAAGTTTTTGAAAGAGCTTTGTACTCTAAAGAGGGAGCCAAGGGCGGTGACTCAAAAGATCCGCTTGTTTGAGTATGTGAGTGTTGTTTTGATGAATCATTTGCCAAAAAAATTGAAGGACCCCGGAGCCCCTTTAATCTCATGTGAGGTGGAGTCACTTTTGATCGAGTATTGCTAGACTTAGGTGCTAGCGTGAATCTTTTACCCACCTTTATCTATGAGTAGTTTGATCTAGGGGAGTTAAAACTCACTTCAATCATCCTCCAATTGGCGGATAGGTCGGTTAAAACACCAAGGGGTCTGTTGGAGGATGTCATTGTTAAAGTGCATGAATGTTATTTTCCGGTGGATTTTCTCATTCTTGATATGGCCTCGTCCCAAGATTTAAAGCACACACCTATTATTTTGGGACGTCCTTTTCTAGCAACTGCTAAGGCCAACATCAACTGTGCCACGGGAATGATGGATATATCATTTGGAGGTGAAAAAGTTTCTCTGAATATTTTTAAGGCTTCTCAGTATCCGAATCAAGGAGATGAATGCAATGTCATTGATATCTTTGAGGATGTGATTCCAGATAACATTGAGGACACCCTAGAAGAGGGTAGCATGCTTCAGGATTCTCCTCTCTCTTCTGCACCCTGGTCTAGGGTGGAGTCACTTCCTCCATTACAATCCGAACCTACTCTTCCATCTCTGGATCATCCGCCTACTCTTGAATTGAAACCTCTGCCAGACACCCTTAAATATGCATATTTGGGACCTAATCACACTCTACCTGTCATCATTACCTCCAATCTCACTTCTACTCAGGAATCCTAACTCTTAACTATTCTTAAGGAGCATAGGGGGGTAATAGGTTGGTGGGTGGCGGATCTCAAGGGGATCAGTCCGGATGTTTATATGCACCATATCTATTTAGAGGATAATGCCAAACCGAGCAGGGAGATGCAACGCCGGTTGAATCCGAACGTGAAAGAGGTGGTTAAGCAAGAGGTGGTGAAGTGGTTAGATGCCGGAATTATATATCCCATCTCTGATAGCAAGTGGGTCAGTCCTACACAAGTTGTTCCAAAGAAATCCGGGCTGACCTTGATTCAAAATGAGAAGGGTGAAGAGGTGCCGATAAGACTACAAACGGGGTGGAGAGTCTGTATTGATTATAGAAAATTGAACTCAATGACAAAGCAAGATCATTTTCCTCTCCCGTTTGTAGATCAAATTTTGGAAAAATTAGCTGGGCAAAGATATTTTTGCTTTTTGGATGGATACTCCGGGTATAATCAGGTTGCTATCTACCCGGAAGATCAGGAAAAGACTACATTCACGTGTCCGTATGGCACGTTTGCATTTAGAAGAATGCCGTTTGGGCTTTGTAATGCCCCTACCACCTTTCAGCGGTGTATGATGGCAATCTTTTCTGAAATGGTGGGGGATTTTTTGGAAATTTTCATGGATGACTTCTCAGTTTTCGATGACTCATTTGATTGCTGTTTACAGAATTTGCAGAAGGTGCTGGCACGATGCCTTCAATCCAACCTTGTGTTAAGTTGGGAGAAAAGTCACTTTATGGTAAGGGAAGGCATTGTGTTGGGCCATGTTATTTCTGAAAAGGGAATAGAGGTAGACAAGACTAAGGTTGATCTGATTTCCAATCTTCCTCCCCCTTCGTCTATCAAGCAAATCCGCTCTTTTCTTGGTCATGCGGGTTTTTATAGAAGATTCATTCAGAACTTCTCTACCATTACTCGTCCGCTTACTAAGCTCCTAGCCAAGGACACTCCATTCCAGCTAGATGAGTCTTGTCTTGAGGCTTTTCACTCTCTTAAAGCAGCCCTCACTCAAGCCCAAATCCTACAGTCTCCTGATTGGTCGCCCCCATTTGAAATCATGTGCGATGCATTTGACTGTGCCATAGGAGCAGTCTTAGGCCAGAGAATTGACAAGAAACCTATGGTAATTTATTATGCGAGTCGCACCCTTGCCGATGCTCAATTGAATTATACCACCACAGAGAAAGAACTTCTGGCTGTTGTATTGGCCCTAGAAAAATTTCGCTCATATCTTTTGGGGGCCAAAGTCATTGTTTATTCGAATCACGCTGCATTGAAATACCTGCTCACCAAGAAGGATGCTAAATCTCATTTGATTAGATGGATTCTCTTGCTACAAGAATTTGATCTTGAGATCAAGGACAAGAAGGGGTTAGAGAATGTTGTTGCTGATCACTTGTCTAGGATTGTGATTCCTGAAAGTGTTCCTATGTCTGATTCCTTCCCTGATGAGCAAATTCTTTCCATCTCTCACAACTCAACCCCCTGGTACGCTCACATAGTCAATTACCTAGCGGTAAGACAGATTCCAAGAGGGTGGTCTAGGCAGGAGAAGGATCGATTCTTTTCAAAGGTTAAGCACTACTTTTGGGAGGACCCCGAATTATTCCATGTTGATCTGGATCAAATAATTAGGAGGTGTGTCCCCGAGGAGGAACACCAAAGTGTTCTGAACTTTTGTCACACTCTAGCTTGTGGGGGACATTTCTCGAGAAAGAAAACAGCTACCAAAGTGTTACAAAGTGGATTTTTCTGACCCACTCTCTTCAAATATGCCTATGAATTTAGCAAGATTTGTCTTAGGTCTCAAGCTGTGGGGAACATAGGCAAACGAGATATGATGCCACTTAACCCCATTCTAATAGTTGAAATCTTTGATGTTTGGGGAATTGATTTTATGGGCCCCTTTCCGCCATCATTCGGACATGAGTACATTCTTGTAGCGGTCGACTATGTGTCTAAGTGGATTGAAGCCATTGCCACCCGAACTAATGATCACAAAGTTGTCATCAACTTTGTTCAAAAGAATATATTTTCAAGGTTCGGGTGTCCGAGGGTGATCATTAGTGATGGAGGTTCTCATTTCACTCATACCCAATTTCGAGCTCTTCTCGAAAAATATGGGACCACTCATAAGATTGCCACCCCCTACCATCCCCAAACAAGTGGCCAAGTGGACACATCCAATAAGGAGATCAAAAATATCCTGCAGAAATCTGTTAGGCCCGATAGGAAGAATTGGTCTGAAAGACTAGATGACGCTCTTTGGGCCTATCGGACAGCATACAAAACTCCCATTGGCATGTCTCCATATAGGTTAATCTTTGGGAAAGCTTGTCACCTACCCGTTGAGCTTGAGCATAGGGCCTATTGGGCTATTAAGCAGTTCAATTTTGACTTGGCCCAAGTCGGATCTCATAGGGCCCTACAACTAAATGAGTTGGAGGAGTTGAGAAATGAAGCCTATGAAATTGCCAAGATTTATAAAGCCCAGACTAAAGCATTCCATGATAAATACATTTCACGAAAAAAATTTCAAATCAACCAAAAGGTCTACCTTTTTAACTCTAGGCTGCGATTATTCTCCGGTAAATTGAAATCTCGATGGGATGGACCATATGTGGTAATTAAAATATTTGACTATGGTGCAGTAACAATTCTTGATCCTAAAACTGGTCAAACTCTCACTGTCAATGGTCAACGTTTGAAACCTTACATTGAAAATCTTCCAATGCTGCAGGAGGACTCTCTCAAGCTGAGTGACCCATTGTGAGCTATATTATGTCTGGCTGAAGACGTTAAACTTAGCGCTTCTTGGGAGGCAACCCAATTATCCCGTCTCTTTTTAAAAAAAATGTGATTGATTTTCTTCTTTTGTCTAAGGAGCATAGAGCATGGAGCAATATTTCTTTGATGACGACATCTCTCTCTTAGGTCGTATCTATCCTTCCCTCTACTTTTTATGGCTTTATTTCATTTCTATATCTTATTCATGCCATTAGGGACAATGTCACCTAAGTTGGGGGGTAGCTTGAGCTCAAATTTCCTCAAAATAATTGTAACCTTTCATCACATCTCTAACAAGTGTTTCATGTTCATATTTCATGATGAGAAACTTTTCTTAGAATGATAGGACTTAGAGTCTTACACGTGAAAGTTACAAGTTAAAGGGACGAATTAATTGGTTATGTCTTTAGCCTTTTCCTCAGAATACACCTGAAAATTCTACTGAACTTGTACACAATTGCACAATAACAAGATCGGTGGATGACAAACATTAGGATGATGGGAATTTTACTTGACACTTAGGTGATGATGAATATTATGCCCATTCGTTGAACGTAATCGTGAGGAAAAAGCTACCTGCCAAAAAAAAAACACACACATGGAAAATGCCCTTGAACTTAGTAACCGGGCTGCTTCTCCTAAGGCAAGAGTTGAGGTTCGCGTCAAACGGCGAAGGGATGTGCAACAGCGTGTGTCAAAAAAAAAAGAGAAAAAAAAAGTATAAACTGACAGAGTGAAGCTACTTGTAATTCGAGAAGCTTAATTCAAGAGGTGGACAGAATTGAAAATCATCTTTAAGTGAAAGGTAGAAGACTCATTCATCTAGATTGTTTGGTAGTCACTAGTCAAGTTATATCACTCATACACAAAGAGATATTTAATTTTGAGTGTATCCTAAGGAAATGTCTAAACACATGGACTGATGAAATTTATACCAAATACATTCTACTTGAACTTGTAATACTCCAAAGTCTAAATCATTATGCATAATATTCTTGCCATGATCTGTGACACATGAGTGTTTGCTAGTCCTAATTTTATAATTGTTTACATTGCTAAGGGACTAGCAATGTTCAAGTTGGGGGTGTAATAAGTGTCTATTTTCTATAGTAATTTATTGCATGTACACCATTTTATGTGCATATAATTAGGTAATTATGCATATTTCATAGTTAACCTCAACTCCGCATTTAAATTAGAGCTTTCACGTAAATTGATTAATTTGATGATATTATTTGATAAATTAAAGTTGAGGGTCATGGGCATTAATTCTCCATTGCATAACTATGAGCATTTGAGATTTATGTGCACATTATGATAATTTTTATGGACTAGATTGTAATTATGTATGTGCAGGACACCGAAGGTAATTACAAAAGAAGCTAGGGGCAAAACTGTCATCACAACTTTGACCAAGTCAAATAAAGAATTTAAAATATTTTGGTGGGAAGGAAAAGAAAGTTCAAAATTTTGAATTCAAAGTTTGAAAAGGAGGAATTCAAAGTTTAAGTTTGAAAAGGAGGAAAAGGACATTCAAAGTTTGAATTAAAGGAGAGACATGATGAGCCTTGGAAAATGGGGTGCCTAAAGTCCAAGAAAGGGGGTGCCCACCTACTTTTTCTCTTCCCCATGCATCATATTCTACATAAATCTCAGCCATCCATCTCCTTTTGATACAATCTTCACCCTCCATTTACTCAACTTTCCCTATAAATAGCCCATGACAAGGAGGAGAAAGGGAGTTCTTCTTTTGGCAATTTTTCTCTCCCTCTCCCTCTCACAACGTTTTTGGCCTGCGAGTTCACCCTCTTCCGTCCCTCTTCTCCTTTTACAATCTTCATAAAAGTTCTTAATATTTAAGCCCTCTACAACTTCTTCTTCTGCATCAACTTCTAATTCCTCCTAGTTTTCAAGGTATTTCATGTTTTTCACTGTTCTATCTTGTTCATCTCTGAATCAAGCTTTCTCTCTGTTCTTCTCCTTATTTCTCCCTCTTCTAGTCATTTTTCTCTCTTACTATCTTCATAAAAGTTCTTTATTTTTAAGTTTTCTACAACTTCTTCTTCTACATCATCTACCAATTCTTTCTGTTTTGAAAGTTATTTTCCATTTTTCAACTTGCTGTCCTATGATTTTACTGTTCATCCGAGGTGCTAGCTTATGTTATTTCTCTATTTTGAAGCTCTTCTACTATTCTTTTCTATCTTAGTTCTTCATCAAAGTTATTCCTCTCTGCCTCCTCTTCAACTTATTCTTCTTGGGCATCCCATAATTCTTCTTGGTTTTAAAGTTATTCACCCTCTAAAGGCGGATTCAATGACAAAGGTGACTTCCTCCCGGTGTAGACGACATATTCCACAAGGTGGTTCGTGATCCAAGGCCAAGAGAGGATGGCGTTGTCATCACCATTGCTACTATCATCTTCATATTTCAAGCTCCTTTTATTTTTATTGTATTAGTTTCAATTTACTTCATTGTAATCTCATCACATCCTTGTTGTAAGGTTATCTTGCACTTCATGTACTCTTTCTTTTAAGTTAATAAAAAGAGTTATTTCTTTGATGTAGTTCTTGATCTTCTTCCCTCTCTACATCCTTCTTCTATCTCTTCTCTTCACTTCATGTAATTATTTTCTATAGCATAGGCGCATAGTCATAGGTGTTTTTAATTAAGTGTTTGGTTTGTTCATCACTTCACAATTTCCTTTAAGCAAAACAAGATCACAAATGTTTTCTAAAGGACTCCAAAGTTTTTAACTCTAAAAATCTCTTCTTCCCTGTGGATTCGACCCGTGCTTGCCATAGTACTACGTTCTCTTTTGATCATTTTTGTGCGAGTTCGGTTTTAAGATTGTTATACGCGTGTTTTAAACGACGAACTTTCGCGTTATCACTCTCCACCAGAAGGGCAATCATACACTCAAAGCTCCTGAGCAAGAACCACTTCACCCTTCTGGTGGAGAGGGATCTCGCGCACTAGCTCTCACCTCCCTTTATTGCTCCCGCCATAGCTCCACTAACTTAAGCATCTGAGGGTTTTCCCCAGGGATCCCCCCTGGGCCCCCTAATCTGTTTCCCTGTCTTGCAGTTCACTATCTGGTGATCCTCTATCCGCTCAGGACCAGCGCGAGATCACGCCTCTTCACCTTTCACTGGAGGGAGTCCCAGGTTTATATAGTGTGCTTATCTTATGAGTCCCGTAAGCTGAGGAGTTTCAGACGAGAGTTACGTCCTCATCATGGGATCTTTATGTCCTCATCGTGGGATCTTTATAGCCTTGAGGGATCACGGGTCTCTTGTCCTCATAAACTTCTACTTATAAAGGGCTCTCAACGGCAACGTGGATAAGTAATCGTCGATCGGTCCGAGCGTAAAAGGTGTTGAGTTATGGTTTTGATGATTGTTGTAATTGTTAAGTTATGGTTTTGATGATAACTAAACTTAATGTGTTCACGTGATGATAACTAAACTTGGTTGATTACACATGTTCTTGATGTTTGTGTTCATTCATCTTGTTGTTCATGCTGATTTTACAAGAGGCAAGAGGTTTCATAACCTCTTTAATGTTAACAGGCATGCAATTAGCCCTGACTATCTTGTATGCAGGATCAAACTCATGGTAGTCACCTGGTAAATCAAACGTGTGGATAAGCACCCTGCTCCTCTGCAATACAAAACAAGTGATATATGTCATTTACTGTCAAGAGTCATTGGTAAGATACTTACCCTATTAAAGCATCAATCTCACCATAGATATTTCATATATGTTTCATTAATACACCTCATTCATGCACCTTAAACATGAAACCCTTCTGGCCATCGTGCGCCCTCACCTGCGGATCGACCTGCGCGGTCAGGTCACAGGGATTGATATGGACTTGATATGGACTTAAAACTTGGACTTGATATGGACTTGAAGCTCTTGACTTTTGGACATGTTTCATTGGTCTAACATTTCATTTTTACAGGTTTGAAGATTGGCGGTCGACCTGTGGACCCTTGGCGGTCGCCCTGAAATGACAGAATTGATGATTGTCAACCTATAAACCTGGCGGTCGACCGCCAGGACCCTAGCGGTCGACCGGTTTTCCTAGCAGCAACACAGCTACAGGATGGCCCCTAGCGGTCGACCGCCAGCCTCGAAGCCTCCAACTTTGACTTTTTGTTTCCAATCTGTGGAGAGATTCCCTTCCCCATTTCTTTAATCCCAATGCTCCTAATCACCCCATAAATTGTGGATCTGGGTCTGGGCCTTGTCTCCTAACCTTCCAAGGGTTATAAAACCTCTCTTTGAGGTCATGAACCCTAATGAGGCTCCAAGAGAACAAGAGAGATCAAGTTGGCTCAAGGAAGAGGAGGAATATCACTGTAGCCGTGAACAGTGATTCGAAGATCAAAGCCTCATCATAGTTGAAGATCCAAGATCTATTTTGAAGCCTTCATCTTCCCATGAATTGAAGCAACACCGAATCAACCTAGAGAGATCAAGATAGTAGCTATCAAAGGAAGGTTGCTGCAACGATCGTGAACAACATTCCTTCCACCAAGTTCTTCATCCGATCGAAGCCATTCAAGCATCAACTGAAGCCATTCAGTCATCTTCTAAAGCCAGGGAGTTCCAATCAAGCAAGGATCTCAAGAAGAGCTTAAGGGAAGGCTGTCCAAGTGAAGAGAAGAAGAAGTACTGTAGCAGTGAACAGTACTCCGTGCAAGGAAACCTACATCCAATACAAGGCCATTCAAGCTGAGTCTCAAGCCATTCAGGTGAAGAAGGAATCAACGCGAACATCCGGAGCATACACTCAGGGGGAGCCTAAATCAGGAGCATTCTAAACTATGGTCTATTTACTTTGGTGCCTTGTGCTTTAAGTCTCATATTTGTGTTTCATCATAAACAGCAATAACTTGTGTGTGTGTGGATTGTGTTGGATCCTTGGTTGTTTGTGTGTGTGTTGTAATTGATTCGTGTGTGTACGTGGATCTTCCTAGATCTGTGTTTGTGTGTGTGAGGGTCTTTTTAGATCTATTCGATCTTGTGTGTGTGGTTGTGATCCGGTTGTCGGATCGTGTTGGAGTTCATCCCCGTGTGTGTGTGTGTGTTGGAGCTTGTCTCCGTGTGTGGGTTGGGGCGCGTCCCCGTGTGTGTGTGCAGGCGTCGTCCTGCGTGTGTGGTTGGAGCGTTGTCTCCGTTTGGGGATTTATCCCCGTGTGAAGCCTCACCGGGTTTGGTGAGGGGTGGACGTAGGATTGCCGTCGTTGCATCCGAACCACCTTAAAAACCGCTGTGCATTGTGTGTTATTTGTGTGGTTTGATTGTTTTCGTTGTATGGTCGTATGGGAACGGTGAGTTTGAGAGAATTGGTTAATTAATTTTCTATTGCTAATTATTGTTTACCACATATTTTGTAAAAAGCCAAAAGTTTTCTTAAAATTGGTAAACACCCAATTCACCCCCCTCTTGGGTGTCATTGATCGCGAGACCCCAAAAGGTGCCAACCATGTCCGGGCGATAGGCATAGCTCGGATGAAGATAGGTTGGAGTGGGCGCTGAGCGCTTGCCTCTATCCCGATGAAGGGATAACTCGGGCATGGGTCTTCCTCCGTTCTGACCGACGCTCGGGCCTTCCGAGCCTAAGGGCCGCCGAGGAAGGATGAGATCCCGAGTAATCTTATTGGGCTTTTTAGCCTAAGTGGGCCCTGTGGGGCTGTCACTTGGATGAGCTGAGCCTTGTTTGGTCCTGATGGACCTAGTTTGGTTGCTCTTAGATGAGCTACAGAAATCCCCCTCTCCAGCGGGGAATAGATCGAAGTGAGAGAGGGTGGACGAGTCCTTCCTCCTGCGCTCCTCTCCCTCCCGGCATGACTGTCGTGGATTTGTTCTCCCCTACAGAACTATAGGAAATGAACATCCGCCTGCACGTCCACATTCCTACAATGAAAGGGTTAAAACATATACAACAATGTGATCGCCAGAGGTGTTTACCGGAACCTCACAGGAGTAGAATGATCGCTTGGGAATGCCTCAAGTAGGGAGAATGTAGGGTCCCGACTTCTCCATCCTCAGCCGGTCAAGGGCGGAGAGCCTTGCTACGTCCCGAAGTGCCAAAGATCATGCAAACAATGACGAAAGCTCACAGAAACAAAAGAGGGAATGCCATTAGTTCTATGTAGTGTAGTAAAAATTCTAACAAGTACCAAGAGAAGGAATATGGTGGCGTGATTACCTGGGGGTGGTGGGAAGGGGGGATGGTCGAGATTTTCGACCACCCACCTTCCCATTTGTTTAAAAGGGAAAACCTCTGTGTAGAATCTTAGTCGATTCTAACATGCTATGATGCAAACAAGAAGGGAATTTTCAAAAAAAAATAGAAAACAACGAGAGGGGGAGATCAAACCCGGGGAATAGCCTCACTCGTGGTTGCCCATAAATGTGGTTCAGGGAAGGTGGAGAGTAGTCTTCGTGCTTCATAGCCTTGCTCCAAGCTCCAACTGTTCCTTGTCGGAGAGTTTCACCAACCTCTGTCACCTCCCTCCGACCTGCAAGACAACAAGAGTAGACAAGGAAAAACTCCAACTCTCGAGCTCTCTGAACACCCATTCTCTTTTCCCACTCGAAAATCTCCGAAACCCCTCCTCTGTGACCCCCAGAATCGTTTTGTACTTCGGGGCTCCGTCTAGAAGTCTCGAATCATCGTGGGATGGAACGTGGGCGATGAGGGAAGATGGTGCGGAGCGTGGCGGGAGAACGGGCCATGCTCTTTGACCAACAATTGCAGGAAGACGGCCAGGATCCTTGCCTTCTACCAGGGGATAGGCGGCCAGGTTAGTGGCCTTCTAGGGGCCTGGGTGGCCAACTCGATGGACTTCCAGGTATGTGAGGGCGGCCAAGGATTGGGCCTTCTAGCAAACTGGGCGGCCCACATAGTCTTGATGTGGAGGGCGGCCAACAGTGTGGCCTCCTAGGGCTAGGGGCGGCCATCGCCCCTGCCTTCTAGGGGTTTGGGTGGCCAATGGTTTGGCCGCCCAGCCCATGGGCCTTTGGCCTCTTCAAGTGAGGGTGGCCCAACAACGAAAAGTGTTAAGGCTAGACTTAAAAAGCATAAACAACGATAAACCGGGTAAGATGATTGCATCACTCGTATGACAGTCTAACTGGGGATCTGCGGGATGTCCTAAATTAGGCGTCTACAACATGCTTGCTAGCCTCATAGCATGGCCATGTGCTCCCACTCACCGGGGTAAAAAAATGCTTTCTCTCTGGTTTTCTACCAATTACGATTGAGGACCTATCATGAAGAAGGGGCATATCACAGTTTTACACTGATCAGAATTCTCTCTTTAACCACCCTCATACCACCCCGGGGATCTGCTCCTCTATAGCATGTTCTCTGGTGGATGTTGTTGGTTTATGCCAGCGTCTCCTTTGATTTGGTGCGTACCACATAGGGTATGGGACCCACGTGGGACCATCGGTGCTTGGCAGCCCAACCCGCCGCATAGATTATGGGGTCCATGTGCGAAGCCCCTCATGTCCGCCCACAGCACGATAGTGTAGGGCTCTGCGCTGCCATAAAGAAATACGGTCTAACCTTTGCTACTAGCTCGAGCTTTTAGCGCAATGGTAGGGGCTTGATCCTGTAAACTGGTATCAGAGCGAGGTCACGGGTTCAAATCCTAGGTGCCGCTGGGGGGGAGATTGTTGGTTTATGCCAGCTTCTCCTTGGATTTGGTGTGTACCACGTGGGGTATGGGACCCACGTGGGACCATCGGTGCTTGGCAGCCCAACCCGCCGCATGGATTATGGGGAACATGTACGAAGCCCCTCATGTCTGCCCACAGCACGATAGTGTGGGGCTCTGTGCTGCCATAAGGAAATACGGTCGAACCTTCGCTACCAGCTCGAGCTTTTACGCAATGGTAGGGGCTTGATCTTGTAAACGAGATTGTTGTGATGCTAGCCACGGATTCAGGAGGGGTGAATGAATCCCCTAAAAAAACTATAGCGGAATAAAACTTTGCCTACGCTCAACGAGATGTAATGAGACCACTAAGCTTTGTTGCTCAGGAAACAAAAGAAAAACTGAAGATAGATAACCCAAGGAATCACGCAGACTCATCTCACAAATTCACTCAAGGAATAAGGAGCACTAAGAAGCATATGTCTCTATTAAGCACTCAGTCGAACACTTAACATCAATATCAAAGTGAAATCACACAGAAAAGCTTCTGATATAGAAAGCTTCAGATGATATGGAACAGTACGCAAGGCAAACCACGATGGACAGGATATTTTTAGGTGGTTCGGCCAGACTCACAGTCTACCTACATCCACCCCTCACCCCAAACCGAAGTGAGGCTTCCCTTGTAAAAGTAAGAACCGCAGACTCAGTCTGCAACAGACGTTGCCAAACAGCTTGGACCGAGGGAGACAAATCCATCAACCTGATCTAGCAACTTACAAGATCAGCACCCTAGCTCTGCTACCCACAGAACTAGAACCGGAGGCACACCTCCCTTCCTCCAAACAAGAGGGGAACCTCTAGTGACACCTTGTCATTAGCAAACCAGAGGTCACGGACCTCTCTTCCTCCACACTAGAGGGAAACAATAAATTGCTCACAGCAATTCACTCAACCAGAGGTCTAGGACCTCTCTTCCTCCACACCAGAGGGAACAACCACGAGCGACACCAGGTCACTTGCAAATCAAAGACCAAGTCTCCCTTCTCCTGAGACCACAGGAGGAACCCTAACCTCAAACCAGAGGATCGGAAGAACACACTGAGCAGATGAAAAGAACAAACGAAAAACAAAAATAAAAATAAAAACAACTGTAGCTCCAAAGAGCAATTTCGAAACAAGCCTTCAAGGGAAACTCTCTCTTCTCCTTCCTTAGCATTCTCTTCACTTCTCAGATCTCTCTCTCTCTCTCTCTTCACTTTGCAGCTCTCTCGCTCTCTCTGGACTTCTTCTTCTTCTTCTGTTGCTGGCTCTCTCGATTGGGTTGTCAAGAACTTCTCCTTGTCTGCCTTCGATCTGCAACCTCTTATATTCTCTTATTGGGCGTGTGGAGGAAGAACTCCCGCCCATATGCTTCTAGAAGGCTCTCAGCCACGTGTCACCATCTGAGTGTTGTAGCCTTCTACGTTGCATTCTTTTAAAGATGATCTGCCTTGGATCACGTGCCCCTCCTCGGAGAGAAAACTCTATCAGAAACACAAGATATTAGTTAAACACTTAGCACAATTTGCACAGACGTAATGAGAAAGTAAGCATAACCTGCATTGAGTAGAAGTATGTAAGTCAACCATTGCACTGACTTAGTACTAGGTGATCGGTGATTTGCACCAACCTCAGGAATGGTAGCGGCATGAATTGCACTGAGTTGATATAAGTAAAAAGTGGGAAATGCACTCACTTATGAATGTGTATGACACCATATGCACATACCTTAGTTTCCAAACGTGCAAGTGATATGCACCGACATGATTTCATGAGACACAGGAGGAAAACTATGCACCGAGTCGAATGTCTAAAGACATGCACTGACTTATAGAGTGTCTAGGACAGAGAATGCACCGAGTTGGATTTGCAGTCCAAGCAAGAGTTGCACTGAGATGTCGGGTAAAGATGAGCAGAACAAAAGCTTGCACCGAGATATAGATATCTTGTCCAAGTGAAAACTTGCACCGAGATGATGAAGAAGAATACACAGACAAAGAAAGATGTAAGACAGAGCTTGCACCGAGTCAAGAAATCCCCTCCAAATTAGAACTTGCACCGAGATGGTGATATCCTATCTAAGTGAAACCTTGCACCGAGATGGAGATACCCTATCTAAGTGAAAGCCTGCACCGAGATGGTGGAGAAGAATGCATTGACACTAAATAACGACACCGAACAGTGCGTGCTGGTCAGGAATTGCACGGACTTAAAAATTGCACCGACCCCAAGAGGTGAGATGTAAATGCAAGATATGCACTGACCCCTTTTTATGTAGCATGCAGGTATGCACTGACCTGAGATAGTTGTGATATGCAAGTAGATGATACTAACAACGACCCTAGTACGTACAAGGTGCATCTTGCACCAACCTCGATATCCATGCAGCAACATTCTTTGCACCGAACCAATCGATACTAGGAACAAAGATTGCACTGAATGTTATACCCAAGAAATAGAGCATGTACAGACCGATAGAGACAGAATATGCACCGATGTTGATCATGCGTGAGAGACACTTGCACCGACCGTGCTAAAACAAAACATTGCACCGACCTCGTTTGCGCACCCTTAGACATAGCATGAGACACAGACTGAGACACAGCACATGCATTGAAACACAAATGCACATGACACAGACAGAGATGCAACACATGCACTGACACTAGATGTGCTAAGATGCTATATAAGACGCAAGCACCACAGCCCTCATATGGACAACCTATTTGATGAAATAGCATGCACACATACTCCACTACCAGCAATAAAGATCAAGCAAATGGATCACTGGATCACAGCAACTCAGAGCAAGTGCATACACATATGACATGATACACATATGAAATCATGCACAAAGAATCAATGCACAGTCAATCTATCATGCAAACACAGGATGACTTATAGTGTTTGCTATCATCAAAATCACAGAGACAATAGATGTTTCATCGGAGGGCTAGACATTAATGGCCTTAGCGCCAGCAATAATTAACTGCACACAATGCATGATGCTGCTGGAAACAGAATCATCCTCGGGCTAGTAGAGATCCCTTTGTAGGCTAGTCCTCGGGGCATTCTGTTGTGTCCCCTGTGGTTCTGGAGTTTTGATGATGATAAATATTATGTCTCATTATGTTTACATGTACATCCTTGATGATATAATCCTGATGTACTATGAGAAAATGTCAGATCATGTTTAAGAATGACTCACGGGTCATGAAAAAAAGTCAACCCAAGTCAAAGTCAACTCCTTGACATGTAAGGTCAATGCACAGTCAAATCTGGTATTGTTTTGTGTAATCTCAGATCTGTGCATATGTTAATACTTGTAAAAAAATGTTGGTGCATGTGTTAAGTCCATGCACATAGAAGGTCAATGGCAGTCTCCATTATGTTAGAAAAGTCAAGGCATTTCACTGTTCACATGAACATATGAAGTCGGTGCTAGTTTCTGTAGCACTTCATGGAGGTGGTGCACGTCATCTTATCGAACACTTTGTGTGCATGTCATGTTAGTGTGCATACCATTTTCATCGAGCAGCTTGTGAGCATGGTGCATACTTTGCACTGGGCAGATAACATCGGTGCACTTCTTCATCTTCTACACACAATGTCTGTGCAAGTCTCTTGCATCGTGCATACCAGGTTGGTGTGGGTTGTGTATTTGTGCTAGAAGAGTCCGTGCATATATATTCCTAAGGCATTCGTAAGGTCGGTGCAATGTAGGTCTGTGAGATCTGTGCATATCCTGCATCTTATCTTGCGTCTCACATAGCCTAGCATGTCTACGTCTAAGGTCTGTGAAGTCTGTGCATATCCTGCGTCTTATCTTGCATCTCACATAGCCTAGTCGGTGCATGTCTAAGTCGTTGCATCTGTGTCTCATGCATTTGTGTCTTAGCATAACCTCGGTGTATAGTTTGCGTCTCTGTTAGCGTCTCATGCACAGTTGCGATCGTGTCTACGAATCACATTGCATCTCATGCATTCTGTCTACATGCATTCCATCTCTGCGTCTCATGTGCCTCACGTGTCTCAATGTCTTATTCTGTGTCCCATGGTGGCCTAAAGTCGGTGCATGTGTGCATCTCATTTAGCGTCTCACACACACCTAAAGTCGGTGCACATTATGTGCCATGTGCATATAGGACTGATGGGTTCGGTGCGGTGGATTCAGAGGGGGGTGAATGAATCCCACCCTTAAAAATTTCGCTCAATACCACAATCAAACACACAGTGTGCAATCAAACCATATCCTCCCTATGCATTCATCTAGCGGAAGCAAAAGATCAGTCAAACCACTACACAAGGGATTTTTTAGGTGGTTCGGTCCACAGACCTACATCCACCCCTCACTCCAAACCGGAGTGAGGCTTCCACTAGCAAGAGCTAGAACCGCAGACTCAGTCTGCAAACAAGTGCTGCCTAACAGCTTGACCAGGGGAACAACCTCCCCTCTTCCTCCAACCCGGAGGGCAACCCTAGTGACACACAATCACTAGAAACCAGAGACAAACGTCTCTCTTCCTCCAGACCAGGAGGGAACCCACAAGTGACACTAGCCACTTGCAACCGGAGACACCAGGTCTCCCTTCCTCTGAAACCCAGAGGGAACCCACAAGTGACACCCAGTCACTTGCAATCGGAGAACAAATCTCCCTTCTCCTGAGACCACAGGAGGAACCCCGATCTCAAACCAGAGAATCGGAAAACATAGTGATCAAATGAAAAGAAAAAAGAAAAGATAAGACCACAGCGACTGAAAGCTGGAAATGAAACACAACAGGAATGTGGCTCTCGCACGGAGCTGACTGGCCTGGATTTGATCCACGGTCCAGCAGGAACATATCTTCAAGCAGCTTCCCTTCTTCTCCTCTAACTCTCTATCTCTCTCTCTATCTCTCTTCTTCTCTGCTGCGCTTCTCTTCTTCTCTCGATCTCTGCTCTCGAAGGATCTCTCACTCTTTCTTCTTCTTCTTCTCTCTTTCAGCTTCTATCTGCTTCTTCGATCTCTCTTGCTCCATCAGTCTTCTTCTGAGGAAGAAGCTTCGTATTTATAGCAGTAGCAGCTAGGGCGTGTGCAGGGCTTCTGCCCCCTTTATCCAGAGAACACCTCGGATCACGTGCCAGGTGCCAACCTCAGATCACGTGCCCAAACATCTGCCAGTTTAATGACAGAGTGACTTCAGTCGATCAACAGAACACGGGCTGTACATACTTCATATCAAGTAGCAATGTTCCGACTTGCAATGTACAGACTTTGCGTGCAGATGACCAGACGATGTATAGACTTGTTGTGCCTGCAACGAGACGATGTACAGATTTGTTAAAGTGATGCACAAGCAGAGCATCAAAGAATGTATAGACTTTGTTTGTGCTGTGCAAACGATGTGCAGACTTGCTAAGGGGGGATGTGTAGACTTATGAACAAGCCACCAATCGATGTACAGACTTGGTGTTCAGACTTTGTGTGTGTGTTACAGGAGGATGTATAGACTTGTGTGTGTAGGGTAGACAATGTATAGACTTTATATGTGCGGGCCGACGATGTACAGACTTTGCATATGCAATGTGCATACGATGTGATGTACAGACTTGCCCGATGTACAGACTTTGATAGCATGCAGACTTTGTGTGTGATGTGTAGACTTGCTATGTGTCATGTGTGCAGACTCTTCATGCAAGATAGTTTAATGCAATATGCATATAGTAAAGTGTGCACAACAAACATAAATGTTCAGGCATGCAATGTATGTACAGGATGAATGCTCAGGCATGCTGTCAAGGGATGTACATACCTTTTAAGCCCGCAACAAGACAGTGTATAGACTGTTATCATGATGCGCAAACATATCAGCAGAGTGTGTAGACATTGAATGCACGATAACAAGTGTATAGACTTGCTAAGTCATCAAGCTACGTGCAGACAGCAAACTCTGTACAGACTTCACTTGTGCCTAAAACAGAACAATGTATAGACTTGGTCTTGTGACCACAAGCTGTACAGACTTTGACTCAAATATGCATAGAGACGCTAAGTGAGACGGTGGATGTATAGACTTGCTGTGTGTAATGCATGCGATGTATAGACTTGATAGCATGAGACGCTGAGTGAGACTGACCAATGTATAGACTTTGAAAGATGATGCATGCACAAGCCAACGATGTACAGACTTTGCCAATGTACAGACTTTGAAAGACGATGCATGCACAAGCCAACGATGTACAGACTTTGCCAATGTAGAGACTTTGCCTGCATGCAATGTATAGACTTGATAGATGATGCATGCACAAGCCACAACGATATATAGACTTGATGAACGATGCAATAAGATTCTGTACAGACTTGGCCAATGTACAGACTTAGCAGTATAGCATGAGAGCGAGTGTGTAGACTTCATCTAACAAGGTTCAGGCATGCTGTCAACTCTGTACAGACTTTATCCAATGTACATACTCTGAACGCGTGCATGCTATGCGATGTATAGACTTGCCAACAACGAGTGTATGGACTTAACAGCTAGGAGTGTGCAGCCTTTGTGTAAAAAGGAATGTGCAGACTTGATGTAATGAACGATGCCCAAATGCATTGACTATGGCTGATATATGTATGGACTGTGCAGACATTGTATAGACTTGGAAAGCTTGAACACGAACAGGCTGCAATGTATAGACTTTATGGCATGTAAGCAACATGACGAATGCACCGATGTAAACTTTACAGAACTCTATACAGACTTTAAGCGATGCGTGTAGCGATGTACAGACTTGTTCAATTATAAACAGATGGATGTATAGACTTTGAACAAAGATGAACTAGTGAAGCACAACATAAAGCAACCGACACAGCATAAAGCAACCGAGTGAACTGTATGTCTGCACTAATGCAAGATAACATATTCATATGCCCAAAGCAGAACTATCATTCAGACACAGATGTTCATGATATGCAATGATATGCAATGCTGACTCATAGTGTTTGCTATCATCAAAATCACAGGGGCACAACAATCTCCCCCTTTTTGATGATGGCAACACTATGAGTCACATTGACTCATGTCAAATTATTCTCCCCCTTTAACTTCATCAAAAAGAAAATAGTTTAAGATGAGAAATACAAACATACGTGACATGAATAAAGTAAATACTCCCCCTTTGACTCAGTCATTTAGACATGAAATACACAGAGGTAGTTAAACAATGAAGCACAAATCAAGACTATGTTGCAGATGTATGCTCTCCTATACCAGCCAGATAAGATCATGCACAACATGTGACCCTACTCCCCCTGAGAATAGGGTAAGGTGAAGGATAGCCAAGAAGTGACAAGCAGGTTAATCTCCCCCTTAAAGCCAGAAAAGAGTTGATAAGCATCTATCAGCAAAAAAAAACACATGGGCACTCAAGGATTACCACAATCAGTAAGCACAATGAATAAATGAGGAAGAAAGATTTTCATTAGCACACCAAATTCATAAATCTTTGTAAACGAATTTCAGATTCTTCAATTATAATAGATTATGAATGAGTTTAAACTTACCATCATGATTTAAGAGTGATGTATTAAAAGTTTATCAAGAAAATTCAATACTCATATCTGAAACACCTTTTAATAGAAATGAACCAACAACTCATCTGATATTCATGTTTAACCTCCTTCCATCTTACTCATTTAAATTCAATGACTCCTATGGAAGTTACATAAGATAATATTGATATTAAACAGAGATAAATGTGTTTGAACTTGTCTTTAGTTTTTCAGAATTTTCTATTGATCAGCACTTATTTTTCCTGAGCAAGTTTGGTTCAGTCAGCACCTTTTTACGTGGGGCACAACACGTCTTAGGTGAAGTGACCCAGTTACTTAGTGTGACAACCATATTGCCTCTCAAAGAGAACAGAGTTAGCAATTTGGAGTGTCTTTTTACATGAGGAGACACCTTGATCAGAGGCCAGAATCCCCAGTTACTCAACACAACCATGCCATTGCTCTGCCAGATTTTCAAACATTTTTAAAAAAGAGGTAACTATGCCACTTCATGACATGGGCTTGCTCTATTTCTTTGATAGAGAACTCAGTTTCTCTGTGACCAAAGTCATTGCTCTTGCATAATTTTCTTTCTCATATTTTCATGTTTTCCAGACAAAGCTCAGTACACTTAATTGATTAAGAACAGTATTTTCTACATGTATCTTAACCAGAGGTAGCCATGTCTTTTAACATTTCAGATTTCAGAAGATTTTGCATGAAGTTCATGAGACAATTGGTTAAGATTGATTAAGCATGATGATTCAAATATTTTCAAGAATTCTAAATCTAGACTTAGGAAATACATTAGACATAAATCAATTTGATTTATCAAAATATTCTTAAGCCAGTATAATAGAAGATTCTTCTTTTCAGAATATTTCTGATTTATGATTAGGGTGCACTGACTAAAATCTTTCCTCATTCAGATGAATCAACATTGACATTGCAGTAAATCAGTGGAGTCAACATAGCATTTTTAGTGAGAGAATAGTGCAATTCAGAAGCCAGCATTAAAGACTAAAATCCAGTCAGATTAGCTTGGACCGATCTTGACAAGATATGAAGAAATGTGAATGATAGGAACAAGCTAGCAATTGAACTCATAGCAGATAGAATCAATAGCTGAGTCTGGAATACAGACAGATCAGCTGACAGAAGTGCCATGAAAAAAGTTGAGAGAAGCTCTTCTTCGAAAAACTTAATGAATAGAAGACAGAATTCATTATCAAGAGAGATAGAATGAAATCAGATGAGAGTTATTCAATTACTAGACAAGAGGTGTTCAGAGTGTGACTAACTAAACCCCAATTTTTAAATGCTCCCCCTGTCTAGATGCATCATGTGAAGGATAAAACATAAGCATCAATATGATTGATCAAAAACAGTTGGACTCCCCCTGACTATATGCATGAAATGTATTGAAAGCACATCACATGATATCAAATTTTACATTCAGATATGATTCATGCAAATTAGACAGAAGAGAATTTCCATAAGCATGATTGTGCAATTCATATTTCAGAAAACTTCAGATCAGCATGATATGCAGTCATTTCAAGTTCACAATTTCATATAATGGAATTTAAACTGGATGGTCAGAACAAACCTGAAGAGCAGGATCCTGGGGTCTTCTTGTTGAGTCCCCTGGTTTATTTACCCCTCTTTTTCATACCAAGGCACACCTGTAGCATGTTAATCAACTTGATCCTGCAGGGACCCAAGCAGCTTTGGGTCCTGCGTTAGCCCTGACAGGTGTTCTAAACAATCTCTTAACAACATGGTCATCATGATCCATCAGGTAGCAATTGTCCATAGAATGTCTAAATTTTCCACAATATCTACATGAAATGACTGATTTCTGGTTCTTATGATGCATAGTAACAGTAGTATGAGGTTTATAAACATGATCATAAGATTTTCTGTTGTATGCATGAACAGTTTGATTCTTATTCTTAATCAGCCAACATTCAGCAGATTTGTGACCTTGCTTACCACAGTTATAGCATGAAATTTCACAAATGGTTTTGCAAGGAATTTGACGACATGGGGGTTAACAGAATTCTTCTGAACATGCCAACAGTCCTTGACTGTATGGCCATTTTTCCCACACTCGAAGCATATGATATGCTTACTTTTAAGGACATTTTTACCCCAAGTGGATCTAAATCAGCACTCAGCAGCCTTGTGCCCAGGCTTATTGCAGTTAAAGCACACAATGTGCTGACTAGACTTGTGTTTAGTTCCATATGGACCATGAAGATGCATGGAAGACCTGGCATGTAATTTATTATCTTCTTTCATGATAAAGCATTCATTCATGAGATGACCATGCTTCCCACAATAGTAACATGAAGCATCAGGCTTTCTAATAGCATGGTTTCTATCAAAAGAATTTCTAGAATGTGATGTTTCACTAGCATGCTAATCCTTTAACAACAATCTACAATCTTCCATTACATGACCTACCTTCCCACAATAATAACATGACCCCTTTTTAGTATGAGTGTATGAGAGATTATGTGACTTGTGTGCAGCATTCTTCGTACCAACAGGAGTGTCTTTGTCCTTTTTCTATAGATTTTCATTCTTTTTCAATTTTTGAGTTTGTTCTACAATTTTGGGACTGACAGTGGATTTTTGTGCAGTAAATTGAAAAATAGAAGAACCAGAGGTTTTGTTTTGATCAGAAGCTTTTATAAACACAGTAGAAGTTTTATTCCCATTAATCCTCTTGTTTGTCGGACTATAACCCAGCCCCTCTCTTTGAGAATTAACATTATTTCGAAGAAGCTTATTCAGATTGTCCTTTCCTTTGACAAATTTTGATAGAGAATTTTTCAAATCTTGAATCTCAGAATTTAAGACATCAATATTAGCTTCATATCTAGACAGATCTGTTTCACAGGAAATGACTTGTTGATGGAAGGCATCATTCAGACTTTTGAGTTTTTCAACTTCCTATTTTAATTTTATTTCATTGTCAGCTTCAGATAGGGACTTGTAAAGATCATCAACTTCTTGTTGAAGGGATGTGATTGTAAGCTCATATCCAACAATCTTCTGTTCACAGCAAGTGACATTTCCACTCAACATTTGGTTGATATTTTTTAGACTCTCAATTTTTTGTTCTGCATCCACCAACCTATCAGAATTATCCATGCTCACACGTTTACCTTTTTTAATTGTCAATAGCCTATCTGACAGTTGGGTGTTTAGATGTTTCAGCTTGTTGATTTCCTCTTTCAATTTCCTATTTTTCTCTAGGAGATCATCATCAAACATCCAATCATTTAAGGAAGACTGACATTCATAAAACTTTTCTTGTTGTTTCTCAGATTGAAGTTTGTTGAGATTTTTCTGAATCTATAAATTTATTACTCTATCAGCCTCCAATGTTTTAGAGATCAATCTATTTTCTTTTTCAAGACTCATTGATTTGTGTTCAAATTCTTTGGACTAATTTTTGAGTTTTTCGTTTTCAGATTTGAATTCTTCCAATTTAGAGCTGACACACTCTAAATCTCTCACCAATTTTTCATTCTGAATAGACTTAGATGAAGTCTTCTTCAATTTCAGAATTTCATTTTTTAAGGAGACAATAAGACTTTCTGAATCAGCTTTCTCCTTTTCATAGACAGTCAGTATTTCTTTTAGTCTTTCAAATTCACCTTCCAGAGAAGGAGTCATTGACCTATCTCTTTCTATTGCAATCCACTTTTCAAAGAGAACAGTATTCAGAACCATTAACTTTTTCTTTTGATCCTTGAGGTACCTATTTTCTTCAACCAGCTTGTTTTCAAATTCTTCAGCTTCAGTTTTCTTTTCTAGCAATGATTTGTTTTCTTCTTTCAGAGATTTGATTAAATCCTTTTGAAGATTATCATCAGAATCAAGATCATTTATCAAGTCTCTTAAAACTGCACATGTATTGCAAGAATCCTTTTCTTTAATGAGTTTATTTCTTAAACTCTCATTTTTTAATTTCAAACAGTTCATTTCATTCCTTTCTCGACTCATGTCTGACTTTAGATTTTCATTTTCAACTTTTAGACTTCTGACCTGATACAACAGTTCTTTTCTTAATTTCTTCTTCTCAGATTTAACTTTATCGTATTTCTCAATCAAATGCTCATTCAACATAATCAATTCTTCAATACCGAAATTACCAGTGTCAGAATTCACCTGAGATGAAGTTTCCTCTGTTGATCAGAATTGTAATCACCCTGGTTGCCCATCAAGCATTGATCCTCTTGCTCCCCATTTGTAGCAGTTATTCTATCCAATATTTTCTTTCCCGAAGCGCACCAGAGAACAAAAGGAAATCTATCAGTATTAACTACAGCTTTCATAATATTAAGAACTGTGAGATTATCACGGTTCTTTACATTGTCCTCTCTAGACCACTTGGTCTCATCAAGAGGTAATTGGTGTGGGCCTTTTGAAACCAAATTCCATAGATTAGGGTCAATGGAATTCATATGAACAAATAGGCCGCCTAACCAACTGATGAAATTAGAACCATCAAACACAAACAGAAGGGCCATTTAAACCAGATAGCAAATAGGTTCAACGCATAAGACAATCGATAAGTAATGCACCAAAAGCAATAAAGCACCGAAGATAGCAGGATCCTCTGCAGATCGTTGGATCTGGTAGCACAAAGAACCTCGCTCTGATACCAATTGATGGGTTCGGTGCGGTGGATTTAGAGGGGGGTGAATGAATCCCACCCTTAAAAATTTCGCTCAATACCACAATCAAACACACAGTGTGCAATCAAACCATATCCTCCCTATGCATTCATCTAGCGGAAGCAAAAGATCAGTCAAACCACTGCACAAGGGATTTTTTAGGTGGTTCGGTCCACAGACCTACGTCCACCCCTCACTCCAAACCGGAGTGAGGCTTCCACTAGCAAGAGCTAGAACTGCAGACTCAGTCTGCAAACAAGTGCTACCTAATAGCTTGACCAGGGGAACAACCTCCACTCTTCCTCCAACCCAGAGGGCAACCCTAGTGACACACAATCACTAGAAACCAGAGACAAACGTCTCTCTTCCTCCAGACTAGGAGGGAACCCACAAGTGACACCAGCCACTTGCAACCGGAGACACCAAGTCTCCCTTCCTCTAAAACCCAGAGGGAACCCACAAGTGACACCCAGTTACTTGCAACCGGAGAACAAATCTCCCTTCTCCTGAGGCCATAGGAGGAACCCCGATCTCAAACCAGAGAATCGGAAAACATAGTGATCAAATGAAAAGGAAAAAGAAAAGATGGGACCACAGCGACTGAAAGCTGGAAATGAAACACAACAGGAATGTGGCTCTCGCACGGAGCTGACTGGCCTGGATTTGATCCATGGTCCAGCAGGAACATATCTTCAAGCAGCTTCCCTTCTTCTCCTCTAACTCTCTATCTCTCTTCTTCTCTACTGCGCTTCTCTTCTTCTCTCGATCTCTGCTCTCAAAGGATCTCTCACTCTTTCTTCTTCTTCTTCTCTCTTTCTGCTTCTGTCTGCTTCTTCGATCTCTCTTGCTCCATCAGTCTTCTTCTGAGGAAGAAGCTTCGGATTTATAGCAGCAGCAGCTAGGGCGTGTGCAGGGCTTCTGCCCCCTTTATCCAGAGAACACCTCGGATCACGTGCCAGGTGCCAACCTCAGATCACGTGCCCAAACATCTACCAATTTAATGACAGAGTGACTTCAGTCGATCAACAGAACACGGGTTGTACATACTTCATATCAAGCAGCAATGTTCCGACTTGCAATGTACAGACTTTGCGTGCAGACGACCAGACGATGTATAGACTTGTTCTCCCTGCAACAAGATGATGTACAGATTTGTTAAAGTGATGCACAAGTAGAACATCAAAGAATGTATAGACTTTGTTTGTGCTATGCAAACGATGTGCAGACTTGCTAAGGGGGGATGTGTAGACTTATGAACAAGCCACCAATCGATGTACAGACTTGGTGTTCAGACTTTGTGTGTGTGTTACAGGAGGATGTATAGACTTGTGTGTGCAGGGCAGATAATGTATAGACTTTATATGTGCGGGCCGATGATGTATAGACTTTGCATATGCAATGTGCATACAATGCGATGTACAGACTTGCCCGATGTACAGACTTTGATAGCATGCAGACTTTGTGTGTGATGTGCAGACTTGCTATGTGTCATGTGTGTAGACTCTTCATGCAAGACAGTTTAATGCAATATGCATATAGTAAAGTGTGCACAACAAACATAAATGTTCAGGCATGCAAGGTATGTACAGGATGAATGCTCAGGCATGCTATCAAGGGATGTACATGCCTTTTAAGCCCGCAACAAGACAGTGTATAGACTGTTATCATGATGCACAAACATTCAGCAGAGTGTGTAGACATTAAATGCACGATAACGAGTATATAGACTTGCTAAGTCATCAAGCTACGTGCAGACAGCAAACTCTGTACAGACTTCACTTGTGCCTAAAACAGAACAATGTACAGACTTGGTCTTGCGACCACAGGCTGTACAGACTTTGACTCAAATATGCATAGAGACGCTAAGTGAGACAGTATATGTACAGACTTGCTGTGTGTAATGCATGAGATGTATAGACTTGATAGCATGAGACACTGAGTGAGACTGACCGATGTACAAACTTTGAAAGACGATGCATCCACAAGCCAATGATGTACATACTTTGCCAATGTACAGACTTTGAAAGACGATGCATGCACAAGCCAACGATGTACAGACTTTGCCAATGTAGAGACTTTGCCTGCATGCAATGTATAGACTTGATAGATGATGCATGCACAAGCCACAACGATGTATAGACTTGATGAACGATGCAATAAGACTCTGTACAGACTTGGCCAATGTACAGACTTAGCAGTATAGCATGAGAGCGAGTGTGTAGACTTCATCTAACAAGGTTCAGGCATGCTGTCAACTCTGTACAGACTTTATCCAATGTACAGACTCTGAACGCGTGCATACTATGCGATGTATAGACTTGCCAACAATGAGTGTATGGACTTAACAGCTAGGAATGTGCACCCTATGTGTAAAAAGGAATGTGCAGACTTGCTGTAATGAACGATGCCCAAATGCATTGACTATGGCTGATATATGTATGGACTGTGCAGATATTGTATAGACTTGGAAAGCTTGAACACGAACAGGCTGCAATGTATAGACTTTATGGCGTGTAAGCGACATGACGAATGCACCGATGCAAACTATGCAGAACTCTGTACAGACTTTAAGCGATGCGTGTAGCGATGTACAGACTTGTTCAATTATCAACTGATGGATGTATAGACTTTGAACAAAGATGAACCAGTGAAGCACAGCATAAAGCAACCGACACAGCATAAAGCAACCAAGTGAACTGTATGTCTGCACTAATGCAAGATAACACATTCATATGCCCAAAGTAGAACTATCATTCAAACACAGATGTTCATGATGTGCAATGATATGCAATGCTGGCTCATAGTGTTTGCTATCATCAAAATCACAAGGGCACAACAAGGACTGTGCATCGTTGTATAATGTCCGTGCATAGTCAAGCATAAGGATCAACGTCGGTGCATTACTGTCTTTACATACGTTTGAGCTACACAACGTCTGTGCATTGTTTACCTCGGTGCAAGTTTTGCCTTGAGCAAAATAAGGTTTGTGCATTCTTTGCCATGGTGCAAGTTTGATAGTGCATGTCCTATTCATAGCAACCTAAGGTATGTACATGTCGGCACGTTACAATTTAGAGTCTATACACCCTTCATGACTAATGTTTACAAGGTGTTTGACTAAAAGCTTTGTTGACTTTACTTACAGGGAACAATTTCGTTCACAGAAGAGGCACGTGGCCTCTGAGAAGGCAGAAGGCTGGCTCGTGGATAAAGAGAGAAATGATGAGCACGTGATCCGAGGAAAGGAAGCTTCTATTCCCTAACACGTGGACCAATGGAATGTCAGTAGGGTTCTATTGCTTGATCATTACGGAGCCCCTGCTCCTATATAAGAATACCTTACCCTTCGAAGAAGTGTGCCGGTGCTGGAAGAGAGGCCGCCAGAAGAAAAGAAAGGAGAGCCAGAAGAAGAAGAAGAAGAAGAAGAGAGGTAGTCAGTGAGTGAAGAAGAAGCTGAGAGCCAGAGTCTGAGAAGAGAAGAGAAGAGGAGAGAGCTTTTCCTGAAGATCTATTCATGAATTGACTCGTGGATCAAATCCACAATCATTGTGCTCCTCGGAGCTATATCTATTTTTGTTTCTCTTATTTATTTTTTGTTTGTTCTTTTCATATCCTTAGTGCTTCTGTTTCCCTTGTTTGGGATCGGGGTTCCTCATGTGGACTCAGGAGAAGGGAGACGTAGTCTTCGTTGCAAGTAGTGGTGTGCTACTTGTGCGTTTCCCTCTGGTTTGGAGGAAGGGCGGATTGGTCCTCCGGTTTGCAAGTGACTGGGTGTCACTTGTCATTTTCCTCTAGTGTGGAGGAAGAGAGGTCCGTGACCTCTAGTTTGCTAGTGACGGGGTGTCACTAGCGGTTCCCCTCTGGTGAGGAGGAAGGGAGAATCATCTCCGATTCTGGTCTTGTGGGTAGCAAGTCCAGGTGCCAAGCTTCTGTGGGTTGCAGAGCTTGGTTTAAGGGATTTATCTCCCTCGGTTTGTCAAGCTATTAGGCAGCGTCTGTTGCAGACTGAGTCTGATGTTCTTGCGTTTGCAAGAGAAGCCTCACTCCGGTTTGGAGTGAGGGGTGGACGTAGGCAGACTGGAGGTCTGGCCGAACCACCTAAAAAATCCTGGTGTTCTGTGGTTTGCTTTTGCGCTCTACTCCATATCTTCTACCACCCTTCGCAAGATGTTTCATGAGCGCTATATGGTTGATGGTTGTCTCACTTGACTCGTTTATTATCCTACAGTGTTATTTGGTTTGTTCAGTGAGCTTGTGTACCTTTGCTCTTATCTACTGTTATCATCTTCTTCACTTAGTTAGAAGTTTGATTGGTTGACCAGTTTGGTGATTGAGTGTTGCTTAGTTGGCAATATTTTATTTTCGCAATAGTTTTTTAAAGGGGATTCATTCACCCCCCCTCTGAATCCGTGCCTCGCACCCAAACAAGTGCTATCAGAGCGGGTCTCTGATTCATCAGATCCAACGATCTGCAGAGGATCATGCTATCCTATTTTAGGTGCATTTCTATTTGTGCTCTGTCTTTCGCGAGATTTACTCTTGAACTGATCCACATGGCTCATCCACCAGTTTTCAATGGGTCAAATTTTGATTCGTGGCTTAGTAGTCTGCATAATTATGTAAAATTGATTAATCCTGATCTATGAAAATTAATTTCACATGGTCCTCAAAGATTACTAAAGAAAAAGTCCAAATGGACAAATAGTCACATATCAAAGCTTGGAGAAAATCAGAAAGTTTTCAATCTAATGAAAGCAGCTACTGACAAGGCCCTACATTCTTACTTTCATGATTGCATGTCCGCTAAGGACATTCTGGATAAGCTGAATCTAGCTCACAGGAGAAATAAGGATAGCTGCATGATGGCTAACAGAAGTAATCAAAGTGACAGCCAAAATGAAGAAGAGAACGATGATGAGGTAAACCCTTTTGAGAACTATACTATAGATGACTGGGAGAATGCATATGTTGACTTGTTAGAGTCACATGACAAGTTGAGAAAATAATATAAAAATTTGAAAAAGGGTACTGGGTTGAATAGCTTAAATTCGTCTTCTTGTGAAAAATGTATGGAATTAAAACAATCTCATGATGCTTGTTTGTCTGATAATCAAAAGCTTAAGAAACAAATTGGATTGCTAAAAACTGAAAATAAAGAACTAGCGAATGAGATATCTGAACTTGAAGAAAAACTCAGCTCAACTAATGATGATCAGATTCTCGTTAGCAATCATGTGTAGTATGGGAAATTACTGAAAGATCTTGAATGTGTGAATTCAGATCTAAACAAGCAGAAATCTGAAAATGAATCTCTCAGACAAACCTCTTGGGAAAATGAAGAAAAATTTGAACAATTCAAACAAGAGAACAACTTGCTTGCTGAAAAATTTGATGCCATCAAAGTTGTAAACATGGAGTTGCATAAAAATGTTGAACAACAGCAAAGAGAGTTGAAGGAATTTGAAATTGGAAGAAAACATGAAGCTAATCCAGAGGATCAGATTCTAATAAATGAATTAGTTCAAAATGATAAGCTTAAAGAAGAAATTAAAAAATTGAAACGGTTAAACAATGCTATGTCTGAAAGGCTTCTCACATTGGAAAAAGGAAAAACCGTCTTTACAGATGAATCTAAAAGGGTTGATGAGTTTAGAAAGGAGATCGAAGAATACAAAATTGCCAACAAAGTTTTGAATGAAGCTGTCAATTGCAGTGAACAAGATATTGCAAGTTATGAAATACACATTGCATCTCTTGAAAATGAAATTCAGGATTTGAACAGTGCTTTGTCTAAATTTGTTGATGTGCAAGAAAATTTAGACAAGTTGCTAGGAGTGAAGGTCAATCTCAGAAAAGAAGGGCTGGGCTACAAATTGCTAATAAGAAAGGCTTTGAAAATAAACTGATTACTTCATTTGTAAAAGCTTCAAAGGTTGCCACCACATCTCAAGTTGAACAGCCCACAGCTCAAGGAAATCAAAAACAAAACAAAATTTAGAAAACCAAAATTCAGAGTCAAGCTGAAAAAGTGAAAAAGAATGTTCAAGTGCTGAATAGGGAAAGAAACATTCATGTTGGTGATGTGCGTAACCCAAACACACACATTCATGCACACAAAAAGAAAATGTCATGTCATTATTGTCATAAATTTGGTCATTTGATGCATGAGTGTAGATTGATGGAACAAGATGATCTAAATGCAAAGCATGCTAGAAAATCACATGATAGAAAATCATTGCTTTCACTGTGGCAAGATAGGCCACATTGCATCTCATTGTTGGCACAAACATGGGAGAGATGTTCATTTCAAAACTACTAAATCCCCTGCAAACCATAATGCTGTTAGTAGGAATAAATTTGTTGGAAATGGAAAATATTCTACATGTTTCAATTGTGGAAAGACAGGCCACAGGGCCATTGAATGCAGGCATGCTCAGGGTAGAAAATTTAATTATAAAATTATCAATCTCCCTGCAGACAGAAATGATTTTGGTAGGAATAAATTTACATTTAAAAGAAAGATTCCTACATGTTTTGAATGTGGAAAACATGACCACCGAGGCTCTGACTGCTAGATGGCACGATATGGAAAATAATATGTTCATGCAAATAATAGAAATTTTCATGTTAATGCACATAGATTCCATGCTTATGATAATGTGCATAAAATGAACTCAAGATCTGCTATTTCATGTCATTACTATGGAGCCTTTGGGCACTCCATGAGTGATTGTAATGTAATGAAATCTGATGACTTACATGCTCAAAGATTGTGGAAAGCACCTATCAGAGGTGTTACTAACCATGTAGGACCCAAGATGTCTTAGGTAGCTAGAAACATAAAATAAGATCTGTGTTTTGTAGGTATGCCTTGGGGATGAGGAATAAAAGGTGGTCAAATAAATCAAGGCATCCAAAGTTTGGTAAAACCCCACCTCTACTGGTAGACATTTGAGCTTTTGATAACCTTGTTTAGATAGTTGCATATCATGTTTGATTTGTTAATCAAAATTTCATGCATAGAGTTTCTCATTTGCATCTATGCTTGGCATTGTAATCTCTCAATGAATATGATGTGTTATTTGTGCAACATTTTAACTAAAATTGGTGCTTGCATACTAAAATATGAATTGATTGAAACTGACTAAAAATGAATTAGACATCATAAAACTGAAAAGCTGAATTGAATGAAGTTGTTGCTTGCGCGATGTCTCATGCTTAAAATGTTAACCTACACATTTGACATGCACATGTATTCACAATTTCATATAAGTAGCATATTGTCAGCTTAAGATGCATATAGAATTACATCTGCATTGGATTGTCATACATGACTCTTGGTATATAAATAGTGAGATACTAAAGGGCAGATGAATTCTGTCTGGAAGTTCTGGCTATATGTGAGGTGATCTTTAGACCAAGTCCTCCGCTTGGTACCATAGGTCAAAGTTGCACGAAGAGCAGTCTAAATGTTCATGAGCATATGTCATAAAAATTCCATACATAAATTTCATTGCATCCATTGTTCTTAGATTTCAGTCATACAGTGCATGGTGTCAGTGGGAGTTGTATACCAAGGAAACAATGTGATCATTACATATATTACATGCTGTCAGCTCACTACACTTGCATTTACTGGTTAGAAGTGTCGACACCTTGAGTCGATATTAATTTACAAATGTTATGTATTTTGCTGATAAAACCCCTCAACCAGAACAGTCTAGTCATTGCATGTGATACATTCATGTGATTTTGTTTACATACCTTGAGTGCTAACTCATGCATACATTTAGGGGGAGCATTATTCATATTCTTGAAATTGCATCTGACCCATGCATCACATAACTGTCTATCTAGCTCACTTCTATCAACTGAACTTCCCATCTTCAGTTTGAAATGCTATCTTGTTTAAAACCCTGTGATGAATGTGAAATGCAACACATCTCAGCTTCCTGCTTCAACTGTTATCAGCCATTATCACTCATCCTATCCATTGGTATCTGTTGAATTGGCTGCTCCTTAAAATGGTTCTGTCTTCCCTAAAAATTCAGAAAGATTTCTCTGTGCATATCCTGATCATAAATCTGAAAACAACTTAAAGTGGAATCTTCTATTATATAGGACTATGAATGTCTGAAATTTTTTAGCCGGTTGAAGTTTTATGTATGTCTTGTGTTTGTTTATGAACATATCTTGAAAATATCTGAGTTAGTCTTAATAAACATTAACCAACATTTTCACGTTGTGTCTTTTAAGCACTTCTGAATTCTGAAAATTCTGAAATCATGATATTCCTTGATTGATATGTATGAAATAAGTATTATTTTTAAACATCTAAGAATCTAGAACTTGTCTAAGGGTAAATCTAGTCAGCGCAATGTCTTTGGTCACTAAGAAACACATCTCACTCATCAAAGAAATGAGTTGAGGTGTGTCATGAAGTGCCATGTTAACTCTGCTTAAAAAATTGATTGAAAATCTGGCAAGACAATGGCATGCACACTGAGAAATACATCTCACTCATCAAAGAAATGAGTTACAATGTGTCATGAAGTGTAAATGATATCTCTATTCTTATGAAGCATGACAGTTAGTCCTTCCAAGTGCTTAGGGATATTGGTGTCTAAACAATGTGCATCCTCTAGTTACAAGGGTGTACTAAACTCAAGTGCTCATGAAGATTGTTATGAAAATTGTTGCTGATCTTGTGTATCATTTGAAAATGTTTGGAAAAGAAAAATTCTATTGGAACCCTTGACAGAAACAAATATTTTCTTATGTGTTTAACCTCAATACTATTGATTGCATCTCTTAAGGGAATCTTTGAAATTGAGTGAGTAAGAAAGAAAAAGGTTAAACAAGACTTTTAACATGAAAGCATGGTTCACTTTTATTAAGAAGACTGATTTCAGATATGAGTACAGAAAGCTTATGAACAAGTCTTGCATACATTATATTCTGATCTGACTAGTCAATGAAGAATCATTCATAAATCTCTATAATAGAAGAGTCTGAAATACCTGTTTAATTAGATTTATGAAATTGATATCCCATTGAAAACTTTTCTCATTCATTCTGAATGCTTGCTTTCTCAAATTGGACTCTATTATTTCAGACCTAACTGTTTGATATATTTGCAATCAGCACTATCTGTTGACTTCTTTATGTCATTGCTTTATCTGTCCTAATTACCCCTGTGTCTCATTCCAATCACATTGTCCGTTCAAGGGGGGGGGGGGATTTTTGCATGTCCCCATGGTTCGATGATCATTCATTTCATTCCACCCCTCCTGCTCTATCATACAAGAGAGTATCTTCTTAGGGGGAGTTTTAGATGACAGTCACCCAGTTTGCATAATACCTTCAATATTATCTCCTTCAACAGTCAATGATCATTCCATTTTTTTTATGTTGTCAAAGGGGGAGAACATTTGTGAGTCATTAAGTCATTTGTCACTCACTCTTGGTTAGTCATCATTTGCATTATCAATTGTAACTCTTGTCAGATGTTGCACACATGGTGTTTTACATGCTCATTTCTGACAGAGCTATTCTATGGTGAATGTTCATGAACTTTCATATGGTATTTCATAATCATCATGATGAATCTATTGCAATGACTCATAATATTGTCATCATCAAAAAGGGGGAGATTGTTGTGTCCCCTGTGGTTCTGGAGTTTTGAGGTTGACAAATATTATGTCTCATTATGTTTACATGTACATCCTTGATGATATAATCCTGATGTACTATGAGAAAATGTCAAAACAGGTTTAAGAATGACTCACGGGTCATGAAAAGGAAGTCAACCTAAGTCAAAGTCAACTCATTGACAGGTAAGGTCAATGCATAGTCAGATCAGGTATTGTTCTGTCTAATCTCAGATCTGTGCATATGTTAATGCTTGTACAGAAATGTTGGTGCATGTGTTAAGTCCATGCACATAGAAGGTCAATGGTAGTCTCCATTGTGTTAGAAAAGTCCAGGCATTTCACTGTTCACATGAACATATGAAGTTGGTGATAGTTCCTGTAGCACTTCATGGAGGTGATGAACGTCATCTTATCGAACACTTTGTGTGCATGTCATGTTAGTGTGCATACCATTTTCATCGAGCAGCTTGTGAGCATGGTGCATACTTTGCACTGGGCAGATAACATCGGTGCACTTCTTCATCTTCTACACACAATGTCTGTGCAAGTCTCT
Source organism: Amorphophallus konjac (assembly GCA_022559845.1). Taxonomy (NCBI): domain Eukaryota; kingdom Viridiplantae; phylum Streptophyta; class Magnoliopsida; order Alismatales; family Araceae; genus Amorphophallus; species Amorphophallus konjac. Next base: position 308,458,741 of record CM040123.1, on the reverse strand, counting down.
TGCATCGTGCATACCAGGTTGGTGTGGGTCGTGTATTTGTGTTAGACGAGTCCGTGCATATATATGCCTAAGGCATTCACAAGGTCAGTGCAATGTAAGTCTGTGAAGTCTGTGCATATCCTACATCTTATCTTGCGTCTCACATAGCCTAGCATGTCTACGTCTAAGGTCTGTGAAGTCTATGCATATCCTCCGTCTTATCTTGCATCTCACATAGCCTAGTCGGTGCATGTCTAAGTCGTTGCATCTACGTCTCATGCATTTGTGTCTTAGTATAACCTCGGTGTATAGTTTGCGTCTCTGTTAGCACCTCATGCATAGCTGCGATCGTGTCTGCGTCTCACATTGCGTCTCATGCATTCTGTCTACATGCATTCCATCTCTGCGTCTCATGTGCCTCACGTGTCTCTGTGTCTTATTCTATGTCTCATGGTGGCCTAAAGTCGGTGCATGTGTGCGTCTCATTTAGCATCTCACACACACCTAAAGTAGGTGCACATTCTGTGCCATGTGCATATAGGACTGTGCATCACTGTATAATGTCCGTGCATAGTCAAGCATAAGGATCAACGTCGGTGCATTCCTGTCTTTACGTACGTTTGAGCTATACAACGTCTGTGCATTGTTTACCCCGGTGCAAGTTTTGCCTTGAGCAAAATAAGGTCTGTGCATTCTTTGCCTTGGTGCAAGTTTGATAGTGCATGTCCTATTCATAGCAACCTAAGGTATGTGCATGTCGGCACGGTACAATTTAGAGTCTATACACCCTTCATGACTAATGTTTATAAGGTGTTTGACTAAAAGCTTTGTTGACTTTACTTACATGGAACAATTTCATTCGCAGAAGAGGCACGTGACCTCTGAGAAGGCAGAAGGCTGGCTCGTGGATAAAGGGAGAAATGATGGGCACGTGATCTGAGTAAAGGAAGCTTGTCACGCCCCGAGCGCGGAAGGAACCCGGAGTGCGTGACGAGTTTATATCGATCATGTCAATCAGAGCGTTAGTGTATTCGACACAAAGACAGAGTGCGCAAAGTAATAATAACCCAATCCTTTAATTCAATTATAACCTCAAAGTATTACTATTACAATTCACCTGAAAGAAGCACTAAGACTCAATAAAAGGAAAAGTACAAGGAATGACTCAAGAAAATGGAAAGACAAGACTAGACGACGCTTTGATAGATGGTTATAGCTCTAGTCTCTTCACTCTTGACCTTCCCCATCCGATTATGTTTCGTCATCGGACTTACCTGAAAAATAGGGGAAAACACTGGATGAGTGAATGCTCAGTAGGAATTATATCTCAAGTGCTAGCTAGCTTGAAGTAGATTACAAGTTACATGAATGCAGTATAGCTATGCATGTTCACGTAAAACGATAAGAGAGACGATGTATATCATGATAGAGAATGTATATCCAAGAGATATTTGAATGAACTAGCATGTCTTTCAAGAATTCATGTCAATAATGATCAAGGCATTCAAGCAAGTACGTTTATCAAGTCATGTCAAGAATTGGCTATCATATTTCAAGCAAGTAACAATAAATACCCTTTCCGGGTCATGCAAGTCATGTCATGTCAAGTCAAGCACGAGATTGTGGAATGTCAACGAGAATAACAAGCACTTCAGTACAATGCCACACCGTGATCATTACAACTCCCATGGGCACTAATACTTTCGGGTGCTCCTCCCAGGACCAGATCGGGCCCTTATATGTGCAGGCATTGATCATGTATTTCGACATCCACTATAATTATAGCCAATATATAATTCCAAAGAATTCAAGCTTGTAGGAACTTTAAGGTAGACCATAGAGAGTAGGATTTCAATGTCAAACATGACATGTAAGGACGATAATAATGGTATACCCGCGGTTGTGACAAAACTAGGTGGAGATGGATCCCTTGATGGGTGCCATGTCATTAAGAATAAGCGCTCATATAGAATTGGTCGCTCATCCTTGTACATGATAAGGTAGATAGAATTAGCGTCCCCAAGTATGGCACACAATTCTTAAAGGATATAAATGGTATGGATTGCCCATCCCATTATTTTAAGAATATTCTCATGACATCCTGATGGCATATCATGAGGGCCGGAATACCATGTTTCTTTAGAGTGACATGGCATTAAAAAAGTGTCAAGGATTTTTATGGTACAACTAGCTCAATCGGCCTTGATGGAATCTAAGGCATCGAGGAGACTTACGGAGGTCTCTATGACTAACTCACCGGTTCGAAGGAACGGAATGTCCAACGAAGGGCTCGTATGTCATCGAGAAAGTATAGGGTAATCGATGAATCTCCGAGAAACGCGGGACTATAATCACGATCTGGAATATAGTGCCCAATATGTAACCCATCGCTTGGGTATACATGAAATCGATGGAAACATATATCTCAGAAAATGGCGCCTGGGTACTGGTCGCTATTTCTTAAATAGCGACTGGGGTGCAGCCACTATATTACCGAAACGCGCCTGTGACCCAGCCATGTCCTTTAAATTCTATTTCCAGTTTTAACGTAAACAAAACCTGGAATTTGTATAGCCTTTCAATACATCATTATGTTCTAGATTAAATTGCGCCCATGACATAGCCATGTTTCAAAAATTGGCATCCTGGATCATGCCTTGTTTCATCAATTAGCACCCATGCTTTGGGCGCTCTATTAGATAAGGCGATGGGGTGAGGGTCGCTATTCATTTAAGGTATGAACAGTGATGTTTTTCCAAATAAAATAATTTTCCAGAGACAAATATAAGGATGGGTAGAAAAAATATCAGGAATCCAGTAGTGTAGTCATGCATTAAACTAGATGTCAAGATTTAAAGTTATTAAATTTTGAACAGGTGGGTTTAATAAATAACCATTCAAACAACGACTATTACACAGTCATGAAATCAAAGTAGCGCCCTAGTGTGGGTCACTATTTCACTGAGAATCAAAATTTTAATCCGTCAGGTATGAAAACAAAACCAAAAGGACATTAGTATGCATGCAAGGTTCCTATATTAATTGAGTTAGGTTAAACACTTGAGAACACCTACCTTGGTATGATTTTTGATTTGAAGGAATTGAAGGTAAGGCTCTGTCTTCGTTTGTTATGAACACCAGAACACTTGCGGATTCTGGAGTTACAATCAGCAACCAAGTTTGACAGATATCAATCCTTTAATCCTCAGGGCTAATGGGAGTGCTCTTGATTAATTAGGATGAAGACTCCAATGCTAGAAGCAGCAGCTTCAGTACACCCGATGATCCATTCTTCCCGTTTAACAGGAGAAAGAAACTTGTAGCGGCAAACAGATGATGCTCCTGTTAGTAGTATGTTCGAGGAATAAGAAAGAGCTTCTAATACAAGCTCCTTCCTGTAAAAAGGAAAGCCTGTAGCAGGATCGTTGGCAGAGGAGGAAGAAGCTTGGTGATGGTTAGCAATCCTCTTGGGAGAAATCAAGCAATTCACAAGCAACTGTGGGTCGTGATTGTAGGAATAAGTGTTAACAGAGGGGTCTAAAGGGAGTATTTATAGTGTTTTGGAGATCCTAAGGGGTTTGATTTTGAGTCAGATTAAAACCTCCAATAGTGTTTGATTAGTATTAAAATTTCCATATTTAAACCCTTCTCAAAACAAGTATTATTTCCTGGTGAGATCCCTTCCTCTTTAACACGTTCGAACCGCAATTAATGTTAATTTAAAAGAGTAACAATCTTCTTAGATTTTTATCTTTTTTTATTGAAGGGGTCTAGTTATGAAGTTTTATGGGTAATATTTTTTCATTTTTCTTGATTTTTTCATATAATTAGTTTTTAAAAATTCTTTTAATTCAAAAAGTGGCATTATTTGACACTATTCATGTGTCTAGTGAATAGCGTCGAGGCTATGCAGTGCCATTTAAATGTTGCGCCCATGGGCGCTGTTTCAACTTATGCCTTGCCATAAACACTCCTAAGGACTAATATTGTTGATATGTCCAAGTCATTATTCTTTAATTGTATTAAATTTATCTTTATATCCTTCCTCCTTTAAATCAAAATATAATATACCAAATATGAAATATTATATTTTCTAAATTATTAATAAAATATAATTTGATGTTTTCTTCAAGATTTATTGAGTATTAATTCAAATAAAATTATATTATGCTTTTAATGCCTATCTTACATTTATTATAATACAAGGGTAAGGTCATTAGGATGTCAGGGGTTGTGTACAGGGTCCGGGCTTTGTTTAATTATTGGTTTTAATTTAATTGGACTTTCTAGTCCTTTAATTTACCAGGGTTGTTACAAAGCTTCTATTCCCTAACACATGGATCAATGGAATGTCAGTAGGGTTCTGTTGCTTGATCCTTACGGAGCCCCTACTCCTATATAAGAATACCTTACCCTTCGAAGAAGAGTGACGGTGCTGGAAGAGAGGCCGCCAGAAGAAGAAGAAGAACAAGAAGAACAAGAAGAAGAAGAAGAAGAAGAAGAAGAAGAGAGGCAGTCAGTGAGTGAAGAAGAAGCTGAGAGCCAGAGTCTGAGAAGAGAAGAGGAGAGGAGAGAGCTTTTCCTGAAGATCTGTTCATGAATTGACTCATGGATCAAATCCACAGTCATTATGCTCCTCGGAGCTATATCTATTTTTATTTCTCTTGTTTATTTTTTGTTTGTTCTTTTCATATCCTTAGTGCTTTCCGTTTCCCTTGTTTGGGATCGGGTTCCTCCCGTGGACTCAAGAGAAGAGAGACGTAGTCTCCGGTTGCAAGTAGTGGTGTGCTACTTGTAGGTTTCCCTCCAGTTTGGAGGAAGGGAGGATTGGTCCTCCGGTTTGCAAGTGACTGGGTGTCACTTGTGGTTTCCCTCTGGTGTGGAGGAAGAGAGATCCGTAACCTCTGGTTTGCTAGTGACGGGGTGTCACTAGCGGTTCCCCTCCAGTGAGGAGGAAGGGAGATTCATCTTTGGTTCTGGTCTTGTGGGTAGCAAGTCCAGGTGCCAAGCTTCTGTGGGTTGCAGAGCTTGGTTTGAGGGATTTGTCTCCCTCAGTTTGTCAAGCTGTTAGGCAGCGTCTGTTGCAGACTGAGTCTGATGTTCTTGCGTTTGCAAGGGAAGCCTCACTCCGTTTTGGGGTGAGGGGTGGACGTAGGCAAACTGGAGGTCTGGCCGAACCACCTAAAAAATCCTAGTGTTCTGTGGTTTGCTTTTGTGCTCTACTCCATATCTTCTACCACCCTTCGCAGGATGTTTCGTGAGCGCTATATGGTTGATGGTTGTCTCAATTGACTCGTTTATTAGCCTACAGCGTTATTTGGTTTGTTCAGCGAGCTTGCGTACCTTTGCTCTTATCTGCTGTTATCATCTTCTTCACTGAGTTAGAAGTTATATTGGTTGACCAGTTTGGTGACTGAGTGTTGCTTAGTTGGCAATATTTTATTTCCGCAATAGTTTTTTAAAGGGGATTCATTCACCCCCCCTCTAAATCCGTGCCTCGCACCCCAACACATTCTCTCTACCCAATTTTGGGATATGGAGTAGCCGTTCATGGCTTACTATAATTTCAGGGGCCATCTCAGGAATTCTTGTGGATCAGTTACCTATTTTTCACCCCCAAAACTCGGGTCCGGGGGAGGTGCTACCCAATTTTTGTCAGAATTGTGGACTTAACAAAAAAATCTGAACTAATGCTAAAATATTGACTAAACAAATTGACATAATGCTAAAGTAATAACATCAAGCACCAAAGAAGTATGGGACAATGCTGAATTGATAAGAAGGCTGAAGAGAGCGCACTCATGCTGAGCACACGGTCAAACAAGCTACAAATGCATCTCTGTGCAAACGTTGTGATCAAACTGATCAAAAGTAGACCTGAAATAAAAAAATGATTGAACAAATTTGCCGTGCTGGCAGCAATAAAAGAAAGTAATGTAGTCTAGGAAATGGCCAAATAGAGGAAAGACTCATTTTCATATGCAATTACATATGCTTTCATGCATTCATGTGTTGGCCAAACATTGGTGATTTGGAGCCTACCGTGGCAGGGGTCGACCCATTGGGTCGACCCTTCCCCATTAAGTCCTCTCATAGCTGCTACTACGTTGACCTCGCCCTACCCCATTTGGGCCTTGCGTCGACCTCACCTTCTTCCACTTAAACCTTACATCGACCTCACCCTATTCAAGCTACCCTGTGTCAAGTCCCCTTCGGGTTTGGCTGACGTCTAGTGAGCATGTTATGCCAGAACATAAAGCCCAACATCTTGCATATATCATATAATCCACATTAACCATTGTTAGAACTGCATAAGTTCGATTAAATCTACTCCCTCCTGCATCCCCTCTGCATTGAGCAATGCATTAGTACTTGCACTTGCACTGGAGTGTGCATGGATGCACTTGAATTGAACTGCACACATAAACCTCATATGCATGGCATGAGTGAACCAAAGTTCATCCATGCACTTCATGAACAAAAGAAATTATAAACATCATACATGCGTTGGCCTATACATTCATACTTTACGCAATTTACATCAATGCTCGATTCATATCCACGAGTGAGGCCAAAGCTATTCCTTCATGCATCCTCCAACATAGAATAATCCAATCACATGCACGTTAAATCATGCATGCATTTGTCTAAAAACCAAACTCCCTTTCCTCGGCTTAAGTTTAGTTTTCGGTCGACCAATGCATGATTTCGGTCACCAAACCCCTATGTGTCAATGCATGAAGGGGCCAGGTCGATGCATCCCTCGGTATCCTGCTGAACCGCCACTTGGCAGCTTCCTCTTGATCACCCAATGTCAACCCATCCTTGGGTTTGGTCTTTTGCTTAAGAGTCAGTCCGGCTGAAGTGAGCTATATGTCTCAAATGCATCATGCATTCATGTTAGCATTTGCTCAAATTAAGTCACTACCTCACGCATTATGCATGTATCATGTGTATGAAATAAACCCCATGCATCTGCATATGCATGCTTGAATGCTATGACTTGGGACTTGTGGTATATCAAATGGTGGACTGATGAAGGGTGGGTTATCCCCATCTGGACCCTCCCACTATGTGTGAGTATATAACTCTCCATCGTGCCAAAGTCACCCTGCATAAACAAATCATGCCAAAAGCATTCCCCGCATTCCCTGCACAAAAAATTCATGCATTGATGCATGCCACACTCCTAATGATTAAAACAAGAGAAAAGAATGAAACAAGAAAATTACAGTTCATTATTTCTTAAAAGCTCTAAGATTAATCTACTGGATGAACAAGTGAACAAACGAATGAATAAAAGGGGGTTTCTGCCCACTAGCATAGGTTGCATCGACGCAGCTCTACTCTGTGTCGACGTAGCGGCCTTCAGCTTATTCTGCATGTTAAAAGATATAAAAAAAGAAAGAAGAAAGAAGTGATAATGAGACATAAAGATAAACTAAACAACAAAGGATAAAACAAAATCTCAAGATTATAACTTTAACGGCATAAACCATTGATAAAAATTTGATAATGCACAAAGAATAAAAGAAAATAAATGAACACACTGAAGTCCCACGATCAATGACACCCAAGAGGGGGGGTGAATTGGGTGAATACAAATTTTAAGAAACTTTTGCCAATTTAAATAGATATGATGAAATACCCCTTTAGAAATTTGAATCTGTTGTTTAACGATTAGATCTATCAAGACCTATCACACACAACGAATCCTTGGTACTATGATGGAGGTGTGAATCCGAAGATTCTACTCACGTAAAGTGTTATCTTCCTGACAAGGTTTGCCTTGTCAATCCGAACCGACCTTTTGATATACTAGAGATCTAATGTGAAAATGATAAGTTATGCTAGATCTAAATCAAGAGATGCAACAGATTTAAACTACATGTGTGCTTGCATAGAATGGAGATAGAAGAAAAGGATCAAACCACATAGGAGACAACGATTTTTAGGTGGTTCGGATGTAACAACGGCAACCTACGTTCACCCCTCACAATCTGTGAGGATTCACACACTATCTTGTAAAGGATTATAAGATCAAAACACACACACACTCGTGAAGAGTTCGGAACTCTCACGAACATGCACAAGCACTGAACCACACAGAAATGTGAAGGAAGGCCACACACACACAGAGATGTTTAGAGATTACAAACACAAAACACTTGAAGCACGAGGAATTTAGAAGAAGAAACACAAAAGGAAAAACTCTGATTTAAGCTGCCCCTGAGTAGGTGATGCAAATTTTGATCGAAGCTTGAATCTCCACTTGATTTCCACTTGAATGGCCTCAGCTTGATCTTGAAAACCTTGATCTTGGATGGAGAACCTTTGGACGAAACATTCTTCATGGAGTTCTTCCTGTAACCATCTTTTTCCCTTGGCAGCCCCCTTTGATCTCCCTTAAGTGATTAGGGTTTCTTGCCCCAAAGAGATGTTTTTATACAACTTGGGTGGTCAAGGAACATGCCAAAACACAGATCCACAAATCATGGCATGTCTGGTGGCTTTGGGATTAAAGAAACGAAAGGAAAGGGCTTCCCACGTTGAAGAATTAAAAAGTCAACAATTGCTGCCTCGAGGGGTATAGTCGACTGAATTCTTCGGTCGGTCGACCGAACTCTGAGAAACCTGTAAGTTTTCATCCCTGGCAATTTCGGTCGATCGAAATCCTCAATCAGTCGATCGAACTCTGTAACTTTTACAGAGTTCTGATTCTGGAATAATTGGTCGACCGAACCATGCCCATTGGTCGACCGAACTCTAGAAAACCAGCAAAAACGGATTGTTAGCCCAATGAAAGATATTCATAAGACAAGAACTTTATGTTATCACTTGATCCATTCATTTTTGGGTTTGAATTAGCTTAGTTTATTCATTCGGAAGCCTTAAAACATTTGAGCTTATGCCATTACACAAAACGGCCTTAAACACATTCAAAGCTTGCTCTTGATCACTTCGACACGGCATGAGATGGAGACTAAGTCCAGGGTTTTGTTATCATCAAAATCACCTGGAGAGACTCAACAATCTCTCCCTTTCTGATGGTGACAAAACTCTAGAAAGGAAGTACAGTAACGTGCTGTTAGAATGAATTAAGGACAGTAACCAAAAAATAATTCGTCAGACAATTAAATCTATTTCATTCATCCAAATCCATTTCATTTATTCATGTGCGCCCAATTTGTTTGAAAGGAAATAAGATCAATATGTGTGCCAATACCAAGTGCATTTCATTCGTTGAAGTTCATATTACATATTACATTGACACATGGACACTAAAAGAATGACATGAAGTGACTAGATTGACTTGAGGGAAGATGACTCCAAGACTCATAGATGCAAGACTCGCATATGGAATACAAATGCCAAATGGCAAACACACATGCAGACATACATCAATCATAACATTTATAGGCCTAACTAGCTACTTCTCCCCCTTTGGAATCATCAAAAGAGGGAGGGGGATACAAGAGTAGTGGACGAAAAAAGGGACACTAGGGGATGTAAGAACAGCTACTGAGCAGGGTGATCCGGAGTCCCGTCGTCAATATCATCATCAGAAACATCCTCCTCACCCTCAGAGGCATCATCATCAATAGCAGGAGGTGGAGGTGGAGGCGGAGGAAGACGGCTCTCAAAAGAGTGCAGAAGAGAATCCTGATGCTCCAATTGACTATCAATGTGGAGAAGCGTCTGGTTGGTGATCCGGAAGGCCTGGTGGGTATCCTCGTAGCTGGAGGTGAGAGTGGCCATGTGGGTAGAGAGGTTGTCCAAGGCGTGGGAACAGTATCCATTCGACCAGTCATTGTGTCCATGAAAGTGTCGAGCCAGCGAAAAGATGAGTCGAGCGGGCCAAAGGATGTGTCAAAACGACTCCCAAGGTCAGAAATCTACCCACCAAAGGTTTCCATACTAGTTTCTAAACCTGAAAGACACCGATCAAAAGCCTCATAGTCTGCCCAAGAGGGTTGTCCAGCACCCTGAGCAGAGGACTCCCCATGGCGAAACTGTGGAGGCGGCAACAAGTCTGGATCTACATGTGGAGGAGAAGGTGGCTGCTCCTCGGGCTGAGCTGGAGGTGGGAGTGGTGCTTGAACCTCTTGTTGTTGTTGCTCCTAGGCTTCCTCATTTTCAGAGTCTTCTCCATACATTCTTACATCTCTTTTCAGCTCTTCATCCAAATTCCAACAATATCCAAAATCTATGGACATCTTGTGTTTGTTATACACATCACACTATCGCACTTCAATAAATACCTCATCAGCCAATTGGATTCCAGCATGAATAAATACTCCTGTCAGTTGGGATGCATAGGGCAGAGATCTTCTCCTTTGTGTACGGCATGAACCAATTAAGTCCGTCATAAGACGACCCATATTGATAGTCACTCCAGTTATCACATGATAAAACAGAAATCTATGTACTTCTGTGACCTCATTACTGCTTCCTACTTTTAGGAAGATAATAGTAGTAAACATGTGATGCAAAATACGTTGCAGTGGAGGGAAATAGTTTGAATTCAGCGTGATTAGATTGTTGACTCGATGCACATATTCGCTACACGTCATGAGGATAAAAGTGTCCTCAATAAGGCCATGACCAAAAACCATGTCGGCACCCCTGTTGGAGTGAGATGGAAGGCTCTTTCACCACAAAATGTGGATCTAGAGGGGGGGTGAATAGATCAACAGGCTAATTAAAAATTATATCTAGATTCAAATGCGGAATTAAAAGAACACTGGACAACCACAGTCAAAGCACCGAATGATGGAAACAAAATCTGCTAAACAGACAAGCAAACACACGAAAGGCACAAAGACTTTTAGGTGGTTCGGTCAATCCGACCTATGTCCACCCCACATTCAACTCGAATGTGGATTACTGCTGATACACAGCTTCAATCCGCTGGGCACTACAGCTTGCCAACAACGACTGGGGCTTACAGCTTATCCTGACCAGAGGAACACCCTCTGCAACAACTGGGCAATACAGCTTAGCCGTCCGAGACTAAGTCTCGCCTGCTGAGGATTACAGCTTCACCTGTCCAATGGAGACCTCCACTGCAATGCTGCCTCACAGCTTGAAGAAACAAGAGTTCGGAAATAAAAATGCAGAAGAAAAATGAAAAAGAAAACCCAAATGGGAATGTAGCTCGGAATGAGCAAGCCTCAGCTCTGGTTTCTGAACCAAAAGACTGAGTTACAATAAGAGCATCTCTCAATCTAAACTCTCTCAATTTCACTCTCTCAATACATCTCTTCTCTCTTCTCTTCTCTCTTTTTCTTCTTCTCTGTTTTTCTTTCTTCTCACTGTGGATCGATGGCTCTCTGCTGTATATACTTTTCTTCTCTTCAGTCGATCTACCTCCATCTGAAGATGAAGGCTTCATTATATACTATCAGCAGGTGGATGAGGGCGCGTGTCTTCCACATTTCTCGCCCAGAGAATTCGCTAGAACCGAGGCAATTCTATCCACATGGCAGCACCTGATCACCTCGTCCTCCTGGGATCACGAGCCATGTCAGCAATCTCAGTAGCAGATCCCTGTCAGAGAATTTATAGGATTATCAGATTTAGTAAAGAACTCTGTACAGACTTATAAGATGAACTGCATTGTATAGACTGCATTGTATGGACTTGTGAATTCGAATGCAGTGTACAGACTCTGCTCAATGTATAGACTTCATCTCTGTGAAGCATCCGATGTATAGACTTAAGCAGTATGAAGACTTGACAGACAACTGACAATGTATGGACTTCAAGTGTGAAGACGTTGTGAGTGCAAATGCAATGTACAGACTTCAAATGTGAAGCAGCCGCTGTACAGACTTCACCAGACTTCACTCAATGTACAGACTCCACGAACGATGCATGCAATGCATTGGAGGATGTACAGACTTCCTGAAGTGTGAAGGAGTTGAGTGTATAGACTTCACGATGTGAAGACTTGCCAACAAAACATGTATAGACTTCACGTCGTGAAGCAATGTATATACTTAGCTGAAGAAACTCTGTATAGGCTTGACCAAGGCAAGGCAATCGAGTGTAAGGACATCCACAATGTACAGACTTTATAATGCTAAGATAATGTACAGACTTCATGCCAAGAGAAACTCTGTACACACTAGCTCAAAGCAAAGCAGTTGACTGTATGGACTTCCAGTGTGTAGACATGCCAAAGATAACTGGACGATGTACAGACTTGAACAAGGTAAAGTCTGTACAGACTTGGAAATTCAAAATGTGTAGACTTTGGCAAGGCAACGTCGGTAAAGCAACCACTGTATAGACTTGCTGAACAGAGCGTAGGTAAAAGTCCCAATGTATAGACTTGGAAGTGCAACGAAGAAAAGATGCCAATGTACACACTTTGGCAAAGCAGCGATGTACAGACTTGCACAGTTCCAGCTAGAGGATGTATAGACTTTACCCAGTGCAAGCTACAGTGAATGAATGTATAGACTTAACAGTCTCCCTGGCTGTATAGACTTAGTCATAGGCTGAACAGTCGAATGTATAGACATGCTTCCACCGACCAGTGTATAGACTTTGCAAACGTGAGACGCTGAATGAGACGATGGCTGAGACAATGCACAGACTTCAGGTGAAACAATGCAGCTACAATGCAATGTACAGACATGCCAAGACACAGCATGAGACACTGGCTGAGACGAACGCTGTACAGACTTTGAATGCAATGTATGGACTTTGCATAGACGATGCATGAGACACAGACTAATGTACAGACTTCACAAATAATGCATGAACGAGACGCTGAAGTCTATATAGACTTTAACAATGAATACATGTTGCGATGTACAGACTTTGTCCACGAACTGTGCACATGCATGAACGACGTATAGACTCTGAAATGCAAGTAATGCAGCAATGTCTAGACTTTGGGCTTTACCCTGCAGTGTATAGACTTGCTGGTCTGTTAGGAATGTAATGTGTGGACTTGCAGCTGTGCGAGCCATGCAGTGTATAGACTTCATGCATGCAAACGTTGAGCTGCAGAATGTGCAGACTTTGCCAACTATCAACAATGCAGTGTATAGACTTGGCCAATGCAGCGTTGTATAGACTTCAAGTCAGAATGCACAATGTGTGGACTTGGAAAACAAAGGGGGAGTCCACCCATCAGAAGGGAGCGTCGACCCATCAGAAGGGAGCGTCGACCCATCAGAACTGTCCAGACTACACAATGAAATGTATGGACTCTATGTTCATGCTGCAATGCAATGTAGACCTGTGGGTGTGTGCACGACAGTATAGACTCTGACTGCATTAGGTACACAGACAACCTGATAAAAACAATTTCATCAAAATAAGAATAGTTGCCAATCAATCAAAACAAGCTGTTGCCAATGAAATAAAACTTATTGTCAACATCATCAACACAGAGGGGTCACAACAATCTCCCCCTTTTTGATGATGGCAACACCCTATTATATAGAATAGCAACATCATGTCAAACAGATGTATTTTTGATGAAGGACATGATTCGTTATTCAGATTATCATGCAGATGCTATGAATGACATGCTGAGACATGAACACAACTTTCTGCTCACAAAATCTCCCCCTTTGCCATAGACATGATGCAAACACTTCCCTGGAATGAACTCATCAAGTAGACAATATATTCTCCCCCTTTGCCATCAACAAAGAGGAGGGAAATAAGATGCAATGGAAGGAGCAAGAAGACTCAGCTGACTGGCATTCTTAGTAAGTAGTTCAGAAATTAAGCGGCTAAAGCACAGAACCTTCAGTCATATGAATTGAGAAACTGCTTAGAAAGTGAGGTTCTGGTTTAAAGGTTATAAAAATAAGAGTTCATGCACTACATTCATTGAATAGGGTAGCTTAGCATGATAAGACAATAAACCAGAATCACATTTGCATGAGAGAGTCAGTTTCAAAAATATCTTACTGTCATATACTCAACAAAACTAATTGAGAGATACCAAGTCATCTATTGAAACTAAACAAATTGACATTCATGAAATTACTTTTGAAGGAACAGCATTTATCAATATGAGTTCATTTTGGGCAGTCAGGTACCATTTGTCTTTTTACTTAAGGGTATACGTTTATCAGACACCAATACCCCTAGATACTCAACATGATGGACCATTCTACTATGATCAAACTCAATATAAGTGATTTACATCTTTTTGCTTGAGGGTACACGTTTATCAGACGCCAGTTACCCCCAGATACTCAATGAAACCACCCTACTGTTTTGATCATTTTATACAGAGATAGCTGATACACCTCATGACATGAGTGTTGTCCACTTCTTTGATGGATCACTCAGTTTCTCAGTGATTTACCAGTCATTGCTCTGCCAATGCTATTTTTCAATTTATTTTTAATGTTTTTCAATATCTTTCTTAGCTGTCCTTTATTTGTTTCAGAATGACTTATTTAAGGACAATACACATACTTAGTTTCTCTAACATGATTTCAGATGAGTTTTTAGATTTCAGATATAATTAACTTTATCTGACATGAAATAAGATGAGGGTTGAGTGCTTTATCAATTTTCAGCATCCTTATTTACTGATTGTAGGCTTTCAACTCTAAAGATTATAAAATTTAAACCATTAAGTCAGTCTTTAAGCAATTAAAGTTCTTATGAGGGAAGAGGTCTGTTTTCTATAGCTTAAGTTTAGAACTGATTAAAAGATTGCCATACTGTCAGACTCAATCATTCAGAGTCAAGGATGAATAGACAGCGTCGACACTGGGAGTTCAAGGCGTCCACGCATCAGTTGAAGAGGCAATACTGAGATAGTGTCAGTGCGTCGACTCTACGCTATTGCAGCGTCAACTCATCAGAATAATGAAACAGAGACATTCACAGATCTAGTTCACTGCGTCAACGCCACAGTATAGCAGCGTCGACGCAGCAGTTCACCCTGAAATTCTGACAAGACTCCCCCTATCTATATGCATGCAATTTTTACAAAAGATGACTGATCAAATGATTTTTTAAGTTCATGCTTATTCAGACTGTACTATCATGTAATGTGACCACCAGGGTTATGCAGAGAAATGTAGTGCAAAACAGTTCTATATGCATGTGATTTTAGACACATTACTGACTAAATGATATGCAGTGATGATCATGAGAAAACAATATGAGTGTCATGCATGATCATGAGTCTGTTGCACCAATCAACCTTCACAAAGTTTTATACAGTCTATCAGATGTAGGTCCAAATCAGAGAATGTATTCAAAACAGCTGAAAATTTTATTCATCATGCTAAAACTTACACAAGCCAAGTTCTCTTCTAAGAAATTTAAACTTTTCATTTCCAAGTGGCTTAGTAAAGATATCAGTAATTTGTTTGTCTGTTTCAATGAAATTCAGTTCGATTTCCTTTTTATTCACAGCATCTCTCAAAAAATGGTGTTTTATCTCTCTATGCTTAGTCCTTGAATGGTGAACAGGATTTTTAGCAAGGCATATGGCACTAGTATTATCACATAAAATTGGAATGCATTCCAGTTTTATCTGATAATCATCTAGTTGGTGCTTGATCCATAGTACTTGGGCAGCACAATTACCTGCAGCAACATATTCAGCCTCAGCTGTAGACAAGGCTACAGTGTGTTGCTTCTTAGATGCCCAAGATACTAGACAGCCACCAAGGAATTGGCAATAACCACTAGTGCTCTTTCTATCTACTCGACACCCAGCATAGTCTGCATCAGTGTAGGCTAGAAGATCTAACTCACACTTAGCAGGATACCAAAGACCTAGTTGTTGGGTGCCTAGTAAATATCTAAAAATCCTCTTCACAGCCTTAAGATGAGATTCTTTAGGACTAGCTTGAAACGAGCATAAACACACTACAAATTGAATATCGGGCCTAGATGTTGTAAGATAAAGAAGGGATCCGATCATACCTTTATATAGCCTTTGGTCCACTGGTTTACCTTTAGGATCTTCATCCAAACTGGTTGAGGTACCCATTGGAGCAGCTATTTCCTTGAGGTTGTCCATTTTGTACTTCTTCAATAAATTCTTTACGTACTTGGACTGAGAGATGAAAGTGCCATCCTCTGATTGTGTAACCTGCAGTCCAAGAAATAGTTTGAGCTCGCCCATTGAGCTCATTTCAAACTCATTAGTCATTATCTAAGAGAATTTCTCACACAATTTGGGATTAGTTGACCCAAACACAATGTCATCCACATAAATCTGAATAATAAGAATATCTGAATGACTCACTTTGGTAAACAATGTTTGATCAACTATACCTCTTGTGAAATTCTTGTCGGTGAGGAACTTGCTCAACCTGTCATACCAAGCTCTAGGAGCTTGCTTTAAACCATAAAGAACTTTATTGAGTTTTTAAACATGATTAGGGAAATCTAAACATTCAAACCCAGGAGGCTGTCTCACATAGACATCCTCACTAATTTCCCCATTTAGGAAAGCAGATTTCACATCCATTTACTGAAGATTTATACCTAGGGAGCATGCATAAGCCAATAATATTCTGATTGCTTCTAACCTAGCTACAGGGGCAAAAGACTCTTCAAAGTCTATTCCAAATTCCTGATTGTACCCCTGAGCTACAAGTCTGGCTTTATTTTTAATGACATTCCCTGATTCATCAGTTTTATTTCTAAACACCCATTTAGTCCCTATGACTGTTTCATGATCAGGAGGTGGAACCAATTGCCACACCTTATTCCTGTCAAATTGATTAAGCTCCTCATGCATGGCATTAATCCAATGCATATCTTGGAGAGCACAGTCAATGGACTTGGGTTCTATATTTGAAACAAAAGCATAAGCATTCAATTCATGTTGAATTCTCAAGTGGCCTCTAGTCCTAGGGGGGTCATGCAGATTTCCAATTACATTATCTACAGGATGATCCTTAAGATATCTTATGTTTACAATTGGATTATCATGAGTTTGATTTACCTCCCCCTGAACTATAGGCTCTTCTTCATCAAGCTCTTTATGTCCTTCTTCATCCTCGGATTTATCTGTAGGATCTCCTTCCTTCAGAATATCACCACCTTCTTCATTCCTGCATTGACCAACATTAGTATTTATCAAGGATTCATCAAAAACTATGTGTGGAGATTCTTCAACAGTTTTAGAATTCAGATTGTACACTCTATATGCTCGGGTGTTTTCAAAATAACTAAGAAAAATTCTTGGTTCACCTTTAGGTTCAAATTTATCAAGGTCTTTTTTTTTATCATTTTATGAATGAAACATTTACATCCAAAAATCTTGAAGTGGGCAATAGAAGGTTTCTTACCCTTTAAGATCTCATATGGTGTTTGCTGGGTAGAAGGTCTTACCATGGCTCTATTAATTACATAACAAGCAGTATTCACTACTTCAGCCCAGAATTTCCTAGGTAGACCACCTTCTACAAGGAGTGTACGACCCATCTCCACTAGGGTTCTGTTCCTTCTCTCCATAACTCCATTCTGCTCAGGTGTCCTTGGTGAGGAGTACCTATGGTTGATTCCATTTGACCTACAGAATTCATCAAACTGTGAGTTTTCAAACTCACCTCCATGATCAGTCAAAATGTTTTCAATTTTCTGATTTATTTTAACATAGAACTCCTGAAATTCTGAAAATGCATCACTCTTATGAGATAAGAAATAGACCCAAGTATACCTAGAAAAGTCATCTACCATGACAAACCCATACTTCCTCCCTGATAAGCTAACAGATCTGGTTGGCCCAAAAAGGTCCATGTGTATCAGCTCATAGGGTTTAGAAGATAGATTTTCAGTTCTAGACTTAAATGACTTTCTAGTTATCTTTGATTGAGTGCATGCATCACAGATTTTATTTTCCTTTTTGAAGGAAACTTCAGGAAGTCCTCTAACCATGCCATGCTTATTCAATTTATGCAAAACAGTGTAACTAGCATGACCTAACCTACGATGCCATAAAAATGCTAAGTCTTCTCTACTGGCAGTAAGGCAAAGGTTAGTATGTTGAATGTCATCTAAATCTATCATGTATGTATTATTTATTCTTTTTCTAGAAAATTTGACAATTTCAGAATCAGGTTCAAAAACCTTGCAACATTGAGAATCAAATAAAACCTTATATCCTTTATCACACAACTGGCTGATACTAAGTAAATTATAAGCTAACCCTTCAACCAGCATAACATCATCAATGCAGCAGGTAGAACACTTACCTACCTTACCTGATCCAATAATCCTACCCTTTGTGTTGCTTCCAAAGGTGACAAGGCCTCCTAGCTTCTCGGTCAGCATGCAGAACTTGGCCTTATCTCCTGTCATATGCCTGGAGCAGCCACTATCCAAGTACCAAAAGTTGCTCTTGGCTGCCAAGCATACCTGCATACACAATTAGGTAGAGAAGTTTGGAACCCAAGACTGATTGGGCTCCATAACAGAAGAGGTAGAAGCAAAGCAAGAAAGCAGGCTTTTCGGAATCCACATTTGTTTAAATGTATTTTGTTCAGTGGATCCTACAGGTTTTCATTTGTTGTTGTTCCTCTTCCTTTTGTTATTTTTCTTCTTATTTGCACCAACATGATTATTGACATTGTTGTTTCTTTGCCAGTGCCTTGGCCAGGTTGCATTCATGGAATTGTGGCCATAATAGTTCCTGGGCTGGCTGTGGAAATGTTGGTTCCTAGGTGTCCAATAACCATACCCATTAACCCAATTTCTAGTGTAAGGTCTTTAATATTGAGCAGCCTGATATGCAAAACCTGTATGCCTCCCCGGAGTTCTAGTCCAACCTGACCTATTGAAATAGGTTGATTGTGCATTGTAATGGGTCTGAACTCTGGGTTGGTAGAAATCGTTGGGTTGACTCTTAGCAGCATTATGTCTCCCCTGCACCTTGGACCCTGCTGACCTATTCATAGGTTTGTTTTGGGTCTTCTTCAGAGGTGGAGGTGATGGTGGAGACTTGGTTACCTTGTCCTGGTGTTTATAAGACTGGGTAGCTTGACCCCTAACCTGAGATTGACACATTAGATTTTGCTTGGATGTGCTAGCTCTACTAGGCTCACTGACTTTTTGTTTGCCCTTCTCCTCAGCACTGATCTTTTTCAGATTAGCATTTTTGTTCATTGAATTGTTTGGATTCATGCTAATTAGAGGTCCTTTTTCTTTTTGTGCAACAAATGAAATAGTTTTCATTCCAAAGGTTTACGTTGCACTTGAATTAAATCCTAGGCCCTCTTTTCTAAAATTTACCTTTGACCCTAACAAACCATTTAAGTTATCTGTTCCTTGGGTCATTTTCTCAATGGTTCTCATATTATCCTCATTGTCTTTCTGAATTTCATCAATAGAATTTTTCAGTTCATTATTTACATTGAGGACAGCTTCATATTTTTCAGAAACAATTTTTACTTCACTCTCACATTTCTGAATTTTCAGCTTCCATTCATCAATTTCATTTTCAAGCCTCACATTCTCTTCCCTAGAAGCTTTTAACTCATTTTTGATTTCATCTACTTCAGAACATGTGAGTTTCATATTTTTATTCTCAGATTCTAAACATGCAATTTTATCAGTTAGAGTTTTATCATTTTGCATGGAATTGATCTTTCTTCTCAGATGCATGTTTTCTTTTCTAATATCATCAGCTCTATCAGCTATATCATGGTAGGCATCTACCCAATCAGCGATAGTAAAATTTTCAAATCTAGTGATTACCTCATCTGAGTCCTCTTCTCTATCTTCTGAGCTTGTTGCCATAAGGTAAATGGGCTTCTCAGATTCGGCTTCACTGTCTGAAGTGTTGCTCAGGGAGCCTTCATCTTCATCACTCCAGGTACTCACCATTGCTTTCCCTTTCGTGTTCCTTCTCTTTGAATTGTCCTTATATTTTTGATTATCTGGACAGTCAGCTTTCAGATGGCCTGGTTTCCTGCATTGATAACAAGTGTTAGTTTCAGTTTTCTTTGCAGGGTTGTGTTTATACCTTTTGTCCCTTCGGTCGCCACTGTATTTCTTTTGGCCGAATCGTCCTACTCCTTTTCTGAGAAATCGCCTGAACTCTCTGGTCATCATGGCCATCTCAGAATGAGTCATATCTTCTTCTTCATTCGGGCTCTCCTCTGATGATGAAGAACTGCTGGAGCTGGATTTGCTGGAACCAGCCTTCAGTGCTATCGGCTTCTTCTTCCTTTTAGCTTCTTCTATCCTTGGCATATTAATTTCATATGCCATCAGCGAGCCAATTAGCTCATCAGCTCTTGTATTACGCAAGTCCCTTGACTCCTCCATCACAGTAGCTTTCGTATGCCAGGCATGAGTCAAGGACCGAAGTATCTTCCTTACTAAATCATATTCTGTCAGAGGTTTCCCGAGACCTCTTAGACCATTGGTGATGATCATCAGTCGAGCATACATTTCTTTGATGGTCTCGTTTGGCTTCATCTTGAAGGCTTCATACTCAGATACTAGGAAATTAGCCTTCGTCTCCCTGACTTGAGAAGTCCCTTCATGGATAACTTCCAGTGCATCCCACATCTCCTTGGCTGAAGTGTACGCTGACACGCGGGAGAATTCAGTAGGGTGCAGAGAGCACTGGATGGCGTTTATGGCACTCCAATTCAGCGTGGACCTTCTGATCTCCTCCTTAGTCCAGACATCTTCATTCGGGGACAGCTCATAAGGTCCCTTGCTAACAACTTTCCAGATCTCGTAATCTTTAGCCCTTAGAAACACTTGCATACGATTCTTCCAGTATGCGTAGTTAGATCCATCAAAGAATGGGGGCTTGGTGGTTGAGTGACCTTCAGCTATCATCCCTCGAGCATCCATCTCTACCTATCCTCTTCGGGCTTTGAGTCCCTGTAGAAGAGTATGGCTCTGATACCAATTGTTGGAGTTAGATGGAAGGCTCTTTCACCACAGAATGTGGATCTAGAGGGGGGGTGAATAGATCAACATGCTAATTAAAAATTGCCTAGATTCAAATGCGGAATTAAAAGAACACTGGACAACCACAGTCAAAGCACCGAATGATGGAAATAAAATCTGCTAAACAGACAAGCAAACACATGAAAGGCACAAAGACTTTTAGGTGGTTCGGTCAATCCGACCTACGTCCACCCGACATTCAACTCGAATGTGGATTACTGCTGATACACAGCTTCAATCTGCTGGGCACTACAGCTTGCCAACAACGGCTGGGGCTTACAGCTTATCCCGACCAGAGGAACACCCTCTGCAACAGCTGGGCAATACAGCTTAGCCGTCCGAGACCAAGTCTCGCCTGCTGAGGATTACAGCTTCACCTGTCCAGTGGAGACCTCCACTGCAATGCTGCCTCACAGCTTGAAGAAACAAGAGTTCGGAAATAAAAATGCAGAAGCAAAATGAAAAAGAAAACCCAAATGGGAATGTAGCTCGGAATGAGCAAGCCTCAGCTCTGGTTTCTGAACCAAGAGACTGAGTTACAATAAGAGCAGCTCTCAATCTAAACTCTCTCAATTTCACTCTCTCAACACATCTCTTCTCTCTTCTCTTCTCTCTTTTTCTTCTTCTCTGTTTTTCTTTCTTCTCACTGTGGATCGATGGCTCTCTGATGTATATACTTTTCTTCTCTTCAGTCGATCTACCTCCATCTGAAGATGAAGGCTTCATTATATACTATCAGCAGGTGGATGAGGGCGCGTGTCTTCTACATTTCCCGCCCAGAGAATTTGCCAGAACCGAGGCAATTCCATCCACATGGCAGCACCTGATCACCTCGTCCTCCTGGGATCACGAGCCATGTCAGCAATCTCAGTTACAGATCCCTGTCAGACAAATTATAGGATTATCAGATTTAGTAAAGAACTCTGTACAGACTTATAAGATGAACTGCATTGTATAGACTGCATTGTATGGACTTGTGAATTCGAGTGCAGTGTACAAACTCTGCTCAATGTATAGACTTCATCTATGTGAAGCATCCGCTGTACAGACTTAAGCAGTATGAAGACTTGACAGACAACTGACGATGTATGGACTTCAAGTGTGAAGACGTTGTAAGTGCAAATGCAATGTACAGACTTCAGATGTGAAGCAGCCGTTGTACAGACTTCACCAGACTTCACTCAATGTATAGACTCCATGAACGATGCATGCAATGCATTGGAGGATGTACAAACTTCTTGAAGTGTGAAGGAGTTGAGTGTATAGACTTCACGATGTGAAGACTTGCCAACAAAATATGTATAGACTTCACGTCGTGAAGAAATGTATATACTTAGCTGAAGAAACTCTGTACAGGCTTGACCAAGGCAAGGCAATCGAGTGTAAGGACATCCACAATGTACAGACTTTATAATGCTAAGACGATGTACAGACTTCATGCCAGGAGAAACTCTGTACACACTAGCTCAAAGCAAAGCAGTTGACTGTATGGACTTCCAGTGTGTAGACATGCCAAAGATAACTGGACGATGTACAGACTTGAACAAGGTAAAGTCTGTACAGACTTGGAAATTCAAAATGTGTAGACTTTGGCAAGGCAACATCGGTAAAGCAACCACTGTATAGACTTGCTGAACAGAGCGTAGGTAAAAGTCCCAATGTATAGACTTGGAAGTGCAACGAAGAAAAGATGCCAATGTACAGACTTTGGCAAAGCAGCGATGTACAGACTTGCACAGTTCCAGCTAGAGGATGTATAGACTTTATCCAGTGCAAGCTACAGTGAATGAATGTATAGACTTAACAGTCTCCCTGGCTGTACAGACTTAGTCACAGGCTGAACAGTCGAATGTATAGACATGCTTCCACCGACCAGTGTATAGACTTTGTAAACGTGAGACGCTGAATGAGACGGTGGCTGAGACAATGCACAGACTTCAGGTGAAACAATGCAACTACAGTGCAATGTATAGACATGCCTAAGATGCAGCATGAGACGCTGGCTGAGACGAACGTTGTACAGACTTTGAATGCAATGTATAGACTTTGCATAGACGATGCATGAGACACAGACTAATGTACAGACTTCACGAACAATGCATGAACGAGATGCTGAAGTCTGTATAGACTTTAACAATGAATACATGCTGCGATGTACAGACTTTGTCCACGAACTGTGCACATGCATGAACGATGTATAGACTCTGAAATGCAAGCAATGTAGCAATGTCTAGACTTTGGGCTTTACCCTACAGTGTATAGACTTGTTAGTCTGTTAGGAATGCAATGTGTGGACTTGCAGCTGTGCGAGCCATGCAGTGTATAGACTTCATGCATGCAGACGTTGAGCTGTAGAATGTGCAGACTTTGCCAACAATCAACAATGCAGTGTATAGACTTGGCCAATGCAGCGTTGTATAGACTTCAAGTCAGAATGCACAATGTGTGGACTTGGAAAACAAAGGGGGCGTCGACCCATCAGAAGGGAGCGTCGACCCATCAGAACTGTCCAGACTACACAATGAAATGTATGGACTCTATGTTCATGCTGCAATGCAATGTAGACCTGTGGGTGTGTGCACGACAGTATAGACTCTGACTGCATTAGGTACACAGACAACCTGATAAAAACAATTTCATCAAAATAAGAACAGTTGCCAATCAATCAAAACAAGCTGTTGCCAATGAAATAAAACTTATTGTCAACATCATCAACACAGAGGGGTCACAACAACCCCTAGTTGAAACTCCTAGAGCCTGTGCAAATAAATCTGAATGAATTTTAATCTGAACTCCTTTGACCATAATAGACAACAGCTCATTTCTCATAGTGAGATTGCCATAGAACTATTGAACAAGTTTGGGATAGTATTTGGTGTACCTTGTCATAAAATCTATCCAACCAATCTGAACTTCAAAAATAGCACTCAAATCTGGAAAGAACTCATGCATCTCGTCGAAGTCTACCATACGAGGGTCGAGAATGGGCCGCGGCCGCATCGGTGGTGCCCATGGAGGTGGGGCTGCCCGCTGTGGTGGAGGGGCTTGACCCTCGTTTCTCCTGGTGCTAGACTCCCCCTGGGTGAAACGCTGAGAGCTTCTTCTAGACGCCATCAAGACAAGAAATCTGCTGTAGAAACCCTTGAATAGACCGATCTCTTCCCTGGGAGTAGAGAGACATAGAGGGACACACCAACGGTGGTGGATATAATTTCCCCCTAACCTGGAAGCCGAAGAAGGAGAGTTGGAGCTGCACAAGCCACTCCGGAGATTCCTTCCGAAATGTTGACAAACTGGCCAGATCTTGTGCGGGTGGAAGAAAGAGGGGTTTTTTGGGTGTGAAATGGAGAGGTGGGATGTTCTAGGGTTTCAGGAGATGTTAGGAGGAAGTTGGGAGAAGAAGGCATGAGAAAATGAAGGTGAGAACCCTCTTAAAAGAGGGTTCGGACGCGGGTCGGCCGGCCCGATTCGCCTGTTTCGATCGACCGAACTGGTCGCCTCCCCTTTTTTTTAGTTTGAACTCCACCATGCCTCCCCCCTTTTGTTTTTGAACTCCATCATACCCCTTTTTTTGTTTCATTTCCATTTTCTTGCTTGCCTTTGCTTTTTCATCTCTTCCCTTTTTTTTTTGCTTTGGGAGGAAATGGAGTGAGATTGATCTCTGACGCGAATTGACTTAAGGAATTTTTGAACCTCCCCCTTAGTGATCGACTAGAATCCCCAGGTCACTAGTCCACATTTATTTATCAAGGAGTATTTGGTCTTAGAAATTTTTCAAGGAAGGATGTATATATATATATATATATATATATATATATATATATATATATATATATATATATATATATATATATTACACATATAAGGTGATATCATGCACAAAAATAAAAATATACACAATGTATGCATGCATTTTACACAATCTACCCTTCATGCTTCTGACTTTTTATGTAAATGCAACACTCATCCTAGTGCAGACCGAGGTATGTATACTCTCACCCTTGCACATGCCAAGTTCTCTTCTGATTTTATTGAATTGTTTCTGGTTTAAGGGTTTTGTGAAGATGTCTGCCAATTGATTGTGTATGTCAACAAATTTTAACTCAAAATCCCCCTTGCCTACATGATCTCTCAAAAAATGATGGCGAATGTCAATGTGTTTGGTCCTGGAGTGTTGAACTAGATTTTTGGATAAATTGATAGCACTTGTATTATCACACAAGATTGGAACTGAATGCACTTCAACATTCAAATCAAGCAATTGATTTTTGATCCAAAGTACTTGGGCTCCACAACTTTCGGCGGCTACATATTCAGCCTCTGCCGTTGAGAGAGCTACTGAATGTTGTTTCTTGGAGGCCCATGAAACTAAGCACCCACCAAGAAACTGATAGTATCCACTAGTACTTTTACAATCAACAATATATCCAGCATAATCCGCATCGGTATATGTAATCAAATCAAATGAGCTGCCGATCGGAAACCACAAGCCGAAGTCTACTGTGCCAATTAAATATCACAAAATCCGTTTAACAGCTAGCAAATGAGATTCTTTAGAACATGACTGAAAACAAGCACATAGACATATGTTGTATTGAATGTCAAGACGGCATGCAGTTAAGTACAATAGTGATCCGATCATACCTCGAAACAGTGTGCGATCTACTGTTTTACCATTTTCATCTTTGTCTAACTTCGTGGTTGTGACCATCGGAGTTGACATGGGTTTTGCTTCTGTCATCCCGTATTTCTTTAACAGCTCCAAAGTGTACTTGACTTGATTTATGAAAATGTCTTCAGACGTTTGCTTTACCTACAACCCAAGAAAAAATGGTAGTTCCCCCATTATACTCATCTCAAATTCGCCCTACATTATCTGTGCAAACTCATCACATAAGGCATTATTAGTAGCTCCAAAGATTATATCATCAACATAGACTTGAACTACTAATATGTCTTCACCTGATTTTCTCGTGAAGAGTGTTTGGTCAACCTTATCTCTTTTGAACCCATTTTCAATCAAGAATGAGGTGAGCCTTTCATACCATGCCCTTGGAGCTTGCTTCAATCCGTACAAGGCTTTCTGCAACTTGTACACATGCTTTGGATGTTTTGAGTCTTCAAAACCTAGAGGTTGTTCTACAAAAATATCCTCTTTGATGTACCCATTTAAAAATACATATTTAACATCCATTTGAAATAATTTGAAGTTCGATGAGCAAGTATAGGACAAAAAAATCCGGACTGCTTCTAATCTAGCAACTGGGGCAAATGACTCATCAAAATCAATACCCATTTCCTGGCTATACCCTTTGGCTACAAAACGGGCGTTGTTCCTAACAACCACTCCCGTGTCATTAAACTTATTTCTGTAAACCCAACGGCCGGGTTCCTATTACGGGTTGATTCTTAGGACGCGGCACAAGAGTCCACACCTCATTTCTTTCGAACTCGTGCAGCTCTTCATGCACAGCCTGGATCCATGATTCATTTTGCATAGATTCCAGTACATCCTTAGGCTCCTCTTGTAAGATTAAGGCCATCAAATCCTCTTCTTCCACTTGCCTTAGTGACGATCTAGTTCTTACCCCATCTTCAGGATTACCGATAGTGTTTTCAGCGGGGTGATCTTTCAAGATCGTGGAGGAACTGGGCAGGTCGGGGTGCTGCACTTGCTGTTCTTGAAGTGTTTCAATTGACGGATCCTCATCCTTTTCATCCTTACTGGAAGTTCCTTCCGTTGGTTCATCCTCAGCTTTAGATGATCCAGCATAAGTTGGATTTCTAGGAGATTCATCTGCATCCAAGATTGGAATAGGTTGATTCGTCAGTTTTGATTCAGATTCATCAAAAATAACATGAGGACTTTCTTCAACAACTAAGGTCCATTTATTAAACAATCTGTAAGATCTAGAATTCAATGCATAACCTAGGAAGATTTCTTTATCACTCTTTTCATCGAACTTACCTAGGTTTGACTTACCATTGTTCAGCATATAGCAAGGGCATCCAAAAGGTTTGAGATATGAAATGTTTGGTTTCTTACCCTTATAGAGCTCATATGGTGTTTTCTTCAACATGGGCCTTACCATTGCCCTGTTGATGATGTAGCATGCTGTACTTACCGCCTCAGCCCAGAAATATTTTGATAGGGAGTTCTCACTTAACATGGTCCGTGCCATGTCAATCAAGGTCCTATTTTTTTTCTCCACTACTCCATTTTGTTGAGGCGTCCTTGGTGATGAGAAGTTATGTGTGTATCCCTGCACTTTTCAAAAACTACTGAAGTCATGATTTTCAAACTCACCACCATGATCACTTTGAATTGTGGTGATGAGATAACCTCTATCATTCTGAATTTTCCTGCAAAATACTTGAAACTCTGTCAAGGAATCACTTTTATTGGCTAGAAACAACACCCATGTAAATTTGGAGTAATCATCAACAATAACAAATCCAAAAGTTTTGCCTCCTAGGCTTGATGTCCTAGTAGGGCCAAATAGATCAAGATGCAGTAGTTCTAGAGGCCGAGCAGTAGAAATAATATTCTTATTTTTGAAAGAGATGCGTGTTTGCTTGCCTTTTGTGCAAGCCTCACAAATTTTATCACTTTCAACTTTTAACTTTGGCAGTCCATTCACCAAGTCATGTCTAGACAATTTGGAGATTACTCCAAAACTAGCATGACCTAGTCTTCGGTGCCATAACCAAGCATTATCATGATTGTTTGCTACCAAGCACACATCATCAAGATCAATGGTATATACATTATTGTTCCTTTTTCCAATGAATTTTATTTCATTAGTGATTTTATTCATGACAAGGCAATGAGTTTCATCAAAAATAATTTTAAAACCCTTGTCACACAGTTGGCTTATGCTTAAGAGATTGTGATTTATGCCCTTTACCAAAAGCACATTCTCGATAAGAGTTTCATAATTCTTACCTATGTTGCAGATCCCAATGATTTTACCTTTATCTTTTCTTCCAAAGGTAACTAAGCCTCCATCCTTTTCTTGTAGCGTAGAGAACACCTTCTTGTCCCCTGTCATATGCCTTAAGCAACCGCTGTCTAGGTACCATTTGCTCCCGCTAGCTTCAAGGCATATCTGCAAGATATAACATTCTCATGCAATTATTTTTTGTACCCAAACTAATTTGGGTCTGAGAGTGTTAGTCTAGTTCTGTGCATATCTTTTCTTGAACCAAGCATCCTGATTTCTTTGTGAATTTAGTTTGAACCAACAATTAGCAACAACATGACCAAATCTACCACAGTGAAAGCAATTAACATTTGAGAACCTCCTTTGAAATTGGCGTGGTTTAGGTTGGGCATATTTTGGCTTGGAGTGTGAACATGATGCACAGTTGTTTTCTTTTTCATGAACAAAGGAGGTGGTGATCTTGTGCTCAAAAGATTTTTTGTTTTGGAGAATGTACCACAAACCTTCTTTCCAGAAGTTAACCTTAACTCCCAACATGTTGTCTAGGTTTTGTTTGCCTTTAACAAACCTAGCTAAAGTGGATTGCAAGTCAGCCACTTCCTTATTTAAACTCCCATTTTTCGTTTCAAGTTCTGAAATTGTGGATATCAGAACTTCTTTTTCACTTTTCAAGTTTTCAGAAATTTTTCCTATTTCAGATATCTTGCATGATAATTCCTCTTTGGATTTTTCAATATATGAAATTATTTGAGACAAAATTTCTTTTTCTTCTGTTAGTTCAAACCATTCTTGCTCAAGTTTTTCAAACTTAACAGAAGAATCCTCATGTGTGATATCTTCGATCTTTTTCTTGATAATTGTTTTCCGATCCGATTTTCTTATATTTCAAATACAACTTTTCATACTCGATTTCCCATTGTTCATTTGAGATAAAGTCCGGGTCAGAATTTATCTCGGTTGAATCACCTTCATGTGCCATAAGGCACAAGCTTTCTACGAGCTCTTGCAGCTCCTCTTCAGACTATTCGTCCTCTTCATCACTCTATGTGGTAACCATGGCTTTTGGCTTTCTGAAATTTTCTTTCTTGAACTTTCTTTTCAGATCTGGGCACTCTCCTCTTATGTGCCCGGGCTTCTTGCATTCATAGCAAATAACATTGTTAGGCTTGCTCGGCTCGCCCTTGGTTTGAACGGGCTTCCTTTGCCCATTTCTGAAATTTCCTTGAAAATTCTTCTTTCTTCTCAAAAATTGCTTCACTTGGTGGGTCAGCATAGCCAAGTCATCTTCTTCATTACTCCCTTCACTGGACTCCTCTTCTTGGGAGTCATCATAAGACTAGTTGGCTTTCAAGGCCACAGTTTTCTTCTTCTTGGATTCCTCCTCCGCTGTTCTTTTGATGTTTATCTCATAGGTCATGAGTGGCCCTATGAGCTCGTCTAAGGAGAGTGTGGACAGATTCTTCGAATCCTCAATGACTGTGGCTTTTGTGTGCCAGGCGGGTGGAAGGGATCTTAACACCTTCCCCACGAGCTCAGAGTTGGTGTATTCCTTTCCAAGACTCTTGAGACCATTAGTGATCTCAGTCAGTCTTGCGAACATCTCAGAGATGGTTTCTTTGGGTTTCATTTAGAATAGCTCGTAATATCTGACGAGTAGGTTGGTTTTGGTCTCCTTGACCTCAGAGGTTCCTTCATAGATAAGCCGCAACTTGTCTCACATTTCTTTTGCTGAACTGCATATGGATACATGAGAAAACTCATTAGGATGAATAGCATATTGCATAATGTTCATAGCATTAAAATTAACTATGGATTTTTTTTAATATCCTCAGGGGTCCACTCGTCTTCATTTTTGGAAAGCTCATATGGGCCCTTGTCCACCACCCTCCAGATCTCATACTCTTGCACTCTCAGAAAAACATGCATTCTATTTTTCCAATAGGAGTAATTCGAGCTCTCAAAGTATGGAGGATGGTGGATGGAGTGACCCTCAGGCATCATCCCCTTGTTGGCCATTGATTTGGATCTGACTCTAGATCATTAGATCTGAAAAATGTAGAGCCTTAGCTCTGATACCAATTGAAGTCCCGCGATCAATAACACCCAAAAGGGGGGGTGAATTGGGTGAATACAAATTTTAAGAAATGTTTACCAATTTAAACAGATATGATGAAATACCCCTTTAAAAATTTAGATTTGTTGTTTAATGATTGGATCTATCAAGACCTATCACACACAACGGATCCTTGGTACTGTGATGGAGGTGTGAATCTGAAGATTTTACTCACACAAAGTGTTATCTTTCTGACAAGATTTGCCTTGTCAATCCGAACCCACCTTTTGATATACCAGAGATCAAATGTGAAAATGATAAGTTATGCTATATCTAGATCAAGAGATACAACAGATTTAAACTACGTGTGTGCTTGCACAGAATGGAGATAGAAGAAAATGATCAAACCACACAAGAGACAACGATTTTTAGGTGATTCGGATGCAACAACGGCAACCTATGTCCACCCCTCACAATCTGTGAGGATTTACACACTATCATGTAAAGGATTACAAGATCAAAATACACACACACACTCGTGAAGAGTTCAGAACTCTCATGAAGATGCACAAGCACCGAACCACACAAAAATGTGAAGGAAGACCACACACACAGAGAGATGTTTAGAGATTACAAACACAAAACACTTGAAGCACGAGGAATTTAGAAGAAGAAATATAAAAGGAAAAACTCTGATTTAGGCTCCCCCTAAGTAGGTGATGCAGATTTTGATCGAAGCTTGAACCTCCACTTGATTTCCACTTGAATGGCCTCAGCTTGATCTTGAAAACCTTGATCTTGTATGGAGAACCTTTGGACGAAATACTTTTCACGGAGTTCTTCCTGCAACCCTCTTTTTCTTTTGGCAGCCCCCTTTGATCTCCCTTAAGTGATGAGGGTTTCTTGCCCGAAAGAGATGTTTTTATACAACTTGGGTGGTCAAGGGACATGCCAAAACACATATCCACAAATCATGGCATGTCTTGTGGCTTTGGGATTAAAGAAACCAAAGGAAAGGGCTTCCCACGTTGAAGAATTAAAAAGTCAACAATTGTTGCCTCGAGGGGTTCGGTCGACCGAATTCTCCGGTCGGTCAACCGAACTCTGAGAAACCTGTAAGTTTTCATCCCTGGCAATTTCGGTTGACCGAAATCCTCAATCGGTCGGCCTAACTCTGTAACTTTTATAGAGTTCTGATCCTGGAATAATTGGTTGACCGAACCATGCCCATTGGTCGACTGAACTCTGGAAAACCTGCAAAAACGGATTGTTAGCCCAATGAAAGATATCCATAAGATAAGAACTTTATGTTATCATTTGATCCATTCATTTTTGGGTTTGAATTAGCTTAGTTTATGCATTTGGAAGCCTTAAAACATTTGAGCTTATGCCATTACACAAAACGGCCGTAAACACATTCAAAGCTTGCACTTGATCACTTCGACATGGCACGAGACGGAGACTAAGTCCAGGGTTTTGTTATCATAAAAATCACCTGGAGAGACTTAACACACACAACAAAATAAAAGAATAAAACAACAAGGTGCTTACCTGCTTGGGACCCGATGCATGGCGATATTGACAAGGCCTCCATAGGTCATGCTTGAACCTCGGGATCATCCCATCAAGGTCATAGCTTCACTCCGCTCTGGGCCAATAGCTCACTATGTTTTAACCGAATTTCATTGGGAGCTAATCCCGAACATCAAACTTGCTATATCTCTGTCAGACATGAGTTTACAATTTAGGACACTTGTCTAGACATGGATGGGTCAGTTAATGGCCTGCTTGTCCAACGGTTTACCCTTCAATGGGGGCTGCTTTATTGAAGTTTGGAGCTCTCATCCCTTTCTTTAATTAATATTGATTTAAGGCCTGAGGGCCCCTTCTCCTGGTGTTTAATCAAAGGTTTTCTCCTCTCCGAGGAGATGTAATTAACGTCGTGACCGGTATGGCACGGCAGATTTTTAGTCCCTACCTGATACCTACAATTGTCGGATTAGTTAGACGGAGCGCACCCATGACTTCGGACAATCCCAGTGTTGAAGCCCAAATAAATGTCACTTCGGTGACTGGCACGCCCACACACTCAATAAAAATTAAATAAACCGAGAACGAAAAGAAGTAAACAAATGAATTAAAAGATGAATAAAGGTATCGTATTTAGCGCGTTGTTCCGACAAAGGTCTTTGGACATAATTTTGAAATGTTTTCTTGTGGTCCAATGAGAAGACAGATCTAAAAAGATTCAAGGACAAGGAACACTTCTTTTTCCAGTGGACAAATCAGATTACTTCTGTCAAAGAACTTGACAGAAAAGCAAATATGGAAAAAGGTTCCAGACAAAGGCCTCCTTTTTATCAAGCACCAGTCAAAATACTTTTTGTGAGAAGGATCTATCATAAATCAGATTTGGGAAAGGTCACTTTCCTGTTGTACCCCTGTGGTTTTGATGTGGTTTTGATGATGTCAAACTATGAGTCATCTAAGTAATGTGCTTAAGTAATGTTTGCATGCAATGATATCATATGTGCTTAAGTAGTGATAAAAGTCAACACAAGTCAACGTAGGTCAATGCCAACTAGCAGCAGGTCAACACTACTAGTCAAAAGTGATCGAGTCACCCTTTGACAGGTAAAGTCAATGCTCAATCTGATACATATCCAGGTCAGTACAACCATTTTATACTTGTCATTGCAGGTCATTGCATGTTTTATTTTCATTGAACTAAGGTCGATGCTACTTTGCTCTCTTGCATAGCTAAGGTCGATGTTAGTATAGAATGCATGCATAGTAAGGTCTGTACACATCACTGTTCAGTCTATACAGATCGATGCTAGTTTTGCGTGCAGCATATCAAGGTCGATGCATGTTGTCTATAATGCATTTAAAGGTCAGTACATATCACTATTCACATGCACATTCATAGTCGAAGCTCATGCACCTTTTGTGTGCAATGTCTGTGCACATTCTATCTGTCTACATATAGGTCGGAGCAGGTTTTGCATTGTGCTTGCATATAGTCTGTGCACGTTAATGTAGACACGCCATCTTTGATATTTTTGTGGGTATATTTCATATTACACCGTGATGTCCCAAAGTGGCATACACTTTCAACTTATTTGAGTAATTTTCGTAATTCCGGTTAAGTAAAAAAAATGAAAAAATGTCAAAAAAAAGAAATCAATACAAATCTCAAAAAAGATATATATATAGTTGTGTTTATATAAATAATATACTTTATTTTTTTAGTAATTTTATTTTCACATAAAATATAAAATACAAAAAAAGAAACAACATAATATATATTTATAGTTGTGTTTTTATATAAAACAAACAAAAACTATATATATATATATAAACATAAACCAACAAAATAAATAAATAAATAACTATCATAATACCTACCCACACCCCATTTATTTGTGCATCTTGTCTCCCAATAATTCTCTCTCTTTCTCACACGCACTCACCTCCCTCTCTCCCCAATAATTCCCCTCTAATCATCTAATCACTTTTCTCCCTCTCTCCCTATCTCTCACGTAACCCACTCTCCCACCTTACTCTCATTCTCTCCACACCTCCCATTCCCTTCTCTCAACTCCAAAAATCCCAGAACCCACGGCAGCCCACTCTCATCCTCTCATCACTGCCATCTCTCCGATATCCCCTTCGATACTCCCATTCTCTCCACAACTCCCTCATTCATTCTCTGTTGACCTCCTCTCCAACTCCTCTTCACTCACCTCCTCTCCAACTCCCCTCCGGCCACCCTCCAACCTCACCGTCGCCACCCTCTCCATCTCCCTCACTCTCTCTTCCTCACCATTGCCACCTCCGCTCCCCACCTTCTGCGAGCCCACCGCCGCCGACGACCACCTCACCCACTCTTTCTCTCATCGGCGACCCCTCTCCCCTCTCACTCCCTTCACTCACACCTCCCATCGTCGACACCGTCGTCGTCCTCCACCCGTCTCACCCTCTGCCCCTCTCACACCGGCGACCTCACCTCCGACCAGCTTAGCCACGTCGCCGCCAGTGACCCATCTCCCTCTCACCTCTTCACCGCACCGTCTTCACCTGCTAGCTCCTCCGCCGGCCGGCTCTCCCCAACCACTCCCTCTCTTCTAGTCTCTCACCGCCAGCCACCCTTCTCTCTAACCCTCTCCACACACTCACATCTCTCCACCTCGGCACACCGGTAGCAGCGACAACCTCTCCCTCTCACCATCTTTCCTATACACAACCCACTCCACTTCACACCTCCAGCCCCTCTCACCACCAGCGGCCGAACCCCCATCGCACCCATCTCTCCCTCTCTCTCTAACACACACAATCAACTTCACATCTCATCACACCCTCCCAACTCACTCCTTCGGACGCACACACTCTCGCACTCTTTCTCCCTCGACCCACCTCCTCATTCGCCACGCCTCTCTCACCCCCTCTCTCTCTAGACCACACCCTCCTCACTACCCCGTCTCACCGCACCTCACCACCGTCGACGTTGCCTTCCCTTCCCCCACACTCTTTCACACTCACTGCACCTCGTCCCTGAGCCCTCCCTCCACGTTACCTCGCTACTCGCCGTGGTCGCGGCCACCGCCGGCCACCTCCCCATCGTCGACCTCCCAGCCCCCCATGCTCATGCATGTGTCTCTTATGCAGCCACCGTAGACTCCTCACTCCCCCCTCCTTCTACACACACTCCCTCACACGTCCCCGCTCACTGCATCACCACCGCAAGAACCCCCCTCACCCACCGCGTTTCTTCCTCTCTTTCCCACTACACTCTCCTCATGCCCAACATCACCGACAGCCACCTCCACCCTTCTCGTCTCTCTTCCAACTTCCCTCCCCTACTAACACCCAGCTGCGACCCCCCTCACTCCATCTCATTCCCCCCCTTGCTAACCTTTTCTCCCTCTCTCACTTTTCTCTCCGGCTGCAACAAGCCTCCTCGCCGCCGTGACCCTCCACTCCACCGGCCATCTCCCTCACCCGGTCCCTCTCTCTCTTACCACATCTTCCCACGGCCGCTCTCCCCCGCGAGCACCACCCCTCTGTCTCTAGCTCTCTCTCCATACACTTACACCCTCCCGCGGCACCCCCGTCGCCGGCCTCCACTCACTCCCTCCGGCCAACTCCCTCTCCCTCCGGTTGCCGTCCACTCCCGCCGCTGCCGTCCCTCCTCAGCCGCTCCCCCCACTGCACCCTCACCAAACCACCATCCAACTCCCCCATGCCGCCGTCACCCACCGTCGTACGCCTCGTCTCCGGCCATCTCGTCCATCCCCCTAGCCACCTCACTGGCCACCGTCATCCACACCGCCACCATGCGCACGCCCCCCCTCTCTCACGGTCTCTCTCTAACTCTCTCGCCCTCTCTCTCACTCCCTCTCTCCCTCTTGCTCCCACGATATCTCTCCCTATCTCTGTCTCTCTCTCTCTACCCCACGATCTCTCTCTCTCTCTCTCTTTCTCTCTCTATCTCTCGTGGTCTCTCTCCCTACGTCTCTTTCTCTCCCCTTCTCTCATACTATCTCTCTCTTCTCACCCTCTCTCTTTATCTCTCTATGCACACATGTTAACATAAATATATATTTCTATTATTAAATCCCACCCGATCCCATCTCTCTCTCTTCCTCTTTCTTTTTTCTCTCTCTCTCCGTCGCATCTCTCTTTCTCTCTCTTCTCTCCTTTTCTCTCTTTTAAACACACACAAAGTAAGTTTGATTTTATTTTCTCTTTCTCCTCCTCTTTTTGTGTTATGCAAATCGAACCCCTCCATTTCATCTATTTCACTATATATATAACTTTCTCTTTTTCTCTCTTCTCTATCTCTCTCTACTCCACCATGCACACACTTGGGTTTTAACATATATATATATATATATATATAATGACTAAACCCTCCTCCCTCTCTTCATTTTTAACTTTTATCCTCTTCTTTATCATTGTTTATTATTAAGCCTCCACCTCCGTCCCTCTTTATTTTCTATCTAAAAATAAAAAAAAAATCTTTCTATCTCTCCGTATCTATTTTCCTAGTAATCTTTAATATTTTATTATTCTTCTTGATATCTCACTCTCTCTCTATATCTTTTTACATCTGGATTTCTCTCTTTACTTTTCTCATTCCTCCTGATTCTTCTCTCTTTCTCTCTCTAGATTTCTCTCAAAAATAAAAAAGAAGAAAGAAAAGAAAGTAAATATATATATATATAAAACAAAATAAATAAAAGATAATATCACCCAGGGTAACTCAAGAAAACCCTCTTCATCGGCCGGCCGAAAGTAGCGGAAGAAAGGACCCGCACTGTTTCAACTCCCGTGGCCGGACGCGATCAATTCTTTTCCATTGTACGATTCTCAGCCCTTGGCGATCACACCCTTAACACTGCGCGGAGAGTCATTTCCCGCGGCGGTATTCCTGCATCAACATCGCGCTGAGAGTCATTTCCCGTGGCGGTATATCTCACCCGTGTGGAGGATCATTCCCTACGACGGTTCCCCTCCCAATTTCATTTCAGTCATTTAATTTCTGCAATTTAATTTCTGCACCATTCCCCTCCCTCCGAGGCCGCGGCGAGTCACTTCTCGCTATGACTAGTTAATTTCTGTAATTTACTTTATGTACTCTAACTCTAACCCTAACCCCTAACCATTTAATTTCAGCATACCCCTATCCTCGCTATAAAACCCCGCGGAGAGTGACATCTCGCGGCGGTTTATTTGAGCACCTTTATATTTTTTTTATTATTTATATTTCTGTTAAAATCCCGTGGAGAATAATATCTCGCGGTAGTTTATTGTATACACTTATATTTACTACTTATTTATATTTCTATAAAAATTCCACAAAGACCAATGTCTAGCGGTGGTTTACTATACATATATATATTTACTACTATTTATATACTTTTATAAAAATCCTGCAAAGACCAATGTCTAGCTGTGGTTTACTGTACATACATATATTTACTATATATATATATTTATAAAAATCCCACAAAGACCAATGTCCCGCGGTGGTTTACTTTTGTTTATATTGCTGTTATTATCTTATGATGAGTGATATCCCGCTATAATTTCGTGTCTTCATTACGTCTGTCCCCTTGTTCCTGCACCTGATAGAGACAACCCTCGTCGGGTATTCTCCTCAGGGTTTCACCACCCAACTTTTATCCCCCCTATTCTCCGTTCTTGTGACGCCACTCACATCCTCGTCGTTATTCGTGTCAACATCTTGCATTCCTTCGTTGTCTAGAGTCCCAGCATATTCTATCCCAATACTCAGTATATTAAAAGTTGCTCCCGAAACAACAGGACATGTCTGTTCAGAAGGCAGTTAGCTTGCGTGAGAGGATCTTCGGATCCCTATCTCCATCCCGTATCGGAGATTGGATAAGTCTAGTTTCTCCGTGTTCCACTAGTGTTTTCTTCAGGTCGTATTTTCCACCACCTTTCCTATATCGCTCAGTAACTCGTCCTCATCCTTCTCTCTCCTTGCCATGATTTCATCGTCCACATCTCTTGGCGATCACGGTGGGACGAGGGCTGGATAAAGGCAATGATTTAAACAAAGAGGGATCCGGAGCCTCCGAATTCTTCTTTATCCATCCCTCGTCATTATCTTCCTCCGAAACCTCCGGACCTTCCCTTCTTCCAATTTATCCTTTTATTCTTCTAGGGCATCGCGTCCTTCATTCTTTTACTCACTTTGAATTATCTTTTTCCATACCTTTTCCCAGGGCATCGTGTCCCTCATCATTTTCTTCATCTGAAACCTCCGAATTCTTTCCCCCATGATTCTCCTTCTTTCCTTCCGGACCCTCCGGATCCGCCTCTCTCGATTCATCAATTTCTAATTCCTCCCGATCCCGAGTCTGACCTGATTCTTTCAACATCAACCGCCTTGGGCATCTGCCCGTTCTCACACTGCTTTCGAGGCTTTAGTCCTCACCTTTTTCTTTGATTTCTTTATCATCCTGTACATCCTTCTAGGCATCTTCCTAATTCTGGTTTTGTCACCACTCCTTTACCCTAAGCCACATCAGAAGGCCATAAGGAGAGTGGCCCAAAGATTATGCTGTCTATGTCTGTAGGTGTGTCAAGTGTCAACTTCACGTCGAAAAGATTCACCCCCATCTTTCACACTACATCCAATATCTTCCCCATGGCCTTTCTTCATGTGGGCTTTCGATATCATTGGTCCCCTTGATGATCCCAACTCCCTCACTAAGCAAAAATCATTCATCCTTACTGCAACGGAGTACTTCACCAAATGGGCCGAAGCTTACGCGGTGGTCAAAGCATCAACAGTCTGCAAGTTCATCATGAAGAACATCATTGCCAGGTTCGGCATCCCAAGAACTATCATCACTGATAATGGGCCGTAATTCATTTCTCAAGATTTTCAGGACCTCTGCAAAAGGTATAAAATTACATTGCATCATTCATCACCTTATTATCCACAAGGAAATACCCAGGCGGAGGTCACTAATAAAACATTGATTAAAATCATAAAAAAGACCTGTGAGTTTAACAAGTTCTCGGATTAGCCAGAAAAGCTGATTGAAGCTCTATGGGCCTATCGCACTTCAATCCGTACTCCCACTGGGCAAACTCCGTTCGCCCTTACTTACAGGATGGAGGCAGTAGTCCCGTACGAAATCTTGCTCCCTTCTCTTAGGGTACAACTAGACAAGGAACTTTCCCTCGACGAACGTCGTGATTCACTCCTTACCCAATTGGAACTCTTAGACGAGAAATGACTGGTCGCTGTCGAGCATGCACGTGTATATCAGAATAGACTCACATGTTTTTATCAAAAGAAGGTCATTGAAAGGAAATTTCAAGTTGGTGAAGTGGTAGTTAAAAGAATTTTTGTAAAACCTGGTGGGCCGCGTTCTAAACTCCAACCCAATTGGGAAGGACCATACGTGGTTCATGCTATATATCCTGGCAATGCCTACAAGTTAGTCAACGTCGAGGGGGGCCGAGCTGTACCACACTTGGAATGTGCTTTATCTTAAAAAATACTACCCTTAGATAGGTATAACAACCGACATGGTACGAGGACCATTGGAGTTGAAAATTCACTATCTGATCTTTGTTACCTCGACATGAGGGCCCTCCCAAAATAAAAAATAAAAAAATAAAAAACTACAAAATAATAATGAAAAGAATAAAAATAAAACAAAAACAAAAATAAAAATAAAAATAATAAAATACTAATGTCTGGTGATCATCATGGAGTCAAGTCATTGTATTCATCCTTCATGTTAGGATAGGGCCCATCAAGATTTGGTAGGTCTCCGGTCTTGGTCTGCCAGAATCGTGGAGATCCATGTCCGATCATGTCGGCCTATGCTCATTAAAAGAGGCAACATGTACATACGCGCGTGTTTTAGCCAAAAAAAAATTTGGTTGCATTGCCTGTAGTAGGGCCTCATCTCGAAGGTCTCCAGGAAAGCTATAATCTTTATTCTTTCCCTTCTTGACCTAATGAGACAGTCGGCGCCCTTAAAACGTTGAGCCTATACGAGCAGAAGTACAACACCCTAAAAGTGAAAGTAGGATCCACCGCCTCAAACCTGAGTCACAGCACGAGAAGAGGGCAGTGTCCCCATAGACATACAAGAGGGATTCCAACATATCAAATGATTATGTCTCCCTCGGAAAATAAATAAAATCCTGGTCGTGACCGTGCCTGATTTCATATGAAACCCCTCAAAAAAAATCTAAATTTCATAAATGGGGCAACGAAATGAAAATGCTTGAGTCTTGGTCTGAAATTGCCCGAAAGGGGAGAGTCAAGTAAGCCCCTGATGGCTCGCCGGATTAACGGTTTTGCAGGTACTCTCAGAAGGTTTATCTCCTACACTCCTCCTTCTCCCCTCGAAGATGAAAGCACAATGGAGATTCTGAAAGGTGCACCCTGCCAAGGCATGCAACCTCCTTTTTAGCCAAAAAAAAGAGAGAAAAAATAAGAGAGAGAATGGTTGTCCACTTTGAAAGGCAAAAGCCATTGCCGTGAAGGAGTTTCAATGTTTCTGG
Source organism: Amorphophallus konjac (assembly GCA_022559845.1). NCBI lineage: Eukaryota > Viridiplantae > Streptophyta > Magnoliopsida > Alismatales > Araceae > Amorphophallus > Amorphophallus konjac. The sequence continues at coordinate 308,418,784 of CM040123.1, read as the reverse complement.
ATGGTCAAGACCTCTATCTACCACCTTGATGTCTTCTTACTGTAACCTCGGGCTTAGGTCAATGCAAGCGCGTCACTTATTGGCGCGACGACGTCTAATTCCGGGTCAGCGTCGCGCGGTTGGCTGTTAGGGTTCCATGGTGTTCCATCATATACCATCTAGAGTTGTGAGGAAATAACCCCGGGTCGGGCAAATCATTTACCTTGAACACTTTTTGGGTGTATCCCTATGGTCGGAAGCAACTGACAATACTGTCATCATGGTAAGTCTTAACTGGCGGGATTGTCATTCGAGGAGTCTAGAGGCCCAAATCAACTTAGATGTGCGTTCTGGATACCTGGGAGGTTCGTGAGAAAACGCCGTCCCCATGAAGGTCAAATGCCATATAGACGATCACCAGGTGTCAGTAACAAAAATACAATGAATCCCATACTTAAAAAAAAATGTGTGATACCTCGGACATATGTCCCCACAATAAAATAAAAAATAAAAAAATCAAAGCCATGTTTCCAAAAAGGGCAAAGTCGATTCTACGGAGGGATACGTCAAGCGCGTTGACCTTGTGTTGAGCTACTTAAAGAACGATTCGTAAGCAACCTTGATCCGAGAATCCGAGAACCATATCGGTTGTTATAATAAGTGTCAAAAAAGAATTAAAATAACAAAAAGAGAAAAAATAATAAATAATAATAAAAAAACTAAAACAAAAAGAGACAAAAATCAAAACAAAAAAAAGAGAAAATTTGCAGTTTGCATGATTGCATCCGTGTGCTGCATTTCATCCTTTAATTCTTGTTTGCATTTGTATGCCTATGTGTCGTAATCACCATTTCACTTTACCTTGTCTTCATTGATAAAGGCTTGGCCCCTTGACCCGTTATCAAAGACACCACAAAATAAACATCTGCTTATTGAGCAAGGGGCCAAGTCAGAGCAGAAATTCTAACTTGTTGTTTAAGTGATATGTGCAGGGATTCGAGAGAGCAAGGAAGACATAATAACAAACAACCAAATATTTTATTCCATTCCAAAACAAAAAGGGTTTACATTAAGTTCCACTCTCTATCTCTGCATTACTCGTTCCGCCGCTCTTTGGGCAAGATGCTCTAGACGGTGTTATCAAACTGCGAAAAGTGGTATTCCTACCGCTCTGTAGTCCTCTTTCCATCCCCACATCCCGACTTCGATTTGCGAGGGCAACAAAGAAGCTACTAACACGAAAGCCACGCTCTCGTACTCTTCGGTAGCGCTCCTCGCCATCCCTCAGCTATTATTCAGTAAGACCAAGGCTGGTTCGGAGTTCAAACAACTGGGCCTCCATGGCCCTTTACTCCTCCCTCTCAGCCAACCTGTCGGCTCTCTCTCTCTTTCTCTATACCTTTCTTTCTCTGCTCATTCTCTTTCTCAGTCTTCTCTCTCCAGCTGAAGGACGATATGTTATATGGTGATTGGCGGATCTAGAGGGGAGGGGTGAATAGATCAACCCTTTCTATGATGATTTAATACGAAAAGCTATGAATTAAAATGGAGTGTAAACTAACTCAACCACAGGTGCTGGATTATGGTATAAATGTCGATCCTATAGCATATATCTATCGAAGAGCAATCACAATGAAGCACAAGCAAATCACACTGGACGAGATTTTTTAGGTGGTTCGGTCTCAATCACGAGACCTACATCCACCCCTCACACAATCGTGTGAGGCTTCCCTTGCGGTGCTACGCAAACAACCGCTGTCACACAGCTTCTGGGCGAAACCTACCCAAACCCACGATCTGAACAGCCTCAGATCGTCTTCCTACAGCCCGTAGGGAATACACAGAGAGTCTTTTGAAGTGTTAAAACAAGAATGAAAAGGGGAAAGGGTGCAGAGTAGACCTGGGAGACAAATGAAAGCCCAACCAATGAAAGTTCTATCTGATGAACTGGAATGTCTCCTGGTCGATGGAGATGGAGCCGTCCCTCCTTCCGCTACAGAATGGAGATGGAGGGCATGCAAGCGATCAACACTACTTGCTACATCATAAACCGATCCATGGTAAGACCCTTCACCAAGAAAACCCCGTACGAGTTGCTGAAAGGTAAACATCCATCTCTATCTCATCTAAAAGTTTTTGGATCTAAATGTTACATTCATAATAACGATAAGAGAGATCTAGACAAATTTGAGCCGAAGAGTGATGAAGGTATCTTTTTGGGATACTCAAACAGGTCTAGAGCTTATAGAGTCTACAACAAGAAGACTCAATATGTGGAAGAGTCACCCCATGTCACCTTTGATGAATTTAACGATGAAAATTCTTGCAGGCAAGATGATGATGGAGAATTCCTAAATGCAAACGATAAAGAAGAATCTTCACATGAGGAGACACAGGGAAATGAGGAGCAAGGAGAATCGAGCAATGCTCGGGTCATTGATGCAGATAGAGGTAATTCTCAATCTGAAATAAGAGTATTGAAGGACCATCCTTTAGAGAATATCATAGGCAATTTGCATGACCCACCTAAGACTAGGTCTCATTTCAGAATCGTTGATGAAATTTAACAACTTGCCCTTGTGTCTCAAACAGAAACCAAAAACATTAAAGAAGTATTAAAAGATGAAAACTGGATAAACTCCATACATGAAAAATTAAACCAGTTTGAACAAAATAATGTGTGGCATCTAGTTCCAAGACCTCAAGAGAAACCTGTCATAGGAACAAAGTGGGTTTTTAGGAATAAACTAAGTGAAGACGGTAGAATAGTGAGAAATAAAGCTAGGCTAGTGGCTCAAGGATATAATCAAGAATTTGTCATGGATTTTGAAGAATCCTTTGCCCCCGTAGCCCGGCTAGAGGCAATTAGGATTTTGCTTGCATTTGCATGTGCCCATAAGATCAAGTTACAGCAAATGGATGTTAAAAGCGCCTTTTTGAATGGTTTAATAAAAGAAGATGTATATATGGAACAACCCCCTGGCTTTCAATGCTCTCAATTTCAAAATCATGTTTATAAGCTGGACAGGGCATTGTATGGGTTAAAGCAGGCACCCCGAGCATGGTATGAAAGACTGAGCTCATTCCTCATTGAGCAAGGCTACATGCGAGGTAAAGTAGACCATACACTGTTCACTAAAACTCAAGGTAAGGACATCTTGCTAGTCCAAATTTATGTAGATGACTGATGGATGTTTACCTTTCAGCAACTCGTAGGGGGTTTTCTTGGTGAAGGGTCTTACCATGGATCGGTTTATGATGTAGCAAGCAGTGTTGATCGCTTCTGCCCAATACCTTCTAGGAAGTTACCGTTCAGCGAGCATTGTGCGAGCCATCTCTACCAGAGTCCTATTCCTTCTCTCAACTATCCCATTTTGTTATGGGGTTCTTGGTGATGAAAACTTGTGTGTTATCCCTTCAGTCCTGCAAAAACTATCAAACTGAGCGTTATCGAACTCTCCACCATGATCCGAAAGTATGTTGGAGATCTTAAACTTACATTCCTACTTCACCTGCATATAAAGAGCCTGAAATTCATCAAATGCATCATTTTTGTGAGCAAGATAGAACGCCCATGTATATCTAGAGAAGTCATCTACTAGAACGTAACCATACCTCTTTCCACTTAAGCTAATAGTTTTAGTCAGACCAAATAAGTCCATGTGTATTAGTTCAAGTGGTTTAGAAGATAAGCTTTTTGTTCTGCTTTTAAATGACTTCCTAGATTGTTTTCTTTGAACACAAGCATCATAAATTTCAGCATTCTTTTTAAATTTTATTTCAGGCAGACCCTTTACTATAGAGTGCTTCACCAATTTATGAAGTGCATTGTAACTAGTATGGCCTAGTCTACGATGCCACAAACATGCTAAATCGGTTTTGGAAGCATCAAGACATATATTTTCATGCGCAGGGTCATCTAGATCAATTATGTACACATTATTAACTCTCTTACCAGAAAACTTGGTTTCACTGGAATTTGGTTGCAGGATCCTACATTCATGAGAATCAAATACTACAGTGTAACCCTTGTCACAGAGTTGGCTTATGATTAACAAATTGTATTCTAAGCCATCAACAAGGAGGACATTATCAATTGAGTTGGAGAGATTCTTATCAACTTTACCTGTACCTACAATTTTTTCTTTGTTGTTCCCTCCAAACGTGATGTGTCCACCTTCCTTCTCGATTAAAAGACATCATGTCCCCTGTCATGTGTCATGAGCCGCTGCTCTCTAGATACCAATGATTATGTACAGTTGTAAGTGTAGCAACCCTGATAAAATAAATCAAAATAGATTAAAAGATTTAATAAATAAACGAAAGAGCTTGGAATAAAAAGAATTAAACCCTGATAAAAATAACGCCTCAGGAAAAGGCGCGACTTTACGAATAAGCGCCCTTGATCAAGGCGTGTTTTAAGAAGTGACGCCCACGCGTCATGGCGTCAAATCTCAGGCGACCAAAATAAGTAAAAAGGGTAACGCCCTTGACATAGACGCGGTTTAACAAGAAACGATGCATGCCAAGGCGTCAATTTAAATTCGACGCCGTTACCTAGGTCGTTAATTCAGTTCGAGTTTCGTTCGACCCAGGAGTCTATCCAGGGTAAGTTGATAACTATGAGAAAGAGTTCGAATGTAGTAATAACTCTAATATGGAAGTATTACTTCCAATCAAACACTAACCCTATTAGGATTCTAAGGATCCTATAAAAACCCTTGTCGATCGAACCCTAAAGCTATTTGGTCGATCTGCTGCTGCTATGGTACGTGAAGAACAGCGGTTCTTCTTCTTCCTTCTTTCCTATGTTGCATTCGATCAACTCATGAAGAATAACGATTCTTCATCTTTTTCTTCTATACAGGTTGAGAAGCTCCTGTGAAAGAACAAAGGTAATGTTCTTCTTTCTCCTCTGGATAGGTAAGGTGAAGAAACTAATATCAGTTTCTTCTTTTTTTTTTTCTGTAGGATCTACAGCAAATTGACAAAACGAAGAACGGGGGTTCTTCATCAAAACAAACTCTTCCTTCGTAAAGCCCTTCTCCTAACCTTATTACTGTTAGAAGCCACAAGCAGAGCATATACGGTTCATCTTCAGATCATCAGTTTATCATCATCAAGGTAGGATTTTCTCATGGAACGTAGCCCAAACTACCATATAACTATAGATAATTATCATCGGAAGTTCATGCATATAGTTTTTTTCATGCGTTCTGGTTATTTTCTACGGAATGTTTGAAAGAAACGACCCTAACAAGGGCGTTAATTTAAAAGACACGACCATGCCCAGGTCGTCAATTCCAGATTTGACGCCCTGCACATGGACGTTAATTCCTGTTAATTAATAAATAGCATGTTTAAAAAGTAATTATCAATGCAAACATGATCCTAAATTAATGCACGGTCAATTTCTTGTAATCCTGCTATTTTTCTGGTCCTGACTATATACCATGTTCCTGAAATATTCATTACCTCAAAATTTGTAAAATTGTGAATTCACGACCTTGACCAGGTCGTCTCTTGTTTAACTAACGCCCCGGACTAGGGCGCCTTTTTCCTGGTAACGCCCCTATCCAAGGCGCGTTTTCAACAAAATTACAGATTTTTAATATCCTGTAAAATAGCAATATTGGAAAGGACGACCTCTTTATATGTCGTCAAATTTAATATAAACGCCCCTGATTAAGGCGTTAATTTTACGAAAAATGACTTTACCAGAGTCGCTACTTTCTGCATTACTGATTTTTTTCGATTGCTGTTATCCGAGGGTTTCACTATATGTATATATATATATATATATAGGCACTATTACTCCACTCCGTGAGTATAGTCCCACGTTTCATGATATTTTATCGATCACCCTCAACTCTCATTGACATACAAGCTCTCCATTGGACATTCCGTTCTTTTGGACTAGCGAGTTAGTCATAGAGACCTCCGTAAGACTCCTCGTACCTTGGATTCCCTCAAGGTCGACTGAGCTGGTTGTACCCTAAAAATCCATTACACTATTGAATGCCATGTCACTCTAAAGAAACATGGTATACCGGCCCTTGTGATATGCAAAGAGTATATCATGAGAATTCTTAATGGGATGATGATATCATGCCATTTGTTGATATTCTTGTGGACCTCAATTCTATAATAAGAATGAGGGTATCTTGCCTTTGATGTACTGTTCATGTGGACCTCAATTCTATATAAAGAATGTCCATACTTGTTTGTCATGGTACCCAAGTTAAGGGAACCTAATTCCACCTAGTTTCATCGATCGTCGTGATTGTACCATTGTTATCGTCTATCTATGTCCAATGTCATATTTTTGGACTCCATTCTCTCAAAGTTATCCTACGTGTCTACAAGCTTAAATTGTTGAAATTCCATATTGGCTATATATATATATACAAGAGTGGATGTCAAATATACATGATAAATACCTGCGCATATAGGGCCCGATCTGGTCCTGGGAGGAGCACCCGAAAGTACTTGTGCCCATGGGAGTTGAATGATAAGGTATCTGGCATTATACCGAGTGCATGACTAGCTTGATTGGACATTCCACACAAATCTTGTACTTGACTTGTACTTGACTTGACATGAATTGCGTGACCTGAGAAAGGGTAATTACTTGCTTGCTTGATACATGATAGCCAAAGTTCTTGACATGACTTGCTAAAAAGTACTTGCTTGAATATCTTGTCATCTTTTTTCTTGAAAACTCATGACTAGTTCATCTTGCTGTCTTGCTTGATATATTCTCTATCTTGTCGTTTTATGCGAGCATGCATAACTATAGTGCATTCATGAAAGATGTAACTACTTAAACCCTTGCTAGTTCCTGAGATATAATTTCCTACTGAGCGTTCACTCACTCCGTGTTTGTCCCTTACTTTTCAGGTAATTCCGACGACGAGGGAAGTCAATCGGATGGGAATGGTCAAGAGTGAAAGAGCTAGAGCTTTTCCAAGTGTCATCTAGTCTTTTTTCCTATTTTCTTGAGTCCACTATGTACTTTTCCTTTTTAATTGAATAGAGTATTGGATTTGTAATAGTCTATCCATTATGAAATAAAGGATTGGGTTATCTTTCTATTTTGCGCATCTCTGTTTTGGTGTCGAATACACTACTACTCTGATTGATATGATTGATATAAACTCGTCGCGCATATCCGAGTATCTTCCGCGCTCGGGGCGTGACAGTTTTTGTGGTATCAGAGCCTAGGGTATTCAATTCCTAGGAAAACCCAAGTCCAAGGATATGTTCAAACCTTTAACCAGTGAGATTGGGTAGAACCAAGGGTTAAAGTTAACATAGAATGCTAGTCTTTAAGATACAAATCACGTATTAATCTAGTTATTATAATTGTAGGATAATGGCTGCCGAACGTGCTCAATGGCGCAACATGCAGCGTACCCTGCAAGGCATGACTCAAGTGCTGCAACAAGTAGCACAAGGAGGTGGACAACGAGCAGGAAGTCTCCACCAGACTTTCAAGAACATGAACCCACCCAAGTTTACGGGTTCTACTGATCCAGTTGACGCTGAACACTGGATCAGGGAAATAGAACGTATATTCCGTGTTATGCAATGCACGGATCAAGATAAGGTCTTATTAGCCACTTTCCAGTTAGAAAGGGATGCTAGATGCTGGTGGGAATCAATAGAGGCTACTCTCGATCAAGACCAAGTCACGTGGGAGGAATTCGTTGAACACTTCAACGCGAAATATTTCTCAGATCGAGTTCAGGAAAAGAAGGCTGCAGAATTTGCTGCACTGAAGCAACGATCTTTGTCCGAGGCCGAGTATGAAGCTCAGTTCTCCAGGTTGTCTAGATATGCTAAGCATTTGATTAGCACGGAGAAGATGAAGGCCCGTAGATTTCTTAATGGGCTTAGGCCCCACTATATTACTCAGCTGGCGCCGATGGATATCCAAGTTTATTCCGAAATCGTGCGCCGAGCTCAATTATTAGAAGATGCCACGGAACTATCTGATAGGATTCGTGGTAAGGATAAGAAGGAACAAGTTACAGGTTCGGGGTCCTTTAAACCTAACTTCAAGAAAAGTCCTAGCAATGGAGGAGCATCCTCACAAAACCAAAAGTTCAAGAAGACCAAGCCCTTCTCTATCACCACCACCTCTCCAAATACAGTGTGCAAACATTGTGATAAAGCGGGTCATAGAGCAGAAGAATGCTGGAGGAAACTAGGAGCATGTCTCCATTGTGGGAGTCGTGAGCATCGGATTCCCGATTGCCCATTACTTAACGACCAAGCCGTTGACGGGAAGCGCCCAGTAACCAAGAATGCTCGTCTTCATGCAATCAAGGAGACCGAGCAAGTAGAAGGAGGCGGCTTAGTGGAAGGTATATTGAAAGTTTGTTCCAGGAATGCATATGTCTTAATTGATACTGGTGCATCACATTCTATTGTTTCTAAAAAGTTTGCTGACCCATTATCCCTAGAACCGGAATGGATAAAGTTAGTCTTGTCTACTCCTCTGGATGATGAGACTGATATTACACATCATTACCAAAACTGCGAGGTATTGATTCATGGTCAAAATCTCCCTATTGATCTCATATGTTTAGATCTGAAAGAGTATGATGTTATACTAGGGGCTGATTGGTTATCCAAGTATCAGGCAACGGTTGATTGCCGCAATAGTAAGGTTACATTCAAGGAATTTCCAGAACTAATATTTACTAGCCCCAAGAGTCGGAGCAAATCCCCTCTTATTTCAGCTCTCCGAGCTAGCAAGCTCATTAGGAAAGGATGTACATCTTTCCTTGCCTTTGTCACAGTTAAAGAAGCTAAGGAAGTTAAGCTAGAAGACATTCCAGTAGTACAAGAATTCCAGGACGTATTTCTGGAAGATTTGCCGGGATTACCCCCGCAAAGAGAAGTGGCCTTCACCATCGACTTAGTCCCTGGTGCTGGTCCGATTTCAAAGGCACCTTATAGGATGTCACCTGCTGAACTCAAGGAATTAAAGGAGCAATTGATGGAACTCATTAAGAAAGGATTCATTAGACCAAGTACTTCCCCGTGGGGAGCGCCTGTGTTATTTGTGAAGAAGAAAGACGGATCCATGAGGTTATACGTCGACTATCGACAATTGAATCATCTCACTATCAAGAACAAGTATCCACTGCCGAGAATCGATGAATTGTTTGATCAAATTTCAGGATCCATGTACTTTTCCAAAATTGATCTTAGGTCCGGATATCACCAACTAAGAATCAAGGACGAGGATATTCATAAAACCGTATTCAGAAGCAGGTATGGCCATTATGAATTTGTTGTTATACCTTTCGGACTAACGAATGCCCCTGCTGCCTTTATGCAGTTAATGAATAGTATATTCAGGCCTTATTTGGATCAATTCGTAGTGGTCTTTATTGATGATATATTGATTTATTCCAAGGCCAAGGAAGAGCATGAGGAACATTTGAGGATTGCATTACAAATATTGAGGACAAATCAATTATATGCAAAACTTAGCAAGTGTGAATTCTGGCTTGAAGAAGTGACTTTTCTCGGACATGTTATATCAAAGGATGGCTTGTCTGTAGACCCATCAAAGGTTGAAGCTGTAAGGAACTGGGAAAGACCAACTAATGCTAGCGAGATCCAAAGTTTCTTAGGTCTTGCCGGCTATTACAGGCGATTCATCAAGGATTTCTCTAAAATCGCTGTGCCACTTACAAGGTTAACTCGCAAGGAGATCCGTTATGAATGGGATGAGGAATGTGAGAGAAGTTTCCAAAATCTCAAGGATCATCTTACTACAGCTCCTATCTTAGCATTGCCAATTGAAGGAGAAACGTTCGAGGTATACACTGATGCTTCTGGCATTGGCCTCGGGTGTGTTCTAATGCAACAAGGGAAGGTTATAGCCTACTCTTCTCGTCAATTAAAGAAGCATGAAGAGAACTACCCCGTCCATGACTTAGAATTGGCCGCGGTAGTATTTGTACTAAAAATATGGAGACATTATCTTTATGGAGTACAGTTTACTGTATACTCTGATCACAAGAGTCTCAAATATCTTTTCTCACAGAAGGAACTAAATATGAGGCAAAGACGATGGCTGGAATATCTCAAGGACTTCGACTTCAATATACAATATCATCCCGGAAAGGGTAATCATGTAGCAGATGCCCTTAGTCGAAAGCCGAGAGCACTGTTAGCCAATTGTCTGATTCAAGAATGGAAATTGCTAGAACAATTCTCTGAACTCAATATAAGCATGGACACGAACCCTAGATGTGTCACATTATCTCATGTAAGCATACAGTCAGATTTATTGTCTGAAATACAAGCACTTCAGAATGATGATCCTACATTAGTAGAAATCAAGGGCAGATTAGAAGGACCATCGGATTTCCAATTAGCTTCTGATGGAAGATTAATGTTCAAGAATAGAACTTGTATACCGGACTGCCCAGAATTGAAAAAGAAGATCTTAGATGAAGCTCACAGATCAAGATATACGATTCATCCTGGATCTACCAAGATGTACCAAGATGTGAAAGGAAATTTTTGGTGGCCCAACATGAAAAGAGAAATAGCGGACTATGTATCACGCTGTCTCACATGCCAACAAGTCAAGGCGGAACACCAAAAGCCTGCTGGAAAGCTACATCCTCTAGATATCCCTAAATGGAAGTGGGAGGATATTGGTATGGATTTCATCATGGGTTTATCTAAATCAAAAAGAGGACATGATGGAATATGGGTTATCATTGACCGATTGACCAAATCCGCGCATTTCTTGCCAATCAAGAGTCGATGGTCAGTTGATGTCCTAGCTGCACTATACATCAAGGAAATAGTCAGATTACATGGTATTCCTGTTTCAATCGTGTCTGACCGAGATCCCCGATTTACTTCTCATTTTTGGAAAGGACTACAACATTCGTTGGGGACGAGACTTAATTTTAGTACAGCCTTTCATCCTCAAACGGATGGTCAGACCGAGAGAACAAATCAAGTAGTTGAAGATATGCTTAGAGCATGCATCACTGATTTTTATGGAAACTGGCATGATCATTTGTCTCTGGTCGAATTTGCATACAATAATAGCTACCAAGCTAGTATACAAATGGCACCTTTCGAAGCTTTATACGGAAGGAGTTGTCGATCACCCTTGTGCTGGAATGAAGTTGGAGAGAAACAACTGTTAGGTCCAGACATGGTAAGGGATACAACTGAGAAGATACGAGTAATCAGGGAAAGATTGCAAGTAGCTCAGACAAGGCAAAAGGCTTATGCCGACACAAGAAGAAGAGATCTCGAATTCCAAATTAGAGATCATGTATTTCTCAAGATATCGCCTGGACGTGGAATACGAAGATTTGGTGTTAAAGGCAAGCTTACACCGAGATTTATCGGACCTTTTGAGATACTAGAAAGAGTTGGCGAGGTTGCTTATCGCATCGCATTGTCACCTCAACTGTCCGAAGTACATGATGTGTTCCACATATCTATGTTGAAGAAGTATGTACATGACCCATCACATATTATTGAATATGGAGACCTAGTGATCCAGAAAGATTTCACGTATGAACAGAAGCCTATGAAGATCTTAGATCGAGAAGTACGTGTCCTAAGAAATAAGGTTATTCCCATGCTAAAAGTACAATGGAATAAGAATTCAGAACAAGAAGCTACATGGGAGACCGAGGAATCTATGCGGAAATAATTTCTAGACTTTTTAGAAGGTATATACTCTACACTCTCCATATGTGAATATATATGCTATGGAATTTGGGGACCAAATTCTTTTTAAGTGGGGGAGGGTGTAGCAACCCTGATAAAATAAAAAGGAATAAATAAATCAAAATAGATTAAAAGATTTAATAAATAAACGAAAGAGCTTGGAATAAAAAGAATTAAACCCTGATAAAAATAACGCCTCAGGAAAAGGCGCGACTTTACGAATAAGCGCCCTTGATCAAGGCGTGTTTTAAGAAGTGACGCCCACGCGTCATGGCGTCAAATCTCAGGCGACCAAAATAAGTAAAAAGGGTAACGCCCTTGACATAGACGCGGTTTAACAAGAAACGACGCATGCCAAGGCGTCAATTTAAATTCGACGCCGTTACCTAGGTCGTTAATTCAGTTCAAGTTTCGTTCGACCCAGGAGTCTATCCAGGGTAAGTTGATAACTATGAGAAAGAGTTCGAATGTAGTAATAACTCTAATATGGAAGTATTACTTCCAATCAAACACTAACCCTATTAGGATTCTAAGGATCCTATAAAAACCCTTGCCGATCGAACCCTAAAGTTATTTGGTCGATCTGCTGCTGCTACGGTACGTGAAGAACAGCGGTTCTTCTTCTTCCTTCTTTCCTATGTTGCATTCGATCAACTCATGAAGAATAACGATTCTTCATCTTTTTCTTCTATACAGGTTGAGAAGCTCCTGTGAAAGAACAAAGGTAATGTTCTTCTTTCTCCTCTGGATAGGTAAGGTGAAGAAACTAATATCAGTTTCTTCTTTTTTTTTCTGTAGGATCTACAGCAAATTGACAAAACGAAGAACGGGGGTTCTTCATCAAAACAAACTCTTCCTTCGTAAAGCCCTTCTCCTGACCTTATTACTGTTAGAAGCCACAAGCAGAGCATATACGGTTCATCTTCAGATCATCAGTTTATCATCATCAAGGTAGGATTTTCTCATGGAACGTAGCCCAAACTACCATATAACTATAGATAATTATCATCGGAAGTTCATGCATATAGTTTTTTTCATGCGTTCTGGTTATTTTCTACGGAATGTTTGAAAGAAACGACCCTAACAAGGGCGTTAATTTAAAAGACACGACCATGCCCAGGTCGTCAATTCCAGATTTGACGCCCTGCACATGGACGTTAATTCCTGTTAATTAATAAATAGCATGTTTAAAAAGTAATTATCAATGCAAACATGATCCTAAATTAATGCACGGTCAATTTCTTGTAATCCTGCTATTTTTCTGGTCCTGACTATATACCATGTTCCTGAAATATTCATTACCTCGAAATTTGTAAAATTGTGAATTCACGACCTTGACCAGGTCGTCTCTTGTTTAACTAACGCCCCGGACTATGGCACCTTTTTCCTGGTAACGCCCCTATCCAAGGCGCGTTTTCAACAAAATTACAGATTTTTAATATCCTGTAAAATAGCAATATTGGAAAGGATGACCTCTTTATATGTCGTCAAATTTAATATAAACGCCCCTGATTAAGGCGTTAATTTTACGAAAAATGACTTTACCAGAGTCGCTACTTTCTACATTACTGATTTTTTTCGATTGCTGTTATCCGAGGGTTTCACTATATGTATATATATATATATATATATATATATAGGCACTATTACTCCACTCCGTGAGTATAGTCCCACGTTTCATGATGTTTTATCGATCACCCTCAACTCTCATTGACATACAAGCTCTCCATTGGACATTCCGTTCCTTTGGACTAGCGAGTTAGTCATAGAGACCTCCGTAAGACTCCTCGTACCTTGGATTCCCTCAAGGTCGACTGAGCTGGTTGTACCCTAAAAACCCATTACACTATTGAATGCCATGTCACTCTAAAGAAACATGGTATACCGGCCCTTGTGATATGCAAAGAGTATATCATGAGAATTCTTAATGGGATGATGATATCATGCCATTTGTTGATGTTCTTGTGGACCTCAATTCTATAATAAGAATGAGGGTATCTTGCCTTTGATGTACTGTTCATGTGGACCTTAATTCTATATAAAGAATGTCCATACTTGTTTGTCATGGTACCCAAGTTAAGGGAACCTAATTCCACCTAGTTTCATCGATCGTCGTGATTGTACCGTTGTTATCGTCTATCTATGTCCAATGTCATATTTTTGGACTCCATTCTCTCAAAGTTATCCTACGTGTCTACAAGCTTAAATTGTTGAAATTCCATATTGGCTATATATATATATATACAAGAGTGGATGTCAAATATACATGATAAATGCCTGCGCATATAGGGCCCGATCTGGTCCTGGGAGGAGCACCCGAAAGTACTTGTGCCCATGGGAGTTGAATGATAAGGTATCTGGCATTATACCGAGTGCATGACTAGCTTGATTGGACATTCCACACAAATCTTGTACTTGACTTGTACTTGACTTGACATGAATTGCGTGACCCGAGAAAGGGTAATTACTTACTTGCTTGATACATGATAGTCAAAGTTCTTGACATGACTTGCTAAAAAGTACTTGCTTGAATATCTTGTCATCTTTTTTCTTGAAAACTCATGACTAGTTCATCTTGCTGTCTTGCTTGATAAATTCTCTATCTTGTCGTTTTATGCGAGCATGCATAGCTATAGTGCATTCATGAAAGATGTAACTACTTAAACCCTTGCTAGTTCCTGAGATATAATTTCCTACTGAGCGTTCGCTCACTCCGTGTTTGTCCCTTACTTTTCAGGTAATTCCGACGACGAGGGAAGTCAATCGGATGGGAATGGTCAAGAGTGAAAGAGCTAGAGCTTTTCCAAGTGTCATCTAGTCTTTTTTCCTATTTTCTTGAGTCCACTATGTACTTTTCCTTTTTAATTGAATAGAGTATTGGATTTGTAATAGTCTATCCATTATGAAATAAAGGATTGGGTTATCTTTCTATTTTGTGCATCTCTATTTTGGTGTCGAATACACTACTACTCTGATTGACATGATTGATATAAACTCGTCGCGCATATCCGAGTATCTTCCGCGCTCGGGGCGTGACAGTAAGACACTCCTGCACATGGAATCAAGTGACGTTGTTTGGAACCCAAGAACAATTGGGTCCCCATAATTTTTTCATCTGATCAAGGCAAGATAACATTGACTTAGAAATCCAGACCTTTTTCACCTTTAGAATGGCTTTGCTTGTTTGGTTATTTTGATTCTTCCTTTCTTGGTTCATGTCCTTTTTCTCCTTTTTAACCTTTTGATCTTTAGAGGTTTTGTACGTGCCAAAAAAGGATTGCTTCCTAGTCCATGTGTTCCAATTGCTTGGGTTATTGTAGTGATAGAAGGTGTCATAAGGCCTAGGGTATGTGAATTTGGCAAACATGGGATGAAATGACTCATAACTACCCATGGGAGACGGAGGTGTCGACCTGTGAAGGGGGAAGTGTCGACCTGTCTCGTACCCAGACTCCCCATAACAGTTTCTGTTTCTCTGGAGTGTCGACCTGTGAAGGGGGAAGCGTCGACATGTCTGCCATTCAGCTCTCCTTTAACTAGATGGAGATGGAGCCATCCCTCCTTGTACTACAGAATGGAGATGGAGGGCTTGCTGGACGAATGTGGATGGTCTTCTTCTTCTTCCACGTTCAGCTCCTCTCTAGTAAGCTTCTTGGAAGAGGAAGTTCTGCTCTCCTACATCCACGATCGTTGCTCAACACCTAGAGAAACTCAATCCGGTTTGCACGCACGCTCCTCCTCCAAGTAGCCTTGGCCTCATCATCTCCCTTCTTTTTTGAATGCCCTTTTTGGCCTTTTTGTCATGCTACATTTCACCCCATCCAGAGCGCGTGCCTGGCACAAGGCAGATGCGCTGATTCCGTGGTCCCCACCAGGCCTTAGGGTTTATCTTGCCTTCTAGAACCCTCACCTTGCCAACAACCTACGAACCAATCATAGAGCACTTGTCCCAATCGTTGCTACCTCGGATCCAGAGCCGTTGGGTCCATAAAGATGAGATCCAAGACCCATTAGAGCTGAAGCCAGAAGGATCCATCGTGCTGAAGAAGAAGCTTTGAGAGGTGTCGACACTTCCATCAAGAAGTGTCGACTCTTCTGAGTCAGACTGAATTGTTTCTTCAACGGTTGTCCTTATGGTGTCGACACTTCTGATAGAAGTGTCGACACTTATGGGCTTCCAGAACCAATTCCTTCAAGGCTTCATGTTAGAAGTGTTGACACTTCTGTCCCTTCCAAGGTATTTAATCTTGTGCTGATTGAAGGAGGTTTACCTATCTTACACACAAGAAAAGCTTGATTAGATATCACAATTGTAACAATAAGTCATGGTGTGTTATCACCAAAACTTGGGGGCACAACATGATCCTCAGCTCCATGGCGTCCCTAGAAGAATCATCATCTGGACGATGCCACAGTTCCTCCTCTAGCTCCACTATTCTAGCCTCCCTCTGCGCGGCATGGGCAAGTGCCTCTTGCGTCTCTTTTGCCTGCCAGATATATCGTCTTAGATATGTGGCGAGGCCTGAACAAGGAAAATTTAATGGTGAAACTCTCACCTGTATAGAGAGCATTCCTTCTGCCTCTGCGGCACGTTGCGTCGCACGAGCAAGTTGCTCGTGAAGCAAATCAAGCTCTGAGGTAGGGATCTATAAGCTTAAAGATGCGCCATCTGCTCCCATCACTGATGAGGCTGCGTCGATCTGGGTGTGCTATAACAACATGTGGTGATAATTAATGGCTGAGCACCATGAATCTAGGGTCATGATTAAGAGCATGCATTATATATACACTTACTGAGGCACTTAAGGCTCCACGGGTGTCACCCAACTGTTGCTTCGTGTCTGCCAAGCGAGGTCTCAAGTTCGCTATCATGGTATCACGGGCATCCTACAGTCATGTTATAGAAGTCAACATTTCCACAAAAAAAATAACTAAGAACATAAAAACATAAAAAACATAACACAAAAAAGAAGAAAAGAGAATAAAAGGAGATCTACCTCCACAAGTCCCCCGAGTTGGAGTCGCTCTGCATATATTGCCTTATAGAGGCGGATATAGTCCTAACTATCCTGCGCCTGTGATTCCACGATCGTGCCATCCCGTTGCCAATCTTCATACTATTCGGGGAACCACACACGCCAATCAATGCAAGTTGTCGGCACGCACGTCTTTCTCCCAACGCGAGGTGGCACAGTCGTATCTACCCATTCCTGGGCCAGCCCTAGGGTCCTCATAACCAATCGTAGTTGAAGCAACTCGATTTCATTCAGGCAGTGGATCCAAAGGTCTCATCCGAACCGGGCACGGCTTGTTATAACCCACGGCTGGTCGACATCGACCATACCTGAGTAGGGCCTCCAGTTCACCTAGGTTAGGTTGTACATATCCTTTTAGCTAGTCAAAAAAAAAAGAAAAAAAAAGAGGAAATAAAAAAAGAGAAAAAAGAATCCTACCATCGCTGTAGAGAACTCCTGCAGCTCACGTCTTAACACCATCAGTTGGTAGGATAGAGGTGATGTGCTCATGATGGGTTGCCACCATCTAGCTAACGGCACCGTCACTGGTCGCCAATGTCGAGATCTCCCCATCGGAAGGTAATAGTAGCTCCATAGCTGCATTATCATATACCATCAGTGCCTTAAGTGGACTATTGTAAAAATAAATAAAAAACCAAATAAATAAAAAATATAAAAATATAAAAACAAAATAAAAACAAAATAAAAACAAAAATATCTGGATGAACGGTGTGAAGCCACTCACAGTCACCTCACAGTATGTCCCTTGGGACAGACCTATAAACAGATGTGCCAGCACGGCGGCTCCCCAGGCATACTGCCCCACTCTCTCAAGGTCTACTAGGAGCTCTAGGAAGCGATAGTGGATGTTGTCTCCCTTTGAGCTCAGTAACAATCTTCCCAGTAAAAAGAGGAGAAATCTCCTCAAATCCATGTTGGACCTCTCTCAATTGTCAGCATCTACGTAGTACACAGCACGACACCCTCTTTCAGTCCTCTCCATGAATTCTTGCAAGGACACATCATCACGTGGACGAGTGTCAGTAAGCCCTAACGCCTCCATGATGGATGCCCTGGCTACTGACCTGTTCTTTCGACCATCTAGGTCCAACCCTAATAGTTTCTGAGCACCTTCTCGGTAATCCGCGTAGGTGACACCAGTCACTACCTCGCCATCCACCTTGAGGCTTGTGATTCGGACCACATCTTCCAGGCTGGGCACCATGTGCCCCCAAGGCATCAAGAACGCCTGACTCACCGGGTCCCATCTTTCGCGCAATGTTTGGATGAGGACGAGGTCGAGCTTGATTAGCTCGATCCGCAGAAAGGCCCCAAACCCCATCACGTCTAGCCTGGCCTTCTAAAAGTCCAGAAGACCCCGATATGCGGCAACCACTAGCTCCTAGGAAATGTGCGATCTCATCATGCTCTGCACATACACAAGAAGTGAGAAAGGGGAGCTTTGCCAAGGAAGAAAAAGGAAGAAAGGATGAGAGAAGGGACGAGAAGGTTCATCTTACGAGTTATGATTGGGTCATCTCACTGAGGTGCCCTTCAATCTCTGAGAGTTTTCTGGAACAGCTACCAGACCTACTCCTCTTCGAGAAGTGGGAAGACTCACCTTCCGCCCTGAAGCTGGATTCACCCTCCATCCTAAAAATTGAGCAACTCTCACTACCCCCTTCTTACAAACTTTCACTCTTCAAATCAACTCTCACGACTCTGGTGCTCCCAAGTCGAGTGAAAGGGGAAGTATTTATAGGAATGGAAGAGGCTCGAGCCAAGGCTATCGCCATTACCTCATAGTCCTCGTAATAGGACGCCTCCCTTGCCGCCCCATGTGTCACTTCACCGTTTGTATAAGGTAATTGATTGGGGCAGTATGATATGACGACTTGCTCCCTACGCAGTCTAGGGGTGGCTTGTCGTATTTTAAATAATTTTGAAAAAAAAGAAAATAAAAAAAGGATGCTTCTATCGAGAGGTTTGAAATCTCGCATCGAAGTAGAGCTGAAAGTCGTCATTGTTGACTCCGACGCAGGATTCCCGTAGAAAAAGAAAGTGATGTTTGTCGGGAGGTTTGAAATGTCGCACAAGAATGGAGCTCAAAGTCATCATTGCTGAAGATTCCCGTAGAAAATGAAGGGATGTGTTTGTCGAAAGTTTTGAAATCTCACATCGGAGTGAAGCTAAAAGTCATCATTGCCGACTCCGACGCAAGATTCCCACAGAAAAGGAAGGGATGTGTTTGTTGGAAGGTTCGAAATCTTGCATTGAAATGCAGCCAAAACTCATCATTGCTGGCTTCGTCGGCAAATTCCTGTGGAAAAGAATGATCGTAGTGAGACACGATTCCCTGTTTTAGGGCAGGGTCTCGTCAAACGCATCACATGGGAATAGTCTTAAGGAGAAGAAGCGTAGGGGAGAAGGAACTGGAAACTAAAGCATCCCATATAAATTGCCATAGACATCATAAGAGAGGGGGCGATTGTATAATCATCTCTCTAACTCTCGCCTCCGCCCCCGGGGTATTCTCTTAGTCCACCCTCTCCTCTCCCCTAAGATGAGGGTCCCTAGGAGGGCCTTCTGGAGCTCGGCAAGGTAGTACTCTCCTCGCCCTGCAATCCCCCTTAGCCCTAGCTCCTCGTTGATGCTCTGTCGAGGCGACAAAGGAGCTATTTACAGAGAGGTAGCTAGACTGATGAAGGCGCGCCCCGCGCATCCGTGTCTTCTGGTGGCGTTCCTCACTATCTTTCAGCTTCTGTTCGGCAACCCAAAGGCCTAGTCGAAGTCCCATCACTTGGGCCTCTAGGGCTTTCCTTGAATACCAATCTCACTGTCGCTCTGTTCTCCTTTCCCATTTCCCCCTTTTCCTTCCACCACGGCTCGGTCTGCCACGTTCCATAGATCAAGGACAGGGGAGGAAGAAGCAAGGTGAGCAAATTTAGGCAAGAAGAAAGGTCAGTCGAGGGCAAAATGAGGTAGAAGAGGGGCCACCCTCCGGCCCTTGGTGATTTAAGTTTGAATTCAATGAATAGAATGCATCTTCGCGCTTAGATATTTCCACACTCAAAACCTAAAAAAAAACAAAAAAAATAAAAAAAAACGTCCATGGGCAATAAGGCTCCGCTTTATTTCTTGACAACAACAAAAGGACTACATCAGGGGTTTGGGCACTCTAGGCCTCAACTTCCTCAACTCAGTTACAGAAGTTCTCCACAACTCTCGGTCTTCCTTTATATGCACCATCGCCTTCCGTGGAATGCTTATCTTCCACGATGCTTTGATCGTCTTCACGGCCTGGGCATCACCATCCATGCGCAGCTCCCTTTTCTGAATTAAAGGAAAGTTAGAGAACGTCGGAAAAGAATGGCGAGGGAGGCCAATTTGATAATGACACCGATGCGCGTTATAAATAATAAATTCTGTTGCACCGATGAGTTGGAGTTCCGCATCAGGAGCAGATTTCGTGAGAAGCTCATGTGAGAATAAGCATGCCGGTGTATAAGTAAACAGATTTTGCGCCATAGTGCCAAAATGAGCCCGCCAATCTCCACATGCCTTCAATTGAGGCATGTGATTGGTCACGTTCCCGCCAAAGCCCAATATATCGGCCATGTAAGGGGGGGCTTTGTTGGAAAATCCTCGAGGGAGTCTGCGCTCCCTCATGATGGTTGAATTTGAAATGAAGATCAATCCAACATTTGAGAAGAAGCATGCACCCATAAAGAGGTTGGCCCATGCTGGAAGCCGTGAGACCATTGTAAAGATAGGCGAGGATGGCTGGCCCCACTCTTTTGCCCCCCCAAAGTCCACAAATCGCGCCCAATTGACTTTCCTCTACGTACGATGTTGTTAGTGCAATAGGAGGGCTCCCGCCAAGCAAATAGTAAACCCCTTCATGAGTCCCTCCAGATATGCATCATCTGTCGTTTCTGCTAGGGCGGTCATAGTCCATTTCGTAAGTTTTTGCAGGTTGATTCCCCTTTGGGTCTGGACGCTCTTGATGGCTCCGGAAGGCATAAAACTTCTGAGAATTTCTTCGGAGGTGATCTTTTGCAACATGGGCAGGATCTTTATCTTGTTATCTTTTCTAAATCTTTTGAGACCAAGTAGGAGTTCCGTCTCCTCAAGAAGGATGGTCGATTCGAAAGTGAAAAAATTAAAAGTATGGATTTGAGGATGCCAAACCTCCATTAATGCACCCATAGCCGCCCAATCCATATAGATCTTGTTGTAATGCTTGGCATGAATCAAGAGCCCTTGAAGGTGCCATTTTGTGACAATAGCCCTCATACCGATAGTGATGTTGGAAGTGAGCTTTGAAAGCCAGGACAGTTTGGAGAATCTTTGCGAACCCAGAAAGAGGGTGTATGGCTGAAACAAAAGAGCCAAGTGAATTAATGCATAAAAGAGGTTAAAAGAAAGAAAAAAGTACCAACTCACCGTTCGCGAAGAAATCCTCTCGCTCAAGTGACCCTCGATATCGCTGAGCCTCTTAATGCCATTGTCCGGCCTACTTCTCTTAACGGGACGGGAGAATTCACCTTCCATTTATCATGGACTCGAACTTCCTTTCTCCTTCAAAAGATTCAACACCCTAAACCACTCCTTATGCCATTCCCTAGGCCAAAGGGGCGGATACTTATAGGAAGGAAGGGAATAAAAAATAATAAAAAAATGTTGATGCGGGGTCGCCATGATGGACTTTGTTCTATCTTTTTGTGATGTTCTTGTGTGATGGAATGATTATGTCTTGCTATGTTCGCTTTTGAGTGCAAAGAAAAGGAAAAGAAAAAAAATAAAAAAGGGAAAAGGAAACCAAAAAAAGAAAGAAAAAACTAGTATAGAGAGAGAGAGAGAGAGAAACAAAATAGAAAAAAATAAGAATAAAAAGAAACAAACAAACAAAAAACAAACAAACAAAACAAAACAAAAAAATCAAGAACAAAAAAGTGGGGGTTAAAAAAAAATAAAATAAAAAAGCAACTGGATCACCACATAACACATCATGCATAACTAGAATGTGCCGAGGACCTTATAGCCTTACTGAATCTAGAATTTGAGTTACCCCTTTAAACAGTGACAATTTTAGAGGAATTTGGTCGAATGGACAGGCCGTTAAGTTGTGGTAGTTTGGGGAAGACGGTTCCGTTTGGTGAGTCAGTTCATGGATAAATGAGCTCTGCCCAGTATCAGTTCACGGGATTGGTATCCCGACCCATCCTTCACAGCTTAACAATATTATGCTTGGCTACTTTCTACTGTTATGATCTTGATATCATTATGGAAAATCATTCACTTGATTCGATTGTGAGAGCCACTATACTTAAGTTTCTAATCCAATATGAGATATTCCATTCCGAATCAAGTACTAAGTCTCACCGAGACTATCCTGAGCTGTTTTGCTGAAAGAGACCATTGTTTGGATTTATCATCAACTATTCTGTCACTTTTACTCCACTGGACCCACCTTGGCCGTATCATCTCGCTCCACATTGGCTGGTAATCGCCCCCCAATGGTGAAACATGTAGGTTCATGACCACAGGAACTTCCACGCACGGAAGTTGGTCCCTTTTCTTAGTCGTGCCCTAGCGCACATTATTTCCTTTCCTTGTTTGTTTACCATCCAAACAATTGTTTATTTCAGAGGACCGTCCTTAGGGTTGCTTTCTTGAGACTCGGGAAAAATTCCAATCAGAAAATGTTGAGAGCGTGTCTCATCACACCTTGGCATCTACTTTTCAGTCCATTCTCATACTTCACTCCATTCTGCTACGTATCATTACCCTACAAAGCAGACGCTAAGGCGGGGCAGCTATAGACACGCCATCTTTGATATTTTCGCGGGTATATTTCATATTACACCGTGATGCCCCAAAGTGGCTTACACTTTCTACTTATTGGAGTAATTTTTGTAATTCCGGTTGCGTAAAAAAATGAAAACATGTCAAAAAAAGGAAATCAATACAAATCTTAATATATATATACATATATAGTTATGTTTATATAAATAATATACTTTATTTTTTTAGTGATTTTATTTTCACATAAAATATAAAATACAAAAAAAAGAAACAACATAATATATACTTATAGTTGTGTTTTTAAATAAAACAAACAAAAACTATATATATATATATAAACATAAACCAACAAAAAAAATAAATAACTATCATAATACCTACCCCACACCCCATTTCTTTGTGCATCTTGTCTCCCAATAATTCTCTCTCTTTCTCACACGCACTCACCTCCCTCTCTCCCCAATAATTCCCCTCTAATCATCTAATCTCTTTTCTCCCTCACTCCCTATCTCTCACGTAACCCACTCTCCCACCTTACTCTCATTCTCTCCACACCTCCCATTCCCTTCTCTCAACTCCAAAAATCCCAGAACCCACTGCAGCCCACTCTCATCCTCTCCTCACTGCCATCTCCCCGATATCCCCTTCGATACTCCCATTCTCTCCACAACTCCATCATTCGTTCTCTCTTGACCTCCTCTCCAACTCCTCTCCAACTCCTCTCCACTCAACTCCTCTCCAACTCCTCCGGCCACCCTCCAACCACACCGTCGCCACCCTCTCCATCTCCCTCACTCTCCCTTCCTCACCGTTGCCACCTCCGCTCCCCACCTTCCGAGAGCCCACCGCCGCCGGCGACCACCTCACCCACTCCTTCTCTCACCGGCGACCCCTCTCCCCTCTCACTCCCTTCACTCATACAGCCCACCGTCGACGCCGTCGTCGTCCTCCACCCGTCTCACCCTCTGCCCCTCTCACGCCGGCGACCTCACCTCCGACCACCTCAGCCACGTCGCCGCCGGTGACCCATCTCCCTCTCACCTCTTCACCGCACCGTCTTCACCTGCTAGCTCCTCCGTCTACCGGCTCTCCCCAACCGCTTCCTCTCTTCTAGTCTCTCACCGCCAGCCACCCTTCTCTCTAACCCTCTCCACACACTCACATCTCTCCACCTCGGCACACCGGTAGCAGTGGCAGCCTCTCCCTCTCACCATCTTTCCTCTACACAACCCACTCCACTTCACACCTCCAGCCCCTCTCACCCTCGGCGGCCGAACCCCCATCGCACCCATCTCTCCCTCTCTCTCTCTCTAACCCACGTCGCCCTCCTTCTCTCTCTAACTCACACAATCAACTTCACATCTCATCACACCCTCCCAACTCACTCCTTCGGACGTACACACTCTCCTACTCTTTCTCCCTCTACCCACCTCCTCACTCACCGTGCCTCTCTCACCCGCTCTCTCTCTAGACCACACCCTCCTCACTACCCCGTCTCACCGCCCCTCACCACCGTCGACGTCGCCTTCCCTTCCCCCACACTCTTCCCCTCACTGCACCTCGTCCCTGAGCCCTCCCTCCACGTTGCCTCGCTCCTCACCGTGGTCACGTCCGCCGCCGGCCACCTCCCCATCGTCAACCTCCCATCCCCCCATGCTCATGCATGTGTCTCTTCTGCAGCCACCATAGACTCCTCACTCCCCCCTCCTTCTACACACACTCCCTCACACCTCCCCCCTCAATGCATCACCACCGCAAGAACCCCCCTCACCCACCGTGTTTCTTCCTCTCTTCCCCACGGCACTCTCCTCATGCCCAGCATCACCGACAGCCACCTCCACCCCCTCTCGTCTCTCTTCTCACTTCCCTCCCCTGCTAACACACAGCTGCGAACCCCCTCACTCCATCTCATTCCCCCCTTGGTAACCTTTTCACCCTTTCTCTCTTTTCTCTCCGGCTGCCACAAGCCTCCTCGCCGCCGTGACCCTCCACTCCACCGGCCATCTCCCTCACCCGGTCCCTCCCTCTCTTACCACGTCTTCCCACGGCCGCTCTCCCCCATGAGCACCACCCCTCTGTGTCTAGCTCTTTCTCCATACACTTACACCCTCCCGCGACACCCCCGTCGCTGGCCTCCACTCTCTCCCTCCGGCCAACTCCCTCTCCCTCCAGTTGCCATCCACTCCCGCCGCTGCCGTCCCTCCTCAGCCACTCCCCCCACTGCACCCTCACCAAGCCACCGTCCCACTCCCCCATGCCACCGTCGCCCACCATCGTCCACCTCGTCGCCGGCCACCTCGTCCATCTCGCCAGCCACCTCACCGGCCACCGTCATCCGCACCGCTACCATGCGCACGCCCCCCCTTTCTCTCACGGTCTCTCTCTAACTCTCTCTTCCTCTCTCTCACTCCCTCTCTCTCTTGCTCCCACGATATATATCTCTCTCTCTGCCCCATGATCTCTCTCTCTCTCTATCTCTCACGGTCTCTCTCCCTATGTCTCTTTCTCTCCCCTTCTCTCACACGATCTCTCTCTTCTCGCCCTCTCTCTTTCTCTCTCTGTGCACACATGTTAACATAAATATATATTTCTATTATTAAATCCCACCCCATCCCATCTCTCTCTTCCTCTCTCTCCCCATCGCATCTCCCTTTCTCTCTCTTCTCTCCATCTCTGTCTTTTCTCTCTTTTAAACACACACAACGTAAGTTTGATTTTATTTTCTCTTTCTCCTCCACTTTTTATCTTATGCAATCAAACCCCTCCATTTCATCTATTTCACTATATATATAACTTTCTCTTTTTCTCCCTTCTCTATCTCTCTCTAGTCTCTACTCCACGATGCACACACTTGGGTTTTAACATATATATATATATATATATATATATATATATATTTTATGACTAAACCCTCCTCCCTCTCTTCATTTTTAACTTTTATCCTCTTCTTTATCATTGTTTATTATTAAGCCTCCACCTCCATCCCTCTTTATTTTCTATCTAAAAACAAAAAAAAATCTTTCTCTCTCTCCGTATCTATTTTCCTAGTAATCTTTAATATTTTATTATTCTTCTTGATATCTCACTCTCTCTATATCTTTTTACATCTTGATTTCTCTCTTTACTTTTCTCATTCCTCATGATTCTTCTCTCTTTCTCCCTCTAGATTTCTCTCAAAAATAAAAAAAAGAAGAAAAAAAAGAAAGTAATATATATATATATAATAAAATAAAATAAAGATTATATCAACCATGGTAACCGAAGAAAGCCCTCTTCATCGGTCGGCCGAAAGAAGAGGAAGAAAGGATCCGCACTATTTCAACTCCCGTGGCCGAACGTGATCAATTCTTTTCTATTGTGCGGTTCTCAGCCCCTGGCGATCACACCCTCAACACCGCGTGGAGAGTCATTTCCCGCGGTGGTATTTCTGTATCAACACCGCGCGGAGAGTTATTTCCCGCGGCGGTATCTCTCACCCGTGCGGAGGATCATTCCCCGCGACAGTTCCCCTCTCTATTTCATTTCAGTCATTTTATTTCTGCACCATTCCCCTCCCTCCGAGGCCGCGGCTAGTTACTTCCCGCTATGGCCGTTTAATTTCTGTAATTTACTTTCTGTACTCTAACTATAAACCTAACCCCTAACCATTTAATTTCAGCATATCCCTATCCACGCTTTAAAACCCCGCGGAGAGTGACATCTCGCGACGGTTTATTTGAGCCCCTTTATATTTTTTTGTTATTTATATTTCTGTTAAAATCTCGCGGAGAATAATATGTCACGGTGGTTTATTGTATATACTTATATTTACTAATTATTTATATATATATAAAAATCCCGCAAAGACCAATGTCTAGCGGTGGTATACTATACATACATATATTTACTACTATTTATATATTTTTATAAAAATCCCGCAAAGACCAATGTCTAGCGGTAGTTTACTATGCATACATATATTGTCACGCCCCGAACCGATAGCAATGGAACGTGTAGTTCGGAACGTGGCAGTGATACAATCATGAATGATCAGAGTAAACATAAGACACCAAATTACACACTGGACAATGTGGGCCAATTTAATCTTTATTGATAATCAATATTCAAATTACATAACTTGACTCATCTAACATAGATAAAGAAAAGACTCACTATTACATTCCAGTAAAGAGAAAAGACTCAAATAACAGGACTAGACTCAAGAAAACAAAAGATAGTGACTCGGTGACGAGACTCAAAGAAAGATAAAAGACACCAACACGATTCTCCATAACGCTCATCACTCTTGCCCTTCCCCATCTGATGGACTATCTTCAATGTCGTTACCTGAAAAACGTTAAAGCTAGGCAGGTGAGCGAAACGCTCAGTAGGAATTACATCTCTCATCAAGCAGAATATAAGTGATTAACCAATTAACGGTTTCATGAGGGTGCAATGCATGTAACAAGAAAATCATGATGATCAGCTATCAGGAAAGATGAATACTAAAGTCAAAGGCAGATACGAGATCAAGAGATATAGGGATGAATTCCCATGCAGAGTCAAGGACAAGTTGTCAGAATATAACAAGGACAGATGAGCAGATGAACATAACTTCAGAATTGGCCAGATTATAACAGAGTTCCAATAAATATAAGCAATAAAGCAGAATATCTAAATTATCAAAATAACCAAGCAACAAATCATCAGAATAACAGAATTAACAGATTTAACAGAGTTTGCAGAATAACAGATATAGCAGAATAACAGAATATAACAGATGTACAGACTTTGGTGCAATGCCACACCCAGAATTTCCATGGTTTACAGAATTGGACTTCCGTCCTACCTGGCACTGAAAAGTCACGGACCCAGAGCCCTTTTATATTTCAGAATCAGATATGGCCAAATACAGAGTCAAAGGGTTATGTTCTCGAAGAAGATTCCAAAGGAGTAGAGTGTCATGACTAACGGAAAACCAAAGTAACACGGATCAGATCCAGGGTTTTTAAGGTACAACCAGCTCGGCTGCCTTGAGGGAATCCAAGGCTAGCGGAGACTTACGGAGGTCTCAATGACTAACTTGTCAGTCCGAAGGAACGGAATGTCCAACGGAGGACTCGTATGTCACCGAGAGTTGAGGTGTATAATGTGAACCAATCACGAAAAAGGGACTTCATCTACGGACGTGAGATGAGAGTGTCAAAAGACCCGAGGTATGGGTCAAAAACGGAAGAAAGCGGTGAGAAAATGTATACGTTAATCATAGAATTCATGTCCATCCTATTCTATAATTGATTACAATTAAATAGACTTATATTATTTAACGCTCGTGGGTGCCGTCATTTATTAATTAGCATCCTCTTGGGGAACGTTAATTTTCACGATTTTTAACTCAATTTATTTAACAAGAATTTACATTTATATCTATTTAATTGAAGAAATTCAAAAACCTTCATTTAAAGGCACATTGATTTATTTAAAATAATTTAAGGAAATAGAATATATGATAATTAGGAGAAAAATATAAGGATTCCAAAAATATATTTTTCATAATTTTCTGGTATATATTTTATTAATAATGAATTTTTTTCAATGATACACATTCATGATATATATATATATATTTATATATTTATATACATATATATAGTTAAAAGTGACACCTAGTAAGAGGGGCGTCCCTTTTTTTTGTAACGACCTATAGTGGGTCGTTATTTCAAAAAAATCATTTTTCGAACCCCCGGTTTCTATGCTAAACCATGTCAGAATCTAGCTTATGATATACCGAAATGATCGGCTCGAAAAACTCTACCTAACCATATGTTCAAAATAATTTTTTGATGAGAGACGGGAGATCTTGCAATAGGGGGCACGAAAAACGGTGTAACCACTTCTATTACCTCGGTCTCCACCCCAATAGTACGTCCAAAATTTTTCATGACGAAAGGATACTTCTACACCCATGTATGCTATAAATACTAATAAACTCATAACTGACAGATGTTAAATTGACGACTGTTCATTGGTTCTTTTTCAGAATTTTGTTAATTGACGACTAGCTTTAAGTCTTTATTTTATTAAAAAGCGCCCTTGTCAGGGGCGTCTTATATCAAATAAACGGCGAAGTCTATGTCATTATTTCAAATATCCAGGGAATTACCCTCCACAAAGTTTGCGGTTATCTATCACACACAAATTGACACACAAATTGACGCCTGCGTTTGAGGGCGTCCATTCAATTAATAACATGGACAGGGTCATCTTTTACTCTTAGGTGGCTAGGTGATCACAGACACGTGATTCCTGGAGTATTCCCAATTGAAGAACTAGAGGCATGGATAAATTGAGAAAAATAACAATAACTTACTAATATAATCATGCTTTAGTTATTTGATCAGCATTTATAGTTATTAAAATTTTAACATACGAAATTATCAGTTTACTGGTAAATTGACGCCTGGATGGACGGCGTTAAATTAAATAACGTCTTCAAATGGGTCGTCTTTAATTAAAAACGCGCCTTAACCTGCGGCGTCTTTCACTGTAAACCTTTAAACCTTCACAGAAACAAAGAACCTATATGCATGTTTGACAGAAATACTAAGAAACTCTAACAAGAAGCTAGAGGATATGAACTTGTCAAAAAAAAACATGCTGATATCATCTTTGTTAATTTAATTTAGCCATCAGAGAGAAGACCTACCTTGATGGTGGATTAGTTTTTTACAGATGAGGAGAAGGCTGAGAATTCCGATATACTGTTTTCCAATAGAGAGATAACAGCAGCAGTAAGAAGGAACGATTTGGACGAAGCAACAAGAGCAACAGCTCTTATGAATAACAGCAGCAGCAGCAGCAGCAGCCCTCCGAAAGTATTTAGGAAAAATAGGGCTTCGATTACGCAGGAAGACGGCCGGAGGAAACTAAGTCACTGCTGCCAAAAATCGTCTTGCAGTCGTCGAGAGAAAATTTTCGTTTTATTGGCTCGAAGGGTTGGTATTTATAAGGTCTAGAGACCTCAAAAGAGTTGGAGTTCGATTGGGGAAAGCACTCCTAATATCAATCCTACCGGTGTTACAGTTTCCATTGCAACTCTTTTCGAAACAGGACACTTCCTAATTTCAATGAAATGGAAAAGACGACGTAGGTTGGGTCGCCCTTTTATAAATTGACGCCTATATCTAAAGTCGTTTGTTTTAACTGATTACGTTTTTAACGTTAATTTAAAGAGTAACAATCTTTGGGGATTTTTATCCTTTTTATTTAATGGGATATTGACATGAAATTTTATGGGTATATATTTTCCATTTTTCTCCATTTTTCTATATAATTAATTTTATCAAATTCTTGTAATATAAAAAGTGGCACTATTCACTATTACTATTCATTTAACAAAGTAACGACTTGTGTTAAGTCGTTGATTTTCAAAGAAGTGCCCATTAAAGAGACGTTAATTACATTTTACATCTTTTGCTACAACCTTCCCAAGACCAAAATTATTTATATACTCATTATTTTATCTTTTACGTATATTTAATGTATTAAATCTTATTAATTCACCTTATTCCTTCAACTAAAAATATAATGTAATAAA
Organism: Amorphophallus konjac; assembly: GCA_022559845.1. NCBI lineage: Eukaryota > Viridiplantae > Streptophyta > Magnoliopsida > Alismatales > Araceae > Amorphophallus > Amorphophallus konjac. The sequence continues at coordinate 308,388,679 of CM040123.1, read as the reverse complement.
TATGAAATAATAAAATTTTTAAATTATTAATAAAAATATAAATTAGCATTTTCTCCAAGATTTATTTATTATTAATTGAATAAAAATACAATATGACTTTAAATGCCTACTTAAAATGACTCTATATTCATAATCCCTTAAAATTTAAGGGTAGGGTCTATAAGATCTTCTTGTAAGGCCCATTTGGAAATCTCGGGGTTGTATATACAAGGTCTGACCCTGATTATCTATTGATTTTAAATTTATTTAGACTTTATAGTCCTTAAATTTACCAGGGTTGCTACATCCTCCCCCACTTAAAAGAATTTGGTCCCCAAATTCAATTTCCTATGTACATCATATGTTCATCTAATCCATATTCCTCAATTCAACAATCATGACTAGCAAATTGAACTAAGGGACTAAAGCTCAAGTTAAAGGGAAATACCTGCAACCATTCCTTGACCAGTAGGTGTGACTCTTATTGCTTGAAGTCACCCTTGACGACGTTCTTTATTACCGTCCCTTGCCAGTTGAGGTTGATCTTTTGGAAGGGGACAGTCGGCTACCTTATGTTCTTGGCTTCCACAACGAAAACAAGCTCCACTCTTCCAGTGACACTTCTTGGATTGATGACCCTCATTCCCACAATGCTTGCACTTCTCTCCTTTAGGCTTCTTGCCACTTGGAACTCCATTCTCATTATTGGGCCTTTTGTTGCCATTATCTACCTTTTTCTTTTCCATTCTAGCCTTGACCTTGTCAGATAATTCCATGGCATCTTCCAATAGTTGAGCTCTTTTCACCATCTCCGCATAAGTTTGTATATCTAACGGCGCCAATTGGGGGATGTACTGGATCCTTAGACCATTCATAAACCTTTTTGCTTTCATCTTCCCCATTGATATTAAGTGAGGTGCATACCTAGACAGCCGCGAGAATTGAGCCTCGTACTCGGCCACGGTCATGCTTCTCTGTTTGAGTGAAGCAAACTCTCCTGCCTTTTTCTCCCGAATTCTCTCCGAGAAATACTTCTCGTTAAAATGTTCTAAGAATTCCTCCCATGTAACCTCGTCATCTGGCAAGGTGGCTTCTACTGACTCCCACCATGCCCTTGCATCCTTCTCAAGTTGAAACGTTGCTAAAAGGACCTTATCTTGATCCGAGCATTGCATTACTCGGAAAATTCTTTCCATCTCCTTTGTCCAATCTTCTGCTATATCAGGATCAGGAGTTCCACTAAATCTAGGGGGATTGAGGCTCCGGAACTCACGATGTAACTCTCCAGCTCCACGATTAGCTCCACCCTCAGCTACCCGCTGAAGAGCCTGAGTCAATCCTTGAACCGTCCTTTGCATCTCACGCCATTGGGCACGCTCAGCGGCCATTATTTATCTATCTAGTTCCACAAGATAGAAACAATCTCATGTAAGATTATCAAGTCATTCTCATGAAATTTTATTAAGCTATCATCATAAGCTAATCTTATTAGCATTTTAACTTCCATTTTTAGCTCTTAACCAAAGGTTCTACCCCATCTCACCGGGTACTTCTAAGATGGCTGTCAAGGGAACTCGATCTAGGACTTAGACTTAATGACCTAGGACTTAGAAAGCCTAGGCTCTGATACCACAAACTGTCACGCCCCGAACCGATAGCAGCGGAACGTGTAGTTTGGAACGTGGCAGTGATACAATCATGAATGATCAGAGTAAACATAAGACACCAAATTACACACTGGACAATGTGGGCCAATTTAATCTTTATTGATAATCAATATTCAAATTACATAACTTGACTCATCTAACATAGATAAAGAAAAGACTCACTATTACATTCCAGTAAAGAGAAAAGACTCAAATAATAGGACTAGACTCAAGAAAACAAAAGATAGTGACTCGGTGACGAGACTCAAAGAAAGATAAAAGACACCAACATGATTCTCCATAACGCTCATCACTCTTGCCCTTCCCCATCTGATGGACTATCTTCAATGTCGTTACCTGAAAAACGTTAAATCTAGGCAGGTGAGAGAAACGCTCAGTAGGAATTACATCTCTCATCAAGCAGAATATAAGTGATTAACCAATTAACGATTTCATGACGGTGCAATGCATGTAACAAGAAAATCATGATGATCAACTATCATGAAAGATGAATACTAAAGTCAAAGGCAGATACGAGATCAAGAGATATAGGGATGAATTCCCATGCAGAGTCAAGGACAAGTTGTCAGAATATAACAAGGACAGATGAGCAGATGAACATAACTTCAGAATTGGCCAGATTATAACAGAGTTCCAATAAATATAAGCAATAAAGCAAAATATCTAAATTATCAAAATAACCAAGCAACAAATCATCAGAATAACAGAATTAACAGATTTAACAGAGTTTGCAGAATAACAGATATAGCAGAATAACAGAATATAACAGATGTACAGACTTTGGTGCAATGCCACACCCAGAATTCCCATGGTTTACAGAATTGGACTTCCGTCCTACCTGGCACTGAAAAGTCGCAGACCCAGAGCCCTTTAATATTTCAGAATCAGATATGGCCAAATACAGAGTCAAAGGGTTATGTTCTCGAAGAAGATTCCAAAGGAGTAGAGTGTCATGACTAACGGAAAACCAAAGTAACACGGATCAGATCCATGGTTTTTAAGGTACAACCAGCTCGGCTGCCTTGAGGGAATCCAAGGCTAGCGGAGACTTACGGAGGTCTCAATGACTAACTTGTCAGTCCGAAGGAACGGAATGTCCAACGGAGGACTCGTATGTCACCGAGAGTTGAGGTGTATAATGTGAACCAATCACGAAAAAGGGACTCCATCTACGGACGTGAGATGAGAGTGTCAAAAGACCCGAGGTATGGGTCAAAAACGGAAGAAAGCGGTGAGAAAATGTATACGTTAATCATAGAATTCATGTCCATCCTATTCTATAATTGATTACAATTAAATAGACTTATATTATTTAACGCCCGTGGGTGCCGTCATTTATTAATTAGCATCCTCTTGGGGAACGTTAATTTTCACGATTTTTAACTCAATTTATTTAACAAGAATTTACATTTATATCTATTTAATTGAAGAAATTCAAAAACCTTCATTTAAAGGCACATTGATTTATTTAAAACAATTTAAGGAAATAGAATATATGATAATTAGGAGAAAAATATAAGGATTCCAAAAATATATTTTTCATAATTTTCTGGTATATATTTTAATAACAATGAATTTTTTTCAATGATACACATTCATGATATATATATATTTATAGTTAAAAGTGACGCCTAGTAAGAGGGGCGTCCCTTTTTTTTCTAACGACCTATAGTGGGTCGTTATTTCAAAAAAATTCATTTTTTGAACCCCCGGTTTCTATGCTAAACCATGTCAGAATCTAGCTTATGATAAACCGAAATGATCGGCTCGAAAAACTCTACCTAACCATATGTTCAAATAATTTTTCGATGAGAGACGGGGGATCTTGCAATAGGGGGCACGAAAAATGGTGTAACCACTTCTATTATCTCGGTCTCCACCCCAATAGTATGTCCAAAAATTTTCATGACGAAAGGATACTTCTACACCCATGTATGCTATAAATACTAATAAACTCATAACTAACAGATGTTAAATTGACGACTGTTCATTGGTTCTTTTTCAGAATTTTGTTAATTGACGACTAGCTTTAAGTCTTTATTTTATTAAAAAGCGCCCTTGTCAGGGGTGTCGTATATCAAATAAACGGCGAAGTCTATGTCATTATTTCAAATATCCAGGGAATTACCCTCCACAAAGTTTGCGGTTATCTATCACACACAAATTGACACACAAATTGACGCCTGCGTTTGAGGGCGTCCATTCAATTAATGACATGGACAGAGTCGTCTTTTACTCTTAGGTGGCTAGGTGATCACAGACATGTGATTCCTGGAGTATTCCCAATTGAAGAACTAGAGGCATGGATAAATTGAGAAAAATAACAATAACTTACTAATATAATCATGCTTTAGTTATTTGATCAGCATTTATAGTTATTAAAATTTTAACATACGAAATTATCAGTTTACTGGTAAATTGACGCCTGGATGGACGGCGTTAAATTAAATAACGTCTTCAAATGGGTCGTCTTTAATTAAAAACGCGCCTTAACCTGCGGCGTCTTTCACTGTAAACCTTTAAACCTTCATAGAAACAAAGAACCTATATGCATGCTCGACAGAAATACTAAGAAACTCTAACAAGAAGCTAGAGGATATGAACTTGTCAAAAAAAAACATGCTGATATCATCTTTGTTAATTTAATTTAGCCATCAGAGAGAAGACCTACCTTGATGGTGGATTGGTTTTTTACAGATGAGGAGAAGGCTGAGAATTCCGATACTCTGTTTTCCAATAGAGATAACAGCAGCAGTAAGAAGGAACGATTTGGACGAAGCAACAAGAGCAACAGCTCTTATGAATAACAGCAGCAGTAGCCCTCCGAAAGTATTTAGGAAAAATAGGGCTTCGATTACGCAGGAAGACGGCCGGAGGAAACTAAGTCACTGCTGCCAAAAATCGTCTTGTAGTCGTCGAGAGAAAAATTTCATTTTATTGGCTCGAAGGGTTGGTATTTATAAGGTCTAGAGACCTCAAAAGAGTTGGAGTTCGATTGGGGAAAGCACTCCTAATATCAATCCTACTGGTGTTACAGTTTCCATTGCAACTCTTTCCGAAACAGGACACTTCCTAATTTCAGTGAAATGGAAAAGACGACGTAGGTTGGGTCGCCCTTTTATAAATTGATGCCTATATCTAAAGTCGTTTGTTTTAACCGATTACGTTTTTAACGTTAATTTAAAGAGTAACAATCTTTGGGGATTTTTATCCTTTTTATTTAATGGGATATTGACATGAAATTTTATGGGTATATATTTTCCATTTTCTCCATTTTTCTATATAATTAATTTTATCAAATTCTTGTAATATAAAAAGTGGCACTATTCACTATTACTATTCATTTAACAAAGTAACGACTTGTGTTAAGTCGTTGGTTCTCAAAGAAGTGCCCATTAAAGAGACGTTAATTACATTTTACATCTTTTGCTACAACCTTCCCAAGACCAAAATTATTTATATACTCATTATTTTATCTTTTACGTATATTTAATGTTTTAAATCTTATTAATTCACCTTATTCCTTCAACTAAAAATATAATGTAATAAATATGAAATAATAAATTTTCTAAATTATTAATAAAAATATAAATTAGCATTTTCTCCAAGATTTATTTATTATTAACTGAATAAAAATATAATATGACTTTAAATGCCTACTTAAAATGACTCTATATTCATAATCCCTTAAAATTTAAGGGTAGGGTCTATAAGATCTTCTTGTAAGGCCCATTTGGAAATCTCGGGGTTGTATATACAAGGTCTGGCCCTGATTATCTATTGGTTTTAAATTTATTTAGACTTTCTAGTCCTTAAATTTATCAGGGTTGCTACATATATTTACTACTATTTATATATTTTTATAAAAATCCCGCAAAGACCAATGTCTAGCGGTGGTTTACTGTACATACATATCTTTACTATATATATATATTTATAAAAATCCCACAAAGACCAATGTCCGACAGTGGTTTACTTTTGTTTATATTGCTATTATGATCTTATGGTGAGTGATATCCCGCAATAATTTCGTGTCTTTATTGCGTCTGTCCCCTTGTTCCTGAACCCGATAGAGACAACCCTCACCGGGTATTCTCCCCAACGTTTCACCACCCAACTTGTATCCCCCCTATTCCCCATTCTTGTGATGCCACTCACATCCTCGTCGTTATTTGTGTCAACATCTTGCATTCCTTCGTTGCCTGGAGTCCCAGCATATTCTATCCCAATACTCGGTATATTAAAAGCTACTCCCGAAACAATAGGCCACGCCTGTTGAGAAGGTAGTTAGCTTGCATGAGAGGATCTTCGGATCTCTATCTCCGCCCTGTACCGGAGATTGGATAAGTCTAGTTTCTCCGTGTTCCACTAGAGTGTTTCCTTCAGGTCGTATTTTCCACCACCTTTCCTATATCACCCAGTAACTCGTCCTCATCCTCCTCCTTCTCTCTCCTTGCCACGATTTCGTCGTCCACAGTTACTATTCATGCATGTAGAAGGTTAGTGCACGTCTACCCTGTGAAAAATAAGGTCGGTGCATGTTGTCCTTTGCACAAATCAAGGTCAGTGCATATCATTATTCACATGCATACATAAGGTCGGTGCATGTTTTTACTACAATGTATAAGGTCTGTGCACGTTTCCATGCTAAATGGCATAAGGTCGGTGCACACTCTATTGGTCTACATTTGAAGTCGGTGCACGTTTTGCATTTTCGCATATAAGTCAGTGCATGTTTGCATTCAGGCATATGAAGGTCGGTGCATACTTTTATTAGTATGCATATCAAGGTCGGCGCACATTCCTGTTGCTTCAATAGAAAGTCGGTGCAGATTTGGTTGGTTTGCTTACTAGGGTCGGTGCACATTCTCCTGTTCAGCATGTAACGTCGGTGCTAGTTCATGTTTCATGCGCATAAAGTCGGTGTTAGTATACAGAGCCTTGCATCTGAGGTCAGTGTTAGTATGCAGGGTCGTGCATTTAAGGTCGGTGCTAGTATGCAGGGTCGTGCATCTAAAGTCGGTGTAAGTATGCAGAGCCTTGCATCTGAGGTTAGTGTTAGTATCCAGGGTCGTGCATTTAAGGTCGGTGCTAGTATGCAGGGTCGTGCATCTAAGGTCGGTGTTAGTATGCGGTCTTGTGCATATGGTCAGTGTTAGTATGCAAGGTCTTGTGCATAAGGTCGGTGTTAGCAGGCTTTGTCATATACTAAAGTAAATGTTAGTTGTGCATTTTTCTTATCGAGCATATATAAAGTCAGTGCTCGTCTGCCTTGGGCCTATATAAAGTCAGTGCATATTGTCTATGCTACATATATAAGGTCTAACCATGTTTTCACTTTTCTTCTACAGGCTAAGGCATCTCTTTCAACTTGGCATACTCTCGATCATCTGAACTATAGAAGTGCAGACATCTTCGTCTGTCACGTGATCACTTAAACTCACACCTGAAGTATGAGCTCGTGGATTAAAAAAGAACAAATGATTGGCATGTAATCCAAGGGGTGCAATCATTGGACATTCCTCCACGAGGATCGCTATCCCATCTATAGCCGACACATGGCTTCTCTGAAAAAGTAGAAATGAACCTTCCACATGCCGGATGCGTAAGCTCTTGGGAACCCAGCCTGAAGCCCTATAAGAAGGCCTCTCCTGCGATCAAAGAAACCGAACAACAACGAAAAAGGAGAGCCGAAGGAGAGCAGAAGGAAGAGGAGCTAGATAGAGATGGGCCAGAGCTTGAGAGAAAAATCTGAGTTAGAGTGAGGAGAAAAATGAAAGAGAACTTGCAGAAGAAGAAGAAAGAAGTGAGAAAATAGAGTATCGGAAGAGGGCGTATTCTGAGGAAGAAAAGAGAGAGCGAGCAGTGAAAGACAAAGGAAGTGAGGAAGAGAGAAAAGAATGGAAGAGTGGGCTTGAAATTCAGAGGTTTCTTCAGTTCTTGGATCAGATCAAGAACTGGTTTCTTGCTCTTGCGTGAGCAATTTTATTTTATACTTTCTAAGCAGTTTGTGTTTCTGTCTTTCCTTTATCTTTTTATTTGAAACTTCAAGCTGTGTGTCAGCGGGCGAGGTTCATCCTTGGACAACAAGCTGTGTTGCTCAGCGGGTGAGGTTCATCCTCGAACAGCAAGCTGTGTTGCTCAGCGGGCGAGGTTCATCCTCGGACAGCAAGCTGTAATGCTCAGCAGTCGAAGCTGTGAATAAGGGGAAGCAAGTTGCAATGCTCAGCGGATGTAAGCAAGCTGTGATGCTCAGCGATTCAAGCTGTTAGGCAGTAGTAAGCCACACTCTGGTCTGAGTGTGGGGTGGATATAGATGAAAACCGAACCACCTAAAAATTCTTGCATCTTTGGTTTGATTGTTATTCTAACTCATGGTATATGTATGCTTAGGTGCGTTTCGACTGCATAGTTTTAACGTAAGCTTTTCACTATTCACCATGTGTCTAATGTGGGTTTGTTTAATCGGTTGCTTAAATAGATGAATGTCTTGCATCACTTCTAGTAGGTGTCAATAGTGTTTGCAAGATCATTCATATGATCTGTGTGCTCCATTAATCAAATGGGTATATCAAAAGACATGTTAGGAAGGATAGGTCACACCTATCTAAAATAACATCTCTTGCGTGAGGAGATCTTTGATCCAACCTTCGCCTAGTACCACAATTGATTAATTGATCATTCTCCTCATCTGAGTAGAACTTGCTGTGTTTTTCCTCCTACCAAAACTATGACTGTCTATCAGATGTTTCCTTGAAGGCTATATGTGCTGATAACTATCAGCTGTGATTGCATGCTTCTTGGTGCTTGAAAGGTTTGGTTCAGTGTTTAATCATGTTATTTGTCTGTGAGCACCGTGAGCATTTGATATTGTGTCTGGCAGTATTAAGGCTTAGTTTGAGATAGTTATTTCTGCCTTTGACTTTTTATTTGGGAAAACTTTCTAATTTCGCTATATTTTTAAAGGGGAGATTCATTCACCCCCCTCTAAATCACGGCTTGCACCATCTAATAGAACCCAATAATTGGTATCAGAGCGGGTCTCTGATTGCTCAGATCCAACAATGTAGTGCCCCAAAAATTATAAAAATAATTTCTGGATTAATTTAGAATTTCTAGAATTTATTAGGAATTTATAAAGACCTAAATTAATAAATGGGTTATTTGATTTAATAAGTCCCAATTATTTTAATTAAGTAATCTAGCCCATTTAAACGAAACCTAATAGGTATAAGGACCAAGCCCAATAAGTTTGGCCCATATTCTAGAAGGTTATTTAGCATATTCACGAATTATGAGGATAAATACCCCTTGCATAGATAATTAGGTGGATAATTAACAACAAGAGTTTGAATAAAATTGAATTCTGCGCACAGTGGATGTAGCGGTCTATCGTGCGACCGCCACAGTTATGTAACGCGCCCAGCTTGGACCGTTACACTCTGTTAGTTCTGTGCATGGAAGAAAGAATAAAAAGATTGGATCTTTGGAATCCTATCTGCAAGAGACCAACTTGGGAGAATTTATAACATTACTAAGGACTCTTAGGGATCAGGCTCTGGCCAAATAAGGACTCTAGAATCGTTCAAATCCTTGAACCCTAGTCAAAACTCTATAAATAGGACCCAGTTCTGAACTAAGCGACCCTTACTTTTGGCTCGTGAAGAATCAAGGTAAGGAGATAGAATCTCGGGTAAGTTCTTTTGAGTCTTTTGTTTCTAATACTTTAGACTAACTACTCTCAAAATTTCATGTTAGGAGGACGAGTATCCAAGGAGTTAAGATCTTCCAAAGTTGCTGGTTTCATCACGCCAACCCAGGAAGCTGTGCAACATGGTGCTGAAGATTAGGAAATTAGAGAAGCTAAACAAGGTAATTAGAGTTAGATACTTTAGAACATTTTGTTCCTCTTAGTCTCATCCTCATAACCTCCAAATTTCACGTCCTTAGGTCACGAGACTGAGGAGTTAGAGCGATGTGAAGTTGCTGAAAAATCTCAGGAAGAGAAGAACTAGGGCAACTCTTGAAGGCTCAAATTAGAAGTTTAAAGTCAGTTAAGACGTAGGTTATCTCATGAACGGTAATAACATCATGTTAGGGATAAAAGCCCTCTGGTTTTGCTTGATTATATTCATTATAGATCATGAATTTCATATTTTAGTAGGGTTGTGCATACATGCATATCCTTAGCCTTAATCTAAGATAAAAGATATTTTGTTGTTAATTCATTTCAACCTATGCATGTAGTTGGCCTATACTTCATTTTTCATGACTGGAATAGTTTAAGAATTTTGATTTTCAAACATGACATATTTTCATAGTTTTCTAGTCTAGTTACTATCAGCAGAAGCTCTGACGGATTAAAATAGGATCGTCACATGATATAACGGCCTTACGATAAGCCGTCACACCCTCTGTTGTATTTAAATTTCTCTGTTATCTCTGACGGCCCAGAAGCAGTGCGTTACATCACTCTGACGGCCCCACGATAAGCCGTCACAGCACTGTGACGCCCCCATCTTAGACCGCCAGAGTACTTTGTTCAGGCAATTCAAGATAGAATTGAAGAACAATCAAGTTTACTTATAAATAAGTTTAGTTATCTAAGTTTTGAACTATTTTCATGACTTTGAGTTTATTGATCAATTTATGATAGAAATTACATGTTAAAAGCATCTCTAGTTATTTCAAGCATATGTTAATTTCATTAGCTAAACTCTATAGTTTTGTATTTACACTATGATTTTAAATGATGTAATGACGGAGTTTTTATCATGATTTTACATCGCTACACAGTCTTTTTTCTATCTATAGAGTCATTTTCTTTAAGTACATGGCATATATTTCGGTATATGGCCATTAGTTCACACTTTGCACTATAGAAACATATTCTTGAACATGAGGACATCTCTATTGGATATTCCTTCCAATGGACTAGGAAATCTTGTTTCAAGGCCTCCGTAATTCTCTGTGAGCCTGGGATTCCCACTAGGACACCGAGTTGGTTGTACCATAAAATGCCCAATTGTTAGAAAGTACTATCGATGTTTTCAGATTCTGGATATGTAACAGATCTATATTCGACTGTCAGGCACATATAACGGTCCAATATATGACCATCACATTGTTTGAGTCCATATCTATTTTCTTCTGGATTCAACCTTTCTAACGGCCCAACACTCGACCGTTATGTTCATGTAACGGCCCAGTATTAGACCGTCACAATTCTAATTTCTTTAACCCGAGGTTTGACCAAAGGGTTGATATTCTAAGTTCCTAGATAGAGTATTGATGGTCTATGACTTGGCATATTGTCTAAAAGATACTTAACTTAAATTATGAATGATAAGAAATGTACCGTTATGCTGCCGAATTATTTCCATGAGCATGACATCGTCTTAATTCATTCTTAATCTCTCTTGTCCTAAAGTTGAAGCGTTCATTTATTGATTATTGTTGTCATGAACTTATTCACATTCTTGGCCATATTTTATTGCTTGAAACGTGGAAATAGCTTGATTTATACTTGAAGATGCGATCGAGCACTGATTGTGTTCAAGGGCTCTATGCTAGTCCCCTCGACTGATTGTCGAAAACATACTGTAAACCATGGGGTATGATGCTACTGGCGTCGCAATGCGCTGGGAGTACTTTCTCTATAAATAAGTGAAATCCACGATATACGTACATGACTTTCTTGCTTGTTACATTATATTCCACAGAAATTCACCAAATACTTGCTCATAAGCAAAAGATGTTTGGGTGATGAGTATGTGACTTGCTAGTACATTCTTGTTCATGAAAGGCCATTCTTGCTACATTCTTGCTAGTTCATACTTGTTCATTCTATCTTACATGATCATCTTGTTACTTTGGTTACTTGTGATTTATCGCATTCGCATGATTTTACCTTATTCCTCTAGAGCAAAAATGTTAATTACTTTAATAGTGCCTTCATGTTGATGCGAAGATACCTACTGGGCAAGTGTGCTCATTACCTATTTCTAATCTTTTTAGGAGATGGAAGTGAGTCAGGATCGGATTCGGAATATTCCAATAGCGGGTCCGAGAGTGAATGAAGAATGAGTCAAGACTTAGAAAGTCCACATATTTAGATTGAGTCTATGTAATTTTCTTATTTCTTGAGTCTAGTATGATGAAGAAAGTTGAAATGGTGATTGTATTTAAATATTTGATTTGATTATTAATGAAAGTTGAAATTGAGTAAATATTATGCAATTGCATTTATGTGTGTGATTATCTTGCGCTCTGATCATTCTTGCTTGCAAGAGGCTTACCATGCCGGCTGTTCACGTTCCTCGAGCTAGTCTTCCACTGTAATAAAGGCTGGAGACATGACAAATGATCTACAGAGGATCCTGCTATCTTTATTGTTGCATTGTTGCTCTCAATATATTGCATTGAATTATTTGATAATTTTTTCCATGGCTCATCTTCTCATATTTGATGGTTCAAATTTCAGTGACTGTTTAGGTGGCTTATTGGTTTACATGAACTCCATTGATTCTAAACTATGGAGTCTGGTATCTAACGGCCCACATGAATTACCTCATGACAAGACCAAGTGGTCTAATGAGGATAGGATGAAGAACCGTGATAATATCACAGTTCTCAATATTTTGCAAGCTACAGTTAATACTGACATGTTTCCATCTGTTGTCAGGAGCGCATCTGGAAAAGAAATCCTGGATGCGGTAATTGCCACTCATGAGAAGAAGGAAGAAGAATGCCTCATGACAAAGAAGGGTGATCATAACTATGATCAATAAGAGGAAACATCATCTCAAGTAAGCTTTGGATCCGAAGAACTCTCATTTGATGAATCAATGACTCTCTACAATGGTTTGTTAGATAGGTATAAGTCTGTCAAGTCTGAAAAGAAGAAAATGAGAAAGGACATGACATCTGAAAGAGAGTCATTAAGGTCTAAAAATGAACACTTAAAATCTGAAATAAATAGAAGTAGAAATTCTTCTAATAAATGTACTTCTACAAAGAATTTGAATGATGATCTTCAATCTAAACTGAAAATGCAAGAAAGATTAATTGACTCTCTAAGAAAAGAAAATGAGAAACTGTTGAACAGAAAAATAGAGGTAGAGCAGATTGAAGAAAAGTTGAATGAAAAATTGAAATTTATGAATAAAGATGATCTGATTGATGAGATTAAAGATTTAAAAGAAAAAAAATAAAAAACTCAAGGTTTTGAATATTGTAATATCTGAAAGGCTTCTAGTTGTTGAAAAAGAAAAGTATTCTATTCATAAGATTCAAGCTGAAAATGAATTAAGACTGGAACAAGAAATTGAGAAGTACAAAACTACAAATAAAGTATTGAATGAATGTGTTAATTGTAGTGAACAAGAGATTGCTAGCTATGAGATACACATTGCATCTTTAGAAAATAAAATCAAAAGGCTTGAAAGACTTCAAGAAGAAAATGAAGTAATCTCTTAGAAACTTGATGCTATTAAAGCTGTTAATGTGGAACTACAGAGAAACCTGGAAAAATCTTAATCTAAACAGAAACAAGAACTATCTTCTGAAGATCAGATTTTAATAAATGAACTAGTTCAGAATGAAGAACTAATGAAAGAAAATGAAGAATTGAAGCTGTTGAATTCTGCTATATCTGAAAGGCTTTTGACCTCGAAAAAGGGAAAGTGCTCATTTGATAATGAGTCTGAAAGAGTGAGTGCATTGAAGCAAGAAATTGATAGTCACAAAACCATCAATGCTATGTTGAATGAAAAAGTAACAAAATGTGAAGAAAAACTAGTGAATTCTGAATTGTTCATCACATCACTCCAAAATGAAATTCATCATTTGAATATCTCATTGTCTAAATTTGATAGAAGCAAAGAAAAATTGGGAGATGAAGTGAATGCTTAAACGAAGGATAGTGGTAATATTTTTGGAAACAAAAAGAAAATGAGGAATCAACTATATTCCACTTTTGTGCAAAGTTCAGAAGGTGCCAGCACTTCAAATGTTTCCCTGAAACAATTGGCACCTCAAATAATTCAAAGAGAGAACAAAAATCTAAAAATCATGAATTCATATGTTTTTCAATTCACAACTCAAAAGAATCCAAAGCAAGCTACTGTTCAGAAACATCAGAAACAAACTAAAAGGGTCAGAAAGAATGGTAGTTTGTAGAGAAAGCTGGATCATCCTGATAATGAAAATGTGCATGCTGTAAGTAAAGCTAACATGAATATACATGCACACAAAAAGGAAAATGCATGTCACCACTATGGTAAGGTCGGCCATGTAATGCATAACTGCTTATTAATGAAGAATGATGATGTGAATTTTAATAAAATTCATGCTAGGAATTCTTATGCTAAGAAATCCTCTTCTGTTCAAAACAAATGGATTCAATGTTTTTATTATCATAAAATTGGTCATCTCATGCATGAATGTAGAATAATGGAACAAGATGACCTAAATGCAAATACTATGCATAATAGAAACTTCTCTACTCAGAAAATATATAATCTTCAGAAGAAAGATATTAAATGCTTTTCAGTGTGGTACATCTGGACACATTGGTCCACACTGTTAGCAGATTCAGGGAAAGAAATTCAATTCTAAATCTGTTGAATTCCCTGCAAATATAAATGTTTTTGACAGAACTATATTTTTCTTTAACAGAAAATCTCTTGTGTGTTTTGAATGTGAGAAACTTGGCCACAAAGTCTCTGACTGTTGGCTGGCCAATGGTAAGAAAAATGCTAGAGTAGACAACAAGAAATTCCATGTTCTAGCTCGTAGCAAAAATAAAAATCTGATATGCATTGTCATCATTGTGGCAAGATTGGACATGTCATGAAAGAATGTTGGCATATTAACAAAAACAAGAATTTCATTGTCAATAAACAGAAAATGAAAATTTCTATGGAAAGAAAAATCTTCAGTTTTCCATCTCATGTCATTATTGTGGTCAATATGGGCATTCTATGCATAATTGTTAAAGCACTCTCTAGAGGCGCCACTAAATGTTTAGGACCCAAGAATGCTTGGGTACTTAAATCTACAAAATAAGAGTTATTTTACAGGTGTGTCTTGGAAGCTGAAGAATAAATGGGTTTAATAAGCCAAGGCACCTGAATTTGGTAAAACCCCAGCTCTGCTCTTCACAGGTTTGGTAATTTGAATTCCTTTTGAATAGCTGAATACCATTCCTGATCTGTTAGTGAGAACTTTCATGCATATATGTTTACATTTGCATTTGAACTTGTCTCCTCAATGCATTTATTAGATTGCATATCATGCTTAGTTGTCATATTCTGTATATATTAAATGCTAATTACCCAAGGGCAGATAAAGTCTGTCTGGAAGCACTTACCATGCGCGAGATGGTCCCTAGGACCTAAGTTATCCGCCAAGTACCAAGGGTCAAGTCTGCATATTGATAGGGGGAGTCTGTCATATTAATATCTGGTGGTACAATGCATTCTGTTAAGGGGAGTCAGTGCATATGCATACATGTATTAGTTGCATATCATTCATATGCATACATGTTTGAGCGCATGCATTTAGGGGGGAGCATAAGAAAATTCTTGAACCGCATAAGTAATTATCTTTGCTCATATTGACTATCTTTGCTCTTCCAGCAATTTATCTCAAACATTGATATCAGTTGATCTTACTTGCTTCCATCACTGCTCCTGCATTTGCTAAGGGGGAGCTTCACTTTACTGAACTTTGAATATTTATGCTCTCAGCTCATTGATTGCATTGACCTAAGTGCTGCACTTCTTAATTAAAATTGTTCTGAATTATGGAGTTTGTGAGGAGATGTAGACACAAAGAGTCGACACCTTCATTGATGATCATGTTCCTGTCTTCAATGATCATCCGTAACCTTCACTTTCATAATTTCGAGTCTGTGACCATCTCTCTGAAACTGCTTGGAACACTCGCCATACTCTTAAACTTGTTTGAAAACTCTGCATATCTGTTAAACCTTAAACAAGCTTTGATCTTCTCATTCAAAATTGTCTATACTGGTTGCAAGATCCGATCTCATGTCTGAGCTTCAAGTCCCTTGCACTTGGTGCATATTTTGTTACTGCTTCAATTGACAATTTGACTGCTCCTTAAAACACTCTTTCATTTATCTGTAAATCTAGAAGATTTCAATCTGTGTACCTTGATCATAAATCTAAAAAATACTTTTACTAGGAATCTTCCATTATATGGAACTATAAATGTCTGAAATAACTCAACTGGTTTAAGTCTTATGTATTTCTTATGTTTGGTTTTGAACATCTTGAAAAAATCTGAATCAATCCTTTAATAAATTTTAACCAGTTGATTCATGTTATATCATGTAAAACCTTATAAAAATTGAAAGTTTTAAGACCATGGCTTTCTTTGGTAAAGATACATAAGGTGAGTGTTGTTTTTCAAACATTTTGTTTGATCTGTGTAATGTTTGCTACTAAAGGAATGTAAGAGTAATGGCTTTAGTCACTGAGAAACCATGTCCAAAGGACTGTGTCATGAAGTGCCTTAGTTATCTCTGGTGAAGATTCAATGAAAAATCTGTGCAAGGTAAGGCAGAGTAATAATTAGGTTGCACTGAGAAACTAGGAGTTCCATATAAGAAATGGAGTAATCCTATGTCATGAAGTGCCCTAGTTAACTCTATTCAAAATGAATCATGACAGTTAGTCATACTAAGTGCTTAGGGATACTGGCATCTAAACAATGTGTATCCTCTAGTTACAAGGTATGCACTAAACTTGATTGATCTTGAAAGATAATGCCATAAAGATTGTTGTTGCATGGATAGAAATAATATCTAAAAATT
This sequence comes from Amorphophallus konjac, assembly GCA_022559845.1. Lineage (NCBI taxonomy): Eukaryota > Viridiplantae > Streptophyta > Magnoliopsida > Alismatales > Araceae > Amorphophallus > Amorphophallus konjac. The sequence goes on along the minus strand of CM040123.1, from coordinate 308,372,191 downwards.
GCTGGAACATTGGACAAACCAGATGCTTTCATGTCTGTTTAATCTCAACACTACTTTTTGTAACTTCTAAAGGACTCATTGATTTGAATGAGTAAGATATAAGGAGGTTACACTAGATGTTAACATGGAGGCTTGGTTCACTTTTATTAAAAAGACTATTTTTCAGATATAAGTACAGAATTTCTGGACAGAACTTGAATACATTATATTTAAACCAGGCTGTTCAATAAAGATTATGTCATAAGCCCTTAGAATTGAAGATTCTGTAACATCTTCATTTAGATTTATGAAATTGGTATCTCATTGAAAACCTTTGTGCATTCAGTTCATTTGGAATTCATGTGCTATAGTTTCATCTTATGATTCCTTCTTCTGAATGCTCTTGTCATCTACCAAACTCTGCTCATGTGACTTTGCTCATTCTATCAATGAGCTAATGAATGTTGCACTCTGAATGTTTGATGGCCTACTTCCATTTCAATCCCTCATGCCCTAATATATTGACTATCCATGTGCATTTGTTGATACATTTCATTAATTTCTTTTCTCTGTCAAAGGGACTATAGTTCATGCTTCTATCAAACTAGTTTTTACTTTTTGATGAAGTCAAAGGGAGAGAATAGTTTGATATGAGTTAGCATGCCGTTTTATGACTCATAGTGATTGTGTTTGCTATTTTATGGCTCATTATGATTGTGTTTTCATCATCATCACATGCTGAACTCATATGTCTTGCCATCATAAAAAAGGGGGAGATTGTTGTACCCCTATGGTTTTGATGTGATTTTGATGATGCCAAACTATGAGTCATCTAAGTAATGTGCTTAAGTAATGTTTGCATGCAATGATATCATATGTGCTTAAGTAGTGATAAAAGTCAACACAAGTCAATGTAGGTCAATGACAACAAGCAATAGGTCAACACTGCTGGTCAAAAGTGAGTCAACCTTTGACAGGTAAAGTCAATGCTCAGTCTGATACATATCCAGGTCAGTACAACCATTTTATACTTGTCATTGCAGGTCATTGCATGTTTTATTTTCATAGAACTAAGGTTGATGCTACTTTGCTCTCTAGCATAGCTAAGGTCGATGTTAGTATAGAATGCATGCATAGTAAGGTCTGTACACATCACTATTCAGTCTATATAGAACGATGCTAGTTTTGCGTGCAGCATATCAAGGTCTCTATAATGCATTTAAAGGTCGGTACATATCGTTATTCACATGCACATTCATAGTCGAAGCTCATGCATCTTTTGTGTGCAAAGTCTATGCACATTCTATCTGTCTACATATAGGTCGGTGCAGGTTTTGCATTGTGCTTGCATATAGTCTGTGCACGTTACTGTTCATAAATGTAGAAGGTAAGTGCACGTCTACCCTGTGGAAAACAAGGTCGGTGCATGTTGTCCTTTGCACAAATCATGGTCAGTGCATATCATTATTCACATGCATACATAAAGGTCGGTGCATGTTTTTACTGTAATGCATAAGGTCTGTGCACGTTTCTATGCTAGTTGGTATAAGGTCGGCGCACACTCTGTTGGTTTGCATTTGAAGTCGGTGCACATTTTGCATTTTTGCATATAAGTCAGTGCATGTTTGCATTCAGGCATATGAAGGTCGGTGCAAACTTTGGTTAGTATGCATATCAAGGTCGGAGCACATTCCTATTTCTTCAATAGAAGGTCGGTGCATATTTGGTTGGTTTGCTTACTAGGGTCGGTACACATTCTCCTGTTCAGCATGTAACGTCGGTGCTAGTTCATGTTTCATGCGCATAAAGTCGGTGTTAGTATGCAGAGCCTTGCATCTGAGGTCAGTGTTAGTATGCAGGGTCGTGCATTTAAGGTCGGTGCTAGTATGCAGGGTCGTGCATCTAAAGTCGGTGTAAGTATGCAGAGCCTTGCATCTGAGGTTAGTGTTAGTACCCAGGGTCGTGCATTTAAGGTCGGTGCTAGTATGCAGGGTCGTGCATCTAAGGTCGGTGTTAGTATGCGGTCTCGTGCATATGGTCAGTGTTAGTATGCAAGGTCTTGTGCATAAGGTCGGTGTTAGCAGGCTTTGTCATATACTAAGGTAAATGTTACTTGTGCATTTTTCTTATCGAGCATATATAAAGTCAGTGCTTGTCTGCCTTGGTCCTATATAAAGTCAGTGCATATTGTCTGTGCTATGTATATAAGGTCTAACCATGTTTTCACTTTTCTTCTATAGGCTAAGGCATCTCTTTCAACTTGGCATATTCTCGATTATCTGAACTACAGAAATGCAGACATCTTCGTTTGTCATGTGATCACTTAAACTCACACCTAAAGTATGAGCTCATGGATTAAAAAAGTACAAATGATTGGCACGTGATCCAAGGGGTGCACTCATTGGACATTCCTCCACGAGGATCATTGTCCCATCTATAGCTGACACATGGCTTCTCTGAAAAAGTAGAAACGAACCTTTCACATGCCGGACGCGTGAGCTCTTGGGATCCCAGCTTGAAGCCCTATAAGAAGGCCTCTCCTGCGATCAAAGAAACTGAACAACAATGAAAAAGGAGAGCCAAAGGAGAGCAGAAGGAAGAGGAGCTAGATAGAGAGGAGCCAGAGCTTGAGAGAAAAATCTGAGTTAGAGCGAGGAGAAAAGAGAAAGAGAGCTTGCAGAAGAAGAAGAAAGAAGTGAGAAAACAGAGTATCGGAAGAGGGCGTATTATGAGGAAGAAAAGAGAGAGCGAGTAGTGAAAGAGAAAGGAAGTGAGAAGAGAGAAAAGAGTGGAAGCGTGGGCTTGAAATTTAGAGGTTTCTTCAGTTCTTGGATCAGATCCAGAACTGGTTTCTTGCTCCTGCGTGAGCAATTTTATTTTATGCTTTCTAAGCAATTTGTGTTTGTGTCTTTCCTTTATCTTTTTATTTGAAACTTCAAGATGTGTGTCAGCGGGCGAGGTTCATCGTTGGATAGCAAGCTATGTTTCTCAGCGGGCGAGGTTCATCCTCGGACAACAAGCTGTGTTACTCAGCGGGCGAGGTTCATCCTCGGACAGCAAGCTGTTGTTGTGCCCCTGTGGTTTTGATGATGGTTTTGATGATTGGTTTTTGATGTGAGTTAATCACTGTGAGTCATCTTGCTGTGTGTGTCATCATGCTATTATTCAGTCATTCTCTGATCATAATGCTTTCTATTTTCTGCTCGATTATTTCATGTTTTATCATGTAAGTGAATGGAGTTCATAGGGCTGTCAGATAACATGCTCTACTTAATTCTGTCTACACTCTGTCTGCACAGTCTCCACAGCAGTGCGTCAACTCCTTGAGCTGATGCGTCGACTCTTCAGTTCAATTTCTCAAGTCTATACACTCCATGCCCATTCAAGTCTATACATCGGTTTGATTCAAAGTCTGTACACTGCTTCACTTCGTCAAAGTCCATACATCCTCAGCTGAACCCCATGTCTGTACAACGGCCTCAATCTTCATCTATCTACACTCTGTTTGGAAAGTATGGACAGTGGTGGGTCGACCCACCCTTGCTGATGCGTCGACCCATCAGAACATTGTTCTTTATAGTAAGCCCACACATTGGTCTTCTTGACTCAAAGTCTATACATCCACCGTCTATGTTAAGCTTCAAAGTCTGTTCATCCGATCTTCTCATTTGTGTTGAAGTCCATACATTGGTGGCTAAGTATATACATTGTCTCTTTTACCTACGTTGCTTGAAACGAAGTCTATACATTGCTGGATGTTCATGTCTACACATTGGCCAAGTCTACACATCGGCCTGTGGCCTACTTAGCTGAAGTCTGTACAGCGTCCGTTGTCTAGAGTTCTTGAAGTCTGTACATCGGACTGTTTCAGCAAGTCTGTACATCTGACTGTTCAGCTTGCAACCAAGTCTGTACATCGGACTGCTTCTTTTGAAGTCTATACATTGGCTCGTTCACTTTTACAAAGTCTGTACATTAGACTGTGGCAAAGTTTATACATTCGTTTCCTTGGGCAAAGTCTATACATCGTGGCCTTGAACTTTCAAGTCTGTACACTCTTTATTTCAAAGTCTGTACATTGCTGCCTTGAAGCCGTTCCAAGTCTGTACAACGCCCAAGTCTGTACAGCCATCAGTGAACCCTCCAAGTCTATATATCCAGTTGAACGCAAAGTCTACACATCACCTCACATCTTACAAGTCTATACATTGGCGATTGGGCATCCAAGTCTGTACACTGCCTTTGGGTTCCAAGTCTATACACTCCCTCAGTGTACATACTTATTCATTTGCTGTTTCAAAGTCCATATACTCGTTTCTAAGGCAAAGTCTATACAATCGTCTTTGAGCATCAAAGTCTGTACAACCTGTCTGTCTTCATTGGTTCTGTGCTTTTAGTGCGTTGACGCACTTGGCTGACTGCGTAGACGCAATTGTGCGTCTTTCGCTTTCTATCTTGTTCACTGCGTCGACGCTGACACTGGATGCATTGACGCATTGGCCAGTTGGCAAGGGCGTGAGCATCTCGCTTGAGGAGCTGAGGCGACGCTGCACGATGGAAGCGTTGACGCCTTGGGCTGATGTCCAAAGGTGTTTTGATCAACATCAAGTCTGTACAACATGAAGTTTGTACACTGGTTTCTCTGGCATGTTAACACTAAGTCTATACACTCAGGTTGCTGAAGGGTTTCAAGTATGTACACTGCATGCTCACTTAACTAAGTCTATACGCTCGTTCGCTAACATGAAGTCTATGCATTCGTTTGATAAGCTTCAACTCTATACACTCGATATCAAGCTTCAAGTCTATACACTCTTACTTCACACGAAGTTTGTACACTCAGTTAACTTTCAAGTCTACACATCATCTGATACTGTCTTCGACTGATTATCGGACAAGATTAATGGACGAGGTTATTAAGACTGGCACGTGATCCTAGAGGCTGAAATGCTGACACGTGGACCACTGAAGCTTGGGCGGGAATCGAAAAGAGCATAAGCCCTAGCTGCCTACTGCTAGTATATAAATGGAGTCTCCTCCATAGGCTGAGGGCGATCGAAATGCAGATAGTGCCTCCACGATATAGAGAATAGAGAAGAATAAGAAAAGAAGTGAGAAGAAGGAGAAGGCTGAAGCAGTGAGAAGAAGAAGAAGAAAGAAAGAAGAAGAAGAAGAAAAGAGAGTTCGTGCTGGGAGAAAGAGAGAAGCAGAAGAAGAAGTTCCTGCTGGACCGTGGATCAAATCCAGGCCAGCCAGCTCCTGCAAGAGCCACATTTGATTTTATCTTTTCAGCTTTCTGTTGCTGCGTTTTTATTTTTCCTTTGAACTATTCACTTGCTGTTATTCCGATCCTCTAGTGTGAGGTCGGGTTCCCTCCGGTGTGGAGGAAGAGAGACTTGCGTCTCTGGCTGCCTTTGACTGGGTGTCATTAGTTGTTTCCCTCCGGTTGGGAGGAAGAGAGGTCCGAGACCTCTAGTTTGCAGGTGACTTGGTGTCACTTGTGTTTCCCTCTGGGTTTCAGAGGAAGAGAGACTTGGGTCTCTAGGTTCCCCTCCGGTTTGGAGGAAGGGAGGTTTGGTCCTCCGGTTCTGGGCTTGTGGGTAGCAAGTCCAGGGGTTCCCTCCGGGTCTGGAGGAAGAGAGACCGTGTGTCTCTGGTTTCCAAGTGGCTGGGAGTCACTTGGGGTGTCCCTCCGGTTGGGAGGAAGAGGGGAGGTTGTTCCCCTGGTCAAGCTGTGTGGCAGCATTTGTTGCAGACTGAGTCTGCTGTGCTAGTGTTACTAGTGGAAGCCTCACTTCGGTTGGGACTGAGGGGTGGACATAGGTCTTTAGACCGAACCACCTAAAAATCCTTGTGCAGTGGTTTGTTTGATTACCTGCTTCTGCTAGATGCATGCTAGGACCATGATCTAATTGATTATCTATATCCTAGAGTTTAATTGAGTTTGCATATCTTATGTTTGATCAATTGTCCACTGATTTTGTTGTTATCATCTCTTGCGAATTTTAAATTGGGTAGAATTCTTTGAAAGATCCATTCACCCCCCCTTCTGGATCTGTGTTTATCAATCGCACCTAGCTAACAATTGGTATCAGAGCGGTTACTGCTTCAAGATCCAACGATCTGTAGTGATCCCCGTGCTTCTCGGTGCTTATTCCGGTTTGCTGCTCCTTGATTTTTTATCTAATTGATCATAGCCTACAAATGGCTCTTCCACTGGTTTTCAATGGGTCTAACTTTGATTCATGGTTCAGTAGTTTGCGTAACTACGTCAATCTAGATAATCCCGATTTGTGGAAGTTAATTACTCATGGTCCTCAGAGGTTACCACGAAAAGAGTCCAAATGGACTGATCGTCATAGATCAATGCATAGAGAAAATCAGAAAGCTATAAATCTGATAAAAGCATCCATTAACAAGGCCTTACACTTTTGCCTTCATGATTGCAGGTCTGCTAGGGATATTCTGGACAAGATGAAACTAACTTGCAGAACAGGGAAGGAAAACTGCATGATGGCTGATGGGAGCGACCATAGCAGCAGCCACAGTGATAAAGAAGAGAACGAAGTTCAGGTAAATCCCTTTGCGGACTATACCTTAGATGATTGGGTAGATGCTTATTCCAAGCTGTTAAGATCTAGCAATAAATTGAGCAAGAAAAACAGATCTATGAAAAAATGGTTAGATAGGTTTGGGAATTCTAAACTTATTGGTGAGGACAGTGATACTCTAAAAACTGAAAATCAGATATTTAGAAGACAGCTGACTGATCTTGATTCTATTACTTCAGATCTGAAATATCTGAAATCTGAAAATGCTAGACTCAAAAAACAAACTGAGGAATCTGGATCTAAATCAGTGAGCCTTGAAAATGAAAATAGATTGATTTCTGAAACTTTGGAGACTGTCAGAATAGAAAACTCGGAACTTCAGAAAAGGCTTGAAAATCTTCAATCTGAAGATGAACAAGAAGTGTTTAGTGAATGTCAGACCTCCTTAAGTGTTTTGAAATTTGATGATGAAATCCTGGAACAAAATGGTAAAATGAGACAGGAGATCTGCAAGCTAAAACAGTTAAATACAACTATGTCTGAGAGACTTATCACTCTTGAAAAAGGAAAGAGTGTTAGCCTGGATAGCTCTGATGAGCTAATGAAAGCTGAACATGAAATTGAAAGTCTTAGGACTGTTAATCAAATGTTGGAAGAAGATGTTGTTTGCTATAAAAAGAAAGCTGATGAATATGAAATCCATGTATCAAAGCTTGGATCAGAAGTTATAGAATTGAGGAAATCTCTTGAGAAATTTGTCAGTGGAAAAGAAAATCTTGATAAAATTCTTGGATCTAAAGTGAATCTCCGAAGAGAGGGTTTGGGCTACAAACCAATAAATAAAAAGAGCTTTGAAAGTAAGCTTCAAACTTCATTCGTGAGTAGCTCTAAGTCTGGCAGCACATCGAATGTGCCTATTTTTGAATTTAGTGCTAAGAAGAATCAAAATTCCACTGACAGCCCTAAGACTGAGAAACAAGTTCAAAAACAGAAAAAGACTGTTCATGTTCAGAACAAAGATTCAAGGAACTCTCATGATAAAACTGAGAATGCTGTGCCTAAATTGAACAAACACATTCATGCAAATAAAAAGAAAATTTCATGCCATTACTGTCATAGGTTTGGTCACTTGATGCATGAATGTAAATTGATGGAACATGATGATAGAATGCATGCTAGGAAGTACAATAACAAAAACAGTCCTGTTGAACAGAAAAGAAAAAGTTATTGTTATCATTGTGGAAAAACAGGTCATGTTAGTGAACAATGTTGGTTTGCCAAAGGTAAAGGCAAATATTTTTCAAATTCTAATCATGTCAATTTGTATGAAAACCAGCATGTCTTTAAAAGGAACAAAAATGGGTCCATGGGCCAACACATGGTGTGTTCCACCTGCAGCAAGTCAGGCCATAGGGCGGTTGACTGCTGGCTTAATGTTGGTAGAAGAAATTCCATCTTCTGCTATCACTGTGAGAAACCTGGCCATACAGTCAAAGACTGCTGGCATTCTCAGAGAAAGAAGGTCACTTCTAAATTTGTTAAACAAAGTGTGTTTGGTAGGAACAAATCTGTTCAAACAAGAAAATCCCTCACATGCTTTGAGTGTGGAAAGCAAGGTCACAAGGTGACTGATTGCTGGTTTTCTGACCATCTGAAACAAAGTGGTGGTAAAAACAGAAACATTCATGCTCATGAATTTAGCACACCTGCTTACATGCATAGTAAGAAATTCAGACCGAGTGGTTCATGTGATTATTGTGGTCGGTCTGGACATTCCATGCCTAGTTGCTATATGAAAAAGCATGATGATATGATGGTTCAGAAGCTTTGGAAAACATCCCATCAAAATGCCACTAACCCTGCAGGACCCAAGGAAACTTGGGTACCAAAATGTGCCAAGTGAGAAACTTTTTGCAGGTGTGTCTTGGGAACGAGAAATAAAAGGGGCAAATAAACCAAGACACCCTAAAAAGGTAAACCCCACTCATGCACTTCTCAGGTAAGTCTCTTGACTTTTCAATGAGTCTGCTTAGATGGCATTAGGCATATAGATAGATTTGTTAATTAGTGGTTTAAACATTGCATGTTTTAAGGGGGAGTTACTTGCATGTGTTTTTGCATACATAAAGTGCATTGCATTTCCTTAGATTGAAAATGTCAAAAGGATTGTCTAAATGCATGTTGTTAGGGGGAGTCAATGCATTGCATATAGGTTGTCAAATGCATACTCATGTGAGAATTCATTGCATATCCTTCCTTATTGATTTTTTTGACAGACCTTGAACATATTTTTGAAAACATTGAGCTTCAAAATCTCTCCTATCAATTCGTATCATTTGGCTTCAGATTTCTATCAGTCTTTCATGAAGATTTCAATGGGACTATCTCGATCATAAATCTGAAAATTCTTGAACTAGAAATCTTCTATTATACATTTTTATGAATGACTGAAATAACTCATATGGTTTAAGTTTAATGTATTCATGGAGTTTGACTTTAAAATCTCTTAAAAATATCTGAAGCATGTTTTAATAAACCTTAACCATCTATTTTATGCTGTGTCTTGTAAAATCTTCTGAAAACTGCATTATTGAATACATGACTTTATTTGGTTAAGTACATGAGATTAATATTGACCTAAAGCAAATAAACTTTCTGAAATGTCTAAATGGTAACTAGTCAGAGCAATGACCTTGGTCACTGAGAAACACATGTCCAAAGGACTGTGTCATGAGGTACAATAGTTAACTCTGATTAAGAATAATAGAATTTCAGACAGAGCAATGGCATGCACACTGAGAAATACAACTCACTCATCAAGAAATGATTTGCAGTGTGTCATGATGTGTAAATGCTATCTCTGTTCATATAAAGCATGACAGTTAGTCACACTAAGTGCTTAGGGATATTGGCCTCTGATCAAGGTATATCCTCTAGTTACAAGGTGTGCATTGAACTAGAGTGCTCGTAAAATTTGTAGCATGAAAACTTGTTGAACAAATTGAAATATTTGAATATTGATGCTAAAATCAAATTGCTACAACCCTAGACAAAATCATATGACTTCATAATTGCTTGATTTCAATACTGATGCATGTAATTCCGAAAGAAGTCAATAAATTTGATTGTGTAAGAGAAAGGGAGTTTTATCAAGATAAATATGAGGGCTTGGTTCATTTTTATTAAAACATGGTTTTAGATATCAATACAGAATTTTATTGATAAACTCTGCATACATCATGTTTAAACCATGCTGTTCAATAAAGCTCATTATAAGCCCTTATAATAGAAGACTTTGAAAACTTATGTTTTGGATTTATGAGATTGATATCTCTCTGAAAATCTGACTGAATTTTCTGTGATTGGAGCTTCTTTAAAAAATATGCTAAGTGAACCTCTTCTGCTCATTGACATGAACTTCTCCTTGTTTGCCCCTGTGGTCTCCTTCTCATTCATTTCATAAGGTTCCATTTATTGAGGGGGATCCTCCTTGTCATATGCATCATGCTGCATAGAAGGAGAAGAATTGTGCTCTGACATTCATATTTCTGGTATCTGCATCTACATTCATACCCCTTCCCATGGTTTATTATGATTCTACCAAAGGGGGAGATTGTTTGCCAAAGAGGGAGAATATCATTCAATCATTGCATGCAGGTTCCTTTTGATCATCTCTAACTCATGCTTTTGCTGAAACTCTTAAAGGGGGAGAATCATGTTCTTGCAAGGGGGAGAAATTGACTGAATTTTTTTATACATGCTTTAATTTCTCAAACTATTTTCTTTTTGATGAAGTCAAAGGGGGAGAATAGTTTGTGTCATCAGCATTACTCACAGTGTAGTATTACCATCATCAAAAAGGGGGAGATTGTTGTGCCCCTGTGATTTTGATGATGGTTTTGATGATTGGTTTTTGATGTGAGTTAATCACTGTGAGTCATCTTGCTGTGTGTGTCATCATGCTATTATTCAGTCATTCTCTGATCATAATGCTTTCCGTTTTCTGCTCGATTAATTCATGTTTTATCATGTAAGTGAATGGAGTTCATAGGGCTGTCAGATAACATGCTCTACTTAATTCTGTCTACACTCTGTCTGCACAGTCTCCACAGCAGTGCGTCAACTCCTTGAGCTGATGCGTCGACTCTTCAGTTCAATCTCTCAAGTCTATACACTCCATGCCCATTCAAGTCTATACATTGGTTTGATTCAAAGTCTGTACACTGCTTCACTTCGTCAAAGTCCATACATCCTTAGCTGAACCCCATGTCTGTACAACGGCCTCAATCTTCATCTATCTACACTCTGTTTGGATAGTATGGACAGTGGTGGGTCGACCCACCCTTGCTGATGCGTCGACCCATCAGAACATTGTTCTTTATAGTAAGCCCACACATTGGTCTTCTTGACTCAAAGTCTATACATCCACCGTCTATGTTAAGCTTCAAAGTCTGTTCATCCGATCTTCTCATTTGTGTTGAAGTCCATACATTGGTGGCTAAGTATATACATTGTCTCTTTTACCTACGTTGCTTGAAACGAAGTCTATACACTGCTGGATGTTCATGTCTGCACATTGGCCAAGTCTACACATCGGCCTGTGGCCTACTTAGCTGAAGTCTGTACATCGTCCGTTGTCTAGAGTTCTTGAAGTCTGTACATCGGACTGTTTCAGCAAGTCTGTACATCCGACTGTTCAGCTTGCAACCAAGTCTGTACATCGGACTGCTTCTTTTGAAGTCTATACATTGGCTCGTTCACTTTTGCAAAGTTTGTACATTAGACTGTGGCAAAGTCTATACATTCGTTTCCTTGGGAAAAGTCTATACATCGTGGCCTTGAACTTTCAAGTCTATACACTCTTTATTTCAAAGTCTGTACATTGCTGCCTTGAAGCTGTTCCAAGTCTATACAACGCCCAAGTCTGTACAGCCATCAGTGAACCCTCCAAGTCTATACATCCAGTTGAACGCAAAGTCTACACATCCCCTCACATCTTACAAGTCTATACATTGGCGATTGGGCATCCACGTCTGTACACTGCCTTTAGGTTCCAAGTCTATACACTCCCTCAGTGTACATACTTATTCATTTGCTGTTTCAAAGTCCATATACTCGTTTCTAAGGCAAAGTCTATACAATCGTCTTTGAGCATCAAAGTCTGTACAGCCTGTCTGTCTTCATTGGTTCTGTGCTTTTAGTGCGTTGACGCACTTGGCTGACTGCGTAGATGCAATTGTGCGTCTTTCGCTTTCTGTCTTGTTCACTGCGTCGACGCTGACACTGGATGCGTTGAAGCATTGGCCAGTTGGCAAGGGCGTGAGCATCTCGCTTGAGGAGCTGAGGCGACACTGCACGATGGAAGCGTTGACGCCTTGGGCTGATGTCCAAAGGTCTTTTGATCAACATCAAGTCTGTACAGCATGAAGTTTGTACACTGGTTTCTCTGGCACGTTAACACTAAGTCTATACACTCAGGTTGCAGAAGGGTTTCAAGTATGTACACTGCATGCTCACTTAACTAAGTCTATACACTCGTTCGCTAACATGAAGTCTATGCATTCGTTTGATAAGCTTCAACTCTATACACTCGATATCAAGCTTCAAGTCTATACACTCTTACTTCACACGAAGTCTGTACACTCAGTTAACTTTCAAGTCTACACATCATCTGATATTGTCTTCGACTGATTATCGGACAAGATTAATGGACGAGGTTATTAAGACTGGCACGTGATCCTAGAGGCTGAAATGCTGACACGTGGACCACTGAAGCTTGGGCGGGAATCGAAAAGAGCATAAGCCCTAGCTGCCTACTGCTGGTATATAAATGGAGTCTCCTCCATCGGCTGAGGGTGATCGAAATGCAGAGAGTGCCTCCACGATATAGAGAATAGAGAAGAATAAGAAAAGAAGTGAGAAGAAGGAGAAGGCTGAAGCAGTGAGAAGAAGAAGAAGAAAGAAAGAAGAAGAAGAAGAAAAGAGAGTTCGTGCTGGGAGAAAGAGAGAAGCAGAAGAAGAAGTTCCTACTGGACCGTGGATCAAATCCAGGCCAGCCAGCTCCTGCGAGAGCCACATTTGATTTTATCTTTTCAGCTTTCTGTTGCTGCGTTTTTGTTTTTCCTTTGAACTATTCACTTGATGTTCTTCCGATCCTCTAGTGTGAGGTCGGGTTCCCTCCGGTGTGGAAGAAGAAAGACTTGCGTCTCTGGTTGCCTTTGATGGGTGTCATTAGTTGTTTCCCTCCGGTTGGGAGGAAGAGAGGTCCGAGACCTCTAGTTTGCAGGTGACTTGGTGTCACTTGTGTTTCCCTCTGGGTTTCAGAGGAAGAGAGACTTGGGTCTCTAGGTTCCCCTCCGGTTTGGAGGAAGGGAGGTTTGGTCCTCCGGTTCTGGGCTTGTGGGTAGCAAGTCCAGGGGTTCCCTCTGGGTCTAGAGGAAGAGAGACCGTGTGTCTCTGGTTTCCAAGTGGCTGGGAGTCACTTGGGGTGTCCCTCCGGTTGGGAGGAAGAGGGGAGGTTGTTCCCCTGGTCAAGCTGTGTGGCAGCATTTGTTGCAGACTGAGTCTGCTGTGCTAGTGTTACTAGTGGAAGCCTCACTTCGGTTGGGAGTGAGGGGTGGACGTAGGTCTTTGGACCGAACTAGCTAAAAATCCTTGTGCAGTGGTTTGTTTGATTGCCTGCTTCCGCTAGATGCATGCTAGGACCGTGATCTAATTGATTATCTATATCCTAGAGTTTAATTGAGTTTGCATATCTTATGTTTGATCAATTGTCCACTGATTTTGTTGTTATCATCTCTTGCGAATTTTAAATTGGGTAGAATTCTTTGAAAGATCCATTCACCCCTCCTTCTGGATATGTGTTTATCAATCGCACCTAGCTAACAGTTGTGATGCTCAACAGTCGAAGCTGTGAATCAGTGAAAGCAAGCTGTGATGCTCAGCAGATGTAAGCAAGCTGTGATGCTCAGCGATTCAAGCTGTTAGGCAGCAGTAAGCCACACTCTGGTCTGAGTGTGGGGTGGATGTAGGTGAAAACTGAACAACCTAAAAATCCTTGCATCTTTGGTTTGATTATTATTCTAACTCACGGTAGATGTATGCTTAGGTGCGTTCCTACTGCATTGTTTTAACCTAAGCTTTTCACTATTCACCATGTGTCTAATGTGGGTTTGTTTAATCGGTTGCTTAAATAGATGAATGTCTTGCATCGCTTCTAGTAGGAGTCAATAGTGTTTGCAAGATCATTCATATGATATGAGTGCTCCATTAATCAAATAGGTATATCAAAAGACATGTTAGGAAGGATAGGTCATGCCTATATGAAATAACATCTCTTGCGTGAGGAGATCTTTGATCCAACCTTCGCCTAGTACCACAATTGATTAATTGATCATTCTCCTCATCTGAGTAGAACTTGTTGTGTTTTTCCTCCTACCAGAACTATGACTGTCTATCTAATGTTTCCTTGAAGGCTATATGTGCTGATAACTATCAGCTGTGATTGCATGCTTCTTGGTACTTGAAAGGTTTGGTTCTGTGTTTAATCGTGTTATTTGGCTGTGATCACCGTGAGCGTTTAATATTGTGTCTGGCAGTATTAAGGCTTAGTGTGAGATAGTTATTTCTGCCTTTGAGTTTTTATTTGGGCAAAGTTTCTAATTCCGCTATATTTTTAAAGGGGAGATTCATTCACCCCCCCTCTGAATCATGGCTTGCACCATCTAATAGAACCCAACATTTCCATGATGTCATCCTTTTTACAATGGACCAATCAGATTCATCTCTGAAAAGATCCTAGGACAGAGATATGTCCTTTTTATCACAAGCCAATAAGAAATCGGATATGGTAAAGTTCCATCACAAATAATCTCTTCTTTATTCTGGACCTTTCAGAATTCAGAACTGAAGAGAGGGAACCTTCTATTCCTCGCGTCTATAAATATGAAGCTCCCTTCTGAAGAAGACCCCGCTGTTGCCTTGGAGAAGAAAAGAAGGGGAAAAAGCCCGAGACTTGAGAAGAAAAATTGTGAGGAAGAAAAGAGAAGAGTGGAGTAGCCCAAGCTAGTCTGAGCCAGTCCAGTGCTGAGAAGAAGAAAACAAAGAGTGCAACCGAGCTTGAGTGAACCCAGTGCAGAGAGGAAAGAAAGAAAGTTGGAGCAATCTTCAGATCTGCCATTACAGATTCATGACCTCGATCCGAAGCTACATTTTCTTTCTTAGTTTCATTTTGCTTTTTCATTTTGAAACTTCGAATCTATTTTCAGTGTGTTGTGCTACAGTGACAGCGTTTATCTGGTGCTCTGTTTTAGAGACCAGAGTGGTCTTTGGCTGGTGTACAGCCATGTGTGTATCGAGGAGTCTGCTCCTCGTACAAGATATTTGTCAGCGTTCATGTTTTTGTTGTGCGGGTTTATCCCCATGTTTTGCTACCTCATTGTAGCATGGTTTTTTTTTCCTTTGGGGCTTGTCCCCGTGTGGTGCTGCAGTTCTGCAACATATGTGAGGCTTATCTCTGTGTGTTGCTGCGTGTAGCAACGTGTGTGTATGAGGGGTTCATCCCCGTGTGATGCTGCGAGTAGCAATGTGAGGGCTGTCTCCTCGTGAGGACTATGTCCTCGTGTTTTGCTATGTATCAGCGGTTGTAGGGGACTTGTCCCTGTTGCTACATTTGCAGCATGGTGAAGCCTCACTGGGTTTGGTGAGGGGTGGACATAGGTCTACGGGTTTACAAATTGAACCACCTTAAAAATATTGTTCAGTGGTTTGTGCCTGTGCGTTTGATCCCTTTCTTCTATCCCCATTAATATTGACTTCTGTGCTTCAGATTTACACACTTTCTGATATGTCTGCACACTGAACACACACACTCTAACTTGCTCGGTGCTCACACGCACTCAAGCACTTGCATGTTGTCATGTATAGGGACAGTCTTTGAGCTCCAATGTTTTCAGCACTGCAATCACACATACACCCTCTAAGTGTTCCATCCAGTCTTGGTATGAGCCATCTGTTACATTATGTGTTGTGATCATCCTTTGTGAAGCATTGTCTAATTCTAATTCAGCGTATCTTGTTAGGGAACACTAGTGTTCCATTACTCTGCATTTCCCTGAGTGATCAGATTGATTTTTAAATCGGGTATAGTTTTCAAAAAGGATCTATTCACACCCCTCTAGATCCTATTGCACACCCTTCAAGTAGTTTCGTATTCATGTCTACATGTTTATTGTCATTTCTGAAAAATCTGCAATTTATTTTTTGCTAGCTTCTTTGCTACAAGTTATGCTCTTGAATTCTCTCCAATCTTCTTCCCTTGACATCAAATTTCTTGTTTCATCCATTGGCTGTCACAGCTTGCTTACTCTGACTGGGAAGTAGAATGTAGAACTTCTAACCTACTAATATCTTTTTCTATCCATTGGGATCATGCATGGTCTGAAAATCTGCATCTGACTCGATGCATTCTCCATAACGACTACTTGCCTTCATGCAATGTTGTTTTTCATGCTGTCTGACTTTATTATCTGCTGAGATGGAATGCAACTGAGCTGCTCTATCTGATGAGACTTTAATCATATTTGGCCTAGTTTTGTGCCTGAATTTCTTTATTTGCCTAAATTTCATCTGCTCATCTCATGATTCTGTATTCGGCATCAAACTATGTCCTCTTTGCTGATGGCAAAGGGGGAGATATTTTGATGAGTCATTATCTAAGAGGGAGATGTTGTATTGTCCAAAAAGGGTAATGTTGAAATGTTTCATGTTGAACTATTTTGATAAATGACTCATAGTTGCCATCATCAAAAAAGGGGAGAAATGTTGTCTCTGATTTTGATGATGCCTGACTATGACTCATTGATGAGTCTAATATGGATTTGATGATGTCAACATGCATTGAGTTCAGGTCAAAGAATATCAACCTCAGCTAAAGGTTATCTTGGTGTCTGCATTTCAAGTCCAAAGACATGTCAACACGTGCCAACAGATATGCCAAATAGTCAGCAGAAGAGAAGTGAAATCAACTGACTCAAGAAGCTAGGCCTAGGCAGTCGGTCGACCGACAAAAGAAAAATCAGTCAACCGATTCTAAAATCAGTCGATAGATATGTGCAACTGAGTCGACAGACATTCTGGTAGAAGTTAGCAGAAGAAACCAATTCAAGTCAATAATGCAGGTGCACTTTTTCACTACCAAAATACAATGAAGATGGGATGGCAAGTGTCTTCAAAGAGGTTGATTAACATATTGAGCTGATACAATGAAGGTGGGATGCGTTGAAGGAACATTTGACAGAAGTTAAGCAAAATCAGTCGACCTAGGCAAAAATCAGTCGACTGATATGGAATTCAATCGACAGACATTTCAAAATTCAGTCGACCTTTGCACCCTCAGGTCGACAGACATTCAAGACTTTCAGCAGAAGAAGCTGCTCATTTGACTGTTCTGGATTTTCCTTGACCTCCAAAAAGTCTCCATCAGCTTCTCTTTCCCTGTGATCATCAGACTTGTCTGATTTTTCAGTAGTTTCAGCAAAGATGACATGAGGTGATTCTTCGACTGTTTGATTTTTGATATTAAAGACCCTGTATGCCATAGACCTGCTCGAGTACCCCAAAAATATACCCATTTCACTCTTAGCCTCAAATTTATCAAGGTCTACTTTATCATTATTATGAATGTAACATTTAGAACCAAATGCTCTAAAGTAGGCTAAGTTGGGCCTTTTACCTTTCAGCATCTCATAGGGGATTTTGTTATGCTTGGGTCTTACCATGGCTCTGTTGATGATATAACACGTTGTGTTGACAGCTTCAGCCCAGAACCTTCTTGGGAGTTGACTTTTCACTAGCATGGTTCGGGCTATCTTGATTATGGTTCTATTCTTTCTCTCTGTAATTCTGTTTTGTTCAGGTGTCTTGGGAGATGAAAATCTATGAGTTAGACCTTCCTGACAGCAAAAATCACTAAATGAGGAGTTGTCAAACTCTCCGCCTTGATTAGATAGAATTGTGCAGATTTTGAATTTATCATCCTACTTTATTTTTCTGAAGAAGTTCTAGAATTTAGAGAATGTATCTTTTTTGTGAGTTAGAAATAAGATCCATGTAAACCGAGTAAAGTCATCAACAATAACATAGCCAAATCTTCTACCACTTAAGCTAGCTATCCTTGTTGGACCAAACAAATCCATATGAAGAAATTCAAAGGGCATGGATGACAAAGATTCAGTTCTAGTTTTGAATGAACGTCTGGTTTGTTTTCCTAGGGAGCATGCTTCATAGATTTTTAAATTTTGTGTAAATGACAACCTTGGCAAGCTTTTGACCAGGTTGTGTTTAACAAGTTTGTGCATCACATGGTAACTTACATGCCCTACTCTACGGTGCCATAACCATGCACTGTCAGTTTGATTAGCAGTTAGGCACATATTTTTATCAAAGGAAGCAATCAAATCAACCATATAAACATTATTCACTCTATACCCAACAAACTTGACAACATCTGAATCTACTTCAAAGACTTGACATTTAGTGGCATGAAACAGAACCTTGTGACCATTGTCACACAGTTGACTGATACTTAACAAATTATGTTCTAAACCCTCAACCAACATGACATTTTCAATGATGTTTTTAGGGTTCTTACCTACTATTCCTGAGCCAATGATTTTACCCCTATCTTTTCCACCAAACTTGACTTGTCCTGACTCCTTCTTGATCAGCTAGTTGAATTTCTTCCTATCTCCTGTCATATGCCTGGAGCAACCATTGTCCAGATACCAACGGTTGTGCTCAGCTGCCAGGCATTCCTGCAATCACAACATTAAGTGGAGAATTTTGGAACCCAAACAAACTTGGGTCCAAAGTCATTCACTATTGTGTGTAATAGACACTTGGAATCCAGATTTGCTTAACAAGTTGTTTCTTTTGATTAACAAAGCAATGAGGACTGGTATGTCCAAGTCTGTTGCATGTAAGGCAGACAAGTTTTCCAAAATGCATAAAATGTGGACCAGGTTGTGGTTTTACATTTTGTTTTCTGAATTTGTTAGATTTATTCTGGTGGAAACCCTTGTTTGCTTGGAATTTAAAATTTCCTTTACTGTTCCACCTTTCATTGAACCAATTATTCTTTTTCCTATTAAAATAGAGATTAGAGTTACTATTGCATCCAAGCCTAAATTGGTTCTTGTTTGGCCTGTGGCGGGCAAGAACAAACTAAGCATATCTTCTAGAGTTTGGTTGATAGTTTTGATTTTTTCTTGTTTTGTTCTCTTTTCTGTAGGCAGGCCAGACTAGGTTCTGTCTGGGTTTATATACTGGCTGCACATGATTCTGTTGACTTGGCTGCTTAGCCCACCACGGTTGAGCAAAGGTCTGTGGACTTGGGGACTTAACCCATTTCTGGTAAGTAGAATGCTGGCTGCTCCCAGGTTGACTTAAGTTGTTGTTCCTTTTATCTTTGACGTTTTGCCCCTTACCTTGATTGTTCTATATTTTGATGGGTTTGGGTCTAGGGACACCCTTCCTGATTGGTTCTTCTACTATCAGCTTCCCTTTTCCTTTTTCAGGGTTGAATGAAGTAGTTTTTAGCTCAAGTTTCTTCTTCCTAGTGGGATTGAATCCTAGTCCTTCTCTTCTGAAGTTTACCCAGGTACCCAAGACATCATCTAGATTAGACTTTCCTTGAACCATTTTCTCGTGGACAGACTGTTTGTCCTTTAAATCACTTTTAGCCTTTTCAAGATTTTTCTGAATCTCAAAATTTACAACTTTTATAGCATTGTACTTCTCCAAGCTAAGTTTATTCTCTCTCTCATATTCCTAACACTTCAGTTTAACTCTTGTTTCCCGACGACGTGGGATGTGCGTCGGAAGGAACGTATGTCGGTGACCGCGGTGAGAAGGGGAAATAAAGCAACAAAGAAAAATGGGGGAGTTTATGTTACATCGGGGATATTTTCCTTTGCTAGCCATATGTCTCTCACGGCAATACCGTACACTCGCCTTTTACAGAAAGTCGAGAGGGTTCAACTTACACGATAGGTTTTTGAGAATGAATGAATAATAGTAGTGGCGTATGGAAACAGAGTGGTTGCTCATTCTGGGTGAACGGAACCAAGGTAACAGGGTGACTGCGTAAATAGACAGGGTGCGGGCGTGCCAGTTGATCTCTCAACAGTCACCTATGGAACCAAGTGTTGACTGGGGAAGCATCGCCAGGACACGGCACGTGGACACGAGGGTATCAGACGACACGTGGAGAGAAGGGTGGTTCCACATATATGAGTGTGCAGGTGATTGTGGGGATTTATGTACGGGACGTCTTTCCCCAACGACCGCAAGCAGCTGGTGTTTATTTACATCGGATTGAATCCGAACACCTTTGTTCCGTGCTGAAGAAGAGTCTGGATATTTATGAAGCCGTGGATAAAGGACCGGTGATGCGGGACGAGACACGGACACGACAAGCTCGCGATCGTCCCTTAACGAGGGAAGCGTCGGACGTGCGCGGTTGAGAAACCGGCAAAAGCTAGGGTGGTCGGCTCTCTCTTTCGTGCCCAGATCGGGTCACGGGACGGTAATGCTCACTCTCGCAGCAGCAGTGATACAAATAGAAAGCGAGCTAGTTACCCTATCATGCTCTCTAGCAGCGGCATAAACAAGTATATATGAAAATAAGCAAATGCCGAGTGTAGGGAGCGAGAACGATACCTCCACGCGCTCGGCGTGGGGACGACGGACCCGGCCGAAACTCGTACTCCCGGGGAACTTAACACACAATAATTACAGCAATGGGAATATGCCCACTCCACGCAGGGAGGTAAAGGGTGACACAAATGGGCCCGGGAGGACCGAATTCGGGATGACGGGCAGCTTCGTGTGTTGATTCGGCTACACGCGTAATCACGACCGTGGGGCCCACGCGCTGTCCGGAGGGGCCGTGTGGGACCCGGTGTCACCGCTGTGGTGGGGACACTGGTAGAAGCGATCCCCTGGCTGGCGGCAGGCTGGAACGGCGATCGGAGGCCGGGCGGCTCCGTTCGGTACCCGTCGGAATTGCTGCCCACGGGCTGGTTGCTGCTGTTTTGCAGTGCGCGCTCGGATGAAAATGGCCGCTGTGATCAGCCCCGTCGCCGGAATGCGACGAAACCAGTGCCATTGGAAAGAGGACTCAAAATCCTCAAAGTTAGGGCCAGTGGATTCCTCTGAACCTATGCGGACCAGGGCCTTAGATATTTTTCAATCTTCTGCTCCACTGCTCCAGAAATCTCAGATCAGCATATCAGATCCCTGTAAAAGGCCGTTGACCGCCTACTTACAGTTGGATTCGGACTTTGAGCTCTTCTTCAAAGTTGTAGATAATCAAACCATGAAACTGGGATAATTTTGGGAATTGGAGTTGGAGGTGGGGGTGATTTGATATGATTTTTGGAGTGACTGGTGGTCGGATCTGGGAACAGGTGGACAGAACTGTAGATGGGACTGAGAACGATTTTTAGAAAATATGAGATGGACGAAACAAAAATTAAGAAAAATTGTGGATGAAGGGGTGGATGGAAGGAAACGCCAGTAAAATTTGTGAGATGAACAAAAATCAAAAAGTGGGCCTAAGACCTAAAACTCAGGGCAGGTGAAAATGGAAACAGACAGCAGACAGAACAGAAGTGGAAGAGTGGACGAAAATCTAAAAATACTAAACGGGATCTGAATGACAAACCAAAATTTAGGGGATGTTCTTGACACCTCTGGAACACCCAGTAAAATTCCCAGCACGATCTGAGCTTATGGCTGAGGTGGGAATTTCGTGGAAGTTGCTGTGGTACTGCACGGACAGAACTGCAGCGGCGGCTCGATGGCGGCACGAACGGCGGCGGCGGCGGCACCGATGATCACCGGAGGGTGGGGAAAGGAGATATCACTCTATAATGGAGGCTTGGGAAGGGGATAACCAGAGGAGAGAGGGCTGGGGGCGCAGCTAGCTCTTGCTCATTCAACAAAATTCTGATTTTCATTGATTTTCACATAAAAATACAATATTTTATATGATTCCAACCAAATCAATTATCCACCCTTAGATCTAGGGATGGGGATTGAAGGGCTGGGATTGCATGCCACAAACACAAAAAAACATTAAAAAATGAAGGGGGTGGGGGGGGCGGCCTATTGACTATGGGTAGGTTTTGAATGGAAGGTTGAATGGGGGTAGGTGGGATGGGTGTAGAATGTTGACATTCTTAACCCTTTGTCTACCCATGTGGCATATGACTAGTCCACTCATCTAGAAGGCCACCTAGGCTGGTTGACCAGCCCCACATGGTCTAGGTGGACCAATGGGAAAGGGCTGAGGGCCCCCTTGCTGGTCCCATGGGCAAATTACATAGAAACCCACATAATCTACGGGAGTGACGCATTGGCCGATAAAGCCGTACAATTGTGCGTATACTTTCCCATGGATAAAAAAATAAACTAAAGGATATAAATGCAATATGAGAAGTACTAGTTCGGCGTCGATTCCCATCAACCGGGTATACCTTGCGGCCATGGGGTGATCGTCGCACTCGACTGGGAGGGTTAGTTAACTATAGTTCGGGAGGCTGGACACACATACTGGCGGGTGTGGAGGTGAGATTAAGACCCGGGTACGGGTATGCGTAGCCAACTGCTTTTCTTTCTTTATAGATGTCATATAGGCTTTACAAGGGGGCCTAAATACAACTAGTGCAAGCCGGGGGACAATTCTGACATGTGGGTCGGTCCCCCAGTCAGTGCAAGATAAAGCAGATATCTACGTGTTTTTATAGAGGCTCTCCATGAGGAGCTAGGGACATGCCCAAGTCGCCAAGGGAGGGCTAGACAAGGTGGCAGGGGTGGACACTAGTTGGCGACTAAGGGAGGCCAGATGCGGATCAAGGTGAGCGATCGGGTATGGGTCCCGGAGGGCGAGTGTCTTCATGCCGGGGAGTTAAGCCGGTCCCGGGAATGTTACTTCCGAGCCTGGGTCCAGCTAACTTGAGTCAGTGGTCGGGACCGTCAGTGGCCGGCTTGGGGGGAGCGGCGGGCACGTGGTCCCATGTCGGGGGCAATTCAGCATTATGGCATGCACGTTGTCATCATAACGCACCATACGCGGGCGGACCCGATGTGCGGGTGTATTCGCCGTTATCATAACGCCTTATACTCGAGGGAATGGACTTGAGTGAAAAGGCTAGACGCCATGTGAGGGGAGTACGTTCTACATACCCTCGACGTATACGAGCCGATCAACAAGCCACCCAACACGCCTTGCTCCTCGCGCCTTTGCCGGAAGCCTTGGAGCTTGAGTCCTTGCGCGCTTGCAGGTTCTTGTCTATGTGTCCATGCGTTGTCCATGCCCCTTGTGAAGGGGACATCAAAGCAAGGCCACTAACATTTTTTGTTTGCATTTATATCCTTAAGTACATTGGGCTTTAATTGTAAGGCAATCATAAGCCAATGGGTTAGTCCTTAGGAATTAGTTTATTTCTTTGCAAAAGGCCACGTAGGCCCAGCGGGAGCCCCACCCTCTCTCTCATTGGATTACCTTGCTTATCTCGGGCCCATAGGGGTGGTCCATGGTCCAAGGTAGACTAGCCACCCTTCTTGACCACCAAGAGGGGGGCGCCCCCCTCTCTTGTCCCCATGTGGGGGTTATTATATCGCCCCCCCTTTTTATCCCTTTCTTATTTATTTAGTTCTTTTGACCACATGGGAGAAGAATTAAATATTCCTATCCCCTAATTGCCCCTCCCTAACCCTAGATCTAAGGGTAGTTAAGGACATTTCCATTTCATATAAAACCCATGTATTTCATTATTTTCATAGAGAAAATTGAAGAAAAATCAGAATTTCTCTCATTGTGCCTTGGGCGCCCCTCTCTCCTCCCCTTGCAACTGTGATGGCTGCCCAATTCAGGGTGTGACTCCCTCCTCCTTGGTGTGATTCCAAGGATTTTTACCTCCGCTGGATGTGACTTCTACCCACCGCCGCTGTCGCCTCCGTTCGTGCCGCCAACGAGCCGCCACAGTCCGATCTTTGGAGTGCTGTCCAAGATTTTGAGATCCAAGATAAAAGCTCAAAGAGTAGGTTGGTTCTCCCAATCCAGCCGTCTGATCGACCTTAAAATTTGAGAGTTTGTTTCCCCCGTCGTCCCCCACCTCCAGTTTAATTTTCATGTCAATCAACCACCATTTGAGTTCCTTCCCAGTAATTCTTTCCACCCCTGATAATCTACCCATCAGCAGATCTACGGGATAGTACCCTATTCTTTTATTTTTCTCACCCCCTTAGACATCTCAGAAAATTACAAAAATATTTTTGCGTGATCTTCACATCCCCCCCTTTCACCCATAAAATCCCCAAAGTCCAGATCCACTGTTTCCCATTCGGTCAAAATTCATTCTCAAGCAAATCCCAAACTGTCCCGACTGTTCTGAAATCTGAGCCAAAAAAAACTTTGGAGCACAGAGTTTTTCATTTCAATCCAGACATTGGATGGATCTGAAATTCACATATGTTGTAGATCTTTGAGTCTACTTTCCAACGGTGCCAATCTCGCCTCGATCCGACACCGAATCTCGGCGTGGTGATCATTTTCGTGGAGGCGCGTAGATTTGTCCCGTGACAGGCCAGCAGAAGCAGTCCGCCGGTTAAATCTTCCAGAATTACGCAGGCACAGATTCAGCCTCCGCCGACTTCAGGGATTGAAGAGGCACATTCCACCGGCGTCCCAGCCAACCGCATCGACCAGAAGTTGACCAGAAGCCACCGTCCTAGGTGCCGAGTTCGCTTGCTGTCCAGCAAGTCTGAATAGTGCTGAGTCGGACCAGCAGCCCGCCTCCGGCCCGAAAGCCCTTCCGGCTTGCTGTCCATCAACCCGAGATCGATACTCCCGGGTCTCACGGGTAGCCCTTTACCTCCCTGCGTGGAGTGGACAGTAAAATGCTTTTATGTAATTTTTGATAATTCTACTGTACCAAGAGTACGGGTCTTGGCCGGGATTGCCTTCCCCACGCCCGGAGCGTGGAGGTATCGCCTCTAACTCTCTCGGCATTTGCTTTTCTCATATATATTTGTATGCCGCTGCTAGAGTGTTAGGATCTAGCTTGCTCAATTTTAATCGCCGCTGCGAGAGAGAGTGAGTGTGACCGTCCCGTGACTCGAACCGGGCACAAAGGAGTTTGACCACCCTAACTCATTGCCGATTTCTCAACCGCGCACATCTGCACGCTTCCTTCGCTAGGGACGAGTCGTGAGCTAGAGTGCCAGGTTCGCATCCGAATTGGTCTCGAGTCGCATTCCATCCTGCATCAAATTGGTATCAGAGCTAGTTTGAGTCTAGTGTAGTCGGTCCAAAGTTTTACATTGCATCCCTATACCCGGTATATTAAAAGGTGTTCCCGGAACGATAGGTTACGCCTATTGGGAAGGTAGCACACTTGCGTGAGTGTAATCTTCGGATCAGACCTCTGCCACGTACCGGATACCGGTTGAGTCTAGGTTTGTAGTCGAGTTTGCATTCCAACTTTGCATTGTTATTTTAGGGTCGTGTCTAGTCCATTAGAGAGTCAGCTTGTCTTGTCTCCTTTTGTCATGTCCATCCCATAAGTTCCCCAATTCCCCATGGATTCCCAATCGCCCAAGTCATATGAATGGTGGCGTAGCACCCATGGGTGGGGACACCAACCCCTCCACTTCTGTAGGCCCGAAGCCGCGCACTTTTATGGCTCCAAAGTCCCGAGCGACTACCTAAAGTGGGAAGCCGTTATGGACAAGTATTTCGATTGTTACACTATGTCTGATGCCATGTAAGTCTATTTTGCCAATGAGCGGCTTTTGTACGAAGCTGTCGAGAAGTGGAGAAGCACTGAATGCTTGAGGGAGATCAGGAGGCAATGGCCCATCGAGTTATGGTGCCAAACAAAGGACGAGCTTAGAAAGATCTACCTGCCCCGCCCAGTCGCCTCCAACCAGCCCCACCCAGTCACCTCTCACCAGTAAGGCCACAGTTGGAGGCCAAGGGTCCCGCACGTCGATGAGCCTAGACCCAAGACTAGGCCGAGAGACGATGAGCGAGTCCACCACGATGCCCCTACTCCAACCCCCACCTTTGCCGAACTCTTAAAATGTTTTCGGACCGGTTGGATAGGATGGATAGGATGTGTGCTCATATTGATGGACTCCTACGCGAACCTAAGGAGGTCGTAGCCAGTAGTCTTAACCCCGTGCCATCTACGGAGTCCCTAGGTCCTCTCCCCATCATAGAGGACGTCCTCTCCCCATCCGAGAGAGATGTTTCACCACCGCCTTCACCCTTTGATCTTCATCTACAACCATACCTACTTACCGAGGGTGAGATAATCATTGAAGAGCCATTAGATAGTTGGTTAAGGAGGGGTTTATTTTCGGATGTCACAATCCCTTAATACCCTTCTGTAGAGCCAGCCTTACAGGTAGTGTCCACCACTTCTTGCACCACCTTCCAATCCTCTTACTTTGTGGACAGCATGGATGATCTACTTAAGGGATTATGTTGGCAAATGGAGCTGACCTGCATGTTGGCTCTTAGGTCCGATCCACCTAGGTGCATGAGCTTCATATACTCATCGTTGGGTTCTATTACTTCAGTCTGTACAGTGGGTCCATACACCAGTGAGCTCATTTTACTCTTAGCCCTACTTGATGAGCTCCACCATTTTCCATCCTATGACCCCTTCCCTCCCATAGGGAACTCCACACATCTTAAAGGGCCAGCAACGTCCTTGATCCCCTCAGTTGACGAGGAGCTGGCCTACATTAGGGACCTTTACCCGGGGCCGAAAAGGACCTACATCACCAGATCCTTTACCTTTCTTGATCCTTCTACTAGTCCTCCACGAGTCCTACCAACTTACCCCGTTCCCCATGCAGTCAGCCGTCCCTAGCATACCAGTCTCCCCCGAGCCATTTGTTAAGCTGTCACTCAGTACTGTCTTACCACCATCCACACCCTATGTTGATGCAATATGGTTTGACTTCTGTCACTTCCATGAGAGGTGGCATCCTGATTTCACCTTCCTCGTCATCCATGCCAAGCATTTAGATAACTCCCCCGTATTCCACCTCCTCATCCTCAAGCACTTCAAAACCCGAGGATGAATCTTTTTGAACCAGTGGAGATTGGCATTGGCCGAGGCCCGAAACATCAAGTTATGGGTCAAGTTGCTTCTATTCATGATGTACATGGTTGATGTTTGGGAATCATACCAAGTCATGTTATTTTAATTGAGTCCATTCGATTTAGTCCCTAGTCCTAGGTCTAGGAAGTCAATAGCACTAATCCCCTCCCCCATGCATGCATGAGTGTTTGAGTCTACACATACATTTTTCAAGTGCATAATGAGTCTGCATACGTCGAGTCAAGTCGGTCTAATGAAGGCTTGTAATGTCGTGTTGTGCCCCTGTGATTTTGATGATGGTTTTGATGATTGGTTTTTGATGTGAGTTAATCACTGTGAGTCATCTTGCTATGTGTCATCATGCTATTATTCAGTCATTCTCTGATCATAATGCTTTCTTTTATGTGCACGATAAATTCATGTTTTATCATGTAAATGTATGGAGTTCATAGGGCTGTTAGATAACATGCTCTATTTAATTCTGTCTACACTCTGTCTGCACAGTCTCCACATCAGTGCGTCAACTCATTGTGCTGATGCGTCGACCCTTCAGTCATATTTGTCTCTATCCACACAGTAGTGCGTCAACTCCTTGAGCTGATGCGTCGACTCTTCAGTTCAGTTTCTTCAAGTCTATACATTAGACTGTGGCAAAGTCTATTCATTCGTTTGGGTAACAAAGTCTGTACACTGGCTCAGACTTCCCAAGTCTACACAATGCTCCCTCATTGAAAGTCTATACATTCTGGCAAATTCCTACGCTCGAAGCTTTAGCTACATTTAAAGTCTACACTGCTACAGGAACCAAGTCTATACACTCTCCCGTTCAAATCCTTCTAAGTCAGTACATTGACTTCGTATCTGCAAGTCTGTACACTGGACTTCATTTCACCAACTCTATACATCCGATTGATGTTGCAGTGTTCACCAAGTCTATACATCGTCTTCAGACTTCAAGTCTATACACTCCATGCCCATTCAAGTCTATACATCGGTTTGATTCAAAGTATGTACACTGCTTCACTTCATCAAAGTCCATACATCCTCAGCTGAACCCCATGTCTGTACAACGACCTCAATCTTCATCAAGTCTACACAGTGCTTCAACCTTCTCATAGTCTGTGCAGCCTGCCTTATCGATTCAGAGTCTATGCATCGCTCAAGCGTTCAAAGCCTAAAGCTTGTACAGCGTCCGTTGTCTAGAGTTCTTGAAGTATATACATTGGACTATTTCTTTCGAAGTATATACACTACAATGTACATACTTAGATCTTATGACTTCATTCTTGTTGCTGAAGGGAACAGGGTCGACGCTAGAGCTTAAGGCGTCCATGCACCAGTGAAGATGCATCCACGGATACTCTTCACAGCGTTAACTCTATGCAAAGGCTGTGTCAACTCAGCCACTCAAGAAGCAGAGGCCTTGTCAGAAATACTCCAATGCGTCAACGCAGCAGTGGAGCAGCGTCGACGCAACAGTTAAAAAAGGCTAGGCTGGTTGCTCACTGGAACGCATCAATGCGTCAACGCCACGGGTTGGAAGCGTCGACGCAGCAGTTAAAGGAGCATTCACTTTCACAGGCTATTCCACTGCGTCAACGCCACAATTGAGCAGTGTCGACGCAGTAGCTAAAGAGACGAAGCTAATGGCTTACTGGAATGCCTCACTGCGTTAACGCCATTGCTTGACAGCGTCAACGCAGCAAATCAGATTGCTGTCATTGAGCACGTGACCAGAAGTTGGCACCTGACACGTGATCCGAGGTGGGTGCTGAGCACGTGATCCGAGGAGGAATCTTCTGGACGGAAGGCGTGGGAAGCACACGCCCTATCTCCCCACTGCTGCTGGTATATATTGGAGCCTTCGTCTTCAGATGGAGGCTGATCAAAGAAGAAGCCTGGAGAGTAGAAAGCCCTTCGATCCAGAAAAAGAGAAGAAGAAGGAAAAGAGTAAAGGAAAGAAAGAGAGTGAGTGCAGCAGAAGAAAAAAGAGGAAGAGAGAGCTCGTAAGGATTGAAAGAAAAGAGAAAGACAGTGAGAGTAAAAAGAAGAGAGCAGAGAAGAGAAAGAGAGTGAGCGAGAGAGAAGATAAGAGGAGGATAAGCTTACCTAAAGATCTGTCTACTGGACCGTGGATCAAATCCAGGCCAGTCAGCTCCATGGGAGCCGCATCTGATGTTCCTTCATTTACAGCTTATGTTTGCTGTGTTATTTTCATTTCTTATTTTTTCTTTTATTCTTCCATCTTTGTTCTTCCGATCCTCTGGACTGAGGTCGGGTTCCTCCTGGTGGGTCAAGAGAAGGGAGATCTGATCTCCGGTTTGCAAGCAGCAGGGGGGCTGCTTGTGGGTTCCCTCCGGGCTAGGAGGAAGAGAGGCTAGGCCTCTGGTGGATTGCTAGTAGCAGAGTGCTACTGACTGGTTCACTGGTAGCGGGGCTGCTACTAGTGGGGTTCCCTCTTGGTATAGAGGAAGAGAGACGTGAGTCTCTGGTTTCTAGTGACCGTGGGTTGCTAGAGGTTCCCTCCGTGTAGGAGGAAGAGGGGAGGTTGTTCCCCTGGGTAAGCTGTGTATCAGCGTCTGTTGGCAAGCTGTGTTGCCCAGCTGTTAGTGAAGCCACACTCGGTTTGAGTGTGGGGTGGATGTAGGTCCGTGGACCGAACCACCTAAAAATCTCTGTGCAGTGGTTGGTTGCTCCATATCTCCTATCTACTTCACAGGTTACATTGCATTCTCGTTTATATCTGTGCTGCTTCCGCTAGTTGTTTATTTGGGCGCGGGTTACGTATTTGATCCTTGGTTTAAAAGGATATTCTACCTGTTCTTCAGATTGGTGTCTTGCTTTGTTAGAGTTCTAGTTTTATTATTGAGCCGAAAAGTTTTGAAGGGTGGGATTCATTCACCCCCCCCTCTGAATCCTCCGCACCGATCCTAACAATTGGTATCAGAGTGGTTCCCTATTTTTCCAGATTCAACGATCTGTAGGGGATCCTGCTGGTCTGATAGGTGCATTTCTGATTGGGTTTTATTGCTTGGTTTTACTCCTGAACTGATTTCAATGAAGCATCCACCGATCTTTAGTGGTTCTGGATTTAAGTTGTGGCTTAGAGGTCTGCGTACCTATGTTAAACAACTTGATCCGGATCTGTGGAAGTTGATTTCGCATGGTCCACACATACTGCCAAAGAAAACGTCCAAATGGACTGACAATGATAGATACATGTGTGATCAAAACATGAAGGCTATGGAAATTATGAAGGCTGCCACTGACAAGGCCTTACACTCGTGTTTTTATCATTGCAGGTCAGCCGCCGAAATCCTGGACAAACTGAAGATAGCTTTCCAGTCAAAGAAGGACGCCTGCATGATGGCCAATGGGACTGATCACAGCAACAATCAAAGTGATGAAGAGGACAATGATGATCAGGTAAACCCTTTCCAACATTATACTATGGATGATTGGGAAAATACTTATGCTGACTTGTTGGGGTTATATGAAAAATTAAAAAGGGAACATAAGAAACTGAAAAAGGGTACTAGATTAAACAGTGCAAATTCCTCTTCATGTCAAAATTGTTTAAAATTGAAACAAACAAATGATGCTTCTATATCTGAGGTTCGTGAGCTTGAGAATCAAGTATCTGTTAACTCAGAACTGAATGAACTTAAATCTAAAAATGACTCTCTTAGGAAAATCATTGAAGAAAATGTTCAGAAAGTTAGAAACCTTGAACGAGAAAATAAACTGCTAACTGAAAAATCTGAATCTAATCAACAATTTGAACCACCTTGTGAAGATCAGATCTTAATAAAGGAACTGACTCAGAATGACAAGTTCAAGGAAGAAATTGAAAAACTGAAAATGTTGAATAGGAGTATGGCTAAGAGGCTTCTTGTGTTTGAAAAAGGAAGGAGTGTGTTATTGGATAATTCAGAGAGCTAAGATAATCTTAAAATTGAAGTTGAGAATCTTAAGATTTTGAATTCAAGGCTTAATGATAAACTTGTAAATAGTGATGAAGAAATTGCCAACTCTGAATTGTTGATTGTCTCTTTGGAAAATGAAATTCATGACTTGAAAAATTCTTTGTCCAGATTTGTTGATGGTCAAGAAAATCTGAACAAACTGCTAAGTGTTAAAGTCAATTTTCAAAAAGAAGGGTTGGGCTATAACCTAACAAAGAAAAAGAGTTTTGAAAATAAGATTCAAACTTCAGCTGTTTCAAATGTTGCCTCTGTTAGTTCAGCCAATCCTTCAGTGTTTCAATTTGCTGCTCAAAGAATTCTGAAGCCAACTAAAAAATAAAAAGGAAAGAACAAAATGGCTTCTACTACTTACATGCATCCTGTTTTTAAATCTCATGCTAACAGGGAACTCATGTCATGCCTTAAGTGTCATGAAGCTGGTCATCAAATGCATAAATGCAAACTGAAAGGAAAAGATGACATGAATGCCAGTAAAATGCATGTCAGGAAAACTCATGTCAGAAATCATGAGGTTCAGAAAAAGAAAATGTCATGTTATTACTGCCATAGAATTGGCCATTTGATGCATGAGTGTGAATTAAACGAACTGGATGATTTGAATGCTGAAATGATGAATGCTAGGAAATATCATGATAAAAAACTTGCTGTTCATTCAAAGAAAAGTGAATGCTCTCATTGTGGTAGATTATGCCACACCTTTGCTCAATGTTGGTTTGCTAATGGAAAGAAAAAACCACTCTCACATCATGCTAAATCTTATGCTAACCAACATACTTTTAATATAAACAAAACCGCTTCTCTGAACCAGCATGTCAAATGTTTTAATTGTAACAAGCTTGGGCACAAGGCCACTGAATGTTGGGCAAGGTCTTTTAGAAGAAAGTCCCCCTTCTGCTCCCATTGTGGGAAGCATGGCCATGTAGTCAAGGACTGCTGGCATGTCCAGGGTAGGAATAGAAATTTCAAAGAATTTGGTAGGAACAAACTTGTTTTTAAAAGAATTCCTGTTTGCTCAAATTGTAGAAGACCAGGCCACCAAGTTGCTGCTTGCAGGGTAACTGGTGATGAAAAGAAAAAATTTCATAATAATAACAGAAACCCTCATGCTCACTCTTATAATGCTCAAGTTCATGCTAGTATACATAAGAGGAACATGAAACCTGCTAGTTCATGCCACTATTGTGGGCTGTCTGGGCATTCAATGCATAACTGTTTTATCATGAACTCTGATGACTATTTGGCACAGAAAAAGTGCAGGTAGTCCCAAAAGGGGCTAATTACTATGAAAGACCCAAGACCACTTGGGTTCTTGCTAGTGGAAAATAGGAAGGTGCCTAGCAGGTGTGCCTTGGATGGAATAAAGGGGTAATGATCCAAGGCACTCAAGAATGAAAAACCCCATTCTCACACTTTTCAGGTAATCTCTCTGCATTTCCCATTTTGAAACTCATTGCATATCTGGTTTGATGTATTCTTGCATATCCTGTTCTTAGTTTCACTGCATATCACATTAAATCTGTTTTTGCATAATCATTCTTCATCTGCATTATCTGAATTGATGCCTCTGAACTCTCCTCATCTGAAGTGCATATATGTGATTTGCATGTATAGTACATTGAAAAATATGAACTGCATTTGAATGCTGTTTGAAAACTGTCTGTTGCATAGTTCACTAAAAAATTGATTTATACATAGGACTGCACATTGAATTATCATGATTGACCACTATGGTATGTAAATGGTAAGCTACCAAAAGACAGGGAAATTTTTCTGGAGGTTCCTACTATGTGTGAGGTGGTCGTTTAGACCAAGTGCTCCGCCTAGTACCATGGGTCTTTTTGCTTGATAGGGCAGTCTGAATGTGCATGAATCAAAATCATATGTTCAGTGTCCCATGGCAAACATTACATGTCTTCAGGGGGAGTTAATTGCATATCTTTGCATAGCATTCAGTGTTGAGTCTTTGCATGCATGTAGTTAATTACATTGCATTTCATGAAAAATGCCAAAAAGATTGTCTGAATGCATAGTGTTAGGGGGAGTCAATGCATCGCATATAGGTTGTCAAATGCATACTCTTGTGAGAATTCATTGCATACCCTTCATCATTGATCTTAGTTGACAAACCTTGATAATATCAGAAATCATTGAGCCTCAAAATCTCTCCTATCAATTGGTATCATTTGGCTTCAGAATTCCATCAGTCCTTCATGAAGATTTCAATGGGACTATCTCGATCATAAATCTGAAAACTCTTGATCTAGAAATCTTCTATTATACATTTTTATGAATGACTGAAATAACTCATGTGGTTTAAGTTTAATGTATTCAATGAGTTTGGCTTTAAAATCTCTTAAAAATATCTGAAGCATGTTTAATTAACCTTAACCATCTGTTTCATGCTGTGTCTTGTAAAATCCTCTGAAATCTGCATTATTGAATGCATGACTTTATTTGGTTAAGTACATGAAATTGTTATTGATTTGAAGCAAATGAATTTTTCTAAAATGTCTAAAGGGTATTTTCTGTCAGAGCAATGACCTTGGTCACTGAGAAACACATGTCCAAAGGACTGTGTCATGAGGTACCATAATTAACTCTGATTAAGAATAATTGAAATTCAAGCAGAGCAATGGCATGCTGTTGACACCTGAAATATAACTGAGAATAAAGATGAGACCAAAGAGAAGATTGAACCATACATGAAGCTCTCAGAGATTCCTGCAAAGCCAGAATTACAGAATAGTCGTCACTAAAGTCGCCACCCGGCTGAAGCCCTTCCCGGCCAAGCTGATGTCCGGTATTGTCGTCGATCAGATAACAGTACTGATGAAGAACTACGGTCTACTGACTGATGAAAATATCCAGAAAAATTCTGATAAGACTATGTCAACTGACAAATCAACCTTCACCTGTTCTGACAGGCTCGAAGAACTCACAGATGAAAAGACAGGTTATATGTCTTTGATAGTCCAGACTTGATAACGAGAGAGTTCAAGATATTAAAGCCCAAATGGGCTCACTAAGGTGGAACCAGGATATCCTCACAAGGTCCAAAGCCCATAGGGGCGCCGTGAAGCCATATCCCTTGGCGCCGGGAAGCCTCCCCGGTTGACAAGAGCACGCCGGGAAGTCATTTTCTGCGTGCCGGGAAGGGTCATGCCGAGAAGGGGGCTGCTGTGCCTATAAAACCCCCCTTTGTTCATCTCGAACGGAGAAGACAGACAGAGACAGAGAGGGCAAGAAAGAAAGAAAGCAAAAAAAAAGAGCGAAGAGAGGCATCTCCAGATAGCCAGATAAAAAAAAAGAAGAGAAGAAAAGCTGCTGCGAGTTCGGAAGGAAGGAGAAGGTGGGGCGCTAGGGGAGGGAGAGGAGTCAATGCTCCACCCTCCCCTTCCCTTTATTGCCGTCGTCCCTTCCTGCTTCCCTTTCCTTTTGATGTATAAGCTTCGATTCCGTTTTTCGCTTTCGAAGTGAAGATATCTCCCTGTTGTCGAGGAGATAGAGTATTAGTCTATTTTTCTTACCTCCGTCCCCTTTGTTCTATGAATGATGTAAATGATGAAACAGTGAAATGCAACTCCACGGTTGTTCCGATGAAATGGTTTTGGTTGGCCCTCTTCTCCCTGTGCTCTCTCTCTCGGAATGTATGTTATCCCCCGCATACATTAATTGCTCGGATGCTTAGAATTCTAGTGATTTCTTGTGCCTATATGCATGATTGTTTCAGATGGGAAGGAGGTAACAGAGCCCCGATCCTTACCGTGGATCTTTGGGCTTTGTCCCTCTCTCTCTCCTTCGACGACATCGATGATTTAAACGTTGCGAAGTCCATAGTCCTCTTGAGCTTCCTAAGCCATTGGGGCCATTACAGGGATCAGAGACAGTCATCTCTTGATCTCCTGGATGGTCGGCGATATGAATGGCATAAAGCCTATTCCAGAGGGTTCGAACGCCTGGCGACTTCAATCCCTCGAATCCCTTCTATCCATGTGACTCCTTGAAGTTAATCTGGTAACCTGGTAGAGCCCTCGGCCCCTTTTTCGTTTGCATCCTAAAATCCCCTAGCCGTTACCTGAATCCCAAAAAAAAAAATCCCAAAATAGAGCACCGTAGAACCCCACAAACCTCCACAAACCTTTCCGACACCATGAATAGCTCCCGGCGCGGCCCGCGCCGGGAACCTCACGCCGAGAGCTCCCTCCTCCTTCTTTAAAACCATGCCGAGAGCCTCATGCCGAGAGCCCATTCCCCCGCGCCGGGAACCTCACGCCGAGAGCTCCCTCTCCTCTTTCTTTAGGCCATGCCGGGAACCTCATGCCGAGAACCCACTCCCCCGCATCGGGAAGCCTGCCTATGCTCGTTACAGCCATGCCGAGAGCCTCTCCTCCTCTGCCCAATCCTTGAGCACCCTGCCACACTAATTCGAGGGATATCTGCAGGTCACAGGGTACACCACATGGAATAAACAAATGGGGAACCATCCCCAACATCACATCGTGCCAGGGCCCAGTGCCTTCATCTTTCGGTTTTCATCCCGGCACTCCGTGGATGATCACCTATTTCCCCTTGGGCATGTTCCAAGTTGAGGGGAGATGCTGCCGAAATCTAGTCCAACGTCATCAACCCTGATGAGTCAAGGGGGTGTCTCCGATACACTTCCCATCTGACTCCATCTTCGGGGGAAACGAACCTATTTGGAGCATCCGATCAAGTGGAAGTGTCAAAAGGGAATACCCTAATGATTAGCCGAATTCCGTCCCGCCACTGCGTGGACGGTCTTCTATCCTTACCCGGTATGGCTCAAAGTTAAAGGTTGTGCCGCCCGATTCAGTCCGTTGAACTAAATAAATCCGCCCACCATCCGTCCTCTTCCATAAGCATGAAGCCTTTATTTCACATATTAGTATTTTGACTGCCTTCTGAGGCCTCCTATTTTGGCGTTTAATCAAGGGTTGTCCTTCTTAGGAAGGGCGTAATTAACGTCATAGCCTTTATGGTATGGCGGACTTTTGGTCCCGACTCGGACTTCACAATCAACTGATCAAGTCAAGTCGAGCGCACAATGAAATCGTCACACATGTGACTGGCACGCCTAATAAACCAAATTAATAAATAGATAAAAACAAAATTGAATTAGAGAGATAAAAAAATCCCGCGTCCACAAGTCTGGCACGCCCGGTGGGACCTAGTCTCCCTTCATATCTACGCCAAGATAGGAGGCCCAGTGGGCCCCCCCTCAAATTTCTGATTCCGTGCTTTCTCTATTTTCAGGAAGCTACGATGACGGTTGGAATCATGTCTGTACGCTTTGATCAACAAGCGGCCGATGTACATGTTCGAGAGGGCTACCTAGCGGTACCTCTTTCGTTCGGATCGATGCCGCCTGCTGTCAGGATGCCCAACTGCCTGGGCCTCATCTTCACTGACTTGCTCAAGATTGACAACCAGGAGCAAAAGACTGTTGTCGAGACATTGACGCAAGCTACCAGCCCCAAAATGAGCCAGGTGATGCAGGATACTCCTGAGGTCGTGGCCTGCTTCGTCCATCACGAGGCGAGAAGGGGCACATCCTCTGCTGCTGGAAGAAGGAGGAGATCCGACAGGAGAACCCGATCCACTGCTGCGGGTCGTCGGATATCCAACTCAGAAAAGACAATGCTGATTGGAGATGTCCGGGTAAACCTCAGTTGTTGCCCAAGGGCGGTCAAGCCGGACGTGATCGTCCCGATGGTGCCTACTACCAACAGGTTCTGGGTACTAGCTGCCAGGAGGGTCGACATGAAAGAGGAGGATAGAAAGCCACTGGCACCAAAGCCGCCCAAGTTCAGGCAGATCTGGCGGCCGAAGAAAATCCAGAGCTGGGTCCCAGCTCGAGAGGAAGAGAACATTGCTGATACCACTGTTGCCCGCTTCAGGGCAGGAAGTAGAAGAGAAGAAGGAAGAGACATAAGAAACGCTCGGGGTAGGAGAGACGAGGAAGAGAACGAAGAACGAAATCTGACTACTATTCGCCCCAGGATGAGGGGCAGAAGATATCAGCAGAAGGAAGACCTCACGGTCACCCACCCCATGGCTGGGGGCAAAAGATGGGAAAGAAAGAATTATGCTGCCAACTGCTGCCAAGATGGGAGTAGAAGGTTCAGGAAGGAAGAGGAAATGAGAATAAGCGAACCAGTCGCTGCTGCCACTCTAAGAAGACCAAGAGCCTGTGCCAGGCAGGCCGATATATTCAAATACTGTAGAGCCGAGCACCTGACTGCTCAGGTGGAGAGACTGGCTTATCAGCAGAAGAGCCAGGAAAGATTGATGCTCCGACCAAAGCCACGAAGGCACAATCAAGAGGAGATGAAACAAGTGGCTCAAGACTACTTTCACTACCTAGGGAACTCCGCCCTCGGGCAGCAAAGATTATCCCGGGCCTTGGGCACCATGGATGAAGAAGAAGAAGAAACCCTTCAAGAAGTGATGCTCGGAGTCTCCTCCTCCGATTCCAATGACTATGAAGAAGGCCACAGAGCCGGATATGGGAAAGAAGACCTGCACATGGAAGAAGCTAGAGAAAGAATATCAGTCTTTGACCGGCTCGAATACCCCGATCAGGTGAGAAGGAAAGTCTACAGGTAGAGGGAAAAGATGCAGATCTTTGCCTGCAATATGGCCGGGCTTGTCGAAGGGTAGGATATGTTACCAACACAGCCAGATGAACTGCTCAGACTAGCAACCGGACCAGGCCCCGTCACAAGAAGAAGTCAGGCGGCCAAAGATAAGATGAAGACTGATGATGAAGTCCGCAAGATCACCACTATGACAGTTAATGTGGTGACAGCAGAAGATGAAGATAATCCCTTCGTCGATGATGCTGAAGGGACTTCAGAAGATCTACAGATCCCGTCAACCCTGGATCCCATGATCCAGATGATGTTTAGAAGATATCAACAAGAGATCAATGCTCTCAGAAGACAGCTAAATGAGAGGCATGAAGTTACACCGGTCTCCAAGCAAGCCGAGCCTGTGGGGCAGACTGCCAGCTCAACAGAAATGGCTATCCCAGCTAATCCTCTCCCGGCTGATAAGGGCAAAGCACCAAGCGAACCCGTTCTGTAGCAGACGGTAGCTCAGCCCTATGTATCTCAGATGCAGCCTGCCATGCCAGCCTTGCGCGCAACTGTGATGACAACTCCTTACGGTCAGCAACAAGCTCACTTCTTCCCGAAAAACATAGATCCAGCCATAGCCCAGAAGCTGATGATTGAAAAGATTGTGGAGATGAAGCTGTCTGAAAAGACTGGTGATGATGCTAGTACCTACGATGTGTACAGGGTACCGTATCCTCCCCAGTATGCTGCTAAGAGACTACCGCCAGGCGTCAGTAAGCCGCCGAAGTTTGAAAAATTTAATGGCCAGGGCTCTCCCAGGGAGCACATAGCTTACTATACCACAATCATGGGTGACTTGGCAGCTGATGAAGCTTATCTGCTTAAGTTCTTCGGCTCATCCCTCACCGGGATAGCCTTTGAATGGTATTCAAGCCTGCCGGCTGGGTCAGTGACCGATTGGCCTGATATGCAAAGAAAGTTTCACGACAGATTTCACGTCACGGAAAGAGAGATTACAATAGCAGAACTATATGCAACCAGGCAAAAGCAAGATGAAACAGCAC
Organism: Amorphophallus konjac; assembly: GCA_022559845.1. Taxonomy (NCBI): domain Eukaryota; kingdom Viridiplantae; phylum Streptophyta; class Magnoliopsida; order Alismatales; family Araceae; genus Amorphophallus; species Amorphophallus konjac. The sequence goes on along the minus strand of CM040123.1, from coordinate 308,333,832 downwards.
TGGATTACATCAAAAGGTGGAGGAACTTAGCTATGAGATGCAGAAGACCTCCTCATCAAGAAGATGCAGTGCAAATATGTAAGCAGAGCCTCAGGAGAGAGGTACTGGAAAAGATGATTGGTGCAGATGTCAGAACATTTGACAGGCTGAACAATATAGTGGCGGAGGTCGAGACGTTCCTGTCTAAGCGTCCGACGGCCAATGCTCCAACTATGCCGAAAGGGAAATCTAATGATCGACGACCATCGCACTCTGAGGCCAACACCGTCGATTTCGGAACCTTCGAGCAACAGAAAGGGAAGAAGGGGGCAGATGAAACTCCCCCGCCAGCAGACACAGTAGAAAGAAAAGATAAGGTCTCTCTGAGAAACAAAATGAGAAAGCCGTACTCTTTCCCGAAAGATAAGACAGCCGCACTATTCAACTGGGCATACAAGTTCAACAAGGTAACATTGCCTGAACCAAAGAGACCCGATGACGGGGCAAAGAAAGGTGATCCGCTGTTCTGTCCATATCACCGTGCGCTGGGGCACGCAATTAAGATTGCTACGTCTTCAAAGATATTATGGAAGGCATGGTAAAAAAGGGCGAGCTACAGCTGGGAGATTACCAGGTAGAGCCACCTCGTCCACATGAGCCTCCGGCATTAAAAATGGCCGCCAATATGATTTCAATCTACCAGCAGCTGCCTAAGGAGGCCGTTGAAGAATGTACCAGGCATACTTATGAAGCTTGCTTCCTCACCCCACTGAAGGATCAGGAAGGATGGCAGATGAAACCCATAAAGAACAGAAAGAAGACTCCCGCAGCCAATACCAATGGAGCAGTTATCCGCGGTGTCACACCAAGACCTGAACCGCCTCCAGTAAAGCCAGTATGGCGCACAGCTGAGACAGGGCCAGTCATCTGGATCCCCACTCATAACCGGAGAAGACAAGTCCCCCTACCTGCACATAAGGAAGTAAGTCCTGCAGCCAGGCGTTTACAGCAATATATTGATGGGCTCGATGAATATGAACAGAAAAAGCCCGGGCACCTGCTGGTGAAAGACTGTATACTCTGGGAACAGCTCGAAGAATTGAAAATTAAAGAGCAGTCAGAGGCAGAACAAGAAAGGCTGAGACTGAACCCTTCTGGGGGCAGGGGCCAATGAAGCCAAATTCCCAGAAAAAGAAGAGACGGCCCAAGTCCAAGAAGGGAAAGAGGGTCGTGACAGTACAATGTAACACCCTGTCGGCACTCTTTACCTCGCCCGGGAGAATGATGAGGATGAAACATCAAATGCCCCGCTAGAAGCCAACCATGCCGAGGCCTCAACCTCAGCACATGCAACACGCTCCGGAAGAAGGTGGGGGCGCCCACCACCAGCTAATCATAACATTATGTTCAGAGGGGAACAGCCCTACCAGATTCCCGAACCGGAGGTACGAGGTGTCCAGGTTCCTCCCCCTGCCGGCTTGTACCAAGAAAAGAAGAAAGGAGGTCAAACTCCAACATTTCTGGAATTCTGTCTAGTCTAGAAAACGGGCAGTCGATACAGGCTGGGCCGGATAAAGGCAAGAGACCTCAGCAATTGGCGTCTGTAGCCTACAAGCAGAATGAGAAAGAAGGGGATAACCCTCTGACGGCACCAGGGGCCGTTGCTATAGAAGAAGCCCCCCAAGAAATCAGTCCAGGGGATGAAACCAGCACTGGGCAGCAGAGGCCACGGGCACCACATGAACCTCCAAAACCCCGATGGGCGGAAGAAATGAGACTGTCTAATGTCAGGGTGGGCAGCCGGATCATGAAAATGCTAAAGAAGCTCCCTACCAGATTCTCCATCTGGGAGATTCTCTCTCTGAGTGAAGAGGCTCGCCAAGCAATTGTTGATGCCTTGCAGTCGCCAGCTCAATATGAAGCACTCTTGACAGAAGTGAATTCTGGGCCGTCAGTTACATTCACAGAGGATGACATGCTGATTCCGAATTCCGGCCATAACAGACCGCTGTATATGAGGGGCTCCCTGAACTGTCAGCCACTGAACAGGATACTGATAGATCCCGGGGCTGCCGTGAACATTCTCCCATACCGCATCTACCAAAAATATTACTTTGATCTTCAGCTTACCAAGGTCAGAGACATGAAAATTGCGGATTCAACCAGAAATGTGAGACGCCCCTTGGGGTGGCTGATTTTAACCTCACATTGGGGGATCTCACTACCGTGGTACGATTCTATGTAATCGACTCCAACACCACATATAAGGCCCTGCTGGGGAGACCGTGGCTGCATGAATATCAGATAGTGCCGTCCACGCTGCATCAGTGCATTAAATACTGCCATGAAGGAAAAGAAGAGAGGGTGTTTGCGGATCTGCATCCCTTCGAAGTATTCGAGTGCCATATGCTCGATGCATCCTACTACACGGAGGTGTCGCAAAAGGGTGAAGAGAAAGAGGCTGGGGTCAACCAGAAGAAGCCGGTGACGAAGGCAAGAAACTGGTCTCCCCCGCCACCAAAGGGCTATATTAAAAAGCATGAGGTATCTCATATCTCTTATGCTGGTGACTTTGCTCGGATCACCCCTCCTAGCATTCACCCGGATGATATCGATGAAGAAATGAAAGAAAAGTACACACAGGTGGAGGTTCCGCAGGGTTTAGTCAAGCCCATCGCCAGCCTAGAGTACCAGACGGTGCTACCACTGAAGACTATGGAAATCCCTCGCTTCTGCGAGCCTCCTATCATATTCTACACCGGGGAGTCAGTCGAAGACGATGATCAAGACTGCATGGTCCCTGAAGAATCTGCAGACCGGATGGTGCCGATCACGGGCTTGGACTATACTACCCAGCGGGTTTCGCAGATGTTCTCTAAATGCAGATGCCATCACTACAACCTGTTGCCCAAAAGAAGGCGTTCCAGGAGCTATGGGATCGCCCCGGGATGATAAAGAACTGAGGAAGATCACTCAGCACCCGGATTGGGTTATACCCTTCAAGAATACTATGAAGCTGAAGTGGACGTCATCTCTGTCTCCTACCAGCATGAAGACCCTTCCGAGGTGGGATATGACAAGTACCCCTCGGAAGATGAAGAAATCATTTATCAATCCATAATGAACAATGAAGCCCCAGACAGTCAGCCGGAGACGGGGACATCTGATGAAACAAAGAAAGATTGGTGCTGGGAAGACCTACCTTGCAAAGAGGATCTGTTCCATGCTGAAGCAAAGTTTGACACGGGAATCCCGGATGAAGACCAAGTAGCCAAAGAGCTGAGGGAATGCCTGGAGTTTGAGCGCATCCTGGAAGAAGTCCGGGCTCTACAGAATGATGATCTCTCAAGGGAGTCTGCATCAGAAGAGCCTCTAAGGGCGGAAGACTCCATCTTTGAGTTTCCTGCTGATCCAGTTACGTCCTCGGGGCAGACTGAACAGAATACAACAATATTGGCCGTATATGATGAGCCAACACCCGCTGATGACCAGTATGATGAAACAGAAAATCATGAAACTGAAGAAGATTATATCCCGGGAGGCTTCATTGACTTGCAAGAAGCCCCGCCCGAGGTCGAAGATGGAGGTCAGGCCACCGTCGATGAGCTTGTGGAAATAAATCTGGGGACCGCAGATGAGCCAAGGCCGACATTCCTCAGTGCACTGCTGGAGCCAGCTACCAGGGAACAGTATGTACAGTTCTTGAAAGAATTCGAGACTGCTTTGCATGGACATATGATGAAATGCCGGGACTGAGTTCTGATGTGGCGCAGCACCGATTGGCAATAAATCCAGAGGCTAGCCCTGTAAAGCAGCCTTCCAGGAGAATGCGCCCTGAATTAATAAATCAGATTAACAAAGAGGTTGACAAGCTGATTGATGTAGGCTTTGTTGAAGAAAATCAGTATACTACATGGTTAGCCAACATAGTGCCCGTAAAGAAGAAGAATGGGCAGATTAGAATATGTGTTGATTTCCGGGACCTTAATAAGGCCTGCCCGAAAGATGATTTCCCAGTACCAATCACTGAAGTGATGATCGATGCGACTACTGGTCATGAGGCCCTATCATTTATGGATGGGTCATCCGGATACAACCAAATATGGATTGCTGAGGAAGACAGAGTGCACACTGCATTCCGTACCCCGAAAGGGATATTCCACTACAAAAGGATGCCGTTTGGTCTTAAGAATGCCGACGCTACCTACCAAAGAGCTATGACCAAGATCTTTGATGATTTGCTCGTCAAGAAAGTAGAGTGCTACATTGATGATTTGGTAGTAAAAACTAAAAGAAGAGAAGACCATTTGCAAGACCTGAGGGTAGTATTCCAGAGGCTGCGCAAATATGAACTCAAGATGAATCCCATGAAATGCGCCTTCGGCGTGTCCAGTGGAAAATTCCTCGGGTTTATTGTCCGTCATAGGGGCATTGAAATTGACCCATCCAAGATTAAGGCTATCCAGGAGCTCCCTCCACCAAGGAATCTGTCCGAGCTGAGATCTCTGCAAGGGCGTCTGGCCTATATCCGACGATTTATATCAAATCTGTCGGGAAGATGCCACCCCTTTCACAAGCTCATGATGAAAGATGTGCCGTTCCTCTGGGACGATGGCTGTCAGGAAGCCTTTGAGAAGCTGAAAGAATATCTCAAGACCCCTCTGTGCTGGGGGCACCAATTAAGGGCAGGCCCTTAATACTATACATCGCAGCCACATACTGTTCCCTGGGGGCAATGCTGGCACAGATAAATGAAGAAGGCAAAGAACAAGCCTTGTACTACCTAAGTCGGAGGCTGATTAGAACTGAAGAAAGCTACAGCTACATAGAAAAGACCTGCTTGGCACTAGTCTTTGCCGTCAAAAAGCTCCGACACTATATGTTATCACATGAAGTCAGATTGATATCTGCAGCAGATCCGCTCAAATACATATTGACTCAGCCAGTACTGAAGGGCCGATTGGGCAAATGGGCAGTGATCCTGATGGAATTCGATATTACCTATACACCCCAGCGGGCGATAAAAGGACAGGCCGTGGCTGATTTCTTCGCAGAGCATCCTGTGCCGAAAATGATATGCTAGGGACTGAGTTACCCGATGATGAGACACTCAAGGCCTGCCAGACCCAGTCAGTTATGTGGCAACTATTCTTTGATGGAGCATCCAGAACAGAGACAGACTCCGATGGAAAGACCAGAATACGGGCTGGAGTCGGTATTGTGCTGAAATCACCAGAAGGGGAGGTCGTGCATACTTCCTGTTCTATAAACAAGCCCTGCACCAATAATGAGGCCGAGTATGAAGCTCTGATAATCGGGCTATATATCAGCCTCAACATGGGTATCCAAATGCTTCAAGTATTCGGCGATTCGATGTTGATAATAAAATAGATCCAAGGGGAGTTCGAAGTGCGGAAGCCAGAACTGAATCCCTACCACCAAAAAGCTGTGCGTCTCATGGCGAAATTCTACCATATTGAGCTCAAGCATGTGGGCCGTGGACACAATGCCCAGGCTGATGCACTGGCGAAGCTGGCCAGCTCACTAGCAGTCCCACCAAATAAGACACTGAACATTATCGTTATGAACCGGCGGCAAGTCCCCAGTATGCTAGAAGGGTGCCCCGAAGAAGACGAGGTTGCCACCGTCAGCACAGAACAAGCATCTGATTGGAGACAACACTTGCTGCAGTGGTTTCTACACCAACAACTGCCGCAGAAAAGGGAAGAAAAGATGAAACTCCTAAGAATCAAAGATTCTTATGAACTCAGGAATGGAATTTTGTTCCGAATAATGGCAGATGCACGTAAAAAGATTCTACTCCGCTGTCTGTCCACTGAGGAAGCCTGGCAAGCGATGAAAGAAACACATGCTGGGACAGCAGGTGCCCACCAGGCTGGTCCCAAGATGAAGATAGAAATCAAGAAGCTGGGCTACTATTGGCCCACCATGTTTGAAGACTGCTGTAAATTTGCAAAATCATGCCAGAAATGCCAGGAGCATGCTACTGTGCCTAGAAGGCCTTCTACGACTCTGCACCCTACAGTTCCCAGTTGGCCGTTTGCACAATGGGGAACTGATGTAGTCGGGCCACTGCCGACTTCCTCGGCCGGACATAAGTATATACTGGCCATAACAGATTACTTCTCCCGATGGGCGGAGGCTATAGCATTAAGAGAAGTGACTGGTGAATTGGTCGCCAGATTCATCAAACAGAACATTATCTTCCGGTTCGGGATCCCCAGCCGAATAATATCCGACAATGGAAGTCATTTCAGAAATCAGAAGGTCTATCGGCTTGCTGAGAAGTATAAGATCGAATGGAGGACCTCCACTCCTTACAATCCACAGGCAAACGGATTGGCAGAAGCTTTTAACAAGACTCTCTGCACCTTGCTGGCCAAGGTCGTCAGTTCTAATAAGAAGGACTGGGAAGAGAAAATGTACGAAGCTCTGTGGGCATACCGCACTGTCTTCAAGACACCTACAGGGTGCTCACCATACTCGCTGGTATACGGCTCAGAGGCAGTGGTTCCGCTAGAGCTGGAAGTCCCGTCACTCAGAGTGGCAGTCCAATATGGCCTGGCCCGTGACGAACAGACCAATGCAGAAAGAAGACTAGAAGAACTGGCTGAATTGGAAGGGAAGCGCCTCCGAGCTCAGAAGAGTATCCAAATGTATCAGGCCCGCATGGCCACTGCATTCAACAAACTCGTAAGAGGACGAGAATTCAAGAAAGGTGACCTCGTCATGGTCAAGAAAAAAGAAGTCATGGCGTCCAACCCAAAAGGAAAGCTGAATGCTAATTGGGAAGGTCCTTATGTGATACAGAGGGTCTACGAAGGAGGGGCCTACGTGGTCGTTAACCATCGAGGGGAAATCCAATTCTTGCCACTCAACGGAAGACATCTAAGGCTATATCATACAGCACAACCAACATTCCTCGAGTAATCGGGCAAAATCTACCCTTTCTTGGTATAGCGGCACTCCACCCTAGCCAAGCTACACCCTTTTCTTCGTCTAGCGGCACTCCGCCCTAGCCGAGCTACCCTCTCCTTGGTCTAGCGGCACTCCGCCCTAACCGAGCTACCCTTTCCTTGGTGTAGCGGCACTCCGCCCTAACCGAGCTACCCCCTTTCCTTGGTCTAGCGGCACTCTGCCCTAGCCAGGCCACCCTCTCTTGGTCTAGCGGCACTCCGCCCTAGCCGAGCTACCCCTTTCCTTGGTCTAGCGGCACTCCGCCCTAGCCAAGCTACACCCATTTCCTTGGTCTAGCGGCACTCCGCCCTAGCCGAGCTACCCCTTTCCTTGGTCTAGCGGCACTCCGCCCTAGCCAAGCTATACCCTTTTCTTCATCTAGCGGCACTCCGCCCTAGCCGAGCTACCCTCTCCTTGGTCTAGCGACATTCCGCCCTAGCCAAGCTACACCCATTTCCTTGGTCTAGCGGCACTCCGCCCTAGCCGAGCTACCCCTTTCCTTGGTCTAGCGGCACTCCGCCCTAGCCAAGCTATACCCTCTCCTTGGTCTAGCGGCATTCCGCCCTAGCCAAGCTACACCCATTTCCTTGGCCTAGCGGCACTCCGCCCTAGCCGAGCTACCCCTTTCCTTGGCCTAGCGGCACTCCGCCCTAGCCAAGCTACACCCATTTCCATCGTCTAGCGGCACTCCGCCCTAGCCGAGCTACCCCTTTCCTTGGTCTAGCGGCACTCCGCCCTAGCCGAGCTACCCCTTTCCTTGGTCTAGCGGCACTCCGCCCTAGCCGAGCTACCCCTTTCCTTAGTCTAGCGGCACTCCGCCCTAGCCAAGCTACACCCATTTCCTTCGTCTAGCGGCACTCCGCCCTAGCCGAGCTACCTATTTCCTGGTCTAGCGGCACTCCGCCCTAGCCGAACTACCCTTTTCTTCATCTAGCGGCACTCCGCCCTAGCCAAGCTACACCCATTTCCTTCGTCTAGCGGCACTCCGCCCTAGCCGAGCTACCTATTTCCTGGTCTAGCGGCACTCCGCCCTAGCCGAACTACCCTTTTCTTCATCTAGCGGCACTCCGCCCTAGCCGAACTACCCTTTTCTTCGTCTAGCGGCACTCCGCCCTAGCCGAGCTACCCTCTCCTTGGTCTAGCGGCATTCCGCCCTAGCCAAGCTACACCCATTTCCCGGTCTAGCGGCACTCTGCCCTAGCCAAGCTACCCTTTCTTCGTCTAGCGGCATTCCGCCCTAGCCAAGCTACACCCATTTCTTCGTCTAGCGGCACTCCGCCCTAGCCGAGCTACCCCTTTCCTTGGTCTAGTGGCACTCCGCCCTAGCCAAGCTACCCTCATCTTGAGCTGGTGGCATTCCGACCTGTCACCCTCTAAAAAAAAAAGAGGAAGGAAGAAGAAAGAACAAAAAGAAAGTAAAAAAAAATGGGGTTAAAAATAGAGATACCCCGCCAGACTTGTTCAGGCATTCTGGACAAGGGTAAAAATGGCTAAAACCCAGCTGTAGTGAAAACCCGAAAGGGCACTGCAGGTAAAATTGGGTACCCCGCCACGTGAAAACCCGAAAGGGCGCGTGGGCAAAAGCAAGAGGGGGCTGGCTCCGGCGAAAACCCGAAAGGGCGCTTGGGTCGGTAATGTGGTGATTCCAAAGAAAGCCTTACCTCCCACCATAAAACTCCTCGTCGATCGACCGGCGCCTTGCCCGATCAACGATTAAACCCATCCGGAATGGACCTTACGTCTATTCTGTTGAAGCCTTCATGCATTGCTCAAGAAAAATTCCCTCGATAGTAAGCCCACCTCGGGATAGACCTTCCGTCTGTTCTGATAAAACACTTCCACTTGTTTCTGTCTAAGACCCACCACGATGAAACCTGCCCGGTTTAGACCTTACGTCTATCCCGATGAAACCTATCCTACGTCTCACCGCGATGAAACCTGCTGTTGATCGATTGGCACACTGCCCGATCAACAATGAAACCCTGTCCGGTTTAGACCTTACGTCTATCCCGATGAAACCTATGAAATCCTTGCATTGGTATAAACCCAATACTGATGATGAAACCTGATATTGATCGATTGGCACACGGCCCGATCAACAATGAAACCCTGTCCGGTTTAGACCTTACGTCTATCCCGATGAAACCTATGAAATCCTTGCATTGGTATAAACCCAATACTGATGATGGAACCTGATACTGATCGACCGGCACGCTGCCCGATCAGCGATAAAACCTTGTCCAGCTTAGACCTTACGTCTATTCCGACTAGATCTACAGGTCTCTTTACGTCCCGCCGTGATGAAACCTGCTGTTGATCGATTGGCACACTGCCCGATCTATGATGAAACCTATCCAGTTTAGACCTTCCGTCTATCCTGATGAAATCCATGAACTCCTTGCATTGGTATAAATCCAATACCGATGATGAAACCCGCCATTGATCGATCGGCATCTCGCCCAGTATCAATGATAAAACCCTATCCAGTTTAGACCCTACGTCTATCCTGATGAAACATATGAAATCCTTGCATTGGGATGAGCCAATACCAATGATGAAACCTGCTATCGATCGATTGGCACGCTGCCTGATCGACGCTAAAATCCATCCAGGGTGGACCTTCCGTCCGCTCTGACATAGCACAACACTGCTCTTTGAATCGATTCAGACCCTCCGTCTGGATAGATCATGAAACTCTATTCCTTTGCGTTAATGTTAAACCCCACATTAACGATGAGACTCATATTTTCAGCGAACGGCCTCGTGCCCGAGCTGCTATCTATATCCTCTAAATCAATTCGAAACCTTTCGTCTGGATAGATCATGAAACCCTACCTCGCTTTGCATTGATGTTGACACCCACATCAATGATCATGTGTCCACAATAAACATATGGCGCCATGGTCCATAGGATGACAGTTCTGGTCCCAGAAAAGATAATGAAAAAAAGAAAAGAGAAAGAAAACGACAAAAAGTACATATGCAGAAATGGGGTTGAAAATAGAGATACCCCGCCAGTCTTGTTCAGGCATTCTGGAGAAGGGCAAAAATGGCTAAAACCCAGCTGTGATGAAAACCCGAAAGGGCACTGCAGGCAAAATCGGGTACCCCGCCACGTGAAAATCCGAAAGGACGCGTGGGCAAAAGCAAGAGGGGGCTGGCTCCGGCGAAAACCCGAAAGGGCGCTTGGGTCGGTAATGTGGTAATTCAGAAGTTCCATGCCAACCGGCACGTTGCCTTCACCTCCCCTTCACTGATGAGGCCTTCCGTCGGTCATCTGGCTCTATGCCCCACCGATAATAAAGCCTTTCCGGGGTAGATCTTACGTCTACCCTTATGAAATCTGCATACCCTCTTTCACATGTACCACCGACAATAAAACCCGTCATCATTCTGATAAAGCCTGGCCAGTTCAGACCTTACGTCTGTCCTGATCAAACTCCTAAACCTTCCCTTGATCGATCGGCTCCTTGCCCGGTCAACGATAAAACCCTGCCAGGATAGACCCTACGCCTAGCCTGATGAAACCTACGTATTTCTTGGCAAAGTCCCACCCGCCATAAAACCTGCTGGAATAGACCTTACGTCTGTCCTGACGGGACCTACACCTCTACATACGTCCCACCGTTGATCGACCGGCACCTCGCCCGATCAATGATAAAATCCTCTGTCCGGTTTAGACCTTACGTCTATACTGATGAAACCTATGAAACTCCTTACGTCGATATAAGCCCCATATCGACGATGAAACCAACCACTGATCGACTGGCACCTCGCCCAATCAGTGATGAAACCATGTCCAATTAAAACCCTGCCAGTTTAGACCTTCTGTCTATTCTGATGAAACTTATAACACTTTCTTTGCATCGATATGAACCCAATATCGATGATGAAACTAGATATTGATCGACCGGCACCTCGCTCGATCAATGATGAAATCCTATCCAGTTCAGACCCTATGTCTGTCCTGATGAAAACCACGTACCCTTCAAGGTCCCACCTGTGATAACCTCTACCCAGTCTAGACCTTACGTCTACTCTGATGAAACTTGTAAAACTCCTTTGCATCGATATAAACCCAATGTCGATGATGAAATCATGTACTGGTCGATCGGCACATTGCCCCTACTAACTTTGAAACCTGCCCGGGATGGACCATTCGCCCGTTCCGGATAGTGCTCTGAGCCTCTTCGTTCACATTCCTGCAAACCGTCTCCCTTGCGGTACGTATGGCCAAGAAGGACGTTTGCTACCACCAACAGAATTCGGTTTAAAGAACCCCCCCGGAGGCCGTCACGCGGTGGAGCGAGTTCCCTATCCTTTCTCTGAAGGGCTGGACGCTCTCCTGCTAGGTACGGGCTATTCCCATAGGGACCGCTGAAACCGCTGCTAAATCGCCGTGAAATATTGATGGTGTGATAAGTTAAGAACAAACCACATATGAGACTGGTGTAAAGATTCCTTTCCATTGAATAAAAAAGGGAATACAAGAAGGGCCCCTGAGGGGAAATTGTATTACAAAAAGGGGGAAACAGATATTCACGGGCACCGGAATATGTCTTCGAAGGCCAGAAGCCCTACATGCGGGGTAGCCCCCAGCTCATGATGTCGAGCCTCCTCCTCCTGCAGCCGAGCAGACTCGTCCTGAAAGGACGCCACCTGCCCCTCCAACAGGGCTACTTCCTCCGCAAGCTGCGGCCGAGAAGTTGTTATCTGCGGCAGTTCAGCCCGGAGGTCAAACAGTTCAGCCTCCAGGATGGTTATCCGGCTGCGCACGAACTGCTCCCGCTGCGCCAGAGATTGCAGTTGGCATTGGCGCTCCTGGAGAACAGAGCCCACCTTCTCCAGCTCAGATTTGCACTCCTTCCTTTGCAACTTCAAAGCTGCCAGTCTGTCAGACATAATATGTGCCAAGAAGTCCCGGCGATGTATAAGCTTTAACAACAATAGAACCCGCTGGGCCCATATTTCCATGGGACAGCCCATCGCCTGTAGACCGGCGGTGAAACACTCGGCTATCTCCTTCAGCCGCAGATAAGTCAGTCCAGGCTGGGACGCCACCAGCTGGCGCAGCATGTCAAGATTTTGCCAGATAAAACTCTCAGAGGAAGTGAAGCCAGGAGAAGGAACTGGAGCTACTTCGAAAGTCACCTCACTGTCAATGTCCGCCCATGGTGTAACATCAGGCTGGGAAGAGGAAGACGGGAGGTCTGCGGAAGGTGCCAACTGAGCTCTCTTTGCAACCCCTGACGAAACCAAGAGGCCTTCCACCTCCATCTCCTCGGGAGTTGCTATTTGAATGTTCGTAGGGTTAACTTTAATAAGTGCTGGAGCGGCTGCTTCCTGGGTCCCCAATATGATACCCGCATCTTCAGCATCCTCTTCTCGGGGCACCTCCTCCTCAGATTCCGAGAGCAAGGAATCGATTCTGGGTCAGTTATGGACAATACTCCGGTCTCTGTGGCAGCTACCTCCCCTTCTTCCATCCCCGCTTCAGCGGCCAGTTCCTTCAATGACAAGGCGGCAGGGGCTACGGACTGTAGAGGCAAAAGTTCACTTTCCATAATTACTGTTATGGGAATTGCTAACTCCGGCACAATGGTCATCACTGCGGCCGATATAAAGGCAGAACCCTTAGCTGGGTCCGTCTCAGCTCTAAAATCCAAGACCCGGATGAGGGCCGAACTCTCCCCCGAGGTCCTCAAGTCCAGCAATGCTAAGTCTGTAGAAGACTATACCCTCACCGGCACAAGGCGAATTATCTCAGAAACGCCTGCACAAGTGGCTGACAAAGCAGGAACAATAGCCAAGGTGTCAGATAGAATGGCTTCAAAGACTGCAGTCGCTACCGGGCTAGCAACAGGGGATTCCTGTGAATAGATCAATGCAACATCAAGCAGCAGATAAAAATAAAATAATAATAACAATAATGAGGAAAAGGAGAGAGACCCACTTCTAATGTGATGTCGATATCCTCAAAGGAGTGCAAGGAAGAGGAAAGCTCCGCTGTTGAAGCAGCAAAGGGAGGAGTTATATCTGCCTTGGTGTCCAAGCCAGCAAATTCTTCCGGTAGTTCCTCCTCAGAAGATGGCACCAGCAGTTTGGAGGGGGTGAACAGTGGGACAATGGCAGTACATACGAATGGGGCCTCTGATTGGGAGATACCCTCCGTCTCGCTCTCGCTGAAATCTGCTCCTTCTCCCTCTGCCTCGGAAGCGGTCGCGGAGCTGCTAGAAGAGATTTCCACACTATCCACGGGCGGGATTTGCGTCCCTAACGTCTGCCTAGATGAAGACTGGGTAACTATGCGCCTCACAGGAACAAGGCCCCGTTTCGTCTGGGTCTTATGGCCCTCCTGTGGCTGAGTTATATCGCCAGCTGCTCCCGTAACTGCAGCCCCCTCACCGGCCGTCACTGCAGGGAGAGGCTCGTGAGAAAGACAATAAACAGATAATCGAAATGTGCAAAAGAAGATGAAAAAGCACACTTACCCTCCGCCTCACTAGCCGGCGTGGGGGAAGGCAATCTGGTCTCCGCCACGGAAGGTGTCACAACTGGCTCTTGGGCTGTGCAAAAAGGGGGGGTCAGATTCGAAGATTTCTATAAAATTCAGCAAAAGACGATGAAAGATATAACTGCAGACTATTGAGGTTACCCTTGACTGACGTCTGGGCGCCCTCCCTTTGAGATTCAAACTCATCAAAGGAGGGGATATCAGGAAGAGGGGTCCCAGGGTCCGTCACTGCTGAAGCCGACTGCCGAGCATGGGCCTTCTTAGCCTTCCTGGCCTTCCCAACTGTAGTCTTCACTGCAGAAATCTTTCTCTTCTTGCCCGGAGGCAGGGGAGTGGTCGTCGGTGCTGCTGCAGGGACTTCGAAATAAGCAGGCTTCTCAGCTTGCACAATGATTTTTCTGTAAAGCCCCTGTCGCTTTATATCTGGCCTATCTGTTGAAGACGTCAAAGAAGCAATGAGACCAGTAGATGCAGAGTTTGAATAACAAACAGAAAGCACTACAGTCAGAAAGGAAAGACCATACCTGCTGGGCCATCATAAAAGACAGAAAGCGGCCAGTACAGATAAGCTACCTCCTTGGAGCGGAAAGCAGCCTCCTTGACAAGCCAACAGACATCACCAAATGTCTGGCACTTCTCCACTAAAGATGCCAGATCACTATGACCATGAAAATCGAGACATCGAAATAGGTCGAGGTGGTCCATGCCCCAGCCGTCGACATAATGAAAAGAAATAAACAACGGATTATTCAATATGCCGGCTATCGGACTCTCTGCAGACAACCCATGTACATTCAGCAGAACAAATAGCCAAGACGTGTGCTTGTAGTACGTCTGAGTCCTATCTTCCCTGCGCACAAACGTCCTATAGGGATGAAATCTATATGTCGGACCCTTCCAGGGGACGACTGTCAGGAGCGGCTCTTCAACAGGGAAGGGGTACTGTTGCGCCTCCAGACGAGCGCCTCCTACATGGCACAGATGTTTCAAATTCTTCATAAAAGTGTCTTCGTTGATGGCAGCAAAGACAGGAGTGGGCGGCTCGGAGCCTCCTTCTTTCAGAACCCGACGCTGAGCCAGATAGTTCTCTGCCTCCCTCGGATGTTGTGAATAAATCCTTTTTAGGTGGGCCTCGGGGACGTCAAATACCGGCCCGGGCTGTTGTTTCAGGAAAGAACGCTCGGCCACGTCCCAGAATGCACCCCTACCATCCCTGTAAAAGCTGGTCCGAATGTTCCACCATTTGATATACTCTGACGTGACACGGGGGACATGGTTAGAAACAGTGGGAACCCTGAAAATTGCGCCATCATGGCGATGATAGAAATCCCACCACAACCGGCCATCACCGATAATGGTGGACCCGTGCTTGGCCCGACTATCGAGGGGAAACTGAGCAACTGATGTAGGGATATGCTGGTCATAGCCAAAGTTCGGCCCGAAGCGGAATGGATAATATGGTTCCAGAAGAAGCAGACCACCCTTTCTGAAGACTAAAACACTGGGTCGAATGGCCATGGCCCATCTAACCAGCTCCGGCTCCAGAATAGACCGAACAACATTAGCCCCTGAAACGGGGTGAACATAGGTCTCTACCTCCTCCATCTTACACTCTCTTTGAGAATGAACCAAAGGAGCTGAACCTGCTGCCAAGCTCCAGAAATGAATGCTGCCAGGGGCGTCCACTGGTATCCTTATCAGTCGACCCCTTATTTTGAACAACTCGTCAGAAAAAGAGCCAGGTTCGGCACTGGCAAATTCAATCATTCTGGGTAACACTGTATCTGCCTGCAGAGTTCTAGGGGCCAATTCAGGAAATAGACTGCAGACCCAGGCATTGAAGAAATGAAAGGGGCCCACGGTCCTCAAAGAGCGGGGAGTCCGATGCTTGTACAAATCCCCCAAAGATTTATAGATTAAACACAAGGCCACTGGGCAAAGTGACAGCCTCATTCCCCAGGCCATCTGGCATGCCGGGTATATGGCTTCGGGCCGAATGATTGTCTCGTCCCCTTGAGGGAGAGCGAAAGTGCACAACCAGAATGTGAAGTAAGCCCCGCAATGTGTGATAGGGTCCACCCCTGCTGGATTTGGACCACCATTGCCTACACGGCGCAATGAAGATGGCAACGCTGACTTATAGCGAGGAGCCCTTATCTGCTTGCTGGCAGTCGGACCCATGGAAGGGAAGTCTGCATATTTTAAGGGACCGTCAAAGAAATATTGAATCCACTGCCCTATCTGGACCCTCAGCTTGCTGCCTTTCTCTCGAGGATGGTAACCCTTGGAGGATCCTCTACTATGCGCCAGACAGATGGAGCGATAGGCCTTCATTAAATATCGGTAGGAATATCCAAGTGAATACTTGCCTTCACCATCTGAGCTATCCTTCTCGGAATCCGCCAAGCAGACCTCTTCATACGGCTCGCCGTCAATAGGCAGACCAGAAAGCTGTGACAAACTCCAGAGGTCGAGAGATGTTTCGCCCTCTGCTGTATAAAATATGTTGAACAAAGGGCAGAATACTTCAAACATTCCACAACATAACCCTCGGGATATGGGATAGCGGAATCTAGAAGCAAAGACACTGTGATATACCCCGGCTCTGATCAGCAGAGGGGCGTATTCCTTTAAAACAAATTCGGTGAACTCCACCGCTCCCACCCGGAACAGGTGGGCGTCAGTGATCTTGGTATCTCCAAACCAACCGGCAGCCAGATGATACTTGAACTGGACGGCCGAACAATTCAACACAAAGGGCTCTTCGCGGTACCCCCATTTTATCGGTGCCAGGAATAGACCATAGCCAGGCTTCTCCCTATGAACTCGGCCACTAGCATTATCCCACCGGGCAGGTGTAAATTCCGAGGCCCGGGTCAACATTTTCTTCTCCGGCTCCAGCTCTGATATACCGAGGACTGCATCCCAGTCGCGCTTCTCCCCGGGAAGATAGATGGCCTTGTGGCGGTACACCGACTCCTTCAGGCTATCTCGTTCGGCAAGGATGGCAGCCTCGACAGCACGGGCTACCCGATAGTCTCGCATGCCACCCACTGTGAAAGTTCGGATGAACGGCATTAAGTGGCGATCCTTCGGAAGATCCGGCCGATAGTCGTTGCCCCGTCTGAAGCATGTCTCCATTGCAGTGGAATATACCCTCGATGTTGATACTGTATCCGTCTCAGAATCAGACGATTCGTCAACGGTAGCAACTTTGTCATACCCAAAGTCCAGGCTATGCACGTTCAGCCAATTTACTACAGCCCGTGATATATCTGGCTGCACTGACGAGCTCGCCCCAACAGCTCCAGAAGATGTAGCAGCAGAGTTGGAAGCCATTGCAATGTCTGCAGTCAGAGAAAAGATGTGAATGAAAGTCCTAAAATAAAAAATAGTCTTATAAAGATTATAGTGTGAAGCCATGTGAAAATTTCGGCAGCATCTCCCCTTATTCAGGGTCTGCCCAAAGAAGATAGGGAGTCACCCACCAAGAGGGAGTGATCCCGGAAGTAAAAGGGATTTAATCCCCAAAGTAATATCCTACCCGGGTGAAATCTAATGAAGCGGGAAGGAAGCTAGATGGCTGAGGGGAAGAGCTCGCCACCACCGCCGAGAGGGTGAAGAGAGAGAAGAGGGAGTGAAGAATGAAGAGAAACGAGGCTCCCGACGCCTCAAATAGCGGAAGCATAAAAGAGGTTCTCGGCGCGGCCTTTAGCGCGCCGAGAACCCCCCTAATTCAAAAAGCCTGCCAAAAAAAAGGGGCAGGCCGAGAGCCCCCCATATGCCAAAAGGTGCGCTGAGAACCACTGTGACCGGGCGCGCCGATAAGCCCTGCCAAAAAGCCGTGCGCCGAGAGCCAACGCGCCGAGAAGGCTGTGCCTAAAGGCCGTGCGCCGAGAAGCTCACGCCAAGGGCGTTCAAGGCAAAGAAATTGAGAGAAATCAAAAGAAATGCCAAAGTAATGATGCTTCCAAGCTGCAAAATGAAAGATGACTAGCAATGCCAAGCTGATAAATGGGTTCAGATGCTGAATGATATATGCACCTGCAGGCACCGTGTCACTTATCCTGCATTCCCGCCACCTACAAGTGGGGGGCATTTGTTGACACCTGAAATATAACTGAGAATAAAGATGAGGCCAAAGAGAAGATTGAACCATACATGAAGCTCTCAGAGATTCCTGCAAAGCCAGAATTACATAATAGTCATCACTAAAGTCGCCACCCGGCTGAAGCCCTTCCCGGCCAAGCTGATGTCCGGTATTATTGTCACTCAGATAACAGTACTGATGAAGAACTGCGGTCTACTGACTGATGAAAATATCTAGAAATATTCTGATAAGACTATGCCAACTCACTAATCAACCTTCACCTGTTCTGATAGGCTCGAAGAACTCACAGATGAAAAGACAGGTTATATGTCTTTGATAGTCTAGACTTGATAACGAGAGAGTTCAAGATATTAAAGGCCAAATGGGCTCACTAAGGTGGAACCAGGATATCCTCACAAGGTCCAAAGCCCATAGGGGCGCTGTGAAGCCATATCCCTTGGCACCGGGAAGCCTCCCCGGTTGACAAGAGCGCGCCGGGAAGTCGTTTTCTGCGCGCCGGGAAGGGTCATGCCGAGAAGGGGGCTGCTGTGCCCATAAAACCCCCCTTTGTTCATCTCGAACGGAGAAGACAGACAGAGATAGAGAGGGCAAGAAAGAAAGAAAGTAAAAAAAAAGAGCGAAGAGAGGCATCTCCAGATAGCCAGATAAAAAAAAAGAAGAGAAGAAAAGCTGCGAGCTCGGAAGGAAGGAGAAGGTGGGGTGCTAGGGGAGGGAGAGGAGTCAATGCTCCGCCCTCCCCTTCCCTTTATTGCCGTCGTCCCTTCCTGCTTCCCTTTCCTTTTGATGTATAAGCTTCGATTCCGTTTTCCGCTTTCGAAGTGAAGAGATCTCCCTGTTGTCGAGGAGATAGAGTATTAGTCTATTTTTCTTCCCTCTGTCCCCTTTGTTCTATGAATGATGTAAACGATGAAACAGTGAAATGCAACTCCACGGTTGTTCCGATGAAATGGTTTTGGTTGGCCCTCTTCTCCCTGTGCTCTCTCTCTCGGAATGTATGTTATCCCCCGCATACATTAATTGCTCGGATGCTTAGAATTCTAGTGATTTCTTGTGCCTATATGCATGATTGTTTCAGATGGGAAGGAGGTAACAGAGCCCCAATCCTTACCGTGGATCTTTGGGCTTTGTCCCTCTCTCTCTCCTTCGACGACATCGATGATTTAAACGTTGCGAAGTCCATAGTCCTCTCGAGCTTCCTAAGCCATTGGGGCCATTACAGGGATCAGAGACAGTCATCTCTTGATCTCCTGGATGGTCGGCGATATGAATGGCATAAAGCCTGTTCCAGAGGGTTCGAACGCCTGGTGACTTCAATCCCTCGAATCCCTTCTATCCATGTGACTCCTTGATGTTAATCTTGTAACCTGGTAGAGCCCTCGGCCCCTTTTTCGTTTGCATCCTAAAATCCCCTAGCTGTTACCTGAATCCCAAAAAAAAAAAATCCCAAAACAGAGCACCGTAGAACCCCACAAACCTCCACAAACCTTTCCGGCACCATGAATAGCTCCCGGCGCGGCCCGCGCCGGGAACCTCACGCCGAGAGCTCCCTCCTCCTTCTTTAAAACCATGCCGAGAGCCTCATGCCGAGAGCCCATTCCCCCGCGCCGGGAACCTCACGCCGAGAGCTCCCTCCTCTTTCTTTAGGCCATGCCGGGAACCTCATGCCGAGAACCCACTCCCCCGCGCTGGGAAGCCTGCCTATGCTCGTTACAGCCATGCCGAGAGCCTCTCCTCCTCTGCCCAATCCTTGAGCACCCTGCCACACTAATTCGAGGGATATCTGCAGGTCACAGGGTACACCACATGGAATAAACAAATGGGGAACCATCCCCAACATCACACCGTGCCAGGGCCCAGTGCCTTTCTCTTTCGGTTTTCATCCCGGCACTCCGTGGATGATCACCTATTTCCCCTTGGGCATGTTCCAAGTTGAGGGGAGATGCTGCCGAAATCTAGTCCAACGTCATCAACCCCGATGAGTCAAGGGGGTGTCTCCGATACACTTCCCATCCGGCTCCATCTTCGGGGGAAACGAACCTATTTGGAGCATCCGGTCAAGTGGAAGTGTCAAAAGGGAATACCCTAATGATTAGCCGAATTCCGTCCCGCCACTGCGTGGACGGTCTTCTATCCTTACCCGGTATGGCTCAAAGTTAAAGGTTGTGCCGCCCGATTTAGTCCGTTGAACTAAATAAATCCGCCCACCATCCGTCCTCTTCCATAAGCATGAAGCCTTTATTTCGCATATTAGTATTTTGACTGCCTTCTGAGGCCTCCTATTTTGGCGTTTAATCAAGGGTTGTCCTTCTTAGGAAGGGCGTAATTAACGTCATAGCCTTTATGGTATGGCGGACTTTTGGTCCCGACTCGGACTTCACAATCGACTGATCAAGTCAAGTCGAGCGCACAATGAAATCATCACACATGTGACTGGCACGCCTAATAAACCAAATTAATAGATAAAAACAAAATTGAATCAGAGAGATAAAAAAATCCCGCGTCCACACATACACACTGAGAAATACAACTCACTCATCAAGAAATGATTTCCAGTGTGTCATGATGTGTAAATGCTATCTCTGTTCATATAAAGTATGACAGTTAGTCACACTAAGTACTTAGGGATATTGGCCTCTGATCAAGGTATATCCTCTAGTTACAAGGTGTGCACTGAACTAGAGTGCTCGTAAAATTTGTAGCATGAAAAATTGTTGAACGAATTGAAATATCTGAATATTGATGCTAAAATCAAATTGTTACAACCCTAGACAAAATCATATGACTTCATAATTGCTTGATTTCAATACTGATGCATGTAATTCCTAAAGAAGTCAATAAATTTGATTGTGTAAGAGATAGGGAGTTTTATCAAGATAAATATGAGGGCTTGGTTCATTTTTATTAAACCATGGTTTTAGATATCAATACAAAATTTTATTGATAAACTCTACATACATCATGTTTAAACCATGCTGTTCAATAAAGCTCATTCATAAGCCCTTATAATGGAAGACTTTGAAAACTTATGTCTTAGATTTATGAGATTGATATCTCTTTGAAAATCTGGCTGAACTTCTTGTGTTTGGAGCATCCTTGAAAAATCTGTTAATTGAAACTCTTCTGCTCATGTCCTTGGCTCATTGACCTGAACTTCTCCTTGTTTGCCCCTGTGGTCTCCTTCTCATTCATTTCATAAGGTTCCATTTATTGAGGGGGAGCCTCCTTGTCATATGCATCATGCTGCATAGAAGGAGAAGATTTATGCTCTTGCATTCATATTTCTGGTATCTGCATCTACATTCATACCCCTTCCCATGGTTTATTATGATTCTACCAAAGGGGGAGATTGTTTGCTAATGAGGGAGAATATCATTCAATCAGTACATGCAGGTTCCTTTAGATCATCTTTAACTCATGCGTTTGCTGAAACTCTTAAAGGGGGAAAATCATGTTCTTTCAAGGGGGAGAAATTGATTGAATTTTTATACATGCTATAATTTCTCAAACTATTTTCTTTTTGATGAAGTCAAAGGGGGAGAATAGTTTGTGTCATCAGCATTACTCACAGTGTAGTATTGCCATCATCAAAAAGGGGGAGATTGTTGTGCCCCTGTGGTTTTGATGATAGTTTTGATGATTGATTTTTGATGTGAGTTAATCACTGTGAGTCATCTTGCTGTGTGTCATCATGCTATTATTCAGTCATTCTCTGATCATAATGCTTTCTTTTATGTGCACGATAAATTCATGTTTTATCATGTAAATGTATGGAGTTCATAGGGCTGTCAGATAACATGCTCTATTTAATTCTATCTACACTCTGTCTGCACAGTCTCCATAGCAGTGCGTCAACTCATTGTGCTGATGCGTCGACCCTTCAGTCATATTTGTCTCTGTCCACACAGTAGTGCGTCAACTCCTTGAGCTGATGCGTCGACTCTTCAGTTCAGTTTCTTCAAGTCTATACATTAGGCTGTGGCAAAGTCTATTCATTCGTTTGGGTAACAAAGTCTGTACACTGGCTCAGACATCCCAAGTCTACACAATGCTCCCTCATCGAAAGTCTATACATTCTGGCAAATTCCTACGCTCGAAGCTTTAGCTACATTTAAAGTCTACACTGCTACAGGAACCAAGTCTATACACTCTCCCGTTCAAATCCTTCTAAGTCTGTACATTGGCTTCGTATCTACAAGTCTGTACACTGGACTTCATTTCACCAACTCTATACATCCGATTGATGTTGCAGTGTTCACCAAGTCTATACATCGTCTTCAGACTTCAAGTCTATACACTCCATGCCCATTCAAGTCTATACATCGGTTTGATTCAAAGTATGTACACTGCTTCACTTCGTCAAAGTCCATACATCCTCAGCTGAACCCCATGTCTGTACAACGGCCTCAATCTTCATCAAGTCTACACAGTGCTTCAACCTTCTCATAGTCTGTGCAGCCTGCCTTATCGATTCAGAGTCTATACATCGCTCAAGCGTTCAAAGCCTAAAGCTTGTACAGCGTCCGTTGTCTAGAGTTCTTGAAGTATATACATTGGACTATTTCTTTCGAAGTATATACACTACAATGTACATACTTAGATCTTATGACTTCATTCTTATTGCTGAAGGGAACAGGGTCGACGCTAGAGCTTAAGGCGTCCACGCACCAGTGAAGATGCATCCACGGATACTCTTCACAGCGTTAACTCTACGCAAAGGCTGTGTCAACTCAGCCACTCAAGAAGCAGAGGCCTTGTCAGAAATACTCCAATGCGTCAACGCAGCAGTGGAGCAGCGTCGACGCAACCGTTAAAAAAGGTTAGGCTGGTTGCTCACTGGAACGCATCAATGTGTCAACGCCACGGGTTGGAAGCGTCGACGCAGCAGTTAAAGGAGCATTCACTTTCACAGGCTATTCCACTGCGTCAACGCCACAATTGAGCAGTGTCGACGCAGCAGCTTAAGAGACGAAGCTAATGGCTCACTGGAATGCCTCACTGCGTTAACGCCATTGCTTGACAGCGTCAACGCAACAAGTCAGATTGCTGTCATTGAGCACGTGACCAGAAGCTGGCACCTGACACGTGATCCGAGGTGGGTGCTGAGCACGTGATCCGAGGAGGAATCTTCTGGACGGAAGGCGTGGGAAGCACACGCCCTGTCTTCCCACTGCTGCTGGTATATATTGGAGCCTTTGTCTTCAGATGGAGGCTGATCGAAGAAGAAGCCTGGAGAGCAGAAAGCCCTTCGATCCAGAAAAAGAGAAGAAGAAGGAAAATAGTAAAGGAAAGAAAGAGAGTGAGTGCAGCAGAAGAAAAAAGTGGAAGAGAGAGCTCGTAAGGATTGAAAGAAAAGAGAAAGACAGTGAGAGTAAAAAGAAGAGAGCAGAGAAGAGAAAGAGAGTGAGCGAGAGAGAAGGGAAGAGGAGGATAAGCTTACCTGAAGATCTGTCTACTGGACCGTGGATCAAATCCAGGCCAGTCAACTCCATGGGAGCCACATCTAATGTTCCTTCATTTACAGCTTATGTTTGCTGTGTTATTTTAGTTTCTTATTTTTCCTTTTATTCTTCCATCTTTGTTCTTCCGATCCTCTAGACTGAGGTCGGGTTCCTCCTGGTGGGTCAGGAGAAGGGAGATCTGATCTCCGGTTTGCAAGCAGCAGGGGGGCTGCTTGTGGGTTCCCTCCGGGCTAGGAGGAAGAGAGGCTAGGCCTCTGGTGGATTGCTGGTAGCAGAGTGCTACTGGCTTGTTCACTGGTAGCGGGGCTGCTACTAGTGGGGTTCCCTCTTGGTATAGAGGAAGAGAGACGTGAGTCTCTGGTTTCTAGTGATCGTGGGTTGCTAGAGGTTCCCTCCGTGTAGGAGGAAGAGGGGAGGTTGTTTCCCTGGGTAAGCTGTGTATCAGCGTCTGTTGGCAAGCTGTGTTGCCCAGCTGTTAGTGAAGCCACACTCGGTTTGAGTGTGGGGTGGATGTAGGTCTGTGGACCGAACCACCTAAAAATCTCTGTGCAGTGGTTGGTTGCTCCATATCTCCTATCTACTTCACAGGTTACATTGCATTCTCGTTTATATCTGTGCTGCATCCGCTAGTTGTTTATTTGGGCGTGGGTTACGCATTTGATCCTTGGTTTAAAAGGATATTCTACATGTTCTTCAGATTGGTTGTCTTGCTTTGTTAGAGTTCTAGTTTTATTATTGATCCAAAAAGTTTTGAAGGGTGGGATTCATTCACCCCCCCCTCTGAATCCTCCGCACCGATCCTAACATGTCGGTCCCTTTCTAGTGTGAGGCAAGTCGGATCTCATGCGTATGTTGTGGGCTTGCCTGACGAATATGGGAACAGCTCTACCTTCAAAGTCTCAGATCTAGTCACCTACAGGGACCCAATGGTGATTCCTAGTGAGTCTTCGAGCCATCTCCTCCCCTTTGAGAGTGACCCCACCCCGGAGTGTCCACCACTAGCCTCATTCCCACAGCAGTGTGAGCATATAGAACATATACAGGGTGAGCAAGTGACGATTACTAGGAGTGGAGCGAACCCGCGCTACGTGGTACGGTGGAGAGTACGACCCACAGTTGTTGACACGTGGAGCACTCGAGCAGTGATACAGATCCGCAGGAGCGACACATGAGCAGCCGTACCCCTTACTCGACGGGGTCGAGTTTCTCCCACCCGGGGAGAATTGATAGGGACATCAAAGCAAGGCCACTAACATTTTTTGTTTGCATTTATATCTTTGAGTCAATTGGGTTTTAATTGTAAGGAAATTATAAGCCAATGGGTTAGCCCTTAGGAATTTGTGGGTTTCTTTGCAAAAGGCCACATAGGCCCGGCGGGACCCCCACCCTCTCTCTCATTGGACCACCTAGCTTCTCTAGGGCCCATAGGGGTGGTCCATGGTCCAAGGTAGACTAGCCACCCTTCTTGACCACCAAGAGGGGGGCGCCCCCCTCTCTTGTCCCCATGTGAAGATTATTATATCCCCCCCTTTTACCCCTTTTTTATGTGTTTAGTTCTTTTGATCACATGGGAGAAGAATTAAATATTCCTATCCCCTAATTGCCCCTCCCTAACCCTAGATCTGAGGGTAGTTAAGGACATTTCCATTTCATATAAAACCCATGTATTTCATTATTTTCATAGAGAAAATTGAAGAAAAATCAGAATTTCTCTCATTGTGCCTTGGGCGCCCCTCCCTCCTCCCCTTGCAGCTGTGATGGCTGCCCAATTCAGGGTGTGACTCCCTCCTCCTTGGTGTGATTCCAAGGATTTTCACCTCCGCTGGATGCGACTTCCAGCCACCGCCGCCGCCTCCATTCGTGTCGCCATCGAGCCGCCACAGTCCGATCTTTGGAGTGCTGTCCAGGATTTTGAGATCCAGGATAGAAGCTCAAAGATTAGGTTGGTTCTCCCATTCCAACCATCTGATCGACCTCAAATTTTGAGGGTTTGTTTCCCCCATCGTCCCCCATCTCCAGTTTAATTTTCATGTCAATCAACCACCATTTGAGTACTTTCCTAGAAATTATTTTCACCCCTGACAATCTGTCCATCAACAGATCTGCGGGATAGTAACCTGTTCTTTTATTTTTCCAACCCCCTTAGACATCTCAGAAAATTACAAAAATATTTGTGCGTGAACCTCACATCCCCCCCTTTTACCCATAAAATCCCTAAAGTCCAGATCCACCGTTTCCCTTTCGGCCAAAATTCATACTTAGGCAGATCCCAATCTGTCCTAACTGTTCTAAAATCCAAGCCATAAATAACTTTGGAGCACAGAGTTGTTCATTTCGATCCAGACTATTGGATGGATCTAAAATTCACATATGTTGTAGATCTTTGAGTCTACTTTCCAACGGCGTAGATCTTGCTTCGATCCAACACCGGATCTGGGCGTGGTGATCATTTTCGTGGAAGCGCGCAGATCTGTCCCGTGACAAGCCAGCAGAAGCAGTCCGCCAGTTAAATCTTCCAGAAATACGCCGGCCCAGATTCAGTCGCCGCTGACTTTAGGGATCGAAGAGGAACATTCCACTGGCATCCCAGCCAACCGCCTCCACCAGAAGTCTACCGGAAGCCAACGTCCCAGGTGTCGAGTTCACTTGCTGTCTAGCGAGTCTGAATAGTGCCGAGTCGGACCAGCAGCCCACCTCCGACCCGAAAGCCCCTCCGGCTTGCTGCCCGTCAACCCGAGATCGGTACTCCAGGGTCCCACGTGTAGCCCTTTACCTCCCTACGTAGAGTGGGTAGTAAAATGCATTTATGTAATTTTTGATAATTCTACTATACCGAGAGTACGGGTCTTGGCCGGGATCGCCTTCCCCACGCCCGGAGCGTGGAGGTATCACCTCTAACTCTCTCGGTATTTGCTTTTCTCGTATATATTTGTATGCTGCTGCTAGAGTGTTAGGATCTAGCTCGCTCAATTTTAATCGCCGCTGCGAGAGAGAGTGAGTGTGACCGTCCCGTGACTCGATCCGGGCACGAAGGAGTTTGACAACCCTGACTCATTGCCGGTTTCTCAACCGCGCATATCCGCATGCTTCCTTCGCTAGGGACTAGTCGTGACCTAGAGTCCCAGGTTTGCATCCGAATTGGTCTCCAGTAACATTCCGTCCCGCATCACCTTGAGCTTCTAAGGGGGATTTTAATGTGGAAGAGGAAGGGTTGGGGGGGTTTACATGGACTTGGTTGGAGGGGGTGAGTAGGTCCGCGTAAACCCCCTAAAAATAATTAAAAACTCTTTTTTTTTGTTTCTGAGAGGGGGAGGGGGTTTACGCGGGGCTGAGTCCCCCTTTTTTTCCTTTGTTTAAAAAAACAATTTTTTTGTTATGTGGGCGAGGGGTTTACGTGGACCTGCCCGGGGGGGAGGGGGGGCAGGTCCGCGTAAACCCCCCCCCCCTTTGGGGGGGTTTACGGGGGGAAAGACCCCCTCTTTTTTGTTTTTAAATTTTTTTTTTTGTTTGTGTGCCCGAGTTTACGCTGACCTGCTCGGGGGGGGGGGGGGGGGGGGGCGAACAGGTCCGCGTAAACCCTAAACCCCCCCCTTGGGGCGGTTTACGCGGGGCTGAGTCCCCCCTTTTTTTCTTTGTTTAAAAAATATATATTTTTGTTATGTAGGGTAGGGGTTTACGCGGACCTACCCGGGGGGGGGGAAGATCTGCATAAACCCCCCTTTGGGGGGGGGGGTTTATGTCACGCCCCGAGTGCGGAAGATACCCGTAGATGCGTGACGAGTTTATATCATTCATGTCATTTAGAGTAGTAGTGTATTCGACACAAAGACATAGTGCGCAAATATAAAGATAACCCAATCCATTTATTCCTTTAATAAGAATATGTCTATTACAAACCCTTGCAAATACTAGACTCAATAAAAGAAAGGTACAACTCTTGACTCAAGAAAAATAGAGAAAAGACAGGACTAATTGACGCTTGAGTAGCTCTAACTCTTTCACTCTTGGCCTTCCCGATCAGATTGAATTCCCTCATCGTCGGACTTACTTGAAAAGTAGGGAAACACTGAGTGAGCGAACGCTCAGTAGGAAATTATATCTCAAGGACTAGCAAGAGGTTTAAGTAATTACATTTTTCCATGAATGCACTATAGCTATGCATGCTCACAAAACGACAAGATAGCAAGAGAATATAACAATAAGATAGCAAGAAGAACTAGTCATGAACTTTCAAGAACTTATCAAGCAGATAACAAGACTTTCAAGCAAGTAAACTCATCATGTCATGTTGGAATTTGGCTATTTTATTTTAAGTCAAACAAGTATACAATTACCCTTTCTCGGGCCACGCAAGTCATGTAATATCAAGTCAAGTACAAGATTTGTGGAATGTTTAATCAAGCTAGTCATGCACTTCGGTATAATGCCAATACCGTGATCAATCAACTCCCATGGGCACAAGTACTTTTGGGTGCTCCTCCCAGGACCAGATCGGGCCCTATATGCGCAGGCATTAATCATGTATTTTAACATCCACTTTTGTATATAGCCAATATGGAATTTCAAGGATAAAGCTTGTAGACACGTAGGATAGACTTTGATAGAATAGAGTCCAAAAATATGACACTTGACATAGATAGGCGATAATAACGGTACGATCACGATTATCGATAAAACTAGGTGGAATTGGTTCCCTAACATGGGTACCATGACAAGTAAGTGCCCACAAGTAAATGGTCACTTCTTTTAATATAGAATTGAGGTCCACAAGAACATCATATTGGATATAGAATTGGGGTCTACAAGAACAGCACATCATCGGCATGTTTTTCCCCGTTTATTAAGATAATTCTCACATCATACCCATGGCATGACATGAGGGCCGGTATACCATGTTTCTATAGAGTGACATGACAAAGATTGTGTAATGGGTTTTTATGGTACAACCAGCTCAGTCTGCCTTGAGGGAATCCAAGGCTCGAGGAGTCTTACGGAGGTCTCTATGACTAACTCGCTAGTCCAAAGGAACGGAATGTCCAATGGAGAGCTTGTATGTCACTGAGAGTTAAGGGGGTAACGTTAAAACATCATGAAACGTGGGACTATATTCACGGAGTGGAAATATAGTGCCAATATATATATACATAAGTATGAAACCCTCGGATAACAGAAACAGTGAAAAAAAATAGTTTTACAGGAAAATAACGACTTTAGTTAAGTCATTAATCACGTAATTAACGCCTTACATAAGGGCGTTTCTTGAGCTTTTGATGACCCGTGAAGCAGTCGTCCAAACTATATTTCAATTTTTACAGAATTTCAATATTTCAGAATTTTAACCAAAACGCGCCCTGGACAGGGGCGTCAGTTCAGTAGGAGACGACCTAGACAAGGTCGTGAATTCAAGAATTTACCAATTTTCAGATAATAAAATTTCAGGAAAAAGGGTACATGATCATGACAGGAAAAATAGCAAGATTTCACAGGTATACTCATGCAATATATTAGATTCATGGTTACATAGATATTAAATTTTAAACGTGGATATTTATTAATTACATGCAATTGACGACTTCTGGGCAGGGCGTCAAAACAATAATTAGCGCCCTAGTGTGGGTCGCTTCTTTAAATTAGCGCCCTTGTCAAGGGCGTTTCTTTTTGAAATTACATAGAAAACATCTGAAACCACAATAAAACTATATGCATGCACGACCGATGATATTATTAAGATCTTAAGTTAGTTTGGGCTACGATCTTGAGAAAACCTACCTGATGGGTAATCTGGATGAAGTTATGTGAAGGTTTTGATAAGAACCGATGCTCTGTTCTAAACAGAGCCTCCTAAAGCAACTAGAACAGCACCCAGAAGATGGTTGCTTTCGAACTTAATCAAACGGCAGCACACCGAAGAGGATGCAGTGACGATAAGAGTTTGCTGAGAAGAGGAAAAACTCTTCTTCTTTTACTGGTTGAAGAAGATGCAGTCGACAAGGATGATGCCGATGAGGAACCTTTAGTTCTTCAGCACGTTGGAAAACTCGACAGGGTAACCTACAACAAAGATGAAGAACATTAATATTAATATTCTTCGTAACTATGACTGGAGGCAAGGGAAGAAGAACATCACCTGTTCTTCACGTACGCAGTGGCAGAGCTTCGACCAAATAGATTTTAGGGTTTGATGGACAAGGATTATTTATAGGGTTTTGGGGAACCCTAATAGAGTTAGAGTTTGATTAAGGGTAGTATTGCCTTGATAGAGTCCTTTCTATATTCTACTAACTCGTACTAATCCATAAACTTTCCCTAGATAGAGTCGAACGAAACTCGAACTGAATTAACGCCTTTCTATAGGGTGTTACTTAAATTAACGCCTTTTTGAACGCCGTTTCTTTAGTGAAACGCGTCTAAGCAAAGGGTGTTATGTTTAATTGCCCTTTTATTTATTTTGGTCGTTTGAGAATTGACGCCTTGTCCAGGGGGCGTCCCTTTTTCAATTCACGCCTTAGCCAGAGGCGTTTAATTTTAATTAGCGCCTTGAATCAAGGCGTTATTCACATTTTTGGTTCTATTTATTTGTTCCTCTTGATTTTTCTTTTACTTACTTAAATCTTTTAGCCTATTTTGACTAATTAAGAATTTGTTTATTCTAATTTTATTTATTTAAAAATCTTTATTTAGTTTACGCAGAGAAAGTGCCCCTCTTTTTTTGATTTAATTTTTTTTGTTTGTGGGCCTGGGTTTACGCGGACCTACTCGGGGGGGCCGAGCAGGTCCTCGTAACCTCCCCCCCCCCCCCCCCGGGGCGGGGGAGGGGGGGAGGTTTACGCGGGACTGAGTGGGGGTTTTTTCCCAACTCTATAAACCCCCTTATTTTGGTCTTTTGGGCTCACTTTGACTCCGTGTGACCGCAAGAGGACACGGATACAAGGACCAGACTGCTTGGCTAGCCGCGTGTGTGCATAGAATGAGGAGGTTGACCCGTGTGGTCCCGACACTCCGTCTTCGCGAACACCTTGAAGCTGGTACGTCAATCAATCTTGCATAGAACTGGGGCGGAGACGAACTTGCACGGAGATTGGCCGGGCTAGGTGGACGGTCTCGCCCCCGGGCGCTAGGGTGAACTCCCCCCGAGGGCAAGCCGTTGTAGTGGGGAGTGATCTCGAGGGCCTTCCATCATTCTTTGGCGTTGTCCTTTAAAGGACTCGAGGTTTCGGGGTGCTAGGATTGGCCCGTGGGGGTCAATTATTTGGTGTCATTGCTACCTCTCGCAAAGTGTTCAGGGAAATTCCCAACACACTTTGGGTTGTCGAACGGCTCTAGTAGTTGGCCGGTGGGCCCTAGATTTGGCCTCGGGACGCGTGTGACGGCCCGTAGGGACTGAGGGAAGGAATCTCAGGCGTGTGGGCCCAACCTTGGTACGACGTGCCACATTGCATGGCGGGTTGATGCGATAACCCCGGGTTGGCCATGGTGCTAAAAGTAGATGGCTCATCTCCGTGTATCTGAGGGTGGGGGGTGGCCCTAACTTGCTGGAGGGTTGCCATAGAATATGGCTAGTGTGTCCGACCCGTGAGTCGGCCCCCCAGTGGGGATAGCAGGAGGATGAGAAGGAGAAGATGCACCCTCAACAATGGCCTTAAGAGATTGGATTTGTTGAAGGGTGAGATGATCTAATGCATGTAAGACTTGGGAAACCTTCTCATCATGTGGAGAAGATGGTCCCGGGGGAATAGCGGCTTGTGATTGATGCAAGGGACCATAAGATCAAAAATTGCCCATAGGTCGGGCAAAACCATGAGAATGAGGATGTAGTCCCTTAGAAAAATTATGGTGAGGATTATAAAATTGAGGATCATAAGATGTGCTAGGTTGATCATCCTTAGGAATATGATTGGGATTAAACATGTTGGTTTGATTATCAAAGTGAAACATTATGCAAATAAACAATATTCAACCAAGATAATGTTGTAAAGATATCAAACAAGTTAGATGTTTACGCTTGATTTTCAAGTTGGAGCTTGATGTGAATTAAGTGATTTTTGACAATGTTTATGTAATTCACTCAAGGTTGGGACCTAGTTTCAATATGGTGTCAACTCCGGTGCCAACTAGGCTCCTTCTCAACACATATAGGCCAACTAAACCCGGGGTACTTCAAGGGTACAACCTGCCTAGCGTCCGTGAGGGAATCCACGGGTGCGAGGACTTATGGAGGTCTTGCTTTAAGAATTTTCAATCCAATGAGACAGAATGCTCAATGGAGGGTCCTTCCTTTACCAAGAGAGGGTAGGGGATCCTAAGAGTGTGGAGAGAGGAGGTCTCTCAAGCCAAGATGTCTTAAATGCAAGAACTAATACAAAATGAAGAGAACTTATATGTATGAATATAGGTGTGCAAGAATCATGCCAAACAAGTCACAGAAATAGGGGGTTCTGTGAAAAACACAGGCAATTGGCGCCTGGGCAGTGGGCACCAATTCCAGAATGGGCACCCTCTGCCTGGGCGCTAATTCTTTTTTTTAGAAAATAGGGAATTGGCGCCCTGCACAGTGGGCACCAATTCTAGAATGGGCGCCCTTTGCCTGGGCACTAATTCTTTTTTTTAGAAAACAGGGAATTGACGCCCTACACAGTGGGCACCAATTCCGGAATGGGCGCCCTCTGCCTGGGCGCTAATTCTTTTCATCCCAGAAACTATAGCAATGGCCGAAAGCTTTAAAAATGAAGGTACCAATGGAAGGAAAGGGCAAAACACTCATAATTACATAACATGGATCATGGCAATCAAGGGAAGTATGAAAGAAAGCATGTCATGCTCATCATTATTTTTTAAGAGGAAAAGTAAAAATGGAATTTCTAAAAATCTGTCAAACTAATAATCAAATGGGGGGTTGTGCACGTGGTGCACAAGGGATGAAGATAATAAGAAAAAGTGCTACGTGGAGCACAAAGGGGAATGCACCATGGGTGAAAAAAGAGATGGCACACGTGGTTGCCAAGTGGAGGGGGTAATCATAGAAAAATAAAAGGTGGTCCCACCGTGATCGCCAATTTGTAGATTATAAGAATATCCACTAAGGAAAATAAAGAATTAATAGGGGAAAAGAAAGGAGAAAGAGGAAGAAATAGGGAGCATGCGTGGATGCTAATGGAGTGTGATCGTCAAAGGGGATATCTCAAAAGAATATAACAATGAAGTAAGGGGAGGGATCGCGATATAAATACCTTTTAAGCGGGAGAGATTGTGAATGTCACCTTCTCTTCCTATCGGCCGGCCGATGAAGAGAGTCTTCTTAGATTACCCTTGTAAAATGAAGAAAACACCAATAAAGAATTGGATTAGAATCAAAGTGTGTGTAATATCAAGTTCTTAATATGAATAATCAATGAAAGCAAGAAATTGGACACACCTTGTTGGTGTTGGTTTTCAAACCCCTTATGCAAAGGGTGGATAAAATATGATGAATGATGAGGAGGGTGCAAGTGTTGCACTAAGGGAGTATCTCAACGTGGTTGAGATGATAAAAATAGAAGAGAAATTTGATATGATGCATGAAAAGAATAAAAGAAACAAGGGAAAGAATTGACTTATTGGATTGTTTTTCCAAAAGGGGCTTTAGATCTTCAAAGGAGGAAGAAGAAGTCCAAGGGATGAAGCTTTAAGCACATGGAGCCTCCTCCTTGAGCCTTCAAACCAGCAGCACCTCCCCTTAGATTAGTTAAGCAACCTTATGAACAAAGGGGAGAGGGGTCCTATTTACAGGGGTGAAATTCAGAGCTTTAATTCCATAGAAAATCAGAAAACCAATTTTATTAGGATTTGGAAGAAGATATTCATTGGCTATGTGTCTCCTCAACCTTATAAACTATTAGGATCCTTTCCTAATTGGAAAAGGGGCTCAAAACGGAGAAGGAAAGAGGTTCTGCCTGGATTCAGAATTCTGTAGGAATGGACGACCACTATAGTGGTCGCCAATTAAAACAGCGACCGTTCGAAATGCCGCTAATTCTGAGCCTTTTTAGAAAGGATTAAGAATTTCTAAAATTAGAAAAGAATTGGCATCCATGGGCCGATCACCAATTAGGAATTAATACAAATTTTGGACAGAGTAAAAGCTCAAAATAAGGTAAGGAAATTGGTGAATTATGGTCAGCACGCTCATTTATGAATTAGAAACCTTCCGAACAGTCGCAGAATCAAAAATAATCTGAATTCGGCTCAAAACATTAATAAAAGAATTGACGCCTTCGCTTAGGTCGCCAATTAAAGAATTGGCGACCTTCCGGAGTGTCACCAATTTAAAATAAGCGCAAAATGGGTTAAAAATGTAAAAATAAAGAATCGGCGCCCTTTCGGTTGGGTGCTCATTAAAAAATGACGCCCTAGCACATGGGCGTCCATCAGAACAAATAGAAGAGCACCCGAGGGCTCCCTCTTAACGCGGTCGTCTAAGCGACCGCATTCTCTAGGCGACCGCGTCTAGGAGGACTTGGCCAATTTTATTTAAATCATTTTTAAATCAAAAGAAATGGCGCCCTTCCGGAGGTCGCTAATTAAAGAATTGGCATCCTCCCAGTCGCCACCAATTTTAAAAGGCCCCGAAAAATAGAGAAAAATCTAAAAAAATCTGAAAAAATAGAAAAACCTGTGGGAAAGTTGGAAAAAGCTGAAAATTCTGAGAAAAATAAGAAAAACCACTCAAATAAGCTGATTTGAGAGTCAAATGGCGCATTAAAATGTAATAGGAGATATGCTAAAAAGGATGTCGATTTTGGCGTGTCTACACTAGGCTTCTTCCCTTTTGCCTTGGTCATCTTCTTGAGCAGCTCAGGGCATTCTCCTCTCATATGCCCGGGTTTCTTACACTTGTAATAAATGGCTTTGTCAGACTTTTTAGTTGATCAGGTTTGAAGTTGGAAACTCTATTTACCTGTGACGAATGTTTCTTGTTCTGGAGTGTACCTCTACTCCTTAGGAATTTCTTAAATTGCCTGGTGAGTAGAGCATGATCACCTAGGTTGTCTTCTCGTAGGTCATCTTCATCGGACTCATCGGTGCTCTCAGAAACCTTGAGAGCCACTGGCTTCTTCCACTTGTGATCTTTCTCGTTCCTTCTCAGATTGAGCTCATATGTCATGAGCGATCCTACCAGCTCATCTACTGTCATCACTGACAGATTCTTTGAATCTTCAGTCACGGTGGCCTTAGTGTGCCACGTTGGTGTGGGAGATCTCAATATTTTCCTAATAAGTTCGTTGTCAGAATATTCTTTACCCAATGATTTCTGACAGTTTGTTAGTTGGGCAAGTCTGGCATACATTTTAGAAATAGACTCATCAAGTTTCATTTTGAACATTTCGTAATCAGAGATCAACATGTTGGCCTTGGTGGCCCTTACCTCAGAAGTTCCTTCATAGATTAACTAAAGCCTATCCCACATCTCTTTTGCTGATTTACAAGTGGATACTCTAGAGTATTCAGTGGGATGGATAACGCATTGCATTATGTTCATCGTGCTCCAGTTAATCATGGACTTCTTGATCTGGTCAACAGTCAAGGTATCTTCTTCTTCAGGCAGTTCAAAGGGACCTTAGCTCACTACCCGCCAGATCTGGTGATCTTGCACACGAAGTAAAACCTCCATTCAATTTTTCTAGTATGTGTAATTTGCCCCATCAAAGAATGGGGGTCGATTGATAGAGTGACCCGCAACTACAAAGTTGCGAGGGACGTTCCCATAATATCTCCCCTGGTCATTGGACCACATCTCTGGGGAACCCGCTTGGATACCAATTGATGGATGATATGAACGGATCTAGAGGGGGGTGAATAGATCAGTTCTAAAACTTTTGCCTAAATAACAATCTCCACAAGCAAGAGATGAGATAGCATAGACAACTAACAACTGTCCCTACTCAAGACAATGAACAACACTTTGAGGTATGTGTGCAGAAAGTTTAGAATGCAATCAGTTCGTGTATGCACAGAGAGTACAGAATGCAATCAGTTTGTGTATGCGCAGAAAGTTTAGAATGCAAGTTAAATCCCTGTGAATGGAGGTAGAGAAAATGGATCAAACACACCATCACACCACTGCTCAGAGAGTTTTTAAGGTGGTTCGGCTGCAACCTTGCAAGCCTACGTCCACCCCTCACCAACCCGATGAGGATTCACCCTTGCGTAAGAAAAACCACACTCACACTCGCAGAACTCTCCGCATACATCAACTGTCACACAACTTGACAGCGAGGAACAACCTCCTCGCACAAACGCTAGAAACTAGCAAACCACACACACACACACGATCCTAAAACAGGGATCTAGAAATACCTTGCTAGACCACACATGTATGACCACACAAAAAACTTTAGAATGTGAAAAGAAATGAAAAACAAATGGAAAAACACAAAAATGAAATCAAAGGAACACAATGTACCTCTAGATTAAAATCTGGGAGCATTTTCTAATGTGAACATAGAAGTTCTAGTCATGGCAGCTTCACTCTCTCTCTATCAGCAGATGGGCAGCTATCTCACTGGAGACTGGCTCTCGATGTCTTCTCCTAAGCTTAGTCACTTTCTCTTGATCGCTCTCAGCTCTTTCTTTCTCTCTTCTTCCTTTTATACTCAGAACTCTCTTACTTTTCTTCTTGAAGCTCTGTTGCTTTCTTCGCAAGCAACCCTTCCGTATTTATAGATGGAATTTGATGCATAAATGAATTTTCCCAGCTTAAATCTCATTGGTCCATGTCATATTAGAAGGTTCTTTGTACTTAGACCTCTCTAGAACCTGAGGCACGTGCCCTGGAGGCGTGTGCCCATGATTGAGAGTAAGTGAGCATGTGACCACGTAGCCCGCTCGCAGTCTGATCGTGCTGCGACTTTCAGACAATGTCATTTGACTGAGTTGATTGGTAAGTCGACTGAGTTGTTCCTTGCACTGACATCTGTTCAGTCGGGATAAGTAGCTCTTAAAATGTCTGTCGACGTGATGGAGCCCAAGTTGACTAATTTTCTCTTTGCACTGATATCCATTCATTAAGGTCAACATAGTATTGAAATTGGTGTTATCTCTTTGTTGCCTCTGTCGACCCTTCTGAACATCTGTGGTGCGGACACCAGAGCGAGCGAGAAGCATGAGGCGACGAGCTGTTGGTACCGATTGCGCAGCACCACTCGAGCTACACAGGCCTCCCTATGGCTTGGAGACAGTCTGGAGTCTCCGACTTGAGTCCTAGTATTTTAAGTATTTATTAGGTTTTTATTTGGTGTGTAATGTGTGCTTATTTGGTTTTATTTGGGGTTAATCGAATGTAATTAGGAGAATAAATGGGTTTCTTTGTAAAAGGGCCACCTAGGCCCCGCGGGCCCCCCTCACCCTCTTCCCCATTGGGCCACCTAACTTCTAGGGACCCATAGGGGCTGGCCCATAGTACATCTTGGACTTGGACCATTGGACCAAGGGAAGGGAAATTCCATTTCCCTTCTTTAAGGGGGGCGCCCCCTCTTTTGTCTCCATTAGGCTATTTTTTTATTTTGGCTTTGACCACATGGGGAAAAATAGATTTTGGCATCCCCATTGTACCCCTCCCAAACCCTAGATCTAAGGGTAGTCTTAGCCATTTGTCTAGGGTTCCCAATTCATATAAAAGGCTTGTATTTTCTATTTTCACCACAATTAATACAAGAAATTTCAGCAATTTTGCTCCAAAGGCCAAGGCCGCCCCCTCTCTCTCTCCTCTCCCTCCCCTTGCAGCTGTGAAGGCTGCTATTCTGAGGTGTGAAGCCTCCCTTATCATAGTGTGAAGCTTAGCACCGCCGCCGCCGCCGCCGCCGCAGCCGTCGAGCCGTTGTTGCACCACCATCGCCGGAGTTCTGCCCATCGCGGGACAACAAGCCAAAGGCCAAATTTTAGCTCTCCACATGTAGATCTGACCAGGCTGAAACTTTCAGGGTGAGTTCCCCTTGTTGATCCCACATCCCGCAAAAAAATCAAAAATTTCCAACTTCGTTTTCCCCCATTTTCATTTAAAGTCCCACAGCCTACACAATGTGCCCCTCTGAAGACTTGTGTTCCAACAGCCATACTCTTCACCCATTCGAACCCCTTTCCAATTTCAGATCGAGTTGAAATTTGGACTGGGATGTCTGTCCACCAAACCCTCATCCCATAATTTTTTTTAAGGATTTTTGGAGTTCGTTTACCATTTTTAAAAACCACTACAATATCAGGACTCAACTCTATCTTCTGCAGTCCAGATCCGACCACTCCCTATTCTAAAATCCACCCCCCCTCAAACCCCATCAGAAAATTAAAAAAAATTATCCTTGTCTTCCTTACTTCCCCCTGTATCTTCCGTAAAAATCTCAACTGCCAGATCCAAAGTTTCAGCCTCGGTCAACATGCTTCATCAGGCAGATCTGAATCTGCCCAGTCAGATCTGAGTTCAGGGGTCAGCCTGTTCATAAATACCCCACGAAAATTCCACGGCCATAAAAATTCCTGTAACAACCTATGGTCGTAGATCTCTGAGAGGGCTTTGCAGCGGCTCTAATTTTACGTCGATCCGATGTCGGGGCTGATCACATCAAATTTTATTGCCGGGTCACGCACCCCTGAAACTGCATAACAGGTCCATGGGCAGCAAGCAACATCGTTCCCAGTCGGGCCACCTCGCCTTCCACAAGGCGAACCAGTGCGTTCCCCTACTAGAGAACGTCCCTCTAGGAGTCCCCTTCGCAACGGGACCAACCCCGCCTCAGTCGGTCGCCCGAGCAGAACATGATCCTCACAACCGTCAGCCCGCACCATCCGGCCAACATCAAGTAGCAGCGTGCCATCACCTACGGAGCTGTTCAAATGCTGCTCGTCAACCCAAGTTCGATCCTCCCGGGTCCCACATGTTACCTTTTACCTCCCTACGTGGAGTGGGTTTAATTTTGTAATTATTGATAACTATCTTAACCGGGAGTACGTTCTTGGCCGGAGTTGTCTTCCCCACGCCTGGAGCATGGAGGTAACGATCTCTCCTTCTCGGCATTTGCTTGTTTAGTATATGATTATATGCCGCTGCATGAGTGCGTAAGAATTCTAGCTCGTTAAATCATTTTAATCACCGCTGTGAGAATGAGAGTGAACCCGTCCCGTGACTCGATCCGAGCACGACAGTGAGTTTGACCACCCTTGACTATGCTGGTTTCTCAACCGCGCGAATCCACGTTTCCCTCGCTGGGGACGATTCGTGGGATTGCTTTTCTGTTAAAGGTATATACCCGTAGGAGCTCTTAGTGTCGAGCTGAGGTCGGTCTAATGGTCGTGTAGTCGTTGGTCACGTCGTCCAATTCACTGCGTCGTCACATAGAGTCCAAGGTTCGCATCATATGGCATCGAGTCTCCCTCATTCGTCGCACATCAGTTTAGTATCAGATCGAGTTTGAGTTTAGGGTAGTCTGTCCAAGGTGTCTCATTGCGTCCCTCTATTCGGTATATCAAAAGATGTTCCAGAATGATAGGTTATGCCTATTGGGACGGTAGCACACTTGCGTGAGTGTGATCTTCGGATCAAACCTCCGCCACATACCAGATATTGGTTAAGTCTAGGTTCATCATCTTTGCTTTAGTCCGTGAATCCCAGTCACTGTGTCATTTGCATGCCCACCCGTAGAGGTACCCAATACTCACCACCACCACCTATGGCGGATCCTCGACTCCGTATTTTCGATGAGCCTTCGGTGGCCGAGATGTTTCGATCTCTCATGGATCGATTCGATACGCGTTTGGATGGGCTTAATACACGTGTAGATGGCGTAGGTACGCGTCGGAAGGGAGAATGAAAGCCTTAGAGGATCGGGCCGAAGCATCGGACCAATCTATCCAGGGTCTGGTGGGGAGAGTTTGTAGTGCCCCAGAATTTATGTAATAATTTCTGGACCATTTATAGAATTTTATGGAATTTATTAGGAATTTATAAATACTAAATAGATTTATAAATGGATTATTGGATTAATAAGTCATTATAAGGCCCAATTGTGTCAAATAATTATCCTAGCCTATTTAAATAAGATCCAGAATGTCTAAGGACCAAGCCCATTAAGTTTGGCCCAAATTCTAGAAGGTTATTTAGCCTATTCACGTATTTTAAGGATAAATACTATTTTATAGATAATTATATTAGATAAACGAATAAAATAGTTTTATTAATTTGAAATTCTGCTCACGTTGTATGTAACGGTCTATCGTACGACCGCCACATGCATGTAACGCACCTAGACTGATGCATTACGCCCTGGCAGTTCCGTGAAAGAAAGAACGAGCAAAAAGATTAGAACTTTGGGATCCTATCTGCAAGGGATCGACTTGGGACAGTTTATAACATTACTAAGGACTCTTAGGGATTAGGTTCTGGCAATTAAGGACTCTAGAATCGATCTAATCTTCAAAACCCTATAAATAGGACCTAGTTCTGAACTGAGCGACCCTTACTTTTGGCTCGTAAAGAATCAAGGTAAGGAGATAGAATTTCGGATAAGTTCTTTAGAAGATTTTGTTTAGTATACTATAAACTAATATCTCTCCAAATTTTATGTTAGGAGATCGAGCAACCAAGGACATTGAAGCTTCCAAAGTTGCTGGTTCGACCATAGTAACTTAGGATTCAGAGCAAAGGACCCTTGAAGATCAAGAGATTAGTACGTCTAAACGAGGTAATTAGAATTCAATCCTTTAGAACTTTTTGATCACCTTGGTTTTATATTCTTACCCTCAAAATCTCACATCTTTAGGACAAGAGGTTGCAGAGATAGAGCAGCAGTAAGTTGCTGGAAAATAACTGGAAAAGGAGAGCTAGGGTTCGATGTTCAGACTCAAATTTGAAGCTTAAAGCCTAGTTAAGAGCTATGTTATCTCATGATTGACAAAAACATCTTGTTAGGGATAAAAGCCCTCTGATTGTGCATGATTTCATGCATCATGAATCATGAATTCCATGTTTTAGTGGGTTCATGCATACATACATATCCTTAGCCCTAATCAAAGATCAAAGATATTATCTTGTCTATTCACGAAAATCCATGCATGTAGTTGCACTGGCCCATACTTTGTTTATCATGCCTAGAATAATTGTAGTATTTTGATTTCCAGGCATGTTATGTTTTCATAAACTTTTTCTTTATTTTACTGTCAGCAGACGATCTGACGCATCAAGGTAAGACCGTCACAATGATATAACGGCCTTAGGATAAGCCGTCACACCTTCTTTGGTGTTTGAAGTTATCTGTTGTCTCTGACGCACCATCTATGGAGCATTACATTACTGTAACGGCCTCACGATAAACTGTCACGGTCACTGTGACGCACCCATTCAAGACCGTCAGGGTAACTGTAGACAGAATGGGAAACTAGTTAATTTAACTTATAAATAAGCCTAGTTATCTAAGTTTTGACATGATTTCATGTCTTTAAGATTATCTACTGATTCATGATAGAAATTGCATAATTTAGGTATCTTAAGTTATTTTAAGTTATGTTAATTTCATGTGACAAAATTCTATAGTTTTGTATCTAAATCTTAATTTTCAAAGATGTATTGACGGAGTTTTATCTTGGTTTCACGTTGTTACACATTCTCTCTCTTTCTATAGAGTCATCGCTTTAAGTACATGGCACATATTCCGGTATGTTGTCCATTAGTTCACTTTGCACTATAGGAAT
This sequence comes from Amorphophallus konjac, assembly GCA_022559845.1. Lineage (NCBI taxonomy): Eukaryota > Viridiplantae > Streptophyta > Magnoliopsida > Alismatales > Araceae > Amorphophallus > Amorphophallus konjac. The sequence continues at coordinate 308,293,079 of CM040123.1, read as the reverse complement.
ATTATTCTTGGACATGAGGACCACTCTATTAGATATTCCTTCCAATGGACTAGGAAATCTTGTTGCAAGGCCTCCGTAATTCTCTGCGAGCCTGGGATTCCCACTAGAACGCCGAGTTGGTTGTACAACTAAAACCCAATTGATTAGATTACACTATCAATGTTTCTAGTTATCAGTAGTGTAACGGATCTATATTGGACCGTTAGGCACATGTAACGGCCTAATATAAGACCGTCACATTCAACTGAGTCCGATTTCTTGGTTCTGGATTCAGACTAATGTAACGGCCCAATACTAGAGCGTCACATCATGTAACGGCCCAGTACACGACCGTCACACTGCTTGAGTATTTTAACCCGAGGTTTGACCAAGGGTTGATATTCCAAGGTTTCTAAATGGACTATTGATGATCTAGAACTTATCATATTGATCAAGAAACCTAATATAATGAATGGAAGATAAAGAATGTACCGTTATGCTACCGATTTATTTCCATAAGCATAACATAGTATAAGTCATTCTTGATTTCTCATGATTCCTATTAAAGCATTCATTCATTGAATTATTGTTATCAAGAGCTTGTTGAAATTGTACATTGTTGGCCATACTTTATTGTTACATGCGTGGAAAAAGCTTGATTTATACTTGAAGATGCGATCGAGCACTGATTGTGTTCAAGGGCTCTATGCTAGTCCCCTCGGCTGATTGTCGGAAATATACTATTATCAACCATGGGGTATGATGCTACTGACGTCGCATTACGCTGGGTGTACTTTCTTTATAAATAAGTGAAAATCCACAACACGATATAGCATGATTGATACTTATACATGACTTTCTTGATATTCCACAAAAATTCACGAAGTACTTGCTTATAAGTAAAAGATACTGGAGTGATGATTATGTGGCTTGCTAGTACATTCTCGTTACATTCTTGTTCATGAAAGTCCATATCATGTTCTTATAACATTCTTGCTAGTTCATACTTGCTCTCATTCTATCTTACATACTTTGGTTTAATCGCATGATTGATCGCATTCGCATGATTTTACCTTATTCCTCTAGAGTAAAAACGTTAATTACTTTAATGATGCCTTCATGTTGATGCGAAGATACCTACTGGGAAAGTGTGCTCATTACCTATTTCCAATCTTTTTCAGGAAATGGAAGTGATACGAATTCAGATTCGGGTTATACAAGTAGCGGGTCCGAGAGCGAATGAAAGTGTTGTCAATATGAGAGTGAAGACTTAGGAAAGTCTATATTGTTAGATCGAGTCTCTGGAATATTCATATTTCTTGAGTCTAGTGGAATGGAAAATGATGAAAAGGTTATTGTAAAAGAATATTTTGATCATTTATGAAATAAAGTTGGAGTTTGACTAAATTATTATGCCATTACATTTATGTGTGTGATTGTCTTGCGCTCTGATCATTCTTGCTTGCAAGAGGCTTACCACGTCGGCTGTTCCCGTTTCTCGAGCGAGTCTTCTACTGTCATAAAGGCTCGGGGCGTGACAATTCAGTTGGTATCAGAGACTAAGTCTCAGGACTTAGGAAGAAGAGTTATGTCATAGGATAAGTCCAAGGTTTAAGGACCCCTACCTATGAACTAAAGAAGAAATTTTCACACCCATGTGAGAATTGGGTAGAGCCCGGGATAAGATAGTTAATTAGCTTTAAGATTAATTTTTCCTTCCAATTCCATGAGAAATAACAAGTTTTTATTTTTCCCTCAGGTACCCTATTATTACCATGGCTCATCGTGTAAATTGGGATGGCATGCAACAAACGGTTACTAAACTCACTCAGGCATTACAAACCATGGCGCAAGCTGGCGCAGGAGCAAGGGTTGGTGATTTACATCACAACCTTCGGAGCTTAAACCATCCACATTTCTATGGTTCTTCTAATCCGGACGAAGCGGAGAACTGGATAGACGAAATGAATCGTATCTTTGATGTTATTCAATGCACCGATCAAGAGAAGGTTCTCGTAACCTTTCAACTCAACAAAGATGGCCGTAGATGGTGGAAGTCGGTTCCAGCACCTCCGGCCGATGCACCTCATACATGGGATGGTTTTCTTACCCTATTCCGTGCCAAGTACTTTTCTGAGCACGTAAAAGAGAGAAAGGCTATGGAGTTCACCACTCTTCAGCAAGGAATGATGACGGTTGCCGAATATGAACTGCAATTCTCAAGGCTTGCACCTTACGCACCGCATCTTATCAACACCAATTTATTGAAGGCTAATCGGTTCATGGACGGGTTACTGCCCGGTTTCATTCAGTAGCTCGAGACCCAAAACATCCGTACATATGCGGAAATGGTTCAACGAGCGTATTTATGTGAAAGGACCTTAGAAAAGGTCAAAAAATTAAAAGGGAAAGGAGAAGAATCCAGCCGACGCTCATACCAGCGTTATTAGAAAGAAAAGTTCAGCATCACGGAGCCCTACAAGAGCCGTGATAGTAAGAAAAGATCTAAGAATGGGAATGGTGGAAGTTCCCAGAAGAACAAGAAGATCAAGGAGGAGGAGCAAGTTGCTACAGCTTGCACGTTTTGTGAAAAATTCGGCCATTCGGCTGAGGAGTGTTGGAAGCGCCTTGACGCATGTTTACGTTGTGGAAGCAGGGAGCATCGCATGCCAGATTGCCCCCTTATGAAAGACCAATCGTCTGGTGGAGGACGTAGGAGGCAGGCTCGCCTCAATGTCGTTCTAGAAGAAGAGGAAGTGCCCAGGGATGGTGGGCTTATGGAAGGTACTCTTCAAATTTATTCTCGTCCTGCATTTGTGCTATTTGACACTGGTGCCTCTCATTCTTTTGTCTCCACTACTTTTACAAAAATATTATCAATTGCATCAGTTCCCCTACCTTCAGATATTGCTATTTCCACACCCTTAGGTTTTGGAACAAAGCTTATCGACTATTATCCTGATAGCGAAGTGATAGTAGAAGGTCACAATCTCCCCGCAAACTTAGTATGCCTTGACATGAAAGGTTATGATGCTATTTTAGGGGTAGATTGGCTTATAGATCATGATGCTTATATCAATTACCGAAGAAGGATTATATCCTTTCAAAAGCACGGTCTTCCAAGATTCTCTTTTCTTGGCATCAAGTACAAGAAGCATCCTACTATCATATGTTCTCTTCACGCTTGCAAACTTATCTCGCAAGGATGTGAAGCTTTTCTTGCTTCTGTCATTGTTACCGAATCCAAGGAGATTATCTTAGCAGACGTTCATATTGTAAATGAGTTCCCTAATGTGCTCCCATTCGAATTACCTAGTTTACCACCCGAGAGGGAAGTAAACTTCACTATTGAACTCATTCCAGGAGCAACACCTATTTCTATAGCCCCTTACATGATGTCCCCCATAGAACTCAAGGAATTTAAAAGGTAGTTGCAGGAATTACTAGACAAAGGATTCATCAGACCTAGCACATCCCCTTGGGGTGCGCTGGTTTTATTTGTCAAGAAAAAGGATGGTTCTCTCAGACTATGCATCGATTACCGGCGACTGAATCAACTCACAATTAAAAACAAGTATCCGTTTCCGCGTATTGATGAGCTCTTTGATCAGCTTTAAGGAGCAGAATATTTCTCTAAGATTGACCTCAGATCAGGTTATCATCAGCTTAGAATTAAAGAAGAAGACATTTATAAATTGTTATGGCCACTATGAATTCGTGGTAATGTCATTCGGATTAACTAATGCCCCGGCAGCATTCATGCAACTTATGAGCAGTGTCTTCCGGCCATATCTGGACTAGTTTATCGTCGTCTTCATTGATGACATCTTGATATATTCTAAGACGAAGAAGGAACATGAAGAACATTTAAAATTGCTTTGCAAACACTTAAAGAACATAAACTCTATGCCAAGCTAAATAAATGCGAATTCTGGCTCAAAGAAGTTTCATTCCTAGGTCATATTATTTTAAAAGAAGGTATTGCGGTGGATCCTTCTAAAGTAGAAGCTGTCAAGAATTGGAGCCGGCCAACGACCGTATCAGAAGTATGAAGCTTTCTAGGTCTAGCTGGTTATTATAGAAGATTCATTAAAGATTTTTCAAAGATTACAGTTCATTTAACTAGACTCACGAGAAAAGAAAATCATTTTGTCTAGTCCAAGGAATGTGAGAATAGTTTCCAAACTCTTAAAAATCATCTTACCACAGCTCCTATTCTATCACTACCGATGGAAGGTGGTGGATTCAAAGTATACACGGATGCATCAGGTATTGGCTTAGGGTGTGTCATCTTGTAAAATGGAAAAGTAATCTGTTATTCTTCAAGACAATTGAAGCGTCACGAGGAAAATTATCCTGTGCATGATTTGGAATTAACAGCTGTCATTTTCGCCTTAAAAATTTGGCGTCATTATCTCTATGGAGAAAAGTTTATGGTCTACTCGGACCACAAGAGCTTGAAATATTTATTTTCTCAAAAAGAGCTAAATATGAGGTAGAGAAGATGGTTGGAATATCTCAAGGATTTTGATTTTACTATTCAATATCATCCTTGCAAGGCTAATGTTGTTGCGGATACACTCAGCAGAAAACCAATGGGTATGCTGTCAAGTCTTATGATTAGTATGACTAATCTTATTCCTCAATTTGCTCAGTTGAACTTAGATATTGATAGGAAGGAAGAAGATTACTTCATGGCTAATATCCGAGCTCAACCTACCTTAATAGAGGATCTAGTCAAGTTGCAAAATGATGATCTCGTGTTACTAGAAATTAAATCTAATATTGAACAACGATCGGATTTCTCTATTACAGAGGATGGAAGATTGCTATTCAAGGGCCGAGTGTGTGTACCGGATCATGAGGATACGAAGAAATTGATTCTAGAAGAAGCACATAAGTCCAGGTACACCATTCACCCTGGTAGTACAAAAATGTATCAAGATCTTAAAAGAAATTTCTGGTGGCCCAACATGAAGAGGGAAATAGCGAATTTCGTGTCTCGCTGTCTCACTTGTCAATAAGTAAAGGTAGAGTATTTTAGACCTGCAGGTAAACTGCATCCCTTGAATATTCCCGAATGGAAGTGGGAGAGTATAGGGATAGATTTCATTATGGAGTTACCTAAGACAAGAGGTGGACACGATGGTATATGGGTAATCATAGACCGATTAACTAAATCTGCACATTTCATACTAATCAAAAGTCGATGGTCTGTGGATATCCTGGCAGCATTATACATAAGGGAAATTTTTAAATTACATGGTGTCCCAGTCACTATTATATCTGATAGAGATCCTCGATTCACATCACAGTTTTGGAAGGGTCTACAACAGTCACTAGGGACTAGATTGAATTTCAGCACAGCCTTTCATCCACAAACTGATAGGCAGATAGAAAGAACGAATCAGGTGGTAGAAGACATGCTCAGGGCTTGTTTTATTGATTTTGGAGGTAGTTGGCATGATCACTTGCCTCTGGTAGAATTTGCTTATAACAACAGTTACCAGGCCAACATACAAATGGCACCTTTTGAAACTCTATATGGAAAAAGTTATCGATCACCAATATGTTGGAGTGAAATATGGGAAGGACAATTCCTAGGCCCCGATATTATCAGAGATTCTACAGAGAAGATCAAGCTTATTCAAGATAGAATAAAGATGGCACAAGATTGGCAAAAGTCTTATGCTGATAATCGTAGACGCGACTTGAAATTTCAAGTAGGAGACCATGTGTATCTCAAGGTTTCTCCAAGTCGTGGTATTCAGAGATTTGGCATTAAGGGCAAACTAACTCCAAGGTTCATTGCTCCGTTTGAAATTCTCGAAAGGGTCGGTGAAGTGGCATATAGACTGACTTTACCTCCATAATTAGCAAGAGTTCATGACGTATTTCACGTCTCTTTGCTGAAGAAATATGTATATGATCCTGACCATGTTATCACTTATGACAATTTGAAGATTTAGAAGGATATGACGTACGAGCAAACGCCAATAAAGATTCTGGAGCGGGAAGCGCGTCAACTAAGAAATAAAGTTATTCATATGGTCAAGATTCAATGGAAGAAAACATGGCCATATGAAGTAACATGGGAAACCGAAGCAGCCATGCGAAAAAGATTTCTAGAATTATTCAACTGTAAGTACACTCTCGATAATCCATGTATTGAATTTGGCGACCAAATTCTACTAAGTGGGGGAGGGTGTAGTGCCCCAGAATTTATGTAATAATTTCTGGATCATTTATAGAATTTTCTAGAATTTATTAAGAATTTATAAAGACTAAATAGATTTATAAATGGATTATTGGATTAATAAGTCATTATAAGGCCCAATTGTGTCAAATAATTAACCTAACCTATTTAAATAAGATCCAAGAGGTCTAAGGACCAAGCCTATTAAGTTTGGCCCATATTCTAGAAGGTTATTTAGCCTATTCACGTATTTTAAAAATAAATACTATTTTATAGATAATTATATTAATAAAAACATTTTATTAATTTGAAAGTCTGTCCACGTTGTATGTAACGGTCTATCGTACGACCGCCACATGCATGTAACGCACCTAGACTGATGCGTTACACCTTATCAGTTCCGTGAAAGAAAGAACGAGCAAAAAGATTAGAACTTTGGGATCCTATCTGCAAGAGATCGACTTGGGAGAGTTTATAACATTACTAAGGGCTCTTAGGGATTAGGTTCTGGCAATTAAGGACTCTAGAATCGATCTAATCTTCAAAACCCTATAAATAAGACCTAGTTCTGAACTGAGCGACCCTTACTTTTGGCTCGTAAAGAATTAAGGTAAGGAGATAGAATTTCAGGTAAGTTCTTTAGAAGATTTTGTTTAGTATATTATAGACTAATAGCTCTCCAAATTTCATATTAGGAGATCGAGCAACCAAGGAGATTGAAGCTTCCAAAGTTGCTGGTTCGACCATAGTAACTCAGGATTCAGAGCAAAGGACCCCTAAAGATCAAGAGATTATGACGTCTAAATGAGGTAATTAGAATTCAATCCTTTAGAACTTTTTGATCACCTTAGTTTCATATTCTTACCCTCAAAATTTCACATCTTTAAGACAAGAGGTTGGAGAGATAGATCGGCAGGAAGTTGCTAGAAAATCACTGGAAAAGGAGAGCTAGGGTTCGATTTTCAGACTCAAATTAGAAGTTTAAAGCCTAGTTAAGAGGTAGGTTATCTCATGATTGATAAAAACATCTTGTTAGGGATAAAATCCCTCTGATTGTGCTTGATTTCATGCATCATGAATCATGAATTACATGTTTTAGTGGGTTCATGCATACATACATATCCTTTGCCCTAATCAAAGATCAAAGATATTATCTTGTCTATTCACGAAAACCCATGCATATAGTTGGCCCATACTTCGTTTATCATGCCTAGAATAATTGTATTATTTTGATTTCCAGGCATGTTATGTTTTCATAAACTTTTTCTTTATTTTACTGTCAGCAGACGATCTGACGCATCAAGGTAAGACCGTCACAATGATATAACGGCCTTAGGATAAGCCGTCACACCTTCTTTGGTGTTTGAAGTTATCTGTTGTCTCTGACGCACCATCTATGGAGCATTACATTACTTTAACGGCCTCACGATAAACCGTCACAGTCACTGTGACGCACCCATTCTAGACCGTCAGGGTAACTGTAGACAAAATGGGAAACTAGTTAATTTAACTTATAAATAAGCCTACTTATCTAAGTTTTTACCTGATTTCATGTCTTTAAGATTATCTACTGATTCATGATAGAAATTGCATAATTTAGGTATCTTAAGTTATTTTAAGTTATGTTACTTTCATGTGACAAAATTCTATAATTTTGTATCTAAATCATGATTTTCAAAGATGTATTGACAGAGTTTTATCTTGGTTTCACGTTGTTACATATTCTCTCTTTCTATAGAGTCATCGCTTTAAGTACATGGCACATATTCCGGTATGTTGTCCATTAGTTCACTTTGCACTATAGGAACATTATTCTTAGACATGAGGACCTCACTATTGGATATTCCTTCCAATAGACAAGGAAATCTTGTTGCAAGGCCTCCCTAATTCTCTGCGAGTCTGGGATTCCCACTAGGACGCCGAGTTGGTTGTACCACTAAAACCCAATTGATTAGATTACACTATCAATATTTTTGGTTATCAAGAGTGTAATGGATCTATATTGGACCGTCAGACACATGTAACGGCCCAATATATGACCGTCACATTCAACTGAGTCCGATTTCTTGGTTCTGGATTCTGACTAATGTAACGGCCCAATACTGGAGCGTCACATCATGTAATAGCCCAGTACACGACCGTCACACTGCTTGAGTATTTTAACCCGAGGTTTGACCAATGGTTGATATTCCAAGGTTTCTAAATGGACTATTGATGATCTGGAACTTATCATATTGATCAAGAAACCTAATATAATGAATGGAAGATAAAGAATGTACCGTTATGCTGCCGATTTATTTCTATAAGCATAACATAGTATAAGTCATTCTTGATTTCTCATGATTCCTATTAAAGCATTCATTCATTGAATTATTGTTATCAAGAGCTTGTTAGAATTGTACATTCTTGGCCATACTTTATTGTTACATGCGTAGAAAAAGCTTGATTTATACTTGAAGATGCGATCGAGCACTGATTATGTTCAAGGGCTCTATGCTAGTCCCCTCGGCTGATTGTCGGAAACATACTATTATAAATCATGGGGTATGATGCTACTGGCGTCGCATTGCGCTGAGAGTACTTTCTTTATAAATAAGTGAAAATACATAACACGATACAACATGATTGATACTTATACATGACTTTCTTGATATTCCACTGAAATTCACGAAGTACTTGCTCATAAGCAAAAGATACTGGAGTGATGATTATGTGGCTTACTAGTACATTCTCGTTACATTCTTGTTCATGAAAGGTCATATCATGTTCTTATAACCTTCTTGCTAGTTCATACTTGCTCTTATTCTATCTTACATACGTTGGTTTAATCGCATGATTTATCACATTCGCATGATTTTACCTTATTCCTCTAGAGCAAAAACGTTAATTACTTTAATGATGCCTTCATGTTGATGCGAAGATACCTACTGGGCAAGTGTGCTCATTACCTATTTTCAATCTTTTTCAAGAAATTGAAGTGATACGAATTCGGATTCGGGTTATACAAGTAGCGGGTCCGAGAGCGAATGAAAGTGTTGTCAAGATGAGAGTGAAGACTTAGGAAAGTCTATATTGTTAGATCGAGTCTCTGTAATTTTCATATTTCTTGAGTCTAGTGGAATGGAAAATGATGAAAAGGTTATTGTAAAAGAATATTATGATCATTTATGAAATAAAGTTGGAGTTTGACTAAATTATTGTGCAATTACATTTATGTGTGTGATTGTCTTGCGCTCTGATCATTCTTGCTTGCAAGAGGCTTACCATGCCGGCTGTTCCCGTTTCTCGAGCGAGTCTTCCGCTGTCATAAATGCTCGGGGCGTGACAAAGTTGTTGTCTTTGAGAGGGCCCCGGTTGAGGCACAACCCGCGCCGACAAATGGCCAACAGGAGCCAATTCAATAACCTGCTGCTCCAAGGGCTCAAGGGGTAGATGATAGGAGGCAGCGAGTGCCCGAGGTGGATGACTATGCATCTGATAATGAACCTGGGGGTCATGGTCGTGACTATCGAGCCCAACGATGGAATCGTGATTACGATGACGATGACCGCGTTCTTAGAAACGTGCGTACGGACCCTCCCCTTTTTGACGGGTCCTTGGACCCAAAGGTCTATCTAGATTGGGAGGCCGGCATGGATCGGTACTTTGAGTGGTTTGAGATGACGGACCATCGAAGAGTTCGCTACGTAAAGATGAAGTTGCAAGGGCAGGTGCAAACCGATTGGACTAATGTGGAGAGCCTGTTGATGTAGCGACATCAACCCCAGATCGGTACTTGAAATGATATGAAAACCAAATTGAGGCAGAAGTACCTTCCTGCCACATATTGCCAGCGTCTCATAGACAAATGGTAGAGTCTCACCCAAGGGAACTGATCTGTGACTGAGTACACCGCTGAGTTCGATGAGTATTATTTGCGATGTGGAGTTATAGAAGAAAGCACCATGACCATCTCACGCTTTCGAATAGGTCTTCATCCACACTATCAATATGAACTTTTTCATCGTAATGTGGCCACTTTGGAACAAGCGTATCAGGTTGCTCTTGAATTGGAGCAATTCGAGGCCAAGTTCGAGCCTACCCAAAGGTTGGGCCCCTTCCCTCTTTGTAGTGTCAAGCCCCACAACTCTTCAGGCACGTATCAGAGGGCCCCCATGGCCCGACCTCAGGAGCCCACCCGCCCGGAGCTATTCGCTCCAAGGCCTCGCCCTCCCTCACTGAGGAATCTTCCTCCTCGACCTCAACAACCTGCACGCATTGTCCGTCCACTAGTGCCCGCACCTCTTGCTCGTCCCTTGTTGCCTACACCTCATGTCCGTCGGGAGGATAAGGGTAAGGGACCTTTGATCGGGGAGCCTACTGGATCACGGCAGCAGTGTTTTCGCTACAATGGGTTTGACCACTTTGCAACCAGTGTCCCACTCGTCAATCTCTAGTCATTGGGGACACACTGGTTGGGGACACCTCATCTTCAAGGCTTGTGTCAGTCAGCTATGAGGCGGAATAGGAATTAGCTGAAGAGTTCTTTGAGAATGAAGATGACGGCTAGGATGCTCAACATCCAGACGATGCCAAGTTGGGGGCCGTCAGGTGTATTCTCACCCAGCCATAGGCCAGTGATGACTGGCGTCGGACCACCATCTTTCATATATACTGTAGGCTGGGAGGGAATGTTTGCATGGTGATTATCAATAGTGGGAGTTGTATCAATGCAATCTCCACGGGCACTATTTCTCGTCTTGGTCTTACTCTCGTGGACCATCCTTGCCCCTATCGAGTATCATGGGTGGATTCCACCTCCATTCTAATCAGGTTACGGTGTCTGGTCCCACTACAGTTCCATGCCTACCGTGACGAGATCTGGTGTGATGTCCTCCCCATGGAGGTGGGCAGTATTATTCTTGGTAGGCCGTGGTTGTTTGATCGGGATGCCACGCTCCATGGCCGGTCGAACACCTGTACCTTCGACCATGGTGGCTAGCGGATTACCCTCCACCCCTCTCAGCCCAAGAGTCCTTCAGTTAGGGGTCCCACTAGTTCTATTACTCCGGAGCCTTCCGTCCTTAGACCCAGTACCCCATCCCTAGCTCGGGCCATGACCGCTACATCTTGCATAGGCGAGCCCCCGTCTATGAGGTTGATGTTGATTTGCTCCCGAGAAATGGAGCGGGAGGCTAGTAAGGGGAGTCATGTGCTTGCTATCACAGTCCGTGAGGTGGAGCGAGAGTTCGAGGGTGAACTCCCACCCGATGTTGTTCCCATTCTACAGGAGTTTGATGATATATTCCCCGAAGAGCTTCCCGAGGGACTCGCACCTATGCGGGATATTCAGCATGCTATCGAACTGATTCCGGGATACTCATTGCCCAATCTTTCCCACTACCGCATGAGTCCCACTGAGCACGTCGAGCTAAAGCGGTAGGTCGATGAGCTTATGCGGAGAGGATCTATTCGGGACAGCATGAGTCCGTGTGCTGTGGCTACATTACTCGCCCCAAAGAAGGATGGCACTTGGAGGATGTGTATTGATAGTCGTGCCATCAACAACATCACCATGAAGTACAGGTTCCCTATTCCCCACCTGGATGATATGCTTGACATGATGGCAGGTGCCACTATCTTTTCGAAGATCGATCTTAAGAGTGGCTATCATCAGGTAAGGATTAGGCCAGGTGATGAGTGGAAGACTGCATGTAAGACCAAGGATGCTCTATATGGGTGGTTGGTTATGCCCTTTGGGCTGACCAATGCCCCCAGCACCTTCATGCGACTCATGACTCAGGTCCTTCGACCTTTCATTGGAGTCTTTGTTGTCGTGTGTTTTGATGATATTCTCATCTATAGTCGCACCACGGGGGACCACTTGGACCATCATCGGCAGGTCTGTCTACTCTTGAGGCGAGAGCAACTACTTGCAAACCCACAGAAGTGTGCTTTTATGACTCCTCAGCTTACCTTCTTGGGTTTCATTGTGTCTAGCACTGGGGTCTCCGCTGATCCGGAGAAGGTCCGGGCCATTGTTGAGTGGCCGAAACCCCGCACGATCCATGATGTCCATAGCTTCCATGGCTTCGCGACGTTCTATCATCATTTCATCCGCGGATTTAGTTCCGTCATTGCCCCGATCACGGACTATATTAGGAAGGGCACATTTGTATGGACGAAGGCCGTTGTTGCTGCATTCAAGGACATCAAGGAGCGCATGACCCAGACACTGGTCCTTCGATTACCAGATTTCTCGAAGGTGTTTGATGTCTCATGTGATGCGTCGGGTGTAGGAATTGGAGGAGTGTTGAGTCAAGAGACGCACCCGATTGCATATTTCAATGAGAAGCTGAATGACGCGAAACTACATTCCTCTACCTATGATAAGGAATTCTATGCAGTTTTTCAGGCTCTTAGGCATTGGAGGCACTACTTATTACATCATGAGTTTGTCTTGTACTCCGACCATGAGACCTTGAAGTTCCTCCATGCCCAAAAGAAGCTCAACGCACGTCACAGCAGGTGGGTTGAGTATCTCCAGCAGTTCACATTTGTGCTCAAGCACAAGGCTAGAGTGGGAAATAGGGTGGCCGATGCCTTGAGTCGGCGTGCATGTCTACTGACTACCATGAGTGCCGAGATTATAGGGCTAGAGAAGATGAGATAGGCTTATATTGATTGTCTTGACTTTGTTCAGATCTTTGCCACTCTCCAGGACGGACCCTCGAGAGATCATAGTGATTATGTGCTTCAGGAGGGTTACCTCTTTTGAGGAGGCATGCATTGTGTTCCCCAAACTTTGGTTCGTGACTTCTTAGTCTGGGAACTTCATGCGGGAGGTCTAGCCGGCCACTTCGGTCGGAAAAAGACTATCGAGGCTGTCGAGCATAGGTTCTATTTACCGAGCTTGAAAAGGGATGTTGCTCACATTGTGGCCTAGTGCCGTACATGTGTTATGGCCAAAATGAAGAAGCAAAGCTCGGGCCTCTATACGCCTCTTCCCCTGACAGGATGTTAGCATGGATTTTATTTTGGGATTGCCACGAACCTCTAGGAAGCATGATTCGGTCTATGTAGTAGTAGATCGATTCTCGAAGATGGCCCTTTTTATTCCCTGCTCTAAGACTTCGGATGCTTTGAGGGTATCCCGTCTATTCCTTTCTCATGTGGTGTGTAAGTTTGGGTTGCCTCGTACCATAGTGTTTGACCGTGATGTTAGGTTCACCTGTTACTTTTGGAAGACACTGTGGCATATGTTAGGTACTCAGCTCAAGTTCTCCACTGCATATCATCCCCAGACAGATGGTCAGACCGAGGTGGTCAATAGGAGTCTGGGTGATCTTTTGAGGTGTCTTGTTAGGGACAGTGTAGGGGATTGGGATCTCATGTTACCACTAGCTGAGTCTGCATATAATGATTCGGTCAATAGGTCTACATGTATGAGTCCTTTTGAGATTGTCAGAGGTCGTAGGCCTAGGAAACCAGTGGATCTTGTTCCCATGCCCATTCATGCACGAGTGTCAGAGTCTGCTGAGTCATTTGCTAGGCATGTTAGGAGTGTGCATGATGACATCTGTCGTCACATTGAGGCCAGCAATGCACAATACAAAGAGTTAGCCGATGCCCACAGACACCATCGTGAGTTCCAAGAGGGTGATTATGTCATGATCAGTGTTAGACCTGAACGGTTTCCCTTTGGGACCGTAAAGAAATTGCAAGCTCGCGGAGCCGGTCCATTTCAAGTGTTGAAATGCATCGGATCCAATGCGTATGTTGTGGACTTGCCCGAGGAATATGGGATAAGCTCGACTTTCAATGTGTCGGATCTAGTTGCTTATAGGGACCCAGCGGTGATCCCTAGTGAGCCTTTCGAGCCATCTCCTCCCATTGAGAGTGACCCCACACCTGAGTGTCCACCACCAGCCTCATTTCCAAGGCAGCGTGAGCATATAGATCATATACTGGATGAGCAGGTTACTATTACCAGGAGTGGATCCTACCCACGCTACCTAGTGCAATGGAGAGGGTGACCCACCACCGATGATACTTGGATCACCCGGGCAAAGTTGCAGAGGATAGATCCGGACCTACTAGAGTGCTACCAGAGTGATCCAGACCCTTACTCGACAGGGTCGAGTTTCTCCCACCCTGAGAGAATTGGTGCGGACACCAGAGCGAACGAGAAGCATGAGTCGGCGAGCCATCGGTACCGAACGCGCAGCACCACTCGAGCTACACAAGCCTCCCTATGGCTTGGAGACAGTATGGAGTCTCCGACTTGAGTCCTAGTATTTTTAGTACTTGAAGAGGCATGAAACTTGAAGAAGAACTCTCTCGGGACCCCGAAGATGCCGGGGGAGGAGGAAGCTGCCGGACCGCCTCCGTAGTTATCTCCGCCAACTCCTCAAACGCCGCTGCAAGTTTCTGCGCCTCTGCCGTGCCCTCTCGGCGCATCGAAGAGCCCCAAAAGCAAGAAGTGAAGGAGAGCCAAAACCCTAACGACGGAAAGAGTCTAGGATGACAACCAGCACCCAACGCCTATAAACCCACGCGGGAGGTGGCGCGTCATTCCAACCTCCGAGAAAATAGGGCCCCTTCATTTCAAATCCGTCAGGATTGCAATTATTACGGGCCCAGATGACCACGACACGTGGCTTCATAACACCGCCAGATCTCCATCCACCCGAGCCACGCTAGTCCTAAACCCTAAATGAACTACTCTACCGAGCCTACTTTGGCTCGGGAGTAGGAGGGGGACAAGTGGAGAGGGGGATTTCTGTAGCCCACTTGAAGAGCAACCGAACTAGGCCCATCCGAGCCCAACAAGGTCCCGCTCGCCCGAGCATTCTCATCCAGTCCGTTAGCCTGAGGGTGGGCGACCAAAGTGAAGTGATTGCGAATGTCTAGGTCGGCACATCTGTCTCAGAAATAGCGAGAATCAAATTGCCGACCGTTATCGCTCACTATCACTCGGGAGATGCCGTAGCGACAGATGATCGACTTCCAGACAAAATTCTAGACGAATGTCTCGGTGATCCTCGCCGTGGCTTCGGCCTCGATCCACTTGGTGAAGTAGTCGATAGCGACGATGACGAACTTCTTCTGGGCCTGAGCCGTAGGGAATGGCCCAAGGATGTCGATCCCCCACCGAGTGAACAGATATGGCTCAGCTAGGGTGACGAGCTCCGTTGCCGGTCGATGGACCAAGTGGTCAAATCGCTGGCACCGGTCGCACTGTTGCACATAGGCTGAGCAGTCGTGCTGAAGAGTGGGCCACAAGTAACCTTGCCGCAGCAGGATCCTGGCAAGCGACCTTCCTCCCGAATGTGCTCCGCACAGGCCTTCATAAATCTCTTGAATAGCTCGGTTGGCTTCGTCGGTGCTAAGGCACTTCAGGAGGGGACCGGAGAAGGACCTTCGGTAGAGAGTGATGTCTAGGATGACGAAACGTCGAGTTTGGTACTTCAATCTGTGGGCCTCTCGGGAGTCGAGAGGCTCTTGAGAGTCCTGGAGCCACGATAGGTACGGGGTGTGCCAGTTGCTCGGGGTGGCCGGGTCAACAACGAGGAGCCCCGAGTCAATGCTCGGGCGCTCTAGCTCTTCAGGGAGGACCGATCGGCTACCCTCAGGGTCGAGAGAGGAGGCCAGCCGAGAGAGGGCGTCCGCTCGGGAGTTTTCCTCCTGAGCTATTCAGACTACCTCGAATCTCTCAAATTACTCGGCCAGGGCCCTGACCAATTGGAGGTATTTGATCATTGGTGCCTCTCAAGCTTCGTACTCGCCGTTGACCTGGCTAACGACCAGCTGGGAGTCGGTGTGGATTTTGACTCGCTCAGCCCCCAGCCGTCGGGCCATGCGTGCTCCCGAGATAAGGGCTTCGTACTCGGAAGCATTGTTGGATGCTTGGAATTTGAACTTCAAGGCGTACTGTAGCTCTACTCCTTTGGGAGACTTCAGGAGGATTCCGGCACCACTCCCGACCGAGTTGGAAGACCCATCGACGAACAGTTCCCAGGTTGGCCCGGGTGCGGATGGAGGTCTTTCTTCAGTCGGGATGGTGCTCTCGGCGATGAAATCAGCGAGCGCCTGGCCCTTGATAGCTGAGCAAGGCCAATAAGATATATCGTAGGCCCCAAGCATGATGGCCCACTTGACGAGGCGTCCTGAGGCTTCGGGGTGAGCGAGGATCCTCTTCAACGATTCGCCGGTTAGCACGGTGATGGGATGCCCCTGGAAGTAGGGTCGGATTGAAGTACCGGTTAGCTTGGCTGAGGTAGCCAACGCTAGCATGAGCTTCTCAGTTGTGGGGTACCTTCTTTCAGCCTCGTTGAGCACCTTGCTGGTATAATAGACCGGTCTTTCGACTCCCGAGTCATCCCTGACTAGGACAGAGCTAACTGTCGATGGGGTTGCCGAGAGGTAAAGATGCAGGGCTTCGCCCGGGACGGGCTTGGAAAGCACCGGGGGTGAAGCCAAGAACTCCTTGAGCTCGGCGAACGATTTCTGGCATTCCTCGTCCCATGCGAATGTAGCAGATGCCAATTTGGGCCCCCTCAATAGTTTGAAGAAGGGAGGCAACGTTCGACCGCCCGGGACAGGAATCTACTAAGAGCAGCGATACGCCCGGTTAGGCTCTGGACGTCCTTGATGCAGGTGGGCGGGCGCATGTCCAGGATGGCCTGGATTTTATCGGGGTTGGCCTCGATCCCACGCTGAGTAACTAGGAAACCCAGGAACTTCCCAGATCTTACTCCTAAGGCGCATTTGGCAGGATTAAGCTTCATGTTGTACCTCAGGAGAGTGTCAAAGGTCTCGACGAGGTCGGCAAAGTCATCTTCGGCCTTGGGAGTCTTGACGAGCATGTCGTTAATATAGGCCTCCACGTTTCGACCGAGCTGCCCTTCGAACATATGGTTGACCAGCCTCTGGTACGTGGCTCTGGTGTTCTTCAACCCGAAAGGCATCCGGGTGTAGCAGTATACGCCGAAGTCGGTGATGAAGGCGGTCTTCATGATATCTTCCGGATCTATTCTGATTTGATGGTAACCTGAATAGGCATCTAGGAAACTGAGTATTTCGTTGCACGAGGTTGAATCAACTAGCTGGTCGATGCTCGGTAACAGATAACAGTCCTTAGGGGTGACATTGTTCAGGTCGGTGAAGTCCACGCACATCCGCCACTTGCTCGAAACTTTCGGTACAAGGACGACATTGGCTAGCCACGTCGGGTATAGGACCTGTCTAAAGAGGCCAGTTTCTTGCCCTTTGGTGACCTACGCCTTGATGATCGCCTGCTTTTCTGATGCATGCTTCCTTCTTCGTTGTTGTACGGGCTTCATAGTGGGGTCGTGGTGAGCGCCTTGGACTAGGGTGGTCACGAAGGCTCAGCATTTGATGGCGTCGGACGCTCCGTGCAAGGTCATCAGAGCGTCGAAGCTGTCGTAGTGATCGGCCAGGTCGCCCTGGCCGTCGTAGGGCTTGAAGGTTGGGATGGAGGTTCTGGGAGACACCTCTGCGTTCAAGATATACTCGGAGAAAGGGGATTTCTCCTCATCCTCCGGGGGAGAGGCCTTCTGCAGGGTGCGCAGGGCACGCTCTTGTTCTGCGAAGCGTCTCTCGACCTCTGGCAGTCGGAGGGATAGCTCCGACTGCTGTTGTGCCGCAGGGCCGGGGAAAATGTCTTGGCGATCCTCGGGAATGTCGGTGTCCGGGTTCGGACGGTGTGCCCCAGGTTTTCCCCGCCTTGGTGTGGAGGAAGCCTCTTGCTCCGGCGGCGGAGCTTGCGAGGGTCCTCCAATCCTGTTACGGATAATCTACTGGCCACGGATAGTGAAGCGGCCTCCGGCAGTGTGTTGGGATGCATTCTCGCGGGGAGGGCTCCCTGACGGGGCGCGCGACCATCCATCCCTAGCCGCCTGGGATCTCATGAGTTCCACGAGGATGTCTAGTTTTGCGTTGAGGGCTTGGAAGGCGTCCGCACCACCGTTAGGCGGTAGCCCTTCTGCCGCAGGGGGGGTGGTGGTTCGTCGGCGGGGGCGCTGGCGTTAGAGGGGACGTTCTGCGAGGCCCGAGAGGGGCCATCCCCAGCCGCTACCATGGCCTTTCCCCTGTCGCCAGCGGACCTCCTTCCTGAGCTCCTTCGCACCATACTGGCTTTTTGTATGTTTCCCACAGACGGCGCCAGATGAAGAGGCGTGATCTCGCACGGGTCCTGAGCGGGCAGAGGATCACTGGATTATGAACTGCAAGAAAAAAGAAACGGATCAGGGGGCCCAGGGATGAGTCCCTGGGGAAAAACCCTCCGATGCTTAAGTCAGTAGAGCTATGGTGGGAGCAATAAAGGGGGGGAGTAGCTTCTGCGCGAGATCCCTCTCCACCAGAAGGGTGAAGTGGTTTCTACTCAGAAGTTTTGAGCGTATGGTTGCCCTTACCTTTCACCAGAGGGTATCCTTCATTTAAATAGTGCGCCATTCTTCAGGAGTCTTGTAAGTCGAGGGGTTTCAGGCGGGAGTTACATCCTCAACGTGAGCTCTTAACTGCCTCATCGTGGGATCTTTATCGCCATGGAGACATGGAGTCCCTTTTCCCTGTAGATTCCTACTTACAGAAAGCTCCTAACGGCTGCATGGATAAGCAATCGTCGGCCGTTCCGAGCTCAGAGATGCCAGCCCTTGTCCTGGGTGGTAGGCTTAGCTCGGATGAAGATGGGTTGGATCGGTTGGTACGCGCCTTCCTCTCCTCGGTGGAGAGATGGCTCGGGCGGGGACCTTTCCTATGACCTGACCGACGCTCGGGCCTCTCGAGCCTAAGGGCTGCCTAGGAAGGTTGTATCCCCGAGTGAACTTTTATTGGGCTTTCAGTCCGGAGTGGGCCCAGTGGGCTGTCACTCGGGTGAGCGGGACCTTGTTCGGCCCGGATGGGCCTAGTTCGGCTGCTCTTCAAGTGGGCTACAGAAATCCCCCTCTCTAATATTTATTGAGTTTTTATTTGGTGTGTAATGTGTGCTTATTTGGTTTTATTTAGGGTTAATAGAGTGTAAATAAGAGAAATAAATGGGTTTCTTTGTAAAAGGGCCACCTAGGCCCCACGGGCCCCCCTCACACTCTTCCCCATTGGGCTACCTAACTTCTAGGGACCCATAGGGGCTGGCCGATGATCCACCTTGGACTTGGACCATTGGACCAAGGGAAGGGAAATTCCATTTCCGTTCTTTAAGGGGGGCGCCCCCTCTTTTGTCTCCATTAGGCTATTTTTTTATTTTGGCTTTGATCACACGGGGAAAAATAGATTTTGGCATCCCTAATGTACCCCTCCCAAACCCTAGATCTAAGGGTAGTCTTAGTCATTTGTCTAGGGTTCCCAATTCATATAAAAGGCTTGTATTTTCTATTTTCACCACAATTAATACAAGAAATTTCTGTAATTTTGCTCAAACGGCCAAGGCCGCCAACCTCTCTCTCCTCTCTCTCCCCTTGTAGCTGTGAAAGCTGCTATTCTGAGGTGTGAAGCCTCCCTTATGAGAGTGTGAAGCTCAGCATCGCCGCCGCCGTCGAGCCGCCGTTGCACCACCACCGCCCATCGCCGGAGTTCTTTCCATCACGGGACAACAAGCCAAAGGCCAAATTTTAGCTCTCCACACGTAGATCTGACCAGGCTGAAACTTTCAGGGTGAGTTCCCCTTGTTGATCACACGTCCCACAAAAAAATTCAGATTTTTTCAACTTCGTTTTCCCCCATTTTCATTTAAAGTCCCACAGCCTACACAATCTGCCCCTGTGCAGACTTATGTTCCAGTAGCCATACTCTTCACCCATTCGAACCCCTTTCCAATTTCAGATCGAGCTGAAATTTGGACTGGGACTTTTGTCCACCCAACCCTCCTCCCAAAAATATTTTTAGGATTTTTGGAGTTCGTTTACTATTTTTAAAAACCACTAAAAAATCCAGACTCAGCTCTGTCTTCTGCAGTCCAGATCCGACCACCCCCTGTTCTAAAATCCATCCCCCCCTCAAACCCCATCAGAAAATTACAAAAAAATTATTCTCGTGTTCCTTACTTCCCTCTCTATCTTCCATAAAAATCCCAACTCCCATATCCAAAGTTTTTACCTCGGTCAACGTGCTTCATCAGGCAGGTCTAAATCTACCCAGTCAGATCCGAGTTTATAGGTCAGCCTGTTCATAAATACCCCACGAAAATTTCACGGCCATAAAAATTCTTGTAACAACCTATGGTCTTAGATATCTGAGAGGGCTTCGCAGCGACGCTAGTTTCGCGTCGATCTGACGTCGGGGCTGATCACAGCAAATTTTATCGTCGGGTCGCGCACCCCTAAAACTGCAGAACAGGTCTTTGGGTAGCAAGCAACATCGTTCCCAGTCGGGCCGCCTCGCCTTCCACAAGGTGAACCAGCGCGTTCCCTTCCTAGGAAACGTCCCTCCAGGAGTCCTCTTCGCAACGGGACCAACCCCGCCTCAGTCGGCCACCCGAGCAGAACGTGGTCCCCACAATTGTCAGCCCGTGTCGTCTGGCCAGCATCAAGTAGCAGTGCGCCAGCACCTACGGAGCGGTTCAAAATGCTACCCGTCAACCCAAGTTCGATCCTCCTGAGTCCCACATGTTACCTATTACCTCCCTTCGTGGAGTGGGCTTAATTTTGTAATTATTGATAACTATCTTAACCGGGAGTACATTCTTGGCTGGGGTTGTCTTCCCCATGCCCGGAGCATGGAGGTAACGGTCTCTCCTTCTAGATATTTACTTGTTTAGTATATGATTATATGCCCCTGCATGAGTGCGTTAGAATTCTAGCTCGTTAAATAAGTTTAATCACCGCTGTGAGAAAGAGAGTGAACCCGTCCTGTGACTTGATCCGAGCACGGAAGTGAGTTTGACCACCCTTGACTCTGCCGATCTCTCAACCGCGTGGATCCGTGTTTCTCTCACTGGGGATGATTCGTGGGATTGCTTTTCTGTTAAATGCATATACCCGTAGGAGCTCTTAGTGTCGAGCCGAGGTCGCTCTAATGGTCGTGTAGTTGCTAGTCGCGTCGTCCAATTCGTCGGGTCGTCACATAGAGTCCAAGGTTCGCATCATTTGGCATCGAGTCTCTCTCATTCGTCCCGCATCAATCTGTCGACGGAACTTTACATCTATCGACTGAGTTGGTCCTTAGTTGACTAAGTTTCCTTTTGCTATCGACTCTATTGCTGTAAAAGCCATTGTCTCCCACACTTTGCCAATCTTCATTCAATCTTTGTTGCCACACAAAATGGCATCTTGAGCTTCTCGTTGTATGACCTTGTGTCTTGCCATAATCATCAAGTTCTTCATCATTGCTCTACAGGTTGAAGTCTGCTGATGTCTGTCGACTTGAGACTATGTTTGGTGACTTGAGACAATGTCTGTCGACTGAATTTGAACTAAGTCGACTGATTTTACCTTGTTCTGTCGACTTGACACTGCACTTGGTCGACTGAATCACCTGAGAAATAGACACTTAGTAAACTTTTTAGAACACTTCATACATTCTGACCTTGACATATTTATCTAAGTTGCATGCACAAGATTAGACTAACATTTCATAAGTCATAGTTAGACATCATTAAAACACAGAACACAACACTTCCAAATGGCCTTGCACTTGTTGATGAGCAGTCCCCTTGTTTCTTTATCCATTCTAATTCTATTGCATATCTAGTTTGTTTTCTTGCATAGTTTGTTATCTGCATCGCACATTAGAACCCCCCTAAGTTCTTAAAATAGAGAGGTTTTAACTAAAAACAAAAGGGGAGTTGGGTAGTCAAAAATCTTAGCTATCCCCCTTCCCAACACCACCTCTAGGTAATCAATGCCTCTGATTCTCATTTCTTTTTCATTACTTGAATTGTTATTTCTCTTAACCTATTATAATGGTCGCTTCTTTCTTTTTTTGGTGATTTTCTTTCATGTTGAGTAGTGGATAGCGGATCTAGAGGGGAGGGGCGAATAGATCTGTCCCTCTTTTTACAGAACACCCCTCTTTAAAGCAAGATAAAGAGAATCATAGCGGAATATAACTAGCTTATCGAAGGACACAACGATTGACTTAACAAGATGAATAAGTAATATAGATATTGAACCTAAGCATGCATCTATCACAAAGCAATCGCACAAGCAAACCACAACACATGAGATTTTAAGGTGGTTCGGACTGAATCCCCAGTTCTACGTCCACCCCTCACCAAATCCGGCGAGGCTCCACTAATGCAACGCACTGAATCGTAAATCGGAAAGACCTCTGATTGCCTTCCTACTAACCACCGGTAGGGACATCAACACCGCAGATCGAACAACTTCCGATTGCCTTCCTACTAACCATCGGTAGGGACAATCTTCAGTTTCAAATGTTTAAATGAAATAGAAAGAGAACAAATATGAAAACACTCAAACAAGATAAAGAATATGCTCAAAGAGAAAAGATCTTGTCTGAGATTGCTGGAGCTTGAATCTGATTCTTCAATTGTATCTTCTTCCTTGTGAAATGATCTTCCTTGGATCACCTTGAGTTGATGAAGAAGATAAAGGATGTAGATTTGATCTCCCTTGAAAATCTTGTGAAATCAACTTCCTTGGATCACCTTGATAGTCTTGCTTGCTTCTGCACTTCCTTGGAGATTGCTTGCTTTGATATGAGCTTGAAACACCTTGGAATGGATGAAGAACTTCTTCACGAAGTACTGTTCACGGCTACAGTACCTCTTCTTCCAAGCCTCCTTTGATCTCCCTTGATCCCTCTTTCTTTGAATCCCCTTTGAGTTGATGGAGGAGATAATGGATGCTGCCTTGAACCTTGATTGCTTCTACACCTTTCTTGGAGGTCGATGGCTTCAGAAATAAGCTTGAATCACCTTGGATGGATGAAGAACTCCAACCCGAAGCACTATTCACGGAAGTGCTACAGTACCCGCGAATCACCTCCTCTAGCCTCCCTTGATCTCTCTTGTTCCAATTGAAGCATTAAGATTTCTAGCCCCTCATGTGTTTATTTTATAGACTTTGAATGGTCCTTGGACATCCCCCAGACTAGATCCACAATCCATGGGGGATTGGGTGACTTTGAGGTTAAACAAATACAAGGAAAGGGGCTCTTCTTGAAGTGGAAAATAAAGTCAACATTTGTTGGCTCGGGGCTGGCGGTCGACCTGTGGAAGCTGGCGGTCGAGCGGTCGACCGCCACTGAGAATCCGTCAGCCAGTGAGCTGCTGGCAGGGGCGGTCGACCGCCCCTGGGCTGGCGGTCGACCGCCAGCTGGGCAGACCCCAGGTTATGCCGGGTCAGTCCGTTAACCTCTTTAGCTCCATCGCTTGAGTCCTTTAGCAGCCCATTCTCATCTGTGGCATCAACCTTGACAGTCTTGAAGATTTCTATTGATTATATCGCTCCTATAATCAAAATTTTGTTCTAGGGGCACCGCCCCCGGAAACCCCCGCAAGCGGCGCTGCCCCCTTGACCCCCGCGACCTGACCCCGCAGGTCGATCCGCGTGCGAGGGCGCAATCATTGAGCTTTCACTTTTGACATCTCCACTCCATTCCTTGGCATATCTGTCATGAAAGAACATCAAGTAGTTTAGTCATATAAGAGTCATAAAACATCAATGACTTATAGTGTTTAGCCATTATCAAAATCAAGAATATCAAATAACTCAAATGACCATAGGATGATGTCGAATGACCCAAGTGACCACAAGATGACTCAAATGATCACAGGGGCACAATATTTTTGGATTTCGATGTAAAGGACCACAGGGCTCTTCGTTCTTGGCCAGCCGAGAATGGAGAATGCGGAGCATCATGATCTCCCCCCTAAAAGCTACTGCGTAATCATTTCTCCGGTGTGAATCAGGTAAATTCCCTGATGATCACACTTCATATATTGCACTATGGTGTTTTGTTTCGGCTTGGCGGAGTACTACATTAGTAGGTTCGGTCTTGTGTTTACTCTCCACCAATCAGAGCCCCATTGCACCCGAGCCAATTCCAACACCTACAAGGTCTTTCGGATAGATATCTGTTTTGGGCTGTTCTCATGTTTTGAAATCACATGAGTTTGTGCATGTTATCAAGCCCTTTAGATCCTTAGCTACTAAGTCCAGATAGAATTCTCCCTAGTTCTGGTAAACCAAGTTTCTAATCCACCTAGACTTTAATGCAGCCTACCCTTATCATGCATGACGGATGAATATTGGGATGCATGGCAGTTGCCAGGTTATTTGTTTTTTTACCTTTTTTATCCTTTTATATATTTTTCTTTCTTTCTTTATGGATAGAATTTCTTCAAATAGACTCCATTGCATGGATACAGAAGTTCTGACCCATTTTCATCTTGTAGTGTTCCTCAGGAAAACCTCTTTTGTCACAAATGGTCCCTTCCAATTTTCTTGCAATTTAGCCAAGGATCTGAAACCTTCACAAGTTTTCTTTTCAAAAACATTTCTCCCACTTCAAATTTTCTCTCCAAAAACCCCTATTGCATAGAACTGTGTAATCCGTTGATAGTAGACTTATGCATGATCGGCCGTGATAAATGCACATTTTTATAAAATTATTTATGTCACACATATTATTTTTGGACTTTAATGTAAATAATTTTGTAATCTTTGTAGTTAATTTCACTCTCACGTTAAAGTTTAACTTTCATGAAATTAATTAAATTCTGATGCATAAAATAAAATAACATGTGGGATTTGGGATACATGTAAAAAATAATTAATTGTATGATTATTTATGTTTACTGATAATAATATCTTTTAATATTTAATGATTATTTTATTATATTTTTATTTTCTTGCAAGGCTATATGGCGGTGCAGCAGGTTCTTCACGGTGGGAAGGTTAAAAATTACTGTTGTTAGGTGTCCGACCGAGTGCTCTGGGCTGAAAGGCGGAGGCGTTCAAGGCTTTCTTTCACATGGGCATGAGGCAAAGGCTTTCACGTAGGCATGAGGCTTAGACTTTCATGTGAGAAAATGGGAGGAGGTGGCTATTTTCAACGAGAGGTTAGTATTTCAATGGGAGGCACTCATGAGATACGAAGAAAATGGTATTTTCAACAGGAGGCATGCTGGGCACGTTAGGTGGGCTTGGTCAAAGGAAGTGAGGCACTTGGGGGAGGCTCATGTGCACATTTACATGGGGGAGACTACTCATGTGCGCATCGACAGGACTTGCGGTGTTTTCTCCCTCTGAAGGGGAGCTATGATGGCTGCAGCAGGGGGGCTCTCTCCTCTTCTTCTATTTTCTGTGTTGCATCCCTACGGGTTTGATGATGTCTCACACTATAAATCAATTTATTTTATCGCATTCTTGCAATAAAGATCCGTACATTTCCCTGTTCATATGCATTCAATAGATTAGTGCATACTTTACTCTAGACGTGGTAAGTCCTTGCCTTGGTGTAAGTTTCTTTTAATAAGCTCAACACTTGTGTTCATCTCAGTAGAACTCTGTGCATCTCGCATAAAGTCCGTGCATATTTTGCCGCAGTGCATTTCTTTGTTCTAAGCATGAAGGGGGTCTGTGCTTGTTGCATGATTTAGGTCGGTGCATTATTTGTCATTCGTCTTTTTGCTTAATGCATATTAAGTCAGTACATGCATTGTCTCGTTCATAAGCTTGCTCGGTGCAAGTTTCTCAAAGGTCTGCATTTCTCGCATAAAGTGCTTGCCTCGGTGCAAGTCCTTATTCATGCACATGTTCTGTCGTTCTTACTCTGTCTCAGTGCTTTTTACTAGGTCGTGTGCACCAAGGTCCGTGTATATCATGTCTCTGCATCTCACCACTCAAGGTTGGTGCAATATTTGGGTCGGTGCAATTCTTGACGAGAATGCATTGTTTAGTCTGCTCATTTTTTATCTCAGTGCAAATCCAACTCGGTGCAAGCTTTGTCTTGCACATCTCTTTGTTCTGCGCATTTCTCTCTGCCATCTCGGTGCAGCTCTTGCTTGGACTACATATCCTGACTCGGTGCATTCTTTCTCTTTCTGAATAACATGTAGTCGGTGCATCTTTTATTGCATTAATATACTCGGTGCAAGGTTTGGTCTGCACCTAGTTGGTGTAACTTTCGGTTAGACGTAGGTATAGGAACACAACTCGGTGCATACTTTGCTTAAGATAAAAACATGATCGGTGCTTAGCCAAGTCTATACAACTCACTGTAGCTGTCTGTGCACGTTTTGCTCCATGTACACCAAGTCTATTCAAATCCCTGTAGCAACGAGGTCGGTGTAGTTCTTGTTTCAGGCCTATTAGACTCGGTGTAAATCTTGTAGGTAGCTAAAGTAGATTGGTGCATCTTCTGCTTCATTCCACATCGGTGCTTTTCCTGCTAGTCTTAGTCGGTGCTTGTTTCTGACTCAGTGCAAACTTTCCTTTCTGGCAAGAATAAAGTCAGTGCAATGGTTGACTTGGAAACTCCTACTCAGTGCAGTTTTTGCTTACTTACTCGCTACGTCGGTACGACTTGTGCTAAGTGTGTGACAAAATGTTTATTCATTTTCTGACAATTTGTCTGTGCATTCAGCATGTGGATGGCACGTGATCCGAGGAAGATAGAGGTTCAGAACATTCTGACAGGTGCCCCAACCTTTCAGGCGGGAAACATGATATCCACAAGTCTAAGTTTCTGGAACATACATATATATACTGAGTAAAAGGGTTCGTAAAGAAATGATCGAATAGTGAAAAAGAAGAGAAGCGTGAGAGCAGTGCTATGGATCAAGAGAGAAAACTAGAGACAAACCACTCCATCAAGAGCAGAGAGAAGATTCTAAGAGAAAGTTATCTGTGAATCTGAAGATCTGCTTCTACGAAAGTTACATTGTTTTGACTTAGAGATAATTATTTTCCATCGGTCTTTTATCGTCGAGTTTCCTTCATTTTCCATTCCATTTTGTTACCCTCCAAGCTTGCTCGGAGGAAGGGAGAAGTTCTCCAGTTTCCATCCATTGTTCTTGGAGGAAGAGAGGTTTGATCCTCTAGTTTTGTGAGTTGCTTGGGAGCAATTTCACAGGGTTCCCTTTGATGCATGCAAAGGAAGGGAGATTCGTTCTCCAGTGGTTCTTCAGATTGATCAGAAGGTTGAGGAGGGTGTTCCTCAGGGCAAGCTGTTTGGCAGCGGTTATCGCATACTGAGTCTACTGTGTGCGATTAATCATTGCAAGGAAACCTTACTCTTCTGAGTGAGGGGTGGACGTAGATTGCGGGTAGCAATCGAACCACCTAAAAAATTCTTTGTCTCTCTTGTGGATTTACCTGTCTACTTTGTGCTTGCTCTCTGTCTACTTGATATATTGCTTCATCGTGAGTTGCTTTCTCGATCTCAATCCATAGTCTAGATATCTCTATTACCTATCTCCGAAGTTTTTATCACTGTGTTTTTGAGGGGTTGAGTAATTGTTTCTGAGCTTATCGAATTTGGGAGTGATCTATTCATCCCCCCTTCTATCTCACTTTCCGCTGTGCATATCAATTGGTATCAGAGCAGGTTTTTCACTATGTGGTCCAATGGCCAGGGTAACTCCGGATCTAATGCTCCTCGGAGCTTCAGGTCTGAGGGACAATCTATCAACCGCCCTCCGTTCTTCGATGGTAACAATTACTTTTTCTAGAAAAATAGGATGGAGATATTCATAAGGGCGCAGAGCCACAAATTTTGGAGGGTGATCACCATTGGGCCATATGATCTGCCACCGAACGAAGACGCGTGGACAGATGATCAAATCAAGCTTTCGTCACTCAACTGGACGGCCCTGAACATCATCCAATGTGCAGTTCATCCAGACGAAGACGCCCGCATCTCAACATGCAAGATGGCCTAGAAAATGTGGGATGTGTTGGAGTTAATCTACGAAGGTACATCCCAAGTGAAAGCAACGAAGGTAAATCTCCTCACCTCTGAATATGAGCTATTTAAGATGAAATCAGAGGAGACCATAATTGAGATGTATGCCAGACTGTCTTTGATTATGAACAATCTTAAGGGGTTTGGGAAAGAGATATCTGAGGGAGATATAGTCAGGAAGATACTTAGATCTCTAACCCCTACATGGCACACTAAGGCCATTGTGATAGAGGAGTCCAGGGATCTGTCGAGAATGACAGTCACCGAACTTATAGGATCCCTAATGACGTATGAGATGAATTTCAAGAGGAATAGTTAAGGAAGCGACAAGAAGGGCAAGAATATTTCCCTCAAGGTGTCCCGCAGCAAAGGAAGTAGCAACAGCGGGAGTAGTAGGTGCGAGTCTGGCGGGCTGTTAGACGTCGACCAGGAGGAGCAAGCAATGCTCACTCGTCAATTTAGGAAATTCTTGAGGACTAAGGGAAAGATCTTTAGAAGAAAGAGGTCATATCCCTCTGGTAAGAACTTTGATTCTAGCAATGATAAGAATAGGAATGCCAAAAAAATCACATGTTTTCATTGCAGGAAACTTGGACACATGAAAGGGGATTGCCCTGATCTTCAGAAGAAGGGTCCCGACTTTCAAAAGAAGAGCTCCAAGGTGCAGAAGAAGAAACCACAAGCAATGGTCTGCACGTGGAGCGATGAGGAAGAAGATCCAGAAGCCAACTCCTCAGAGGAGGATGAAGAAGGAATTTACCTGATGGCAAATAGCGATGAGGAGGTAACAAACATTTTTGAGAATTTTTCTATTGATGATTGGGAAGACGCCTATGCTGAACTGTTAGATAAGTTCAATTCACTGAGTAAAGAGCATAGGGATCTGAAAAGAATATTCAATGCTAATATTGAAGAACAAACTCAAATTAGTAAGGAAAAGTAAAAATTAATGGAACAATTAGAAGAAATGATTTCTCTGAGGAAGGAAAATGAAAAGCACAAATCAGAGAACCATGAAGTTCATACACAGCTCAACGAACTCAAGATAAAACTTGAAGAAAGTCTGAATGGAAACAGCGTGATCACTGAGAAGTATGTAGCTGTTAAGAAAGTGAACACTGAACTTCTAAAAAATTATGAGTCTATGCAAAGGGAGCTAGAAGAGAAACAAAAAATCTTAGAAAAATTTGTTGAAGGGAAAACAAATCTGGACTCTATACTAAGAACAAGGGTAAACTTCAATAAAGAGGGTTTAGGCTATAACCGGACAAATAAGAGACCCTTTGAGTTCAAGACCACTACTTTCTGCCCAGAGAAGGGAAAAGAAAAGCTGGACACACCATCCAGCTCAAACAGTAATCAAAATATTTAGCATCCAAAGGAGAAAGCAACAAACCATGCTGAACAACATCTTAAAACAGGGAAGAACTTCACTAAGCCCATTCACCAGAACAGAAATGGTAACTAGACCAGGCAAATGTATTAGAATAGAAGATGGAATTACTATAAAAGAATGGGCCCAAACAGAAGTTACTAGGGAAATAATATACACCATCAAAAATTCGGTAATCAACATGCGTATAGAAGATACCCCAGGGATGAAAGGTCTAATAACTGGAATAGATTCCATTTCTCCAGACCAGCTGGACATAATTCTGGTCACAATTTCAATAGACCTGAAAATGAGATGCAAGAGAAAAACAAGCTGAAACAATTTTGGATTCCCAAACACCTGCTTAAAGATTTAAATGATGTCTTTGGACACAACTTATCTTGGGTTCCAAACCACCTTTCTTGATTTCTTTTGTATAGGTTTGCCTGGCAGTTGAGAACAACAAATGGTACCTTGACAGTGGCTGCTCCAGGCACATGACAGGAGACCGATCCAAGTTCAGCAGGCTAGAAATGAAGGTAGGGGGTCTGGTCAAATTCAGAAGAAAGAACAGAGGTAAGATCATTGGGGTTGGCACAGTTGGTAAGTCCCCCACTAACTCAATTGAGAAAGTTTTACTTGTGGAAGGTCTTCAACATAATCTGATTAGCATCCGTCAATTATGTGACAAGGGTCACAGGGTTATGTTTGATAATAACTCATGCAAAATCTTCGAAATAAATTCTGATCTTGTTAAATTTGTAGCCAATAGGACCAATAATGTCTACATGGTAGACTAAGATGTTGAGTCTGAATCTAATCTCTATTTATCTGTTAATTCTGAAAATAATGCTTTTGATTGGCATAGACGTTTAGGCCATGCTAGTTTTTCTACTTTGAATAAATTGATCAAGCATGATTTAGTTAGAGGCATGCCTAAAATCAAGTTTAATTCAATCTCAAAAATCTGTGATGCCTGTGCTCTAGGCAAGCAAACTCGCAAGTCATTTAAGCTCAGGTCTGAGCCTTTATCAACCAAACCAATGGAAGTCTTGCATATGGACCTTTTTGGTCCAACCAGAACTCTGAGCTTGAATGGGAAAAGGTTTGGGTTCGTCATTGTAGATGATTTCACTAGGTTTTCATGTCTATTTTTCTTAGCAAATAAAAATGATGCATTTCAGAAGTTTGAACATTTCTTCAATAAAATCAAACAAGGAGGTTCTCACTGTATTTCAATAATTCAAACTGACCATGGAGGTGAGTTTGAGAATTCTTTATTTTCTGACTTCTGCAATAAAGAGGGACTGAGTCACAAATTTTCTTCTCCCAGGACTCCAGAGCAGAACGGAATTGTTGAGAGAAGAAATCGGACAATCATCGAAATGGCCAGAACTATGCTGGTCGAAAGTCAGCTTCCTAGGAGATTTTGGGCAAAGGCAGCCAACACAGCCTGCTACACAATTAACCGAGCAATGGTAAGACCTGTCCATAAGAAAACTCCCTATGAACTCCTTAAAGGTAAAAAGTCAAATGTCTCATATTTCAGAATTTTTGGTTCAAAATGCTTCATCCATAACAATAATAAAAGGGACCTAGATGAATTTGATGCTAGAAGTACTCCAGGAATCTTTCTGGGATACTCTGAAACAACTAGGCCCTATAGGGTTTTCAATGTATCAGACCAAACTGTAGAGGGAACTCCTCATGTGATAATTGGTGAATCAACAGATGCTAACAACCTTGATGATGGTGGCAGGTCTTCAAAGCATGATGGAGAATTTCTTGAGGAGAAATTGAAGGATGAAAATGAACAACCCGAAGGACAAACCGATCAGAATCAAGTAAGCTCAACTGAACCAGGTGAGTCCTCAACCAATGTTAGATTCTTGAAAGACTACCCTGAGAATAATATCATAGGAAATTTAAGGGATCCCCCTAGGACCAGGTCTCATTTCAAAAGTGTTCAAAATCAAGATTTAATTACTTTAGTTTCTCAAATTGAACCAAAATTAGTAGATGAAGCCTTAAACGATGCATCTTGGGTCAATGCCATGTCTGAAGAGTTAGGTCAGTTTGATAGAAACAATGTCTGGGAACTTGTTCCTAGACCTGAGAACACTAATGTGATACGAACCAAATGGGTGTTCAAGAATAAAATGAATGCAAATGGAATTATTTCTAGAAATAAAGCCAGACTAGTAGCAAAGGGCTACTGTCAGGAATTTTGAGTTGTCTTCGATGAGTCCTACGCACCTGTTGCTAGGATGGAAGCTATAAGAATATTGTTAGCATTTGCATGCTCCAAAAATATAAAACTCCAACAAATGGATGTGAAGAGTGCGTTCTTAAATGGAATTATCAAGGAAGAAGTTTTTGTTGAACAGCCCCCTGGTTTTCTATTCTCCACTAAACCTGACCAAGTTTTCAGATTGAATAAAGCTTGTATGGTTTAAAGCAGGCCCCTCGAGCCTAGTATGAGAGATTAACAGAATTTTTGATCAGCAAGGGCTACCAAAGAGGTAAGGTAGAGCAAACTCTTTTTACAAAAGGCTTTAATGAAGATCTCATCATAGTCTAGGTATACATAGATGACACTATCTTCGACTCAACAAGTACTGATCTATGTAATGAATTTTCAAAATTGATGTCAGCAGAGTTTGAAATGAGTTTGGTAGGCGAATTGAAGTACTTTCTTGGCCTGCAGATACAACAGTTAGAGGAAGGATGCTTCATCAACCAGACCAAGTATACATTGGACATTCTCAAGAGGTTTGGTATGAATAACTTGAAGCACATTACAACACCAATGGGTACCAATACCTTATTGGATGCAGATGAGACAGATAAAGAAGTAGATGCCAAGCTCTACCAAGGTATGATTGGATCTCTACTCTATTTGACAGCTTCAAGGCCTGATATACAATTCAGTGTAGGAATGTGTGTAAGGTATCAATCTAGACCCACTGAATTGCAACTAGCTGCAGTAAAAAGAATTTTCAGATATATGTCTGCTACACACACCCTTGGTTTATGGTTTCCTGCATCACACACTCTAGACTTAATCGCATACACAGATGCAGACTATGCCGGGTGTAAACTAGATAGAAAAAGCACTAGTGGTAATTGTGAATTTCTAGGTGGGTGTTTAATTTCTTGGGGTTCCAAGAAACAACATTCTGTGGCCCTCTCCACTGTAGAGGCTGAGTACGTGGCTGCAGGGAGTTGTGGTACACAAGTCATTTGGATTAAACACCAGCTTCAGGACTATCAAGTAGACCTGGGATGCACACCCATTTACTGTGATAATACTAGTGCCATCAATCTAGCCAAGAATCCTGTCTTGCATTCCCGCACCAAACACATAGAAATAAGGCATCATTTCATAAGAGATGAGGTTTCTAAGAAGACCTTTGAACTGATTCATGTAGGCACTGCTAATCAAATTGTTGATATCTTCACCAAGCCTCTAGACAATGACAAATTCACCACATTAAGGAGAGAATTAGGCTTATTTAAATTATCTTAATTTCTAATCTCCTGATATTGAAAAAAAATTAAAAAAAAAATCTTGGCAAGAGGTTGTGTGATAAGCCTGTCCTAACCGTGAGGGGGAGTTCTGTGTGTCTGCTGATTAGTTTCCTTCTATGCATCGATTGAGGGGGAGCTGGCAGTTAGTAAAGTTTGACCGATTCAAAAGTTTGACCAGATGTGTGTCATTGCTGGTTCTCATGATTGAATGAGTGCGGTTCTCTCTCAGACAGTAGAATCTCATTCATCTCTTAAGTCTATAAGTTTGTGTAACTAAAGTGCAGCTAGAATCTTTTCTCTAGTAGACTATCCGCGACTTGGATTAAGTATCTGAAGTATATCTTCCTATATTGTTTGTGATTCTGGTTCAGGATAAAACTTGTATGTCTTGATATCTGTCTAGAACAACTTGAAATCTAGACTTCAAGATTCATTTCAAAGAAACAGTTCTTCTGGTATTGTCTTCAAACACTTCATCTCCACAATATAAGGGATCAACTAAATGAACAAAGGTCTATGGTTTGATCACTGAGAAACTGGGAGCTTCATCAATGAAATGAAGTCTTTCCTATGTCATTAGGTGTCAAATTCAAAAAAAAAAATTCTGCAAAATAAACTTAATGTTTCTGACCGTCACAGAGCAATGGTGACAAGGTGGTGAGTAACTGGGGACTCTAGCCTCTGATCAAGATGTCTCCTCACGTAAAAAACCACAGTTACTAACTCTGTTATCTAAAAAGGAGAGATAATGAGGTTCTCATATTGAGTAACTGAGGATTCTGGCCTCTGTTCAAGGTGTCTTTCTAATGTCAAAGATGTGATTTAGCCACTTACTTACCGGTCTTCTTGAAAATCTCTATGATATCCTTTATATTTGTGCAAATTATTGGAATGCTTGTCCTCAATACCTTGAGCTCACCTTCTCTACTTTTGTCTCTTGTTGTCTACTTAGTATAGTTGTTTGATCAGCTATGTCTTGTCATACTTGTTCATCCCTGCTCTACATCATATATCCTGTATGTGGATAAACTTCCCTCTCATTCTAATTCTCTATTGCTTACCAGAGTTCAAGAATCTTCTCTTGAGTTTAGCGCCTCACTTATTCTCTTAAGATATGCTCATGAGTCTTTCTACACTAAGAAGCCAATGTACTTCTTCCTCATGTCTCCAGCAACTGCATATATCTTTCATTTCCTTTTGATGATGTCAAAGGGGGAGAGAGGTCATCTGAGAGGTTCAGGGCACCTAAGGCATCTGAGAGTGAGTTGTAGGGGAGCAGATTTGGAGAGAGAAGAGGTTCAATAGATGGTGTTTCTGGGAGAGGTTTTCTGGTTTGTCAGTATGCACATTTTGATTTGCTCCTGATTATTTTTGATCTCCTTTTAATATCCTGACGTTGCTTGATTCATAATGTTGCCATCATCAAAAAGGGGGAGATTGTTGCATCCCTACGGTTTTGATGATGTCTCACACTATAAATCAATTTGTTTTATCACATTCTTGCCATAAAGGTCTATGCATTTTCCTGTTCATATGCATTCAATAGATCAGTGCATGCTTTACTCTAGACGTGGTAAGTCCTTGCCTCGGTGCAAGTTTCTTTTAATAAGCTCAACACTTGTGTTCGTCTCAGTAGAGCTCGGTGCATCTCGCATAAAGTCCGTGCATATTTTGCCGCGGTGCATTTCTTTGTTTCTAAGCATGAAGGAGGTCTGTGCTTGTTGCATGATTTAGGTCCGTGCATTATTTGTCATTCATCTTTTTGCTTAATGCATATTAAGTCAGTACATGCATTGTCTCGTTCATAAGCTTGCTCGGTGCAAGTTTCTCAAAGGTCTGCATTTCTCGCATAAAGTGCTTGCCTCGGTGCAAGTCCTTGATCATGCACAGGTTCTGTCGTTCTTACTCTGTCTCTGTGCTTTTTACTAGGTCGTGTGCACCAAGGTCCGTGTATATCATGTCTCTGCATCTCACCTCTCGAGGTTGGTGTAATATTTGGGTCAGTGCAATTCTTGACTAGAATGCATTGTTTAGTCTGCTCATTTTTTATCTCAGTGCAAATCTAACTCGGCGCAAGCTTTGTCTTGCATCTCTCTTTGTTCTGCACATTTCTCTCTACCATCTCGGTGCAGCTCTTGCTTGGACTGCATATCCTGACTCGGTGCATTCTTTCTCTTTCTGAATAACATGAAGTCGGTGCATCTTTTATTGCATTGACATACTCGGTGTAAGGTTTGGTCTGCACCTAGTCGGTGCAACTTTCGGTTGGACGTAGGTATAGGAACACAACTCAGTGCATACTTTGCTTAATATAAAAACATGATCGGTGCTTAGCCAAGTCTGTACAACTCACTATAGCTGTCTGTGCACGTTTTGCTCCATGCACACCAAGTCTATACAAATCCCTGTAGCAACGAGGTCAGCACAGTTCTTGTTTCAGGCCTATTAGACTCGGTGCAAATCTTGTCGGTAGATAAAGTAGATTGGTGCATCTTCAGCTTCATTCCGCATCGGTGCTTTTTTTGCCAGTCTTAGTTGGTGCTTCTTTCCGACTCGGTGCAAACTTTCCTTTCTGGAAAGAATAAAGTCAGTGCAATGGTTGACTTGGAAACTCCTACTCAGTGCAATTTTTGCTTACTCGCTATGTTGGTACGACTTGTGCTAAGTGTGTGACAAAATGTTTATTCCTTTTTTGACAGTTTGTCTGTGCATTCACCAGGTGGATGGCATGTGATCCGAGGAAGATAGAGGTTCAGAACATTCTGACACGTGCCCCAATCTTTTAGGCGGGAAACATGGTATCCACACGCCTAAGTTTCTGGAACAGACATATATATACTGAGGAAAAGGGTCCGTAAAGAAAATGATGGAATAGTGAAAAAGAAGAGAAGCGTGAGAGCAGTGCCATGGATCAAGAGAGAAAACCAGAGACAAACCACTCCACCAAGAGTAGAGAGAAGATTCTCAGAGACAGCTGTCTATGAATCTGAAGATCTGCTTCTATGGAAGCTACATTGTTTTGACTTAGAGATAATTATTTTCCATCGGTCTTTTATCGTCGAGTTTCCTTCATTTTCCATTCCATTTTGTTACCCTCCAAGCTTGCACGGAGGAAGGGAGAAGTTCTCCAGTTTCCCGCCATTGTTCTTGGAGGAAGAGAGGTTTGATCCTCTAGTTTTGTGAGTTGCTTGGGAGCAATTTCACAGGGTTCCCTTTGATGCATGCAAAGGAAGGGAGATTCATTCTCCAGTGGTTCTTCTGGTTGATGAGAAGGCTGAGGAGGGTGTTCCTCAGGTCAAGTTGTTTGGCAGCAGTTGTCGCAGACTGAGTCTGCTGTGTGCGATTAATCATTGCAAGGAAACCTTACTCTTCTGAGTGAGGGGTGGACGTAGATTGCGGGTAGCAATCGAACCACCTAAAAAATTATCTGTTTCTCTTGTGGATTTGCCTGTCTACTTTGTGCTTGCTCTCCGTCTACTTGATATATTGCTTCATCGTGAATTCCTATCTCGATCTCAATCCATAGTCTAGATATCTCTATTACCTATCTCCGAAGTTTTTATCACTGCATTTTTGAGGGGTTGAGTAATTGTTTCTGAGCTTATCGAATTTGGGAGTGATCTTTTCATCCCCCCTGCTATCTCACTTTCCGCTGTGCGTATCATTCTGTAGGTTTTTGGGTAGGGTAAATCTCGTCTTCTCCTTCCTCTTCTATCATATTCTCCCCATTTGTTACATCTCCTTCTCTTCTTTTTCCTCCCAGTCGACTACGTCTCCTCTTCTCCTTCTTCTTTTCCTCTGGCACAACACTTTCTCTTCTCCTTCTTCTTCTCTCCTTCACAGCACATGCACAACCCTCACCTTCTCTTCCTTCTCCCTCCAACCTTTTCCCTTCTTCCTCTTCATCCTACGCAGAGCACAACTGTAGTCTCCTTCTTCTTCATCTTCTTCTCCCAGCCGTTCTCTGCTACATTTATTTTATATTAAATTTTTAGATTGAAAATCAATCATGTCTTTACGTTTGAATTTCAATTGTAAGATTAATGAATGATTGGTCAATGTTTTAGACATGTTAATTTTTGTTTAATTTATATTCTAACTTCATTAGTGTGTGTTTTCATTGAAATCCAGTATACCTCAACTGTTCATCTTGTAGAATATTTTCTAATTCTTTGTTCTCAATTTTTTCTCCTAATCTAGACTCTTTTTGTCAAATCTAACTTATATCCATTAGTTCTTAATTTTTATTTTTTAAAAAATAAAAAATAAAATAAGTTAAATAAAAATTTGCTAAACAGTAACAAATAAATGAACAGTTAATCACATTAAATGCCAATTCCCATTAACCTTTTATTTCTCTTAAGTATGTATATAGCTGTATCTACCTTTTAGTTACATTTTCCATCTGTTTTATTTGTGGATCTTTCTCGATCTTCTTTAATTCATAAAAAAGGGCTTTAGGTTTTCTCAAAAAGAAGTTAAATCATCTCCGTGGATCGACTCGGACTCTCCATTATATTATCATATTTTTAAATGAGTTCAAAATTTTTAAATTGAGTGAATGGTGTTTAACGATGAGCATTACATCACATCAAATTTTAGCGCCATTGTCGGGGAGGATGACGGCTTTTGAGTTGAAAGCTTTATTTTTCTTGTGTATACATTTATAATAGAAAATAAAAAAGTAAAAAAATTGACGTGTGACTCCCCCCTTTACATCTCCCTTAAAAAAAAGAAAAAAATGAATGAGGGATCACTATCTAGGTTAGTATCCTAACCTTCTTTCTTGTGATTTAGTTTGTTTATAGCATTTACTAAATTTAGTTAGCTTTCATGTTTAGAAAATCTTTAAAAAAAGTGGATAGTCTCATTAACTAAAACAAAAAAAAATTGAACCTCAAATAATAATCTTCATTTTTAGAGTAGAAAGATCTCATTTAGGATGTACATAATTTAGGGTTGCATCTTAGTTAGTTACTTAATTTTAATTTTCAGTTATTTTATTTTGGAAGAGTGTGGGAGACAAGGTGAGTACTTCAAATTTTGTCAAGATCATGCTCATATATTTTACATTTAATCTTGCATTGAAACACCTTATTTGAATTATGGTTGTGCATCTCACTTTAAAATACTTTAAGGGCAACACCCATGACAACATAAGATGGGGATTTGATCATCCTTCCTTCGCCCAAAAGTCATGATCCTCTTACATCTTGCACTAACCTAAGCCCAATAAAAATGTATAGCAATAAGCCCCGGGGTTCACATTGAGACTTATGCAATATTGGGGTTACTATCTTTTTGAAAACTAGTGTCTAAGGCTAGAGATCAACAAGCAAACGTCTAAGCAGGTAAATGGTTACTTAATTAGAATCTTGTGAGAGCAAGAGGAGCCTCCTACTTGTTGTGTAGTGGACAGCGGATCTAGAGGGGAGGGGTGAATAGATCAGCCCCACTTTTCACAATGTGGCCCTCTATATAGCTAGTTAAAATGAATTACAGCGGAATAGAAACTAGCTTCCAAGTGCGTTATGATTTGCTTAGCAAGATAAGCAAGATATATAACAATTCGATCCTAAGCATGCACCTAGAACGACTCAATCACACAAGCAAACCACACTAGACAGGATTTTAAGGTGGTTCGGACTGAATCCTCAGCCCTACGTCCACCCCTCACCAAAACCTAGTGAGGCTTCACTTGTGCAGCGCACAGAACCGCAAATCGGAAACCACCGATTGCCTTCCTACTCACCACCTGGTAGGGATGTCAACCGCAAATTGGAACAACCTCCAATTGCCTTCCTACTAACCACCGGTAGGGATGAATCACACTTTCAATGTTTAAACAATAATGAAAATGAAACAAATGTGAATGAACTAAAACAAGAGATTGAGTTATGAGTGAAAATGAATTGGCCCTTGTAAGGAATGTTGATCAGCAACAAGGCTCCTCTTGGCTTCAACTCAATCTTCTTGATTCAGCCTTGATTGGATGAATGTTCTTCACGGAGTACTGTTCACGTGAACAGTACCTCTTCCTTCAATTCTTCTCTCTTGATCTTCTCTTTGAATTTCTTTGAATGAATGAAGGAGATGGTGAAGCTACCTTGAACCTTGATTGCTTCTTTAACTTCTAGGAGTTTGAATGCTTGAAATATCACCTTGAATGAGGTGGAAAGAACTTGAATGGATGAAGATGATTTCCTTTGAAGAACTTGAATCAAACCGGCTTCCTTGGATCACTTTGATAGCCTTGCTTTGATGTAATCTTCCTTGAGGTTTGCTGGCCTTGATTTGAGCTTGATTCCCCTTTGATTAGATGAAGAACACCTTCACGAACTACTGTTCACGTGAACAGTAGCTCGTCTCCAAGCTCTCTTGTAACCTCCCTTGCAGCCACCCTAGATCTCATAAGAAGCCCCTTGAAGCATTAGGGTTTCTAACCCTCTTACAAGAGTTTTATAGACCTTGAATGGTCTATGGACACCCTCCAGACCAGATCCACAATTTGTGGGGGATTAGGTGTCTTTAGGATTAAACAAATCAATGTTGAATGACCCTTTTCGAAGTTGGAAACAAAGTCAACAATTGATGGCTCGGGGCTGGCGGTCGACCGGAATTCATGGGCCGGTCGATCGGAACCTGCTACAACCGGAACTTTTCAGCTCTGGAAAAATCGGTCGACCGGACGCCTGGGGGCGGTCGACCGAAACCTGTAAAAACGTCATCATTTCGGTTCTGGGAAAATCGGTCGACCGGCCAAGGTGTATAGGTCGACCGAAATCTGTAAACGTTGACATTCTGAGGCTCTGGCAAATCAAGTCGACCGGCCAAAGCGTGTAGGTCGACCGGAAAGACCTGTACCTGCAAAATTGAACTGTTAGCCCAAGGAAACATGTCCATAGGTCAAGATATTCATGTTCTCATCAATTTCATGTATTTTGGGATTGAAATCAATTTAGATTATGCTATGAGCATTTCTAAATTTTGTTCCGGGGGCTCCGCCCCCGGAAACCCCCGCAAGGGGCGCTGCCCCCTTGACCCCCGCGACCTGATCGGGCAGGTCGATCCGCGTGCGAGGGCGCAACATTGAGCTTGTTTCTCAACCAAATCAGTGGATTAAGCCTGACTTACAACCCACCTAACCCAAATTCGTATGCACTATTCACCCAAACTTTGAACATCAAATTCGAGCTTGTTTCTCAACCAAATGGGGTGAT
This sequence comes from Amorphophallus konjac, assembly GCA_022559845.1. Classification (NCBI taxonomy): domain Eukaryota; kingdom Viridiplantae; phylum Streptophyta; class Magnoliopsida; order Alismatales; family Araceae; genus Amorphophallus; species Amorphophallus konjac. The sequence goes on along the minus strand of CM040123.1, from coordinate 308,252,911 downwards.
TCCAGAGGCAAATGAAAGGTATTACATAAAGGAACATTTACCCTCAATCAATTTGAGGTAAACTTAGTCCCAAAACGTGCTGCCAACATAGTTTGGTCAAGTCAAGGATTTCGGCGCCGTTTCTAAACACGTAGCTTGCAGCAGGGAATACTCCCAATTCAGAAGGCTCCAGAAGCTCTATGAGCTATCAAAATGAAGCCCTACGAGTCTTCTTTTATTTGGCTGCGGTGGGGTTCGCTGAAATTTCGAATCTGGAGAGATCTAGTTCGATTTGTGGAGGTGGGTCAGCAGGCCGTTGGCTTCCCTTCATCCTTCTTTGATCCATCGATTGAGGTAGGAATTCTCAACCAAATCTTGATCATGAGTATAGAAAATTGTACCTCTCATCGAGCTCTTTCCATTAGGTATCCGTGGAGATATCGAGGTTTTAGTGAGGTGCTGTCAAGTTGTTCTTTATTCTAGATTTCGAGTTCCCTCTTCAATTTGAGGTAGGTTATAACAGCCCAACTTCTAATTAACATAAATGAATGTAATCAATAGCATGTTAGCTTTCTTTTGACATCAAAATCCCCAATTTTTATAGATCATGCCTAGAGTATTTCGTGTGTTATTAGAAGCATGCTAGCAAGCTAGACTTTTCTTGTGTTCTTCATAGAATAGGTTGTATTTCATTTGATTCCTATCGAAATTCATGATTTAAAATTGTGTTTCATGACCCTAGGATGCATATTAATAACCCTAGAGTATATGGTTAAGATCCCAATACATTTAGACCCCAATTCTTGGAGTTTTTCATGTTTTTTTTGAAGCCTTTTGGGTCTGGAAACCCAAGGGTCGACCCACGGGTCGACCCATTTCACCCTGCAAGCAGCAGACTGCTGCCTTGCATGGGTCGACCCAATGGGTCGACCCACAGCCTGCAGGGGTCGACCCATGCATCCAGGAGGGCTCCTGGGAGCCAGGGGTCGACCCAATGGGTCGACCCATACCTGGAATTTTTCCAGGGGTCGACCCAAAGGGTCAACCCATGCCTTGTAAACCCGTTTTAAAGGATGCTTTGACCCGGGGATCAATCCGGATCATCGGGGAATCAATCCATTCAACCTAATCACATTGAAAACTACATTTTTGAGGAACTAATGACCTATTCATGTACCCTTTTTAGTTTCAATTAACATTGGTCCATACATGCAAACTTAGTGTAAAAACACACTGTTTATGATGGAAATCTCAGTTCAAGATTCAAAATTCACGAGCTTTGTGGGTTTGATGAGATCGACAGTTTACACAAAATCTGAGCTGAACCTTCTCCGAGTCAGGAAGTTTGACGGAACAAGCATCTCCGAGTGATCGGCAAGCAGCTTCATCAACAAATGCAATCAAATGGGCCATTCCATGCTAATCGTCTCATTTTATTGGGCCGTATACATGGGCCTAATGGGTCATCTCTATGAAATTTTATTCACAATAAAAGAGTCTTATTATGTATTTTAGTCTTTCGGTGTCTTTAAGTATTCCTAGGGAATCATGATAAGAAAGTATTAAGTGTTAAGGAGTCTTATTATGTATTTTGATGTTTCCGATAGGGTGTCTTTTAGTATTCCTAGGAAGTCATGATACTAAGTGGTAAGTGTCTCTTAATCTTCCTTGTATGCCTATATAAGAGTCTTGTATCCCACGGTGGAAAAACAGTGAATGAAGATCTATTTTTGGAACCCATGTGAGTCCCACGTAGGGGGACCTTTCCCCCTCCCTTATCTTCTTCCCTTCACCCCCCTGCAATTCCCATGGCCGCTAGTGCCTTTTCTTCCTTCCCTCTCCACGGGTGCGATGCCCACTTCTTCCCTTCCTCAACCACGGGTGAGTGATGCCCTTCGTCTAATTCTCTCTCTCTCTCTCTCTCTCTCTATCTCTCTCCAATTCTCTCTCATCCCCACCCCAAATTCGGAATCCACTCTCTCTCCTCTCTTTCACCTCTAATTAAGACCCCTCCCCCTTCCCTATACCCCTCATTTAAGTCCCCTCCCCTCCCCTAGGTAGAACTCCCACTCCCTAGGCATTCTCTCCCCTTCCCCACACAACCTTTCGTCTTCCCAGGCACCCTTTCATCTCCCCAAGGCCCAATTTCGAATTTGGGTGTTCCCTCCTCTCTCTCTCACCACCCCATTACCTCCCCACCTCCCAAAAGCACCCCCCTGCAACCCCAGCCACGTCCATCCCCCCCCCCCCTCCCTTAACCCAAACCCACAAATCCCTTCCATCCCCCTTAATCCCCCCTCCTCAATCAGCTCCATTCGCAGGCAGAAATCAAGCCCGAGTTGCAGTCGATATTGGGAGCAGTTCCAGGCAGAATCGGCTTCCGGGTTCTTCATCAAAAACGTACGTTGGCGAGTCTTCTGACCAGGCGAGGTGGAATCGTCCTCTTCCGAGTTCGTGAGCATCGGCAGTGGCCAATCTCCCACGACTGCGCAGGAGGCTCCTGAACCCGACCAGAAGCTGAGGAAGACCACCACCACGCCCAACCCTGACGGAATCCGACTCCGAGCTGTTCAGCAAAGTTCCTCCCCTCTCTGTCAGCTCTCAGGAACAGAAGGCGGTTCGTCGATCGGAGCTCAAGGTGTGAAGTTATCAATTTCCTACCACTGTTGGGTCATTCTGTCCACCGATCCCCTCCTCCGACCCGTCCCCACTCAACGGGACCTGCACGTCCACACCGACATCCGACTGAGGCGAGACCAGTGCCGCTGGAAAGTAGTCGTCCCCACGATTCCAACGCCACCTGCTGCGCACCAAACGGAGTTCGGGATTGCTCGTGGTGTCCATGTCAAGCCGCTGTTCAGAAGCTGCCCCTGCACAGAACCAGAACGGGGTCCCCGCTCAGTCGTCCGTGGCGACCAGGTTCGGGCGGAACCAAAATTCAGAAAAATTGTGCTGCATCCCTACCCTGTTACGAAGCCAACGGCACCAACCGCGCCTCCGGCAAAATTCCAGAGTGCGATCTACAGCCACTTCAACAGCTGCTGGTCACAGATTCCAGAACCGGGCTGATAAAAGAATTTGGAGAAATATGAAAGAAGAGTCAGTTTTATGCCCGACGTTAATTCGTTTCACATCAAGTGGTATCAGAGCTTAGGGAATCGGGCCGTCCCATCGGACCGAGATCCTGAGCTTTGAGGTTCGAGGTCGAACCTCCTCCAAGCGGAGGAGTATGATGGAAATCTCAGTTCAAGATTCAAAATTCACGAGCTTTGTGGGTTTGATGAGATCGACAGTTTACACAAAATCTGAGCTGAACCTTCTCCGAGTCAGGAAGTTTGACGGAACAAGCATCTCCGAGTGATCGGCAAGCAGCTTCATCAACAAATGCAATCAAATGGGCCATTCCATGCTAATCGTCTCATTTTATTGGGCCGTATACATGGGCCTAATGGGTCATCTCTATGAAATTTTATTCACAATAAAAGAGTCTTATTATGTATTTTAGTCTTTCGGTGTCTTTAAGTATTCCTAGGGAATCATGATAAGAAAGTATTAAGTGTTAAGGAGTCTTATTATGTATTTTGATGTTTCCGATAGGGTGTCTTTTAGTATTCCTAGGAAGTCATGATACTAAGTGGTAAGTGTCTCTTAATCTTCCTTGTATGCCTATATAAGAGTCTTGTATCCCACGGTGGAAAAACAGTGAATGAAGATCTATTTTTGGAACCCATGTGAGTCCCACGTAGGGGGACCTTTCCCCCTCCCTTATCTTCTTCCCTTCACCCCCCTGCAATTCCCATGGCCGCTAGTGCCTTTTCTTCCTTCCCTCTCCACGGGTGCGATGCCCACTTCTTCCCTTCCTCAACCACGGGTGAGTGATGCCCTTCGTCTAATTCTCTCTCTCTCTCTCTCTCTCTATCTCTCTCCAATTCTCTCTCATCCCCACCCCAAATTCGGAATCCACTCTCTCTCCTCTCTTTCACCTCTAATTAAGACCCCTCCCCCTTCCCTATACCCCTCATTTAAGTCCCCTCCCCTCCCCTAGGTAGAACTCCCACTCCCTAGGCATTCTCTCCCCTTCCCCACACAACCTTTCGTCTTCCCAGGCACCCTTTCATCTCCCCAAGGCCCAATTTCGAATTTGGGTGTTCCCTCCTCTCTCTCTCACCACCCCATTACCTCCCCACCTCCCAAAAGCACCCCCCTGCAACCCCAGCCACGTCCATCCCCCCCCCCCTCCCTTAACCCAAACCCACAAATCCCTTCCATCCCCCTTAATCCCCCCTCCTCAATCAGCTCCATTCGCAGGCAGAAATCAAGCCCGAGTTGCAGTCGATATTGGGAGCAGTTCCAGGCAGAATCGGCTTCCGGGTTCTTCATCAAAAACGTACGTTGGCGAGTCTTCTGACCAGGCGAGGTGGAATCGTCCTCTTCCGAGTTCGTGAGCATCGGCAGTGGCCAATCTCCCACGACTGCGCAGGAGGCTCCTGAACCCGACCAGAAGCTGAGGAAGACCACCACCACGCCCAACCCTGACGGAATCCGACTCCGAGCTGTTCAGCAAAGTTCCTCCCCTCTCTGTCAGCTCTCAGGAACAGAAGGCGGTTCGTCGATCGGAGCTCAAGGTGTGAAGTTATCAATTTCCTACCACTGTTGGGTCATTCTGTCCACCGATCCCCTCCTCCGACCCGTCCCCACTCAACGGGACCTGCACGTCCACACCGACATCCGACTGAGGCGAGACCAGTGCCGCTGGAAAGTAGTCGTCCCCACGATTCCAACGCCACCTGCTGCGCACCAAACGGAGTTCGGGATTGCTCGTGGTGTCCATGTCAAGCCGCTGTTCAGAAGCTGCCCCTGCACAGAACCAGAACGGGGTCCCCGCTCAGTCGTCCGTGGCGACCAGGTTCGGGCGGAACCAAAATTCAGAAAAATTGTGCTGCATCCCTACCCTGTTACGAAGCCAACGGCACCAACCGCGCCTCCGGCAAAATTCCAGAGTGCGATCTACAGCCACTTCAACAGCTGCTGGTCACAGATTCCAGAACCGGGCTGATAAAAGAATTTGGAGAAATATGAAAGAAGAGTCAGTTTTATGCCCGACGTTAATTCGTTTCACATCAGTTTATCATCTTCATTTTCAATGCATACAAGGATAAATAGAAACCCACATAATTAGTGGTTAATGGTGTAACTAAATCTCTGTTAATGCATTCTATTTCACTCCTGTGGGAGTTGTTCTTGCCTTATCATCTTGAATCAGCTTCTTGGCAATTGTCTTAATGCAAATGATAATGGTTAATCATGATATCTTAACTTGGTGATTAGGATTAATATGTTGTTTAGCTTGTTTGATTGTTGCTGTTTTACAGTAGCGCAGCACGATTAACTCTTGTTGTGACTTGGTTTCGACCTCCTTGATGATTATACTTACCTTGAAATTCTGGAAATGAATCTCTTTCCTACGTGAAGTTGTTATTGCTACTTAGTTTAAACCTTGGAATTCTGGCCATAAACTGTGGAAGTCTAGATTCGTGGGATCTTTGATCCAAAGAAATCAATGACTGGCAAACAATTAAGGGCTCGGTCTGGTCCTGGGAAGAGCGCACGAACACTACGTGTACCACCGGGGAGGTGAATGACTAGGTGTGGCATTTGGCACCAGTACTTGACATGTGTTAAATCTGGGACTGTCCACTACTCTCTCCACTACTCTCTACATCACTTTCTACTACTTTTCACTTTCCACACTTCACTGTTCTATACTCTACTTGTGGTTACTTTACTTGCTTATTACTTGGACGTGGAAATGAAATTACATACGTGCTTGACATGACTTGAATTGTTTTGATATGGCCAACTTTTTATCGTTATCTCCTGTAGTAAATTCTTGTCTTACTATTCTATTCATTATATTCTTGACCTTGCAAGATCTTTGAATTCTGTTTCGTGATATCACCGTTATCTTTTTATTATTTTTATCATTTGTAGCATGACATTTTAAAATATAATTAAACTGTTAATCACTTATACCTGTCTGTTATTTCCTACTGAGCGTCAGCTCATAGTTGTGTTTCCCCCCCCCTTTCCAGGCTTTTCAGGTGACGCGCTTACCGATGGGGAAGGGCAGGAGTGATGTCTTGAGTGTATCAGTTCTAGTGTGTTAGTAGTGTGTTATCTTTCTTTAGTTGTGTTTGGAGATCATTTAGTTTCAGTTTGTTGTTGAGTCTTAGTGGTTGTTATTCCATGTTGTATTAAGTTGCCTTTGAGATCATTGTATTAGTTTGGTTGTTTAATGATCATTTAGTATTTCCTTTCCATCTTGTAGCACTTGTGTATCATTTTAGATTTAGTTCCCTCTCTTTCCAACGTGTCCCTAACTGTACGTCCCGATATTTCCGCCTCGTTCGGGGCGTGACAATAGGTCAAGATATTCATGTTCTCATCAATTTCATGTATTTTTGGATTGAAATCAATTTAGATTATGTTATGAGCATTTCTAAATTTTGTTCCGGGGGCTCCGCCCCCGGAAACCCCCGCAAGGGGCGCTGCCCCCTTGACCCCCGCGACCTGACCGGGCAGGTCGATACGCGTGCGAGGGCGCAACATTGAGCTTTCACGTTCGCCATTTCCACTTGATTCCTTGTCTATTCATTGGCGCACCTGTCATGAACAAAAATATCACATATGTCAATCACATGAAAGTGAAAAACATCAATGACTAATAGTGTTTAGCCATTATCAAAACCAAGATTACCACAGAACTCATATGACCATAGAATGATGTCGAATGACCCAAGTGACCATATGAACTCAAGTGACCATAGGGGCACAACATTCTCCCCCTTTTTGATGATGGCAACACTGTGAGTCATTATATGGCAGAGATATCCAATATGGCAAAGTGACATATGCAACCTATGCAGCTCAAGATCCATGATAGTAAAACATGGGAATGCGGATTTGTATGCATGGATGATCAAAGCATGTGAATTCTATATGGGAATACTATGATGATCAAAGCATGTGAATGCTATATGGGAATGCTAGGCATAATGTGATATGGGAATGCTATGCATAATGTGACGGTTGCATGATGACGGATGAAACAAATGAAGGCTCTCCCCCTCAACAAGGACTCCCATGTCCACAACCTCAATAAGGACTCACAACAAGAATTCTCCCCCTTTGCTAACAGCAAAAAGGAGCAATAAAGTGAAATATCTGTGAGACCAGAGCGGAAAGGAGTGAAGAGCAAGTCATTATATGTAAACCTGAAGCAGATTGTGAGCAACATGTATGGTTCAAAGCTAATGAAATCTGAATTCATCAACAGAGTTTGAAAAGCAGCTACATCCAAGATTTAATAGAAATGAACCAAAAAGGCATATCATGGCAGTGCTTAACCGTCCCTTGTCTTTTATATCCATAGTCAATAACTAGAAAGGGAATAACACAAGAACTCGTATTGAGGCTAAACAATCATGTCTAGAGCATGGAATTGTATGATTGAAGCAAGAGGTTTCATATTTTGATTTTCAATATCTGTAGTATATGAAGGCACATGACTCATATTTTACGAGCAGTCAAGTCTAGTACATGCCTCCTAGCCGTAAGAATACACGTTGTTTAGACGCCAATATCCCTAGGTATTTAGCAAGACTGACTGTAATGCTTCAGAATGAACAGAGATAGCAGAGTCGCATCATGACATATCCGATCTCATTTCTATGATGAGAAGATATATTTCTCAGCAATTATGGTAGTGCTCTGCCTAGAGTCTAAATATAAGTAAGACAGAGATAATAGAGGCACATCATGACATATCATTCGTCACTTGATGTGATGACGTGACATATTTCTTCGTGCAACAATATCATTGCTCTGCAAATAGATTTTCAAGAAGTCCAGCTCATCAAGATGTTTAAAAACAATACTAAGCTCTAGAGTATCACCAAGATTATCATGAAGTCTGGATTTTCAGATATCAGGATAGCCATTCAAAGCATAATATGCAATCTTTAGTTAAGGTCTATTAAAACCATAGAACACAGATGATTTCAAAATGAATATTTCAGAGCTACAAGGAAATCATTAAATCTGAACCATTTTCATTGATTGGACAATCATGAGGGCATATAATAGAAAGCTCTTACACCATATATTCGACAATCTCAGGAGCTCAAACCAGACTATAAGCCAAGAAGTAGATTGCAAGAGGTTAAGAGAATCAGCAAAACTCCCCCTAAAGGTATGCAATGGATGCGCGAAGGAGTTATATTTGCAATTGAGTGGAATGACGAATGGCAAGGAGAGGTTGACCTAGTAACTCATGAAGGTGGCAGAAATGAAATGTATGACCCAACCCATGGTGGTACACTTATGAAATATCACAGAATGAATATGAAATATATGCATGAATGTTGCACAAGGACAACTCCCCCTTACTATATGGCCTATATGCGACATTGACGCATGGTACTTGGCGGAGGTGAAACCTCACGCATATTGAGTGCTTCGTGACAAGCATAACTTGCCATTCCATACATCAACATTTGATATACCATGGCCATGCGAGAATGATGCTACACAAATCATACAATGCATTATGAACATGAACTCAATTTATTATTATGCAACTACATGCAATGCGACACCATATGCAAAAAGACATATTGACATATAAACAATGCATGAATGCAAAACACACAACTAATTGATCAGGATTATCAATTCAAATTCTTATTGGCCTGAGGTCGGCAAAGACCAAGCTCTCTTCTTAGTGTTGAAAACCTGTCATTACACAAGGGTTTGGTAAATATATCAGCAATCTGATTCAATGTATCAACAAAATGCAGTTCAAAGTTTTTCTTACCGACCTCATCTCTAATGAAGTGATGCCTAATCTCAATATGCTTAGTCCTAGAGTGCTGGACTGGATTTTTGGCAAGGTTGATAGCACTAGTGTTATCACATAGAATCGGGACACAACCAAGATCCACCAAGTAGTCTTGGAGTTGGTGTTTAATCCACAACACTTGGGTGCCACAGCTCCCCACAGCAACATATTCTGCCTCCGCGGTTGAGAGGGCAACCGAGTGTTATTTCTTGGAGGCCCAAGAAACTAAACACCCGCCTAGAAACTGGCAATAGCCACTAGTACTCTTACGATCCAGCTTGCATCCATCGTAATCCGCATCAGAATAAGATATAAGAGATAAATCACATGATGACGGATACCACAATCTCAAATCTTGAGTGCCGGCAAGATATCGAAGGATACGTTTGACGGCAGTCAAATGGGATTCTCTAGGACTAGCTTGAAATCTAGCACAAAGACATACACTAAACTGGATATCTGGTCGGGATGCAGTCAAATAAAGCAAAGAACCAATCATACCTCTATAGACCTTTGCATCCACCAATTTACCATTTTCATCCGAATCTAGTGAAGTTGAGGTGCTCATAGGAGTTGCAATGATTTTGCTGTTTGCCATGTCAAATCTTTTCAATAGCTCTTTAATGTATTTGGCTTGACTTATGAAGCACCCATCGTCTCCTTGGTTGACCTGCAAACCGAGAAAGAATTGAAGTTCTCCCATTAGGCTCATCTCAAATTCGCTAGTCATGAGGTTAGCAAATTCCTCACATATTTCAGATTTTGTAGAACCAAACACAATATCATCAACATAAATTTGAACAATCAAGATGTTCTTACCTTGCTTCTTGGTGAAGAGTGTTTGATCTACCTTATCTCGTGTGTACCCTTTTTCAATGAGGAATGAGCTTAGCCTTTCATACCAAGCTCTTGGTGCTTGCTTAAGTCCATAAAGCGCCATGTCTAGCTTGTATACAAAAGCTGCATTGTTAGAGTTCTCAAAGCCAGGGGGCTGCTCAACATAGACTTCTTCTGTGATCAAGCCATTCAAGAAAGCACTTTTAACATCCATTTGATAAAGCTTTATTCTAAAGGAGCATGCAAAGGCAAGTAAAATTCTGATGGCTTCGAGTCTAGCAACTGGGGCGTAAGATTCATCAAAGTCGACCCCAAACTCTTGATTATACCCTTGAGCCACCAATCTAGCTTTGTTTCTGATTATCTTGCCTTCCTCACTTAATTTGTTCCTAAAAACCCATTTAGTGCCTATGACAGATTGTGATGATGGTCTAGGAACAAGATGCCAAACTTTGTTTCTCTCAAACTGGTTTAACTCTTCTTGCATGGAATTTATCCAGTTTTCATCTTTTAAAGCATCATCAATGTTTTTGGGTTCATGCTGCGAGACAAGAGCAAGTTGATCTAATTCTTCCACAATTTTAAAATGTGACCTTGTTCTAGGTGGGTCATTCAAGCTGCCAAGGACATTCTCCAAGGGATGATCCTTATGAGTTCTAATGTTTGTAGAATCGTTACCTTCTCCTGGAGCTTGATCCCTTGCATTGCTTGATTCAGCTAGGTCACCGTCTTCTTTTATTTCTTCTTGTGGAGAATCACTCTTGTCCTTCATGCTTAGGAATTCCCCATCTTCATCATTTTTCCTGCAAGAGTTATCATTGTTAGAATCATGATATTCATCAAAGGAAACATGGGGTGATTCTTCCACAGTTTGACTTTTATTGTTATAAATTCTATAAGCCCTACATCTATCAGAATATCCAAGAAATATACCTTCATCACTCTTGGGCTCGAATTTATCTAAATCTCTTTTGTCATTATTGTGAATGAAGCATTTTGATCCAAAAACTTTCATATGATGCAGAGAGGGTATTTTACCTTTGAGCAACTCATAGGGAGTCTTTTTGGTGTGAGACCTTACCATTGACCGGTTGATAATGTAACACGCCGTATTTACCGCTACGGTCCAAAATTTCCTTGGAAGTTGCCGTTCGGCAAGCATTATCCTCGCCATCTCTATGAGTGTTCGATTCCTTCTTTCAACAATCCCATTTTGCTCGGGGGTTCTTGGTGAAGAGAATCGGTGTGAAATGCCTTCTGACCTGCAAAGATTATAGAAATCAGTATTCTCAAATTCACCACCGTGATCAGATTGAATCTTGGAAATCTTAAACTCACCGTCCTGCTTTATCTTCAAATAGAGTGCCTGAAACTCATTAAAAACATCATTTTTGTGTGTGAGGAAGAAAACCCATGTGAACCTAGAGAAATCATCTACCAAGACATATCCATATTTTCTACCACTTAAACTAGCAGTTCTGGTTTGTAATGCCCCGGGTTTTTCGGATCCTCGTTCGTGGGTCCCGGATCTAGTTTCTCGGAGTGTCCAGCTCCGTTGTGTCCGAAATTTCGTTTCGGACATCTTTCGTGTTCGGATCGGCGCGATCCGGAGTCGTTTCGGAGGCCCGGAGGCGTTCCGCGGCTTTTTCCGCGTGTGTTTTCCGATTCCCGGCATGGGTTTCGGCTTTCCCTTCGGAACCTCGTTGCGGGTGAACCGGGCCGTTCACCAGGGCACGAGTGGTACCGTTGCGATCGGTGCGCTCCGAGGATCGCGAGGGTGTGATTTTCTATTTTTCTGGATTTTTCCAATTTTTCAGATTTTCCTATAAATAGCTTTTTCTCTCTCCCCCTCTCATTTCTCATTTCTCTCCCTCTCTCTTCTCACGCTCTCTCCTCTCTCCCTCTCTCTCCGGCGGCCGACGGGGCGGAGCATGGGCGAGGCGGGGACGGCGCGGGCGAGGCACGGGCGAGGATGGATGAGGATCGAGGCGGTGGAGGCGCGTAGAAGCTCGGCCGTGAGTTCGTGGAACGGCGAGGCTTCAACGGCGTTTTCTTCGTGGATCGGCGTCCACGGTGCGCGTAATCTTCGGTGGAGGTAGGGTGATGGACCCTCAGCCCGTGTACTTCCTTTCTCGCGAGTTTCGTAGGCCGTGGTGAGCCGAGCGGGCTAAACGGGGCGTTTTGGGCAAAATGCATGATTTTGGGGTGTGAGCCGGATCTCCCGTTTTATGGTGTTTTTGGGCGATCCAGGGGTTTAGATGCATGCCTAGGAGCTTGGGGGAGGTTTCCCCTTTTGTTTCCCCTTCACCTGGGGGTGAACGGGGCGTGGCATGGCTTTTCCCACGGTTTCTACCGTTTTCGGGCGCGGACTGAGAACGCGCTATACTCCAGTAGCGCGTTCTTGATAGTCGCGCTGCCCCGACCGAGCGCGTTCATCGGAGAAGATGAACAGTTTGGCGGTTCCTGTTGCGCTATAGGGTTATGGCGTGTTCTGGATTATCGCGCTAGGGGTCCCTAGCGCGACCTGCCTTGTCGCGCTGGGAGGCCCTAGCGCGATGGTCCCTGTCGCGCTAGGGGATCCTTGCGCGATCTGCCATGTTGCGCTAGGGTTCCCTAGCGCGTTCTGGCTTGTCGCGCTAGGTGATCCTAGCGCGATCTCCGTGTTGTCTCGTGCTCCCCTTGGGCCGTGTGTGTCTCGGACACCCCGTGGACTTCCGTGACCGTGTCTTTGGGTGTCCAGAGGGTTAGTTTACCTCGATTAATGTGCCCATCGGTTTAAGGGTCCGTGAGACCTTCTGGTGTTCCGATTGTGTTGTGTTGGTCACCAGTCGACCCGGTTGTGACCCAGTGGTCGACCTTTGGCCTTGTGAGTGTCCCGGGTACCCCGTGGGTTCTGTGTCTGCGTTTCTGGGGTGTCGGGAGGGACCGTATTTCCTCGATTAGCGTGCCCGTAGGTGTGGTGGGTCCGGGTGACCCCACGTGTTCCGGGCTCTTGTGTTACGCTTGATCGAGTCACCGTGTGTCGGTGTGTGTGCGGGGGGGTCTCCCCTGCATATCGTGGGTTCCTTTGGAAGGCGATTCCCGTGTGGGCCATGTGTTTGGCCTTGGACTGTGAGTCCAGTTGTCCGGCCTGGGGCTGGAGGTTTCCCGCTTGCTTCAAGATGGGAAATCGTCGTGGCGGCTTGTGTGCTGCCTCGAGAATCGTGCTTCTATGTTTTCCGTGTGGCCCGTGTGGGTGGCCTTAGTCCTTTGCATTCCCTTTTCGAGGGAGTGGTCTTGGTGGCTTGTGAGCTGTCTCAGTATTCGTGATACCGTGATTTTAGACCTAGAGATTGGACTAGATTGACGGCCTTGTGCTGTTGCGTACAACGGTCTTGACCCCGAGTCTTGTGACTCAAGGACCGTTGGCTATAGTGTGTCTAGAGGACTGTCCAGAGTCCAGTGGCTTAGCGCCACTTGAGTTTTCTCGACTCTAGTGCACGGTGCGTGCGTGGCCGTGGACTGCGAGTCATGTTTCTCCTCCGACTGTGGTCACCGTGCGACGGGGCCGGTACGTGGGGTGGTCCCCGTACGTCGTCGGATTCGGACGTTGTTTTCCGTTGAGTTGAGAGTCTACTCCTTCAGTGACCCTCCACTAGTCGTAGCCTACCAGTACGCGTGTGCTGGTCGCACCAGGGAGTGGTGTACGGGCTTACCCTGAGGACGGTTTAGACTGGTCACCGTCGGGCTCCTCGTCTTAGCCAGAGTCCGGCTGCGGGGGAAAACCAGTCAGAGGGCCAGACCTAGGACGCGTGGTCTGTGTGTGCACACGTGGTTGGGGACTGTGGACGCACGTCGACGGGCGTGACCCCAGCTAGTCACTTGTTTGTGGTTACTTGTACGGTGTTCGCGCCTCGGGTAGGACCTACCACGTCAGGCGGTTCACCTGCGGTGCGGTGTAAGACGTCAGGGGACGCTACCGGCTGTGCTTCTAGTGGGTGGTACTCCTGTCGAGTACGGAGTGACAGACTGTTAGTCTCTGTGTCTTTGACCTTCGGGTTTTTGGTCGTGTTGACCGGTGAGTTCTGTTGTTTCATCTTGGCGCGTGTGTCGGTTCTTGCGCCGTGAGATTAGTGCTAGTGGCTTTACCGAGGTTGGGTCTTGTTGTGCGGTACCCGCGATCGGATGGTCAGGGTTGCACCTTGGACAGCGTGTCCAGGTCGGCTGTGTCCGAGGGATAGGCCTCTACGGCGTGGTTGCCGTGTGTTCTTACTTCGGTAGGTGGTACTAGCGTGGTTCGGTAGCTTCGACTGCGTGGTCGAGGTCTGCCTTCTTGCAGTAGGAGTAGCTGTAGTGCCGAGTTTTGACCGGCCACCGGTTTGCTGTTCCTGCTGTAGTTGTAGCTTCCTTTCCGCTACCGCCGTTGTTTCCAGTTGGGGTTCCGCGGGATCCCTGCTGAGTCTCTATTTTGGAGACTCATTCCCTGCTTTTCAGGTGTGGCGGTTCTTCCTCGCGGTTCGAGGGTGCAGAGCGGAGGTTCTCAGTTGCCAGCTTGCCGGGCCGAGTGTTCACTTGGCATGTGGTACGTTTTACTGCTTTAGACTGTACTTTCTGTGGGACTGGACTCTGTTGTAGCTGTGGTTGTTCTTTCTTTCAGCTTGTTGTTGTTGGTTGTCCTGCTTTATTTCCTATTTCTTTGTGCCTCCACACTCCTTTTAGCCCTTCCGAGCCCCCCCGGCTCGTGGGCGGCGGTGCGAGTCTCGGGTTATCGGGTCTTCCCGGTAATCGGATTCTCGGGTCGTTACAGCTGGTATCAGAGCGGTGGTTGTGGACGTACATAGGAATTCAAAATGTTGCAGTGATCAGAGTCCATAAGGTCCAGTACAATCGGCAGCTGGCTTAGGGTTTTGTGTTCGCTTTCCGCCTTGTTTCTCGCTTGAGAGCTTGAGTGCGCTGTGCGGCGCTGTGAAGGTGGTTGCTGTCCGCGGCTTTCGTGCCAACATGGGGTCTAAGGATTGAGGTTGAGAGCCTTCTCCCTCATCGGTGGTGGCCCTGGTTGTGCTGCGTTGGGCAGAGGTTGCTGGCAGGCGTGAGTTCACGGTGCTGCGTTCGAGGAATTTGCGGCGTGGTCAGGTGGCTGGAGAGGACTGTTCGTGGTTAAGTGGCCATGAGCGTGCTCTGAGGGAGCTGTTGTCGGTTTTGGCCACTCCAGCTTGAGGTTTGTCCAGCCCCTGAGGTGTTCTGATCGAGAAGTGTGCTCCGGTGAGCGGAATGTCTTCTCGGTGGGCTGCCGTTTCGTCGAGCCTGATGTCCTTGTCGTGCTCTATGGCGTCAGAAATGGCGTGTCGGTCCCGGTTGTCTTGCGGATTTTGAGGCAGGATTGGGTTGTGGTGTCCCAGTAAGTCTTGCTCCTGCGCTCTTGTGTGCAAATGGGGTGTGTTCGCCCTGGAGTTGGTTTGAGATGTGAAGGCTCTGCGGCGAGTTCGGGACTCGAGGATGAGCATCGGCGGTTGTTATTATGGCTCGTGTTGCGGCTCTTGGCATGCCGTGTTGCAGTTCGAGGAATTACAGCGGTGGTGCATCGAGAGATGTTGTGACTATGGTCCGACGTGACACTCGCCAAGTGTGTCGGAGACGCTGACCTGATGGAAGCGATGGTTTCCTTGGTGCTGGATGGTGCTATTTTCAGCATGCGCGAGGTTTGAGGTCAGGTCGAGCGTGGAGTTCTTCCGTTGGTCGGGAGTGCGCTGGTTTCTCCATTGGTTGGAGAGATTGTGCTTGACAAGGTGGTTGTCTGTGAGAAGTTGTGCCCGTTCCTTTGTCGTGTAAGGGTACTGGCGCTGTTCCGGAAGGACGAGTGCTGGTTGGGCGGTGTTTGCTTTCTCGGCTGTGCGCGCGGATTTGAGTGCGCAGCGGAAGCGTGGTGGGCTTGTGACCCACTGGTTCAGGATCGTAGCGTTGGTTGCAACGGGCGGATTCCTGAGTTTGCGTTGAGCATCGGAGGATGGGTTCCTCGGTGTGAAACGTGTTGTTGCTGTGCCGTTGCTCGAGGTTTTGTGGTTGTTGGCACTGGCAGGATGGAGTGTTGGGAAAAGTGCTGGCTAGTGCGCCGCATGAGTACCCTGTTCCTGTGTTGGAAGCCATGTCAGGCGTCGGTGTTGGACCTGAATGGGGTTGTTGAGAATGTCACCTGACGGAGGTCGAGGACGTGTTGGTCAGAGTCGGTGGCTTGGCGCCCGACTTGTGTTCCCAATCGTGTCCTCGGTTGAGATCGTGCTTTGAGGATGTGGTCTCTGGCAGACTATGGGTCCCGGTTGACGGCTATGAGTGGCTGGTGAGCCTAACCGTGTGACCGACCATAGCAGTGTCTGTTGGTTCTACGGTCTTGTCGGTTTGTGGCGGTGAGATGGTTATTCCTTAGGGACCCGTGAGCACTGTTCAGGTGGTGTCCCGTGGCTCTGTGGTAAGGGCGGAATCGGTATTGGCGGGTGTCCACTTGCATTGATCGAAGGATTTGATGAGACCAGATGGATGAGTGACGCCTGTGGGCGGAGGCCTTTTGTGAGATGGGCGTCGGAGGATGGTCCTTGATAGGACGTTGGTGTCGCAAGGTTATCCCTGGTTGGGTGACTAGCATGGGGTGGTTCCCTATAAGTCTGAGTCCCGTGAGGTGATGACTGAAGACGCCATGTTCTGTCATTTGGTTTCGTCGTGCTCCCCGAGAGGGTCGAGTTGGCGAGCAGTTGGTGACCAGTGGATGGTCTTTTCAGAGACAGAAGATGCTGGTTGTTGGGGCTCGAGCGTGGCGAGAGCTGTGTGCCAGGGAGACCTGTGGTGGTCGTTTCTGTGTTATGTCCGGCTTTCGGCTTGCCATGTGTGGGGTGTTTCGTGGTGTTGAGCCGATGTGCTGGTTGTGGTCTACTGAGATGGCTGCTTGAGCTGGTGGAGGCTCTGTTTTGGTTGCTCCCTTGAGGAGGGTATGCGATCTGTCAGCTGGTTGCGAAGCTGTTGTGCGATTTGTCTGCTGATCATTGGGTGGATCAGTAGCTGTTGCTCGTGTCGAGGGTTGTGTTTCCTCGGTGAGCGAGATTGTGGCTGCGGCGCCTTGGTGGATTCTCGCATTGTCTGAGGTGATGTCGGACTGTGTCCTTTGGTATATGCCTGCTCTGCTGGCCTGTGTGATCGGCGCGAGGAGCGAGGTGTTGTTTGTGATTGTAAGTCTGGCGGTGTCCCTCAGAATTGGTTTTTTTCGTGAGAATCGAGGTTTTCTGTGCTGGGGCTCTGACAGCGTGTCAGTTGGTTCAGTGTTCTTCCCCTGTGACTTTGTGCTAGGTTCTGAATTTCGAGGACAAAATTCCTTTAAGGGGGGAGGGCTGTAATGCCCCGGGTTTTTCGGATCCTCGTTCGTGGGTCCCGGATCTGGTTTCTCGGAGTGTCTAGCTCTGTTGTGTCTGAAATTTCGTTTCGGACATCTTTCGTGTTCGGATCGGCGCGATCCGGAGTCGTTTCGGAGGCCCGAAGGCGTTCCGCGGCTTTTTCCGCGTGTGTTTTCCGATTCCCGGCGTGGGTTTCGGCTTTCCCTTCGGAACCTCGTTGCGGGTGAACCGGGCCGTTCACCAGGGCGCGAGTGGTACCGTTGCGATCGGTGCGCTCCGAGGATCGCGAGGGTGTGATTTTCTATTTTTCTGGATTTTTTGATTTTCCGGATTTTCCTATAAATAGCTTTTTCTCTCTCCCCCTCTCATTTCTCATTTCTCTCCCTCTCTCTTCTCACGCTCTCTCCTCTCTCCCTCTCTCTCCGGCGGCCGACGGGGCGGAGCATGGGCGAGGCGAGGACGGCGCGGGCGAGGCACGGGCGAGGATGGATGAGGATCGAGGCGGTGGAGGCGCGTAGAAGCTCGGCCGTGAGTTCGTGGAACGGCGAGGCTTCAACGACGTTTTCTTCGTGGATCGGCGTCCACGGTGCGCGTAATCTTCGGTGGAGGTAGGGTGATGGACCCTCAGCCCGTGTACTTCCTTTCCCGCGAGTTTCGTAGGCCGTGGTGAGCCGAGCAGGCTAAACGGGGCATTTTGGGCAAAATGCATGATTTTGGGGTGTGAGCCGGATCTCCCGTTTTATGGTGTTTTTGGGCGATCCAGGGGTTTAGATGCATGCCTAGGAGCTTGGGGGAGGTTTCCCCTTTTGTTTCCCCTTCACCTGGGGGTGAACGGGGCGTGGCATGGCTTTTCCCGCGGTTTCTACCGTTTTCGGGCGCGGACTGAGAACGCGCTATACTCCAGTAGCGCGTTCTTGATAGTCGCGCTGCCCCGACCGAGCGCGTTCATCGGAGAAGATGAATAGTTTGGCAGTTCCTGTCGCGCTATAGGGTTATGGTGCGTTCTGGATTGTCGCGCTAGGGGTCCCTAGCCCGACCTACCTTGTCGCGCTGGGAGGCCCTAGCGCGATGGTCCCTGTCGCGCTAGGGGATCCTTGCGCGATCTGCCATGTTGCGCTAGGGTTCCCTAGCGCGTTCTGGCTTGTCGCGCTAGGTGATCCTAGCGCGATCTCCGTGTTGTCTCGTGCTCCCCTTGGGCCGTGTGTGTCTCGGACACCCCGTGGTCTTCCGTGACCGTGTCTTTGGGTGTCCAGAGGGTTGGTTTACCTCGATTAACGTGCCCATCGGTTTAAGGGTCCGTGAGACCTTCTGGTGTTCCGATTGTGTTGTGTTGGTCCCCAGTCGACCCGGTTGTGACCCAGTGGTCGACCTTTGGCCTTGTGAGTGTCCCGGGTACCCTGTGGGTTCTGTGTTCGCATTTCTGGGGTGTCGGGAGGGACCGTGTTTCCTCGATTAGCGTGCCCATAGGTGTGGTGGGTCCAGGTGACCCCACGTGTTCCGGGCTCTTGTGTTACGCTTGATCGAGTCACCGTGTGTCGGTGTGTGTGCGGTGGGGTCTCCCCCGCAAATCGTGGGTTCCTTTGGAAGGCGATTCCCGTGTGGGCCATGTGTTTGGCCTTGGACTGTGAGTCCAGTTGTCCGGCCTGGGGCTGGAGGTTTCCCGCTTGCTTCAAGATGGGAAATCGTCGTGGCGGCTTGTGTGCTGCCTCGGGAATCGTGTTTCTATGTTTTTCGTGTGGCCCGTGTGGGTGGCCTTAGTCCTTTGCATTCCCTTTTCGAGGGAGTGGTCTTGGTGGCTTGTGAGCTGTCTCAGTATTCGTGATACCGTGATTTTAGACCTAGAGATTGGACTAGATTGACGGCCTTGTGCTGTTGCGTACAACGGTCTTGACCCCGAGTCTTGTGACTCAAGGACCGTTGGCTGTAGTGTGTCTAGAGGACTGTCCAGAGTCCAGTGGCTTAGCGCCACTTGAGTTTTCTCGACTCTAGTGCACGGTGCGTGCGTGACCGTGGACTGCGAGTCATGTTTCTCCTCCGACTGTGGTCACCGTGCGAGGGGGCCGGTACGTGGGGTGGTCCCCGTATGTCGTCGGATTCGGACGTTATTTTCCGTTGAGTTGAGAGTCTACTCCTTCAGTGACCCTCCACTAGTCGTAGCCTACCAGTACGCGTGTGCTGGTCGCACCAGGGAGTGGTGTACGGGCTTACCCTGAGGACGGTTTAGACTGGTCACCGTCGGGCTCCTCGTCTTAGCCAGAGTTCGGCTGCGGGGGAAAACCAGTCAAAGGGCCAGACCTAGGACGCGTGGTCTGTGTGTGCACACGTGGTTGGGGACTTTGGACGCACGTCGACGGGCGTGACCCCAGCTAGTCACTTGTTTGTGGTTACTTGTACGGTGTTCGTGCCTCGGGTAGGACCTACCACGTCAGGCGGTTCACCTGCGGTGCGGCGTAAGACGTCAGGGGACGCTACCGGCTGTGCTTCTAGTGGGTGGTACTCCTGTCGAGTACGGAGTGACAGACTGTCAGTCTCTGTGTCTTTGACCTTCGGATTTTTGGTCGTGTTGACCGGTGAGTTCTGTTGTTTCATCTTGGCGCGTGTGTCGGTTCTTGCGCCGTGAGATTAGTGCTAGTGGCTTTACCGAGGTTGGGTCTTGTTGTGCGGTACCCGCGATCGGATGGTCGGGGTTGCACCTTGGATAGCGTGTCCAGGTCGGCTGTGTCCGGGGGACAGGCCTCTACGGCGTGGTTGCCGTGTGTTCTTACTTCGGTAGGTGGTACTAGCGTGGTTCGGTAGCTTCGACTGCGTGGTCGAGGTCTTCCTTCTTGCAGTAGGAGTAGCTGTAGTGCCGAGTTTTGACCGGCCACCGGTTTGCTGTTCCTGCTGTAGTTGTAGCTTCCTTTCCGCTACCGCCGTTGTTTCCGGTTGGGGTTCCGCGGGATCCCTGCTGAGTCTCTGTTTTGGAGACTCATTCCCTGCTTTTCAGGTGTGGCGGTTCTTCCTCGCGGTTCGAGGGTGCAGAGCGGAGGTTCTCAGTTGCCAGCTTGCCGGGCCGAGTGTTCACTTGGCATGTGGTACGTTTTACTGCTTTAGACTGTACTTTCTGTGGGACTGGACTCTGTTGTAGCTGTGGTTGTTCTTTCTTTCAGCTTGTTGTTGTTGGTTGTCCTGCTTTATTTCCTATTTCTTTGTGCCTCCACACTCCTTTTAGCCCTTCCGAGCCCTCCCGGCTCGTGGGCGGCGGTGCGAGTCTCGGGTTATCGGGTCTTCCCGGTAATCGGATTCTCGGGTCGTTACATGGTTGGACCAAACAAGTCCATATGAATTAGCTCGAGTGGTTTGGAAGACAAATATGAGGATCTAGCCTTGAAGGATTTTCTAGTTTGTTTACCAAGGGCACATGCATCACACAACTTGTTTTCTTGTTTAAAAGATAATTCAGGCAAACCTTTCACCATTGAATGTTTTAACAATTTATGTAGAACATTGTAGCTAGCATGTCCTAGTCTACGATGCCATAACCATGCAAGTTCAGATTTTGGTGCAGCATGACAAAGATTTGCATGAGCAGGATCATCTAAGTCAATCATGTAGACATTGTTGACTCTTTTACCAGAAAATTTTACCTTGTCAGATTTTGGTTCAAGGATTTTACATGCATGAGAGTCAAACAATACTTTATGACCTTTATCACATAATTGACTTATGCTAAGCAAGTTATATTTCAATCCTTCAACTAACAACACATTTCCAATGGAGTTGGAGAGGTTCTGACCTACATTACCTGTTCCAATGATTTTTCCTTTGTTGTTTCCTCCAAATGTGACGTATCCTTATTCCTTTTCCTCCAAGAGACAAAATTTTGATTTGTCTCCCGTCATGTGTCTTGAACAGCCGCTATCAAGGTACCACCTGTTATGCATGGCTGCAAGACACTCCTGCACAAAGAATTAAGCAATGGGGTTTGGAACCCAGCAAAACTTGGGTCCCACCAACTTCTTCAAGTTTTCAAAACATGATACCATCTCTTTCGGAATCCAAACCTTTCTAGCATTCATGTTTTCTTTGCTTAATGCAGGAATTTTCTTTTCAACTTTGACATTCATTTTCTGTTTGGAGGTTCTTTGTTGAACTTTGTGAAAGTTTGAAAAGGCTTGCTTCTTAAACCATTGAGGCCATTGGCTGGTTTTAGATTGAAAATGATTGTTTTGCCACCTAGGGGATTGGTGCACACAGAAATCACAATTACCCCACAAGTGAGGTGGTGTTGGCCTAAGTGATGGAGCACCCCAGTTATAGTGATACCTAGAAGGCTGAGCAGGTAAAGGCCAAGAATGTGTTGACCTATGCTGCTGGGAAGATTGGCCTTTCTTAGGCTTTTGGGCAGTCTTCTTGGGGATTTTGGTGATTGCCTCTTCAATCTTTTCTTTCCCTTTCTCCTTTTGTTTTTGCTGGTTTTGTGTGGGAGTTGTGTTCGAGGTGGAGGCTTCGGAAGATGAAATGAATGTAACAGTTTTGAGCCCAATTGGCCTTTTGTTTGTTGGTTCAAAACCTAACCCTTCCTTGTTGAAGTTCATTCTAGTACCTAGCAATGCATCTAGGTTTTCTCTTCCATCCACAAACTTTTCTAAAGATTGTTGTTTTTCCTTCAACTCTTTTTGTAGGTTTTCGATATTTTGAAGAAGTTGAATGTTGACTTGTTTGACAGCTTCATACTTTTCATTGCTCAATTTACTATCTTTTTCATAGCTTTGCATTTTGAGCTTCATGTTATCAATTTCATTTCTCAAATCCTCATTTTCAGTTTCCAAGTCAGCCATTTCTTTTCTTCCTTCCTCCAAATTTTCAATCATTTTCTTAAGATATTCAATTTCAGTCTCAAGTATAGCATTCTTATGATTGGTTTCATGATCATGCACAAAAGAATTGATTTTCTTTTTCAATGATTTATTTTCCTTTTTGTACATGTTATATTTTTCCATCAGTTGTATATATGCTTCCTCCCAATCATCAACAGTATAATCTTCAAATGGAGAAGTTACCTCGATTTCTTCGTCACCTTTGGTCATAAGGCCAAGATCTCCTATTTCCTTGTCCGAGGAACTGGTTTCATCATCACTTTCTTCCTCGTCGCTCTAAGTGGACACCATGGCCTTGTTCTTCTTCTTGCCCTTCCATTTGTCAGCCTTTTTGAGTCTGTCAGGACAATCAGTCTTGTAATGCCCTGGTTTATTGCAAGAGTAACAAATGATTTTGTCAGGTTTCTTGAAATTTTCAGAATTAGTTTTGAAACCATTTCTCACCTTAGATCTTCCTCTCAAGAACCTCCTACCTTCCTTTTTCAGAAATTTTCCAAACTTACGTGTAAGCATGGCCACGTCATCCTCATCTCGCTCACTAGCTGAATCCTCACTTTCATCGGAGGAGTTTTGACGGCTAGGTCCTGCTTTAAGAGCTAAAGACTTTTTCTTTGGTGCCTCAACCTCTTTGCTCTTAAGGTTGATCTCATAGGTCATTAGTGACCCAATGAGTTCATCTACCTTTGTAGTGGAAAGATCTCTGGATTCTTCCACCACGGTAGCCTTCGTGTGCCATGCTAGAGTTAATGATCTGAGAATTTTTCTTACAATTTCTTGCTCTGTGTATTTCTTTCCAAAATCAGTTAAACTATTAGTAAGCACAGTCAATCGAGCATACATATCTCGAATTGACTCATCAGGCTTCATGCGGAACATTTCATATTCAGAAACTAAAATGTTGGCTTTCGTTTCTCGTACCTGAGAGGTTCCTTCGTAGATTACCTCTAACTTATCCCACATTTGTTTTGCAGATGCGCAGGTAGCCACTCTTGAGAATTCTACTGGATGGAGTGAGCATTGCATGATGTGTTTAGCATTCCAGTTGACAGAGGATTGCCTTATCTGTTCTTTGGTCCACAAGTCCTCATTATCCGTAAGCTCATACGGACCATTGCTGATCACTCGCCAAAGTTCGTAGTCTTGGGCGCGAATGAACACCTGCATACGATGTTTCCAATAGGGATAATTAGATCTAGTGAAATAAGGAGACCTATTCACAGCATGTCCTTCGGGTAGAAAACCCTTGGATGCTGATCCACCATTTCCCTCAAGGTCGTTGGACCCCATAATGAGAGATTAGGCTCTGATATAACTTGTTGTGTAGTGGACAGCGGATCTAGAGGGGAGGGGTGAATAGATCAGCCCCACTTTTCACAATGTGGCCCTCTATATAGGTAGTTAAAATGAATTGCAGCGGAATAGAAACTAGCTTCCAAGTGCGTTATGATTTGCTTAGCAAGATAAGCAAGATATATAACAATTCGATCCTAAGCATGCACCTAGAACGAATCAATCACACAAGCAAACCACACTAGACAGGATTTTAAGGTGGTTCGGACTGAATCCTCAGCCCTACGTCCACCCCTCACCAAAACCCGGTGAGGCTTCACTTGTGCAGCACACAGAACCGCAAATTGGAAACCACCGATTGCCTTCCTACTCACCACCTGATAGGGATGTCAACCGTAAATTGGAACAACCTCCAATTGCCTTCCTACTAACCACCGGTAGGGATGAATCACACTTTCAATGTTTAAATAATAATGAAAATGAAACAAATGTGAATGAACTAAAACAAGAGATTGAGTTATGAGTGAAAATGAATTGGCCCTTGTATGGAATGTTGATCAGCAACAAGGCTCCTCTTGGCTTCAACTCAATCTTCTTGATTCACCCTTGATTGGATGAATATTCTTCACGGAGTACTGTTCACGTGAACAGTACCTCTTCCTTCAATTCTTCTCTCTTGATCTTCTCTTTGAATTTCTTTGAATGAATGAAGGAGATGATGAAGCTACCTTGAACCTTGATTGCTTCTTTAGCTTCTAGGAGTTTGAATGCTTGAAATATCACCTTGAATGAGGTGGAAAGAACTTGAATGGATGAAGATGATTTCCTTTGAAGAACTTGAATCAAACTGACTTCCTTGGATCACTTTGATAGCCTTGCTTTGATGTAATCTTCCTTGAGGTTTGCTGGCTTTGATTTGAGCTTGATTCCCCTTTGATTGGATGAAGAACACCTTCACGAACTACTGTTCACGTGAACAGTAGCTCGTCTCCAAGCTCTCTTGTAACCTCCCTTGCAGCCACCCTAGATCTCATAAGAAGCCCCTTGAAGCATTAGGGTTTCTAACCCTCTTACAAGAGTTTTATAGACCTTGAATGGTCTATGGACACCCTCCAGACTAGATCCACAATTTGTGGGGGATTAGGTGTCTTTAGGATTAAACAAATCAATGTTGAATGGCCCTTTTCGAAGTTGGAAACAAAGTCAACAATTGATGGCTCGGGGCTGGCGGTCGACCGGAATTCATGGGCCGGTCGACCAGAACCTGCTGCAACCGGAACTTTTCAGCTCTGGAAAAACCGGTCGACCGACGCCTGGGGGCGGTCGACCGAAACCTGTAACAACGTCATCATTTCGGTTCTGGGAAAACCGGTCGACCGGCCAAGGTGTATAGGTCGACCGAAATCTGTAAACGTTGACATTCTGAGGCTCTGGCAAATCAGGTCGACCGGCCAAAGCGTGTAGGTCGACCGGAAAGACCTGTACCTGCAAAATTGAACTGTTAGCCCATGGAAACATGTCCATAGGTCAAGATATTCATGTTCTCATCAATTTCATGTATTTTGGGATTGAAATCAATTTAGATTATGCTATGAGCATTTCTAAATTTTGTTCCGGGGGCTCCGCCCCCGGAAACCCCCTCAAGGGGCGCTGCCCCCTTGACCCCCGCGACCTGATCGGGCAGATCGATCCGCGTGCGAGGGCGCAACATTGAGCTTTCACGTTCGCCATTTCCACTTGATTCCTTGTCCATTCATTGGCGCACCTGTCATGAACAAAAACATCACATATGTCAATCACATGAAAGTGAAAAACATCAATGACTAATAGTGTTTAGCCATTATCAAAACCAAGAATACCACAGAACTCATATGACCATAGAATGATGTCGAATGACCCAAGTGACCATATGAACTCAAGTGACCATAGGGGCACAACACTACTGTCCCATCTCTTACCTAGCCAGTGGATAAACTTGACGGTGGACTTAAGTTGGACTTAGATTAATTTGTAAGAAATCTAACTGGTAGCTTTAAGTCATCCATTTAGTCACAGGAGTAATTGTTTGACAACTTATTTGCAAAAAAAATAAACAAATAAAAAGATAACAAAATAGAAAAAATTAATAAAAAATTAAATAAAATAAAAAGGGAGGTCAATAAAGGGAATAAAATTAAAAAATTAAAAAAAATAATCAAAATTTTAAAAAATTAAAAAACTCAGGTTTCTAATCTATTGTGATCAATATTAATGGCTGAGTATCTACGAGAGAAACCCAAGCAAATGATGGAATACTTTCTTCTTTCTACCTATAAACCCTCAACCTGCATCAAACTGTCAGATATCCCTATAGATCATTATGAGATTGAGCCTAGAACTATCCAGATGCTCCCATGTTTTTATATATGGGAATACCAATGAAGATCCTTACAGGTATCTGAATGATTTTCTAAAAATTTGCTCCTTGGTTAAAATTTTGAACTTTGGTGATGATGCCCTTAGATTGACCTTACTTCCATTCTCTTTAAAGGATAAAGTAAAATGTTGGTTAAGAACTTTGAGAAAAACCATTAAGACTTGGGAAGAAATGCAACAAGAGTTTTTGAAAAGATTCTACCCCATAATCCAGACCAACATAATGAGGAGGGAAATTATAGGATTCACTCAAATACATGGAGATCAATTTCATGAATCTTGAAAAAGGTTAAAAGAATTGTTAAGACAATGTCCACATCATGGGTTGCCAAATGACAAATTGTTAATGTCTTTTAATGTGGGTTATCACATCATTGTAGGTAAATGGTGGATATATTTTTTGGGGGGAGAGATTTATGGATAAGAGCGAAGATAAGGCATATGATCTGTTTGAATTATTGAGTGAAAACTCTATGAACTATGCCTCACTTTCATCCTATAAACAATCTTTAGGACATTCCAAACAGGCTGGACTTCATGAGATAGAAAGTTGGATAGAACCCAACTCTAGGATGGACATTAATTCCACTATCCAACCATCACCAAAACCATACAAGAGTCCAACCCAATATTTTAAGGAGGCATGTGATTTTTATACAAGCTCAACTCACCAGGTGAATGAGTGTTCTACTCTAGCCCAGCTCCCACCATTCATCCAAGAGCAAGTCAAAGCTGCCCAAGGGCCCTCCAGACCCAGTTACGAACCCATTTCAGATACTTATAACTTAGACTGGAAAGATCACCCAAAGGTCTCTTGGATGGATCAGGTACACCAGACTCATTTTCCTGATCTTTCACCTCAACAAGTTCAAAGACCACCCATGTAGAATCACTTTTAACCCTATCTTTTTCAGCCCGATTTCAACATCAACACCTATGGTAGGGGGCTGTAGGTGCATCCACAAGACTATTATTCAACACCACAATTCACGTACTCTTAGCCCGCCTATCACAACCCTCCTCCACTGACATATTAGCCTCCTCAACAAGTAAACCAAGATGGTGATGGGATTATGCAAATAAGTCTATCATAATAGCCCATTTCCAACATGGAGGCCCAGCTTGGCCCAATTATTGAAGGTATTATGAGGAAGGAAGTGGGTCAGCTACCTAGTCAGCGCATTATAAATCCACGACACCATCCTTTGAGCTTTCACCAATAACCCCTCAATGTCTTTTAACCTCAGCTAGGTCCTACGCCATAGAAAGACCCACAACTACAGAATGTAATTTCAGTCTTAAGGAGTGGCAAGATCCTATAGGACCTATACACTACAAGAAAAATCAGCATTAGCGACGGAAAAATTCTATCTCTAATCCCCCTCTAATGTAAACTTGTCGTTGAACATGATCCTTTAAATCGTCGTTGAACTTCTCTTGTAAACTTCACGTGTACTTCATACTATATGTCTTTGAAATGAAAATTCTACTAGATCTGTACTTTACCCATAAACTATCATTTGGAAGTGTAGGAGCTAAGTGCCATACCGAGCAAAGTACTACGTTATGGAAGTCACCTCTTGAAATCGAAATGACATAAAATGCTACAAGACGGGAGCCACCTCTTGAGCCTGTAGGAGCAACCTCTAGAGTCCTATATAACTAAATGTCTAGTTCTATACTATACTACGCTTCACGAGCTTCTATTGAAACTCGCTTGGCTATTTTATTATGGAATTATTCTAGAATTTACATGGGACTTTGGCTTCACCTAAACACTCAATGCTTGATAATTTTGGGGCCCTGATCTCGTCTTTGGTGAGTAAAACCCGAAAGAACTTGTGCTCAAGGGAGTTGAATGATCAGGTGTGACATTACACCAACTGACATGCAAGATTGAACTAGATAATTCACTTGTTGCATGCTTGACTACTTGTTTAATTGTACATGACATTCTTAACTAAATGGCTTAACCATCCTGTTACATGGCTAAATTTATAAATCTCTATATGTTATTGATCTTGATGCTTACACTTGAGTTCTATAATATCTATTCTTGAATTCTTGACATCTTGATCTTGATTTCTACTTTAATTGTCACCTATTTTATTTACCTATTTTGTTTTCATGAGCATCTAGATGATCCAAGATGCTAATCACTTAAAGTGACCTGGTAAAGAGATATGAGTCCTACTGAGTTTTCAAGCTCACCATGTATATTGTTGATAATTCTCAGAAAATCCCAAAGATGACAGGAATGGGATGGAGTGATAGAGACTCTTGATAGTCTTAGAAGATTTTTTTTCTCAATTATCCATTTAGAGAATAAATGTATGGAGTTTGAATAGTATCGAAGGACTTTGAAGAGTCATTTGTAGGAAATGCGAGATTTTGAAATAAAGATATGGCCTTGTCCATTTTGTTGTTCATATTTGTCATCTATCTCTTGATCAACCTGCTTGTTAACTCATCACGTCTTGATATTTTTGCCTCGTTCGAGGCCTGATAGTTTAATTGGTATTAGAGTCTATGGTTAGTAAGAGTCCAGAACATTAGGAATCAGTTATTAGGATCCTAGCTAGGTTCTTCACACTATAAGATAAAAGTTAGTGATACTTGACCCATGAGATTGGGTAGAGACTTGGGCTAAGTGTTAAGATATGTATAGTTAAGTTATTAATCCTATCATTATTTTTGCAGAAGTTCTTAGCTATTGAAATGGAAGTTGAGTGTACACAATTGAGAGAAATACAAAGGACTGTGCAAGGGCTAACTCAAGCCCTTCAACAAGTCGCACAAGGTGCAACTCACCATGGAGCTAGAGACCTACACCGGAACTTCCGGAACATGAATCTCCTGAGATTCAATGGTTGCACTGACCCTGATGAAGCTGGGCAATGGGTCAAGAAAATGGAGAGAATATTCTGAGTCATGCAATGCTTAGATTAAGGCGATGTCTTATTGGCTACGTTCCAATTGGAGCAAGATGCACGAGCTTGGTGGAATTAGTAGAATCGGCCTCATACGATCCTCAAATCTCTTGGGATGAATTCCTAGAGTACTTTAATAGCAATAACTTCTCAAAAAAAATCCAAGAGAAGAAGGCAACGGAGTTTGCCTCTCTCAAACAAAGGAGTCTCTCGGTAGCTGAGTACGAAGCCCAGCTTTCTCAACTGGCCCATTATGCTCCACATCTCATTAGCGTGGAAAGGATAAAGGCCAAAAGATTCATGAATGAGCTAAGACCCCAATATAATTCCCAATTGGCACCCATGGACATCCAAACTTATTCGGTGATGGTCTGGAAGCCAACTACTAGAAGATGCCAAGAAGATGGCCGATAAATCAAAGGAATGGTCATAAAGGAGCAAGTTGTTGGCTTCGGAAGCTAGAACCAATATTTGGAAAGAAAAGGCCAAACAATGGTAGAACACCACAACCGGACAAAAAGCCCAGAGATGGAAATAAGCAAGCCATCCTTGCATCATCATCATCATCCAAAGATATTTGCAAGTATTATGATGGGTACATCAAGGCATGCAGATTGTTCTTTGAGTTTGGACATTGTTTATGGGTCATTTGAGTTATCTGGTGGGCCAATTGAGGGCCATGTGTCTTGGTAGAGTCCAGTCTTAGGTAGATGCGCCTTTGTGGCGGCATCAGGCTCACGAGGAGGCTGCACCTAGGCAAGTTACCCTCTTCCCCTTGGGTGGGCCCAAGGGAGGTGTGCCCTCCCTTCCAGGTCCATATTGGACATGGGCTGGGCGCCCCCTCCCTTCCCCCTTCTTTCCTCATGCTATTAGAAAACTAGCTAGAATAATAAGTCAATCAGGGATATTTTTGTTAAGCAAGATTCCACTTGCTTTTAGGGTTAGGGTTTTATTCCTTTTCCTATAAATACTCTTGTAAGACTTTTGAAAAATTAATGGAAGAAGAAAAGATTTTGGTGGCTGCGCCCCCCTTTCTCCCTCCTTAGGAATGTGCTTGAGACGAGCACCCCTCTAGGTGAGACACCTAGGGTTTAGGGTGAGACGCCCCAAGGGCTTGGTGAGAGGTCAGCCTTTTATCCTCCTTTCTGCACCCCCTTGCTGTTGCTGCTTCGCCACGCCTTGCCACGCGTCTTCATCTTCCTCTCGTTGTGCCACCTACTCCATGTCCCATCCCTGTAGGACCTGTTCAGACTACCATCCTGACCCCTCTATTATGGGATTTCCCCTGGTGACCCTGCTGCGTGGGAGGACTTGCCCTTCCCAGGGGTCATTCTAATCCGAGTCCTCTTCACAATGGGATTGATCTCATTGTCATCCACCTCCAGACCTGGCCGTGGCGAGCGTTGTCATCCGACTGCGCCGATCTGCATCGCCAGACGTGTGGCTGTCTGCACTGCAGGACCTGCGCCCCTTCCAGGTCTGAGAACCCTTTAGCCACATCTCCCTCCATCCCATCTTCCTCTCCCTAACCTCCTCCGTTGTGCCCTCATCCCCCACCACCTGCCCTACCATCTAGGCCGCTCCATCCCCTTCCCCGTCACCTTTCCCTCTACTGTCCACAACCTGTACTTGCAGGTCTGCCTGCCCCCTGCACCCATCCCCAGTCATACCCACGCCCTCATTTCCCCTCCCTCTACCTAGAACTCCCCACCAGCCACGCACACATCCCACACCCGCCGTCCATGAGATCCAGTGCCCTAGACCCAGCCTTGGTTGCCCACACACCCGCCTTCATCACCTCGCCGCTCTGCTGTCCCGCCTGCAGATTCGGCCTGTAACTAGATCCGACCACCACCCATATCCGAGGCCGCCCTGATCTCAGACATGGACAGAACGAACACCGGGCCACCCCGGCTTATTGAGGACGTCCCTGTCTTTGTCCACACCGGGTTTCACGTGCAGATCCACCCAGAAGGCTACAGTTTCATGGTCACTCTCCGGCTATTTGTCTGCGCATCCTGCACAGACCCAATCTACCCTACACCTACTCACCGCGCAAGACTCCACTAGAAGGGAGTAGATCTGCGGTCACCTTGTCGTCGCACTCACGTGCTACGTTCGCCTACGTGTTAGCTCGTCATCGGTGATACCTCCGGAAGTTCTCGGCATCCCTTGGCGTCGTACGGCATCTCAGACTGGCTTGTTGTCCCTGCAGGCCAGAGTAGAGCCCAGTCCAGGCTAGCAACCCACCTTCGGCCTTAACGCATCCTCGGTTTGCTGCCCGTCAACCCGTGCACGCCAACCCCAGAATTTGCATGTTGTAGCCTTTTACCACCCTACGAGGAGTGGGCAAGCCATTCTCAGATCTATACTATTTTCTGTGTTTGTATAAGGATTGCGTGTCACGGCTGGAGTTGCCTTCCCCACGCACTAGCCTAGAGGTACGGTTCCTTCTCCCTTCTCGGTGCTTGCTTGTTTAGTATCAGTTCTTCAGCCACTGCTCATGAGAGTTAGGACGCCTAGACAATTATCTCTTAATCACCGCTATGTGAGAGAGTGAGATAGCCATCCCGTGGCTCAACCCAAGCACGCGAGAGAGTCGACTACCCTTGACAAGGCGGGTTCCTCAACCGGCTGGATCCCCACGTTTTCTCTCACTTGGGATGACTGCGAGCTTGTTGTTCTTAATAGTCGCATTTCTACTCTTGAGAGCTTCGTGTTTGTCAAATCGAAGGTGGCTCTGTCATGCAAGCTTACGCTAGCCGTGGTTTCTTAGGGTTGTCGAGCGAAAATCTAGAGTCTTAAGTTTGCATTTACCCTTAGAGTCGCATCATCCCGCATCAATTTTGGTATCAGAGCCCGGTTAGAGTCTAGGGTAGTCTCACATTAGGTGTCTGCATTTCTCCTCTACATTTAGTCTTTGCATTCCCACCCATAGGGTTACAAAGTATAGGCCACCCACACCTATGGCAGACCCTCGAGCCCATGCCCCTGGGGACATCTCAATGGCCGATATGATGCAAACGGGCATGGGTAGGATGGAAGAGCTAGGCACGTGTTTGGAGGGTCGGATGAAAGCTTTAGAGGATAGGGCCGAGGCCTCCGACCGATCTATCCAAGGTCTGGTTGGGAGGATTACTACACTGGAGAGAGTCCCCATTGGCGAGCCTCAAGGGCCGGCAAACGACCAATGTGAACCGGCTCAGCATCCTGTAGTCCCTAGGGCTCAAGGGGCTAAGGATAGGAAGCGGAGAGGCCCTGATTTAGGTGAATATGAGTCCGAGAGTGAGTTTGATGGGTATGGTCGAGGTCGTCGTGTCCCACGATGGAATCGAGAGTATGATAATGACGATCGTGTTCTACAGAACGTGCTAGCGGATCCCCCCACCTTTGATGGGTCCTCGGACCCCAAGGTATATTTGGCTTGGGAGGTCAGTATGGACCAGTAATTTGAGTGGTTTGAGATGTTGGACCACCGGAGAGTCCGCTACACAAAGATGAAGCTGCTTGGGCAGGTGCAGACCTATTCGATGAATGTAGAGAGCTTGCTGATGCAACGACGTCAGCTCCAGATCGAGACCTGGGATGAGATGAAGGTCAAACTGAGGGAGAAGTACCTTCTTGCCACGTACCGCCAGCACCTTATTGATAGGTGGCAGGGTCTCACCCAATGGAATCGATCGGTATCTGAATACATCATAGTGTTTGATGAGTACTTTTTGCGATGTAGGGTTATGGAGGAGAGCACCATGACTGTTTCGCACTTCCAAAGAGGTCTGTGGCTACACTATCAGTATGAATTATTTCACCATAATGTGACCACTTTAGAGTATGCCTATTAGGTCGATCTCGAGGTCGAGCAATTTGAGTCAGCATTTTAGTTTGCCCTACGGCAGGGTTCTATTGCTTATCGAGGGGCCGAGCTGCGTAGCTTCTTTGGCCCACACCCGAGGGAACCAGTGGCTCGACCATAGGAACCCGTCCGTCTGGACCTGTCGGCCCTGTGGCCTCATCCTCCTCCACCAAGGGACCCTCCCCTTCGATTTCCACCACTTGCACCAACCACTCATCCACAAGCACCTGCACCTCCTATTAATCCCCAGCTTCCTGCACCTCATGCCCGTCGGGAGGATAAAGGCAAGGGGCCTCTTGTTGGGGAGTCTAGTGGGTCGCATTAGCTATGTTATCGCTGCAAGGGGTTTAGCCATTATGCTGGTTAGTGTCCTTCTCGTTCATCTCTAGTTATAGATGACATGTAGGTAGGAGATGCTCCACCTGGAATTGTATCTGTTAGCTATGAGGCAGAGCCGAATCTAGCTGATGAGTTTTTGAGGAGATGAAGGAAGGTCAGGAGGACCCTGATCCAGGTGGTGTCCAATTGGGTGTCCTTAGGTATACTGTGATTATCCTTCCCCACCTAGTAGTCTTGCGACTTTACATGAGTCCCGACATCAGGATCTATTGAGCTTGCATGCATATACGTCTGATTCTTCTAGAGGTTTGAATTTCATCATGGACAGCAGTGTGCTCCACGGTGGGTTAGCCAAAGAGCGCTGGTAGCCACGTGAGCCCCACGAGAGAAACTACGCCATGATCAAGGCCGGTAAGGCTGGTTTCCCTAGTGATGTGAAATGTGTGAGGTCGATAGTTATTGTTGAGGACTTGCCTGTTGCCACTGGTGTCGATTCTACTCCTGATGTCTAGGATCCGAGAGCCAATCGGGATCCAGCGGTGACGCCTAGTGAGCTATCTGGGCCTTCTCCCCCTTTTGAGAGTGATCCCTCCCCAGAGTGTCCACCTTCAAGCCCCATTCGATAGTAGCGTGTGCAGATAAGACTTATACAAGATGAGTAGCGGCCCACAATTGGCAAAGGAGCTTACCTGTGGGGGGAGAGGATGCCCCTTCTGCAGGCCGCTCTACGATGGACTCCTCTAATTGAGAGGACCCCATACTCGATGGAGTCGAGTTTCTCCCACCCGGGGAGGATTGATGCGGACATCAAGGCATGCAGACTGTTCTTTGAGTTTGGACATTGTTTATGGGCACTTGAGTTATCTTTTGAGCCAATTGAGGGCCATGTGTCTTGGTAGAGTTCAGTCTTAGGTAGATGGGCCTTTGTGGTTGCATCAAGCCCACGAGGAGGCTGCACCTGGGCTAGCTGCCCCCTTCCCCTTGGGTGGGCCCAAGGGAGGTGCGCCCTCCATTCCTGGTCCATATTGGACATGGGCTGGGCGCCCCCTCCCTTCCCCCTTCTTTCCTCTTCCTATTAGGAAACTAGCTAGAATAATAAGTCAAGTAGGATTCCACTAGCTTTTAGGGTTAGGGTTTTATTCCTTTTCCTATAAATATGCTTGTAAGACTTTTAGAAAACTAATGGAAGAAGAAAAGTTTTTGGTGGCTGCGCCCCCCTTTCTCCCTCCTTGGGAATGTGCTTGAGACGAGCACCCCTCTAGGTGAGATGCCTAGGGTTTGGGGTGAGACACCCCTAGGGCTTGGTGAGAGGCCATCCCTTTATCCTCCTTCCTGTGCCCCCTTGCTGCTGCTTCTCCTCCAGGCCACGCCACACCTCTTCATCTTGCTCTCGTTGCGCCCCCCTCTCCACGTCCCATCCCCGTAGGACCTGTTCAGACTGCCAGCCCGACCCCTCTGCTGCGGGATTTTCCCAGGTGACCCTACTGCATTTGAGGACCTTCCCTTCCCTGGGGTCGTTCTACTCCAAGTCCTCTTCGCAATGGGACTGATCTCATCGTCATCTGCCTCTAGACTTGGCCGTGGCGAGCATTCTCGTCCAACTACACTGATCTGCATCGCCAGACGCGTGGCTGTCTGCACTGCAGGACCTGCGCCCCTTCCAGGTCTGAGATCCTTTTAGCCTCATTGCCCTCCATCCCAACTTCCTCTCCCTGACCTCCTCCGTTGTGCCCTCAACCCCCACCACCTGCCCCACTATCCAGGCCGCTCCATCTCCTTCCCCATCGCCTTTCCCTCTACTGTCCACAACTTGTACTTGCAGGTCTGCCTGCCCCCTGCACCCATACCATGTCATACCCACGCCCTCATTTCCCCTCCCTCTGGCCAGAACGCCCCACCATCCCCCATACATCCCACACCTGCCATCCACGAGATCCGGTGCCCTAGACCTAGCCCTAGTTGCCCACACACCCACTACCATCACCTCCCCGCTCTGCTGTCCCGCCTGCAGATTCGACCTGTAACTAGATTCGACATGTAACTAGATCCGACCACCACCCATATCCGAGGCCGCCTTGATCTCAGACGTGGACAAAACGAACACCGGGCCACCCCAGCTTGTTGAGGATGTCCCCATCTTTGTCCACACCTAGTTTCACGTGCAGATCCACTCGGAAGGCTACAGTTTAGTGGTCACTCTCCGACTAGTTGTGTGCCCACCCTACGCAGACCCAGTCTGCCCTGCACCTACTCACCGCGCAAGACTCCACTAGAAGGGAGTCGATTTGCGGTCACCTAGTCGTCGCCTTCACGTGCTACGTTCGCCTACGTGTCAGCTCGTCATCGGCGGTACCTCTGGAAGTTCTTGGCTTCCCTTGGCGCCGTACGGCGTCCCCAACTAGCTTGCTATCCCTGCAGGCCAGAGTAGAGTCCAGTCTAGGCCAGCAGCACACCTTCAGCCTCAACACGTCCTCGGTTTCCTGCCTGTCAACCCGTGCACGCCAGCCCCAGAATTTGCATGTTGTAGCCTTTTACCTTCCTACGAGGAGTGGGCAAACCATTTTCAGATCTGTACTATTTTTTGTGTTTGTATCAGGATTACGTGTCACGGTCGGGGTTGTCTTCCCCACACGCTAGCGTGGGGGTATGGTTCCTTCTCCCTCCTCGGTGCTTGCTTGTTTAGTATTAGTTCTTCTGCCGCTACTCGTGAGAGTTAAGACGCCTAGCCAGTTATCTCTTAGTCACCGCTGTATGAGAGACTGAGATAGCCATCTCGTGTGTAGCACCCCATTGAAGTATTAGATGAAATAAATGAGGAATTTTTATGGAAAATACGATAGGTAAAGTTGCAACCAATTTATAAAAATCTAGAAAAAATTATAATCATGTAGAGGACCAAAAATTTAGATAATTTGTCTTATGTGGCAAACCCTAAATAAAATTATAAGCCAACCGAATTAAGGGTATTAGGGCTAAATCCACGTTTAACCTTATTGGACCTTAGATCACTCAATTCGGACCAAATTCTTGATAAATTAAGCCTAGATCGGACCCTTTTGGACGGACTTGATCTGTAGATCATTTCCCCTCTCTATGCCCACCGAAACCCTAACCCTAGGAGAGGAATTTTGGAGCTAAAGGCGGCGGACTTGGTCAATCCGCGATTCACGCGCACGACGAGTTGTGGGACTCTATCCGGCCGATTGGGGCGTTCCTAGAGCATGAGCCTCTTTATATTTAGACCCTAGCCTGACCTAGAAACTCTTGGATGCTATAGTGACCGACGAGGAGCTCGTTGGTGGGAGAATTTTGGCATATATTTGGGGTGTTCTTCGTGCGTCCGGCGAGCGACGTCGTCCCCTTCTTCCTTCTTTTAAGGTAGGTTCTAGCAGACTAAACCCTAAGTAGTTTATACCAGTGGGTTCGTCTCTGAGCCCTCTTTCTTTTGATACTAAAATCCCTAAATTCTGTCTAGTATCATGAGAGTATTTTGTGTATTAGTCAGAGCATGTCAGAAATAGGGTTAACCATGTTTCCTACGATCACTGCTGGGTTTGGCAAGCTTAAAGATTCAATTAGTTAATCTATGTTGTGTCACGTCCCGAACCGATAGCAACGGAACGTGTCGTTTGCTCAGAACGTGGCAGTTAAACAGTCGTGAACGATCAAGAGCAATGGCACGAGACCAAATAATTTGGGACAACAATAAAATTTTTATTTCAAATATAAGTCTCTTACAAGAACTTGAAGACTCAACTACGTCACTATGAAAGAAAAGGAGATGACACACTAATAGACTTGGACTAAATAAGAGACATCATGCTAGACTCAAGAAAGATAAAAGACTCAGGTTCACTAATTTCCAAAGCTCGCTCGCACACTTGTCCCTCCCTTGTGAGTCTCGGTCTCGCTAGCCACCTGATTACCTGAAAAATATTGGAATAAAACTGGGTGAGCGAATGCTCGGTAGGAATTATATCTCTACGATCCAGACTTGATTAAAGTAATTAACATCTTATGCAATGTATCATGATCATGAATGAGTGAAAGTGAGAAAATATAGAAATATAGTAATGCGAAAGGTATGAAATATCTGGCATAAAAATTGAACTAAGTTGCAGGATATATCGAGCAAGATGTTTCCATATCATATCACGAGATAATAGACAATTGATCATCAAGTAAATACCCTTCTTCTTGGGTAGAGGTTAATGATTTTCAAGCACTCAAGACAGTCTAGAATTTACCTAACGAGTCAGTGGTCTTTACTCGTAGGTTGTCAGGATATCTTTAACCTCATGAGCCAGTGGTCTCGGGGGTTTAGCATTAGTCCATTTCTCCTCATGAGTCAGTGGTCTCATGGGTTTATCTTTAGTTCATGTCTCCGCATGAGTCAGTGGTCTCATGGGTTCATCATTAGTTCGTGTTACCTCATGAGTCAGTGGTCTCATGGGTTCATCATTAGTTCGTGTTTCCTCATGAGTCAGTGGTCTCATGGGTTCTTCATTAGTTCGTGTTTCCTCATGAGTCAGTGGTCTCATGAGTTTATCATTAGTTCATTTCTCCTCATGAGTCAGTGGTCTCATGGGTTCATCATTAGTTTGTGTTTCCTCATGAGTCAGTGGTCTCATGGGTTCATCATTAGTTCATTTCTCCGCATGAGTCAGTGGTCTCATGGGTTCATCATTAGTTCGTGTTTCCTCATGAGTCAGTGGTCTCATGAGTTCATCATTAGTTTAGGACTTCCATCCTACTAGACAATAGCATTCATGCAGCCGAAGGCCCAGTATTTACTAGCTCTTATTTAGCGACCCTTTTTGAAGGAAATTAATAAACATTCAAGTCATGG
Organism: Amorphophallus konjac; assembly: GCA_022559845.1. Taxonomy (NCBI): domain Eukaryota; kingdom Viridiplantae; phylum Streptophyta; class Magnoliopsida; order Alismatales; family Araceae; genus Amorphophallus; species Amorphophallus konjac. Next base: position 308,215,306 of record CM040123.1, on the reverse strand, counting down.
TGTACAGAAGACTGGGTAAATAATGCCCACAGTGGGAGCCGCAGATTATAATTAGCGTCTATTTTAATAGGCTCTTATTCTGGAAATAGATAAAAGGCACGAAAGTAAATAGCGTCTGTTACACAGGGCGCTATTTGAAATTGGCGTTCACTTTCCTGGACGCAGATTCCAGAAAGTGGCATTTTCTAAAAAATGCTAGAAATAGCATTAATTGAGCGCTAGTTTGTAATGTTTCTTCAGAGGGATATGACTGAAAATTGGTGTGAAGGGATTTTTAGGGTACAGCCTGCTCGATTGCCTTGAGGGAATCCAAGACTAGCGGAGACTTACGGAGGTCTCAATGACTAACTTGCCAGTCCGAAGGAACGAATGTCCAACGGAGGACTCGTATGTCACCGAGAGTTGAGGTGAATAACGTGAACCAATCATGAAAAGGGGCTCCATCTACAGACACGAGATGAGAGTGCCAAAAGACCCACGGTATGGGTCAAAATCGGAAGAAAACGGTGAGAACATGAATGCGTTAATTATAGAACTCATGTCCATCCAATTCTATAATTAACTATAATTAAATAAACTTATATTATTTGACACCTAGGAGTGATGTAATTTATTAATTAGCATCCTCTTGGAGGGACGTTAATTTTATGTTTTTTAACTTATTTTATTTAACAAGAATTCACATTTATATCTATTTAATTGAATAATTTCAAAAATATACACTCAAAGACACATTGACTTATTTAAAATAATTTAAGGAAATAGAATATATGATAATTAGGAGAAAAATACAAGGATTCTAAATATATATATTTTATAATTTTCTGTTACATATTTTAATAAACATGGATTTTCAAAGATATACATACATGATATATATATATATATTTATTTATTTATATCTATATATATATGTGTGTTAAATCTGACGCCATTGTACAGTGGCGTCCAATTTTAATATGACGACCTATAGTGGGTCGTTATTTCAAAAACATTCTATTTTCAAATCTCCCGTTTCTAGACGTAACCATGTCGGAATCTAGCTTATAATATATCGAAATGACGGGCTCGAAAAACTCTACCTAACGAGACGTTCAAAAAAATTTTTCGTTGAGAGACGGGGGATCTTGAGATAGGGGGCACGAAAAATGGTGCATCCACTTTCACTATCTCGGTCTCCACCCCAACTGTACGCCCATAAAATTTCATGGTCAAAGGATGCTCCGACGCCTATGACATGTCTATAAAAGCGCAAAGCTTATAACTAAGTGAACAGTAACAATAGGATTCGCCGTTACACACTTGAGTTTCATTTATTTTTATAGTTAAATATCTAACAAGCTAATCTATCATATAAATATACGATAATTTGGATAAAATCACAGCGACACTAACAACATAAAATTTGTGAATTTTAGGCTCAAGCTTGCATGGTTAAATATTTCGATCAGCATGTAGTCTTTATTAAATTAATTAACATAAATTATGTAAAGCATCGAGAAAGCTTAAATCATGAAGAATCTAACTATTTAACTACGCATGTTGTTAACGATTTTCATCTGGGAGAGAAGACCTACGCAAAATATATTATTGTGTCTGAGATATAGAGATAACCTACCTTTTAGGGAATTGGAGGGATGAACAGTTGAAGAACTTCACGAATCTGGTGCTCTGTTTTGAACAAAGTATGAAAGGGAATGAAGACGGGCTTCTTCTTGTTCCGGCGATCAACAGGATGAAGATGGAAGAGGAAGCAGCCCTCCTTCACGGCTTGGACGGGCAGCAGGAGGAAGAAGAATGAAGGAGAAGGAAACTGCAGCACTTCCTTGTTGCTTGGATGGTCAGCAGGAAGAAGAGAGGAAGAAGATTCTCTGCAACCCCTTCACGTTCGTCGGAGGAAGAAGAAGGAAGAAGAAGGAAGAAGCATTCCCCACGTTCGGCCACAACAGGAGGACGACGACGGCACAACAACAAATGGGTCATACTCGTCCGATGGGGTTGAGTTTTTATAGAGAGGGGATCCTAAACGGGGTGATAGAACGAGTGATAACAGAGTTTTAAATTCTTTCCGCGCGTCGATGACTCACTTGCCGTTTATACAGCCGCTTGCTATGTCTGGGAGAAAACCCTAACATCCACCCTTGCATGCCACGGTCGAAACATGCATTTGGGTGGGGCTCGGTTGGCTTTGTGGCTCACGTGAGCTTGGGTTGTGTTTATCATTAAAAGGTCACTTGCATATATATATGTGTATATATATGGGTGGTATGTACACGTAGGGAATCGGGTTGGACTTTTGGCTATGGGCCTTTGGTTATCTTGCTTCCACTAAAGGTTATGGCTTGTATTGTCCTGGACCAAGGTCTTATATATATTCTGGGGTTATTATATTTTGCGTTAATGGAAGAAATTATCTACGGGTTAAAGCCCATTAAATGACCTAGTTATTTTTATTTGGCCTTTTAACATAAGTTTAATTTGTTTACAATATATTTATTTTGTCAGGGGTGCTACAACATGACATATGGGTTCTGTACGTGGGTTTGAGTGGAAAGACCCACTAAGTGTATATATTTATAAATGGGTTATTGGGTTGATTTATATACGTGGGTTTTGGGTTGTTTTGTATAATATGTATTCATGACTTTGTGACCCATTTATTATATATGAGTCATATTATTTTAGTTAAGGTTTGATATATCTAATTAGTTAATGGGCTAGCTTATAATATAGCTAATTTTACCTTTGGCTTCTATAAAATTGTATTAATGGAAAAATAAAGTACAATATATGTGTTAAGGCCCATTATTACACCTTTTAAAGTAAAAAGGGTCCTAGCAATTTAGTTTCTTTAACGTTTCTATCTTATTTTAGGTCCATTGATTTATTTTAGCTATTTCCATTTTTTTCATTTATGATAATTATTCTTATTTTCATTCCATGGCTAATATTATATAGTTATTATCATTTATTCTCTATTTAAATTTTCGGGGTGCTACACCCTCCCCCACTTAAAAGAATTTGGTCCCCAAATTCACATGGTATCTTCCAAAACAACCAAAAATTATTACACCATGACCTTAATTACCAACAATATGCTAAAAAGGATAATGAATGGAATCTACGTTCCTAATAGACACTAATAGGACTAGCTTAATGTTAAGGGGTACCTCTCGTTACTCCATCAGTTAGTTCGTTTAAAAGTTGAAGCTTTCCTTGATGTCGTGTCCCATTGAGGTTTTCAACCTTCGTAGGTTGATCTTTTGGAAGAGGACAACTCGCTACCTTGTGGTCCTTGCTTCCATAATGAAGACATCCACCTAACTCCCACCAACATTCCTCTGTCCGATGATTTCTTTTTCCACAATGTTTACACTTCTTTTGTGACACTCCATCCTGTCTATCTCCGCTTTTTATCTTCTTGCCATTTGATGACCCATCACTACAATTAGGTCTCTTCTTACTAGTCTCGGTTGTTGTCACGCTCCGAGAGCGGAAGATACCCGGAGACGCGTGACGAGTTTATATCAATCATGTCAATCAGAGTATTAGTGCATTCGACACCAAAATCAGAGATGCACAAAAGTAAAGATAACCCAATCCTTTATTCCTTCATAAGAATATGTCTATTACAAACCTTTGAAGTACTAACTAAAATAAAGGAAAAATACAAGGTCGACTCAAGAAAATATGAAAAAGACTAGATAACACGGAAGAAGCTCTATCTCTTTCACTCTTGATTTTCCCCATCCGTTTGAGTTCCCTCATCGTCGGACTTACCTGAAAAGTAGGGAAAACACTAAGTGAGCGAACGCTCAGTAGAAATTATATCTCAAGAACTAGCAAGGGGTTTAAGTAATTACATCTTTCATGAATGCACTATAGCTATGCATGCTCGCATAAAACGACAAGATAGAGAGAGTGTATAACAATACGATAGCGACGAGAACTAGTCATGAACTTTCAAGAACTTATATCAAAAGATATCAAGACATTCAAGCAAGTGTATTCATCATGTCATGTAGAAATTTGGCTATCACGTTCAAGCACGCAAGTATACAATTACCCTTTTTCGGGCCACGCAAGTCATGTAATACCAAGTCAAGTACAAGTACAAGATTTGTGGAATGTTCAATCAAGCTAGTCATGCACTTCGGTATAATGCCAATACCGTGATCAATCAACTCCCATGGGCACAAGTACTTTCGGGTGCTCCTCCCAGGACAAGATCGGGCCTTATATGCGCAGACATTAATCATGTATTTTAACATCCACTTTTGTGTATAGCCAATATGGAATTTCAAGAATAAAGCTTGTAGGATAAACTTGGATAGAGTAGAGTCCAAAACATGACATTTGACATAGATAGGCGATAATAACGGTACAATCACGATTATCGATAAAACTATGTGGAATTGGTTCCCTAACTTGGGTACCATGACAAATAAGTATGGATATTCTTTATATAGAATTGAGGTCCACAAGAACATCAAGTTTAATATAGAATTGGGGTTTACAAGAACATCATAACAATGTTGATATAGAATTGGGGTTTACAAGAACAGCATCAAATGGCATGATAACCTCATCCCATTAAGAGAATTCTCATGATACACACTTTGCATAACATGAGGGCCGGTATACCATGTTTCTTAGAGTGACATGGCAAAATAGGGTAATGGGTTTTTATGGTACAACCAGCTCAGTCGGCCTTGAGGGAATCCAAGGCTCGAGAAGTCTTACGGAGGTCTCTATGACTAACTCGCTAGTCCAAAGGAACGGAATGTCCAATGGAGAGCTTGTATGTCAATGAGAATTAGTGGGTAACCGATAAATCATCATGAAACGTGGGACTATATTCACGGAGTGGAAATATAGTGCCGATATAGATATATTTATATATATAAAACCCTTCGGTTGACAGTAATCAGTGTAAAACAGAAATACAGAAAATAGCGACTTAAGCTAAGTCATTAATTATCCAATTAACACCTTACTCAGGGGCGTTTATTCAAAATTTGACGACTTATACATTAGTCGTCCCTTCAATATTTCCATTCTACAGAAAATCAATATTCTGGAATTTTAACAAAAAACGCGCCCTGGACAGGGCGTTACTTTTCAATTAGCGCCCTGGTCTGGGGCGTCAGTTCAATAAGAGACGACCTTGTGCAGGTCGTTAATTCAAAAATTTACCAATTTTCAGATAATAAAATTTCAGGAACAATTTATATAGTCAGGACCAGAAAAATAGCAGAATTCATTCATGATGAACATGCATTAGATTAGGTTCATGGTTTCATAGATATAGAATTTTAAACATGGTTAATTATCAATTTATATGAAATTGACGACTCCTAGGTAGGGCGTCAAAACAAGAATTATCGCCCTTGTCAGGGTTGCTTATTTCAAAATTTTACAGAAAACACTTAAAACCATGATGAAACTATATGCATGGATAACATATGATTCTATTAAGGATCTTAAATTAATTTGGGCTACGTTTCTTGAGAAAACCTACCTTTTGAAGTTTTTAACTGATGAACGGATGAAGGTTTGGAGAAGAAAACGATGCCCTGTTCTCGAACAGAGATATCTTGCAGGAGATGGACGAAGAATACCTGATCTTCAGTAAAAAGGGGTGATCGTCTTCTCAACACAGACAACCTGTATAGGAAGATGAGGAAGGAAAAGAACATCAACGTTCTTTCAACACACTCAACCAAAAATAAAGAGGAAGAACATTACCTGTTCTTCACGTTGATGCCAGCAGCAGCAGATCGCCAAATAGCGATCAAGGGTTGATTTAGTAGGATATTTATAGGATTTTGGGGATCCTAATAGGGTTAGAGTTGTATTGGAAGTAATACTTCCATGATAGAGTTCTTACCATATTCCACCTTCGACGTAGTTATCCAGAACTTGCCCTGGATAGTCTCCTGGGTCGAACGAAACTCGAACTGAATTAACGTCTTAAGCGAGGGCGTTAATTTAAATTGACGCCTTGTCAAGTGTCATTTCTTATGTAAAACGCGCCCATGTAGAGGGCGTCACTTATACTTGCCCTTTATTTATTTTCGGCCATTTGGGAATTGACGCCCTTTGGTGTTGGCGTCCCTTTTATAATTAACGCCTTATGTAAGGGCGTTTCTTTTCGAAGTCGCGCCTTGACCGAAGGCGTTATTTCTTCTTGATTAATGATTTACCCATTTAGGCTCTTTGTCATCTATTTACTTATCTTTTATTTTAATTTGATTTATTTAAAAATCTTGTTTTTATCAGGGTTGCTACACCCTCCCCCACTTAAAAGAATTTGGTCCCCAAATTCGATAGTATATATAAGTGAGAGTGTAGAGTATATACCTTAAAATAGTTCTGGAAATCACTTCCTCATGGATTCCTCGGTCTCCCATGTAGCTTCATGTTCGGAGTTCTTATTCCATTGTACCTTAAGCATGGGAATAACCTTATTCCTTAGGGTACGTACTTCACGATCTAGTATCTTTATGGGCTTCTGCTCATATGTGAGATCCTTCTGGACAACTAAGTCTCCATGTTCAATAATATGTGATGGATCGTGTACATACTTCTTCAACATAGATATATGGAACACATTATGGACTTCGGACAATTGAGGAGGTAATGCGATGCGATAAGCAACCTCGCCAACTCTTTCCAGTATCTCGAAAGGTCCGATAAATCTTGGTGTAAGCTTGCCCTTAACACCAAATCTCCGTATTCCACGTCCAGGCGATATCTTGAGAAATACATGATCTCTGACTTGGAATTCAAGATCTCTCCTTCTTGTATTGGCATAAGCCTTTTGCCTAGACTGAGCAACTTGCAGTCTTTCTCGAATCAATTGTATTCTTTCAGTGGTAACCCTTACCATGTCTGGACCTAGCAGTTGTTTCTCTCCAACTTCGTCCCAGCATAAGGGTGATCGGCATCTCCTTCCGTATAAAGCTTCGAAAGGTGCCATTTGTATACTTGCCTGGTAGCTATTATTGTATGCAAATTCCACCAACGGCAAGTGATCATGCCCGCTTCCATCGAAATCAATGATGCAAGCTCTGAGCATATCTTCAACCACCTGGTTAGTTCTCTCGGTCTGACCATCCGTTTGAGGATGAAAAGCTGTACTAAAGTTAAGCCTTGTTCCCAACGAATGTTGTAGTCCCTTCCAAAAATGAGAAGTAAAACGGGGATCTCTGTCAGACACGATTGAAACAGGAATACCATGTAATCTGACTATGTCCTTGATGTATAATGCAGCCAACACATCGACTGACCATCGGCTCTTGACTGGCAAGAAATGCGCTGATTTAGTCAATCGGTCAATAATAACCCATATTCCATCATGTCCTCCTTTTGATTTAGATAAACCCATGATGAAATCCATACTAATATTCTCCCACTTCCATTTGGGAATATCTAGAGGATGTAATTTTCCAGCAGGCTTTTGGTGTTCCGCCTTGACCTGTTGGCAAGTGAGACAACGTGATACATAGTCTGCTATTTCCCTTTTCATGTTGGGCCAATAAAAATTTCTTTTCACATCTTGGTACATTTTGGTAGATCCAGGATGAATCGTGTACCTTGATCTATGAGCTTCATCTAAGATCTTCTTCTTTAACTCGGGATAATCCGGTATGCAAGTTCTATTCCTGAACATTAATCTTCCTTCACAAGTTATTTGGAAATCAGATTGTCCTTCCACTCTGCCCTTGATTTCCACTAATATTAGGTCATCATCCTGAAGTGCTTGTGTTTCAGTTAACAGGTCTGGATGAATGCTTATGTGAGACAATGTGACACATTTGAAGTCCGTGTCCATGCTTATATTGAGCTTAGAGAATTGCTCCAGCAACTTCCATTCTTGAATCATACAATTGGCTAACAGTGCTCTCGGCTTTCGACTAAGGGCATCTGCTACATGATTACCCTTTCCGGAATGATATTGTATATTGAAGTCGAAGTCCTTGAGATATTCTAGCCAACGCCTTTGCCTCATATTTAGTTCCTTTTGAGAGAAAAGATACTTGAGACTCTTGTGATCAGAGTATACAGTAAACTGCACTTCATATAGATAATGTCTCCAGATCTTTAGTGCAAATACTACCGCGGCTAATTCCAAGTCATGGACGGGGTAGTTCTCTTCATGCTTCTTTAATTGACGAGAAGAGTAAGCTATAACCTTTCCTTGTTGCATTAGAACACATCTGAGGCCAATGCCAGAAGCATCAGTGTATACCTCGAATTTCTCTCCTTCCATTGGTAAAGCTAAGACAAGAGCTATAGTAAGATGATCCTTGAGAGTTTGGAAGCTTCTTTCACATTCCTCACTCCATTCGTAACGGATCTCCTTGCGAGTTAACCTCGTAAGTGGTACGACGATCTTAGAGAAATCTTTGATGAATCACCTGTAATAGCCAGCAAGACCTAAGAAACTTCGGATCTCGCTAACATTTGTCGGTCTTTCCCAATTTCTTACAGCTTCAACTTTTGATGGATCTACTGATAAGCCATCCTTTGATATAACATGTCCGAGAAAAGTCACTTCCTCAACTCAGAATTCACACTTGCTGAGTTTTGCATATAATTGGTTTGCCCTTAATATTTGTAATGCAATCCTTAAATGCTCCTCATGCTCTTCCTTGGTCTCGGAATAAATCAATATATCATCGATAAAGACCACCACGAATTGATCCAAATAAGGCCTGAATATACTATTCATTAACTGCATAAAGGCAGCAGGAGCATTCGTTAGTCCGAAAGGCATAACAACAAATTCATAATGGCCGTACCTGCTTCTAAATGCAGTCTTATGAATGTCCTCATCCTTGATTCTTAACTGATGATATCCCGACCTAAGATCAATTTTGGAAAAGTACTTGGATCCTGAAATTTGATCAAACAACTCATCGATTCTCGATAGTGGATACTTATTCTTGATAGTGAGATGATTCAATTGTCGATAGTCGATGCATAATCTCATGGATCCATCTTTCTTCTTTACAAATAATACAGGCGCTCCCCACGGGGAAGTACTTGGTCTAATGAATCCCTTCTTAATGAGTTCCATCAATTGCTCTTTTAACTCCTTGAGTTCGGTAGGGGACATTCTATATGGTGCCTTCAAAACTGGACCAGCACCAGGGACTAAGTCGATGGTGAAGGTCACTTCTCTTTGTGGAGGTAATCCAGGCAAATCTTCCAGAAATACGTCCGGAAATTCTTGCACAACTGGGATATCTTCTATCTTAGTTTCCTTATTCTCCTTAATCGTGACAAACGCTAGGAAAGATGCACATCCTTTCCTTATTAGTTTGCTAGCTCGGAGAGCTGAGATAAGAGGGGACTTGCTCCGATTCTTAGGGCTAGTATAGACCAGCTCCGGAAATTCCTTGAAAGTAACCTTGCTATTGCGGCAATCCACAGTAGCTTGATACATGGATAACCAATCTGCTCCTAATATGACATCATATTCTTTTAGGTCTAAACATATGAGATTGATAGGGAGATTCTTACCATGAACCAATACTTCACAGTTCTGGTAATGGTGTGTAATATCAGTCTCGTTTCCTAGAGGAGTAGACAAGACTAATTTTATCCATTCCGATTCTAGGGGTAACGGATCAGCGAACTTCTTGGAAACAATTGAATGTGAAGCACCAGTATCAAATAAGACATGTGCAGACTTGGAACAAACTTTCAGTGTACCTTCTACTAGTCCACCTTCTTCTTCTTGTTCGGTCTCCTTAATTGCGTGAAGACGAGCATTCTTGGTTACTGGGTGCTTCCCGTCCCCGGCTTGATCATTAAGTAATGAGCAATCGGGAATTCGATGATCGCGGCTCCCACAGCGGAGGCATGCTCCTAGTTTCCTCCAGCATTCTTCTGCTCTATGGCCCGCCTTGTCACAATGCTTGCACACTATATTTGATGGGGTAGTGGTGATGGAGAAGGGCTTGGTCTTCTTAAACTTCTGATCTTGTGAGGAAGTACCTCCATTGCTAGGCCTCTTCTTGAAGTTGGGTTTAAAGGAACCCGAACTTGTAACTTGTTCTTTCTTGTCCTTCCCACGGATTCTATCAGATAGTTCCGTGGCGTCTTCTAATAGCTGAGCTCGGCGCACTATCTCCGAATAGACTTGAATATCCATCAGCGCCAGTTGGGTAATATATTGGGGCCTGAGCCCATTAAGGAACCTCCTAGCTTTCATCTTCTCGGTGTTAACTAAGTGCTTAGCATACGAGATAATTTAGAGAATTATGCTTCGTACTCCGCCACCGATAACGACCGTTGCTTGAGTGCGGCAAATTCGGTAGCTTTCTTTTCTTGGACTCGGTCCGAAAAATATTTAGCGTTGAAATGTTCAACGAATTCTTCCCAAGTAACTTGGTCTTGATTTAAAGTAGCTTCTATTGATTCCCACCAGCATCGGGCATCCCTTTCTAACTGAAAGGTAGCTAATAAGACTTTATCTTGATCCGTGCACTGCATAACACGGAATATACGCTCCGTCTCCCTGATCCAGTGCTCTGTGTCATCCGGATCAGTAGAACCCGTGAATTTAGGCGGGTTCATGTTTTTAAAGACTTGGTGGAGACTCCCTGCTCGTTGTGCACCTCCTTGTGCTACCTGTTGCAGCACCTGAGTCATGTTTTGAAGTGTACGCTGCATGTTGCGCCACTGAGCACGTTCGGCAGCCATTGTTTTACAATTACAATAACTAGATTAGTATATACTTGTTTTAAGGGCTTTTAAGTTTTTAGATTAACTCAACCCTGGTTCTACCCAATCTCACTGGTTAAAGGTTTGAACCTATCCTTGGACTTGGGTTTTCCTAGGAATTGAATACCCTAGGCTCTGATACCACAAAAACTGTCACGCCCCGAGAGTGGAAGATACCCGGAGACGCGTGACGAGTTTATATCAATCATGTCAATCAGAGTATTAGTGCATTCGACACCAAAATCAGAGATGCGCAAAAGTAAAGATAACACAATCCTTTATTCCTTCATAAGAATATGTCTATTACAAACCTTTGAAGTACTAACTAAAATAAAGGAAAAATACAAGGTCGACTCAAGAAAATATGAAAAAGACTAGATAACACGAAAGAAGCTCTATCTCTTTCACTCTTGATTTTCCCCATCCGTTTGAGTTCCCTCATCGTCGGACTTACCTGAAAAGTAGGGAAAACACTAAGTGAGTGAACGCTCAGTAGGAAATTATATCTCAAGAACTAGCAATGGGTTTAAGTAATTACATCTTTCATGAAGGCACTTTAGCTATGCATGCTCGCATAAAACGACAAGATAGAGAGAGTGTATAACAATACGATAGCAAGAAGAACTAGTCATGAACTTTCAAGAACTTATATCAAAAGATATCAAGATATTCAAGCAAGTGTATTCATCATGTCATGTGGAAATTTGGCTATCACGTTCAAGCACGCAAGTATGCAATTTCCCTTTTTCGGGTCACGCAAGTCATGTAATATCAAGTCAAGTACAAGTACAAGATTTGTGGAATGTTCAATCAAGCTAGTCATGCACTTCGGTATAATGCCAATACCGTGATCAATCAACTCCCATGGGTACAAGTACTTTCGGGTGCTCCTCCCAGGACAAGATCGGGCCCTATATGCGCAGGCATTAATCATGTATTTTAACATCCACTTTTGTGTATAGCCAATATGGAATTTCAAGAATAAAACTTGTAGGATAAACTTGGATAGAGTAGAGTCCAAAATATGACATTTGACATAGATAGGCGATAATAACGGTACAATCACGATTATCGATAAAACTAGGTGGAATTGGTTCCCTAACTTGGGTACCATGACAAACAAGTATGGACATTCTTTATATAGAATTGAGGTACACAAGAACATCAAGTTTAATATAGAATTGAGGTTTACAAGAATATCATAACAATGTTGATATAGAATTGGGGTTTACAAGAACAGCATCAAATGGCATGATAACCTCATCCCATTAAGAGAATTCTCATGATACACACTTTGCATAACATGAGGGCCGGTATACCATGTTTCTTTAGAGTGACATGGCAAAATAGGGTAATGGGTTTTTGTGGTACAACCAGCTCAGTCGGTCTTGAGGGAATCCAAGGCTCGAGAAGTCTTACGGAGGTCTCTATGACTAACTCGCTAGTCCAAAGGAACGGAATGTCCAATGGAGAGCTTGTATGTTAATGAGAATTAGTGGGTAACCGATAAATCATCATGAAACGTGGGACTATATTCATGGAGTGGAAATATAGTGCCGATATAGATATATTTATATATATAAAACCCTTCGGTTGACAGTAATTAGTGTAAAACAGAAATACAGAAAATAGCGACTTAAGCTAAGTCATTAATTATCCAATTAACGCCTTACTCAGGGGCGTTTATTCAAAATTTGACGACTTATACATTAGTCATCCCTTCAATATTTCCATTCTACAGAAAATCAATATTCTGGAATTTTAACAAAAAACGCGCCCTGGACAGGGCGTTACTTTTCAATTAGCGCCCTGGTCTGGGGCGTCAGTTCAATAAGAGACGACGTTGTGCAGGTCGTTAATTCAAAAATTTACCAATTTTCAGATAATAAAATTTCAGGAACAATTTATATAGTCAGGACCAGAAAAATAGCAGAATTCATTCATGATGAACATGCATTAGATTAGGTTCATGGTTTCATAGATATAGAATTTTAAACATGGTTAATTATCAATTTATATGAAATTGACGACTCCTAGGTAGGGCGTCAAAACAAGAATTAGCGCTCTTGTCAGGGTCGCTTATTTCAAAATTTTATAGAAAACACTTAAAACCATGATGAAACTATATGCATGGATGACATATGATTCTATTAAGGATCTTAAATTAATTTGGGCTACGTTTCTTGAGAAAACCTACCTTTTGAAGTTTTTAACTGATGAACGGATGAAGGTTTGGAGAAGAAAACGATGCCTTGTTCTCGAACAGAGATATCTTGCAGGAGATGGACGAAGAATACCCGATCTTCAGTAAAAAGGGGTGATCGTCTTCTCAACACAGACAACCTGTATAGGAAGATGAGGAAGGAAAAGAACATCAACGTTCTTTCAACACACTCAACCAAAAATAAAGAGGACAAACATTACCTGTTCTTCACGTTGATGCCAGCAGCAGCAGATCGCCAAATAGCGATCAAGGGTTGATTTAGGAGGATATTTAAAGGATTTTGGGGATCCTAATAGGGTTAGAGTTGTATTGGAACTAATACTTCCATGATAGAGTTCTTACCATATTCCACCTTCGACGTAGTTATCCAGAACTTGCCCTGGATAGTCTCCTGGGTCGAACGAAACTCGAACTGAATTAACGTCTTAAGCGAGGGCGTTAATTTAAATTGACGCCTTGTCAAGCGTCATTTCTTATGTAAAATGCGCCATGTAGAGGGTGTCACTTATACTTGCCCTTTATTTATTTTCGGCCGTTTGGGAATTGACGCCCTTTGGTGTTGGCGTCCTTTTTATAATTAACGCCTTATGTAAGGGCGTTTCTTTTCGAAGTCGCGCCTTGACCGAAGGCATTATTTCTTCTTGATTAATGATTTACCCATTTAGGCTCTTTGTCATCTATTTACTTATCTTTTATTTTAATTTGATTTATTTAAAAATCTTGTTTTTATCAGGGTTGCTACAGTTGTCCTTGCTAACTTATTATTTCTTCTCCGAGCCTTGACTTTTTCCATCATCTCCAAGACATCCGCTAACAATTGAGCTCTTTTAACCATCTCCGGATAAGATTGTATATCCATTGGCGCCAACTGGAGAATGAGCTGAAGTCTTAACCCATTCATAAATCTTTTAGCCTTCATTCTTTCAGTTATAATCATATGAGGCGCATAACGAGACAACCTTGAGAATTGGGCCTCATACTCAGCCACGGACATACTCCTTTGTTTCAACGATGCGAATTCTGCGGCCTTCCTTTCTTTAATTCTCTCAGAAAAATATTTACCATTAAAATATGTTAGGAATTCTACCCATGATACTTGATTATCCGGCAATGTTGCTTCTATGTACTCCCACCATGCCCTAGCATCCTTTTCTAGTTGAAATGTAGCCCATAGGACCTTATCTTGGTCCGAACATTGCATTATCCGGAATATCCTCTCAATCTCCTTTATCCAATGTTCTGCCTTGTCAGGGTCGGTAGATCCATCAAACCTAGGGCGATTTAGTCCTTGAAAATTTCTGTGCAATTCTCCCGCACCACGATCTGTTACACCATGAGCCACCTGCTGGAGGGCTTGAGTCAAACCTTGGACCATCTCACGCCATTGATTTTGCTCAGTGGCCATCTAGCTAGAGAGTTAAATTTCTACAAAACAAGACACGAATTAATTTCTTATATATTTCAGGATTATCGAATTTTAATTAGAGAGTGAATATATTTTAACACTTAATCCGTGGCTCTACCCGATTCTCACGGAATTCCTATAGGATGACCGACAAGGATACTCAACCTATCTCTTGGACTTAATGCCCTAAGGAATTGAAAGCCGAGGCTCTAATACCATCTCTGTCACGCCCCGAACCGATAGCAGCGGAACGTGTCGTTTGCTCAGAACGTGGCAGTTAAATAGTCGTGAACGATCAAGAGCAATGGCACGAGACCAAATAATTTGGGACAACAATAAACATTTTATTTCAAATATAAGTCTCTTACAAGAACTTGAAGACTCAACTACGTCACTATGAAAGGAGATGACGCACTAATAGACTTGGACTAAATAAGAGACATCATGCTAGACTCAAGAAAGATAAAAGACTCAGGTTCACTAATTTCTAAAGCTCGCTCGTACACTTGTCCCTCCCTTGTGAGTCTCGGTCTCGCTAGCCACCTGATTACCTGAAAAATATTGGAATAAAACTGGGTGAGCGAACGCTCATTAGGAATTATATCTCTACGATCCAGACTTGATTAAAGTAATTAACATCTTAAGCAATGTATCATGATCATGAATGAGTGAAAGCGGGAAAATATAGAAATATAGTAATGCGAAAGGTATGAAATATCTTGCACAAAAATTGAACTAAGTTGCAGGATATATCGAGCAAGATGTTTCCATATCATATCACGAGATAATAGACAATTGATCATCAAGTAAATACCCTTCTTCTTGGGTAGAGGTTCATGATTTTCAAGCACTCAAGACAGTCTAGAATTTACCTAACGAGTCAGTGGTCTCATGGGTTCATCATTAGTTCGTGTTTCCTCATTAGTCAGTGGTCTCATGGGTTCATCATTAGTTCGTGTTTCCTCATGAGTCAGTGGTCTCATGGGTTCATCATTAGTTCGTGTTTCCTCATGAGTCAGTGGTCTCATGAGTTTATCATTAGTTCATTTCTCCTCATGAGTCAGTGGTCTCATGGGTTTATCATTAGTTCGTGTTTCCTCATGAGTCAGTGGTCTCATGGGTTCATCATTAGTTCATTTCTCCGCATGAGTCAGTGGTCTCATGGGTTCATCATTAGTTCGTGTTTCCTCATGAGTCAGTGGTCTCATGAGTTCATTATTAGTTTAGGACTTCCATCCTACTAGACAATAGCATTCATGTAGCCGAAGGCCTAATATTTACTAGCTATTATTTAGCAACCCTTTTTGAAGGAAATTAATTAACATTCAAGTCATGGTGTACAGAAGAGTGGGTAAATAACACCCACTGTGGGAGCCGCAGATTATAATTAGCATCTATTTTGATAGGCGCTTATTCTGGAAATAGATAAAAGGCACGAAAGTAAATAGCATCCGTTACACAGGGCGCTATTTGAAATTGGCGTTCACTTTCCTGGACGCAGATTCCAGAAAGTGGCATTTTCTAAAAAATGCTAGAAACAACATTAATTGAGCGCTAGTTTGTCATGTTTCTTCAGAGGGATATGACTGAAAATTGGTGTGAAGGTATTTTTATGGTACAACCTGCTCGGCTGCTGTAGCGACCCGGATTCCGGATACCCGGTGCACCCGGTATAAATACCGAATACACGTGATACCACATGGGACCCGCGAGGCCTCCCAAGCGCGGGAAAGCGCCGAAGGGAAAAAGGAGTGTGTGGAATACATTGAAGCCAGCAGATATAACAGTAAGCAATTAAATTTCATTACATTGGATTGCTAAAGTAGCAGAAATAAAATTACTTTTTCATTAATAATACAAATTTCACAATTACACACTAGAGTCCAGCCCAAAGGAAAGACAACAAGTCTAACACAGTACAGTCCGGCAGAAAAGAAACGTACACAGAAGTCGGGGGAAGCCCGACGCAGGTACAGCTGGCAGCTATAGCGAACACGCTCCACCAAGGACAACAGAGGCAGACGGCGAAACCCACCTGAAAAGCAGGGGTGAGTCTCTAAACAGAAACTCAGTAGGGGTCATGCGAATCCCCACTGGAAAAATGCACAGTGCAATGGAAGCAACAACAAAAACAGCAGGTGCAGCAAAGCAGGAAAAAGCTACACTACAAAGCTATAAACAGAATGGGTACAACAGGAGTAGGGAACAGGTAAAGGGCAAGGGGAGCTCAACAACAAAGAAGAGCGAGGCCGTAAAACACAGAACAACGGCCACCGAGGAGAACTTGGCACCCTAAGCTACTCCAAAATGGCAACAGACGGTCGACCCCAGACTCACACAGTAGGGTAACCCAATCCGTCAGCCAAAACAAAGGCGAAGGTGGACGCCGACACCGAAAACACAGACAAACATGACTGGAAACGTCGTGCACACAGCCCCACGCATGACGAGAATGTCATGCCAACGACAGAACACTGACCTCGAGTATGGCCACAAGAGGGCAACTCGAAAAAGTCACAGCGCCCAAGAAATGTGAGAGTCACCGCACCAAGCGACAGGAGCACCCTCCCACTAGAGAACAGCCAGATGCGTCCACTGACGACTTACACTGCGCCACAAGTGTCAAGTCACTCAAGGACAAGACACACCAAGAACCAGGTCCAAGGAACAACAGTTCCAAGGAAACACGGCACCACATCACAAGACTACAGCACCAACTGCGAGTGACTAGTCAGGGCCACGCCTGTCGGCGCAAGTCCCCAGTCCCTGACCACGTGTGCACACACCGACCTCTACCTAGGTTAGGCCTCTAGCTAGTATTCCCCTCAGTAGGACGCTACCGTTGGCCGGGGCCTACAGAACTAGCTTAAAAACTGTACGTACCAAACGCAACAGGAAAACCCCTCCACCACTCCCGGTGGGTCGGCAAACAGCCTAGGGCTACAACCAGTGGAGGCTCACAAGGCACGAACTCTGAAACACAGGCGCTACAGCACAGACAGCTAAGGAAAGCCCTGTCTCGTGCACAACAAAGCACCCAGGCAGTCAAACCACCGCTAACAGACTCAGGACCAGGCAACTAGACCTACAATGTAACGATCCCTGAGTCGGACGACTCAAAGGCAAGATCGTCACAAACAGCGGAACAAGCCGCCAATCGGTCTAATCCTAAGCCAGCAAAACAACGCTCCGCCAAAAATGACACACGGAGACCTGAGGGAAACACCAAGAACCCTCAGACACGCCTGGACACACAAACCGAGGTAGAACGACACCTCGAGGCATCCAGAAGCAGTGTCTCGAGCCGGACACAACCACCGAGACACACAAGGTCGCCTGTCAACCCCTGGATCACCCCGGGTTGACCGGAACCAGACCAAACACAAGCAAAGGTCACACGTCAACCACTGGGTCGCACCGGGTTGACCCGAACCCAACACAATGCTTGAACAGTAGGAAAGAGAGTCCCACCTCAAGCAAGAAGACTCCTGGTCACCACATAATGCAGTCTTAGCCCTCACATGACATCAGGAGACATCCACAGGACAATGGGCAGACCACAAGGACAAGCCAAGATAAGCCGAAACTGAAATCACAGAAAACGGAGCACAGGGGATGTAACGCGCCACCCTAGACCGCCACAAGCAAATAACGGTCTAGACCACGGCCGTTACACACCAAACGACGGTCGGACGACAGGCCGTCGCTCACACCACCCTAACCAACTCTAAGACTCGAAACACGCACGAGCCAAGTAACGCACTAGACTAAGCGCGTTACAGCCAAACGACGCACGGGAGCAGGTGCGTTATTCACAACGTGCACAGCCACCCACAACCAAAGCGAAGTAACGCGCAACGCCAGGCGCGTTACAAACAAACAACGCGGCAAGGGAGACGCGTCAGAGCCAAACGACGCGCAGGGGAAGGCGCGTTACTATCAACGTGCCCAGCCACCCTCAACCCAGCACAAAACAACAAACGACGGCCAGAGGCAGGCGCATTATAACACAACGACGCATGGGGGCACAACCGCTACATCCAACGGGCACAGCCACCCAAGCTCGGCCAAACAGAATGTAACGGCCAGGGGCAGGCGCGTTACACTCAAACAACGCACGGGGGCATGACCGCTGGAGGCACCACCTCAATAGGTCAAACGTCGGTCAAACAGCAAGTAACGGCCAGGGCAGGGCGCGTTACATCCATCTAACGCACTGGGTTAAGCGCGTTAGATCAACCGACTCAACCCCAACACAAAACGACGAAGGCGAAGTAACGCACCAGCCTAGGTGCGTTACAAGGAAGCGACGCGTCACCCTAGGGCCGTCACTCACCCAAAAGCCAAAAAGCTCAAAACGCCAAACGAAGTAACGGTCTGTCGTAGGACCGTCAGAAGCAAGTAACGGCCACTGGAATGACCGCTACTTCCCATACGGCGGGAAAATAGAGGAACGGCCAAACCGGCCCATTCCACGCCCCATTCACGCCGAAACGCAGGGGAAACACACCTAAACGACAAATAATAACATCAGGGTACTCCAAACCCCACATGCAAGCTCAAAAACGCAAGATCCGGGCGATTTAGACAAATCGACCCTAAGTGGGTCACCGAGGTTCCCGGGCTTCTACCAGCCTCGAATGAACACCCAATCACACGAAATCAACGTGGATGGGATCCTAACATCCCAGCGGTCAGTTAGAAACTAACTACGTCGCAAATGGTCACCATTTACTGGCTGACCCTAAAAACCACGAAAAATCACGGTTTAGGCAAAACAAGCCCAAACTCGACCGTTTCCTAGCCGAACGCCGTGCAATGGCAGGGAAAATGGAGATGACGAAGTAAGGATCAGTCACTCTACCTCCACCGAAGAAACCGTGCCCCGAAGGGACTAAACCACGCCGAAATCCACTCGCGAACCGATTTCACCGGCTTTGAATCCACCGTTCGGGATCGCGCCAGAATCGATCCGATCCTCGGCCCATCGCGCACCCAGCCAGCTCCACAGCCTCGCCAACCCGCCCACGATCGCTCCGTCTGCAGCCGGGGCCAAAGAGGGGGAAGAACGAGAGAGAACGGGAGAGAGAGAGTGGGATCGCGAGAGTGAGGAGAGAGAGAGAGGAAAAGGAAATAAAAAGAAAAGAAATTGGGAAATTTTCCTAATTTCCGAAAATTCTGAAAATGCGCCGAAAATGCACAAATTCAGAAAAATACGTAAAAATAGCCGAAACGACCAGCTCGAAGAGTACATCGTCGCTGTAGCATCCACGAGTTCGAGAATTGACAAACAAACTCACCGTAGGGTTCCGTAACTAGTACGAGAGAAAAACCCACACGGCTCGTCAAACTCAACTCGGAAGCCACAAAAGCGAACTGAAACTCAACGAAACCAATCCGAAACAGATCTGAAAGATCCAGCAAAGATCCAACAAGACCTACAAAAGATCCAGCAAAGATCCACCAAGGATCCAGGGCATTACAGCTGCCTTGAGGGAATCCAAGACTAGCGGAGACTTACGGAGGTCTCAATGACTAACTTGCCAGTCCGAAGGAACGGAATGTCCAACGGAGGACTCGTATGTCACCGAGAGTTGAGATGAATAACATGAACCAATCATGAAAAATGGGCTCCATCTACAGACACGAGATGAGAGTGCCAAAAGACCCACGGTATGGGTCAAAATCGGAAGAAAACGGTGAGAACATGAATGCGTTAATTATAGAACTCATATCCATCCAATTCTATAATTAACTATAATTAAATAAACTTATATTATTTGACACCCAGGAGTGATGTCATTTATTAATTAGTGTCCTCTTGGAGGGACGTTAATTTTATGATTTTTAACTTATTTTATTTAACAAGATTTCACATTTATATCTATTTAATTGAATAATTTCAAAAACATACACTCAAAGACACATTGATTTATTTAAAATAATTTAAAGAAATAGAATATATGATAATTAGGAGAAAAATACAAGAATTCTAAATATATTTTTTTTATAATTTTCTGTTACATATTTTAATAAACATGGATTTTCAAAGATATACATACATGATATATATATATATATACATATATATTTATGTCTATATATATGTGTGTGTGTTAAATCTGACGCCACTGTACAGTGGCGTCCAATTTTAATATGACGACCTATAGTGGGTCCTTATTTCAAAAAAATTCTATTTTCAAACCTCCCGTTTCTAGACGTAACCATGTCGGATTCTAGCTTATAATATACTGAAATGACGGGCTCGAAAAACTCTACCTAACCAGACGTTCAAAATAATTTTTCATTGAGAGACGGGGGATCTTGAGATAGGATGCACGAAAAATGGTGCATCCACTTTCACTACCTCGGTCTCCACCCCAATTGTACGCCCATAAAATTTCTGAGTCAAAGGATGCTCCGACGCCTATGACATGTCTATAAAAGCGCAAAGGTTATAACTAAGTGAACAGTAACAATAGGATTCACCGTTACACACTTGAGTTTCATTTATTTTTATAGTTAAATATCTAACAAGCTAATCTATCATATAAATATACGATAATTTGGATAAAATCACAGCGACACTAACAACATAAAATTTGTGAATTTTAGGCTCAAGATTGCATGGTTAAATATTTCGATTAGCTTGTAGTCTTTATTAAATTAATTAACATAAATTATGTAAAGCATCGAGAAAGCTTAAATCATGAAGAATCTAACTATTTAACTACGCATGTTGTTAACGATTTTCATTTGGGAGAGAAGACCTACGCAAAATATATTATTTTGTCTGAGATATAGAGATAACCTACCTTTTAGGGGATTGGAGGGATGAACAGTTGAAGAACTTCACGAATCTGGTGCTCTGTTTTGAACAAAGTATGAAAGGGAATGAAGACGGGCTTCTTCTTGTGCCGGCGATCAACATGATGAAGATGGAAGAGGAAGCAGCCCTCCTTCACGGCTTGGACGGGCAGCAGGAGGAAGAAGAATGAAGGAGAAGGAAACTGCAGCACTTCCTTGTTGCTTGGATGGTCAGCAGGAAGAAGAGAGGAAGAAGATTCTCTGCAACCCCTTCACGTTCGTAGGAGGAAGAAGAAGGAAGAAGAAGGAAGAAGCATTCCCCACGTTAGGCCACAACAGGAGGACGACGACGGCACAACAACAAATGGGTCATACTCGTCCGATGGGGTTGAGTTTTTATAGAGAGGGGATCCTAAACGGGGTAATAGAACGAGTGATAACAGAGTTTTAAATTCTTTCCGCGCGTCGATGACTCCCTTGCCGTTTATACAGCCGCTTGCTATGTCTGGGAGAAAACCCTAACATCCACCCTTGCATGCCACGGTCGAAACATGCATTTGGGTGGGGCTCGGTTGGCTTTGTGGCTCACGTGAGCTTGGGTTGTGTTTATCGTTAAAAGGTCACTTGCATATATATGTGTATATATATGGGTGGTATGTACACGTAGGGAATCGGGTTGGACTTTTGGCTATGGGCCTTTGGTTATCTTGCTTCCACTAAAGGTTATGGCTTGTATTGTCCTGGACCAAGGTCTTATATATATTCTGGGGTTATTATATTTTGCGTTAATGGAAGAAACTATCTACGGGTTAAAGCCCATTAAATGACCTAGTTATTTTTATTTGGCCTTTTAACATAAGTTTAATTTGTTTACAATATATTTATTTTGTCAGGGGTGCTACAACATGACATATGGGTTCTGTACGTGGGTTTGAGTGGAAAGACCCACTAAGTGTATATATTTATAAATGGGTTATTGGGTTGATTTATATACGTGGGTTTTGGGTTGTTTTGTATAATATGTATTCATGACTTTGTGACCCATTTATTATATATGAGTCATATTATTTTAGTTAAGGTTTGATATATCTAATTAGTTAATGGGCTAGCTTATAATATAGCTAATTTTACCTTTGGCTTCTATAAAATTGTATTAATGGAAAAATAAAGTACAATATATGTGTTAAGGCCCATTATTACACCTTTTAAAGTAAAAAGGGTCCTAGCAATTTAGTTTCTATAACATTTCTATCTTATTTTAGGTCCATTGATTTATTTTAGCTATTTCCATTTTTTTCATTTATGATAATTATTCTTATTTTCATTCCATGGCTAATATTGTATAGTTATTATCATTTATTCTCTATTTAAATTTTCGTGGTGCTACATGTTGTGCATTTTTCTGTTCTCTTTCCCTTGATAGGATTTTGCCCAAATTTGATGCGCCGTATGTCGCGAATTTTGTCTCACAAGAAAGATCTATCCAACATCGCCGTAGACTGGGTTGTCAACCCATTTTGCGGTTTAACAGTAGCCGCCCAGGGCCATAGCGGTCGAACGATTGACCGTCTAGGTTTCTAGCGGTCGCTCGACAGGCCGTTTTTCCATGTTCTTCTGTTCTATTGATCGACACCCTAAGCGGTCATTCGTTAGACCGCTAGCTTCTGTAAGCGGTTATCTGTAGGCCGTCTTTTACCTATTTTCCTCTGTTTTGTATGCTTTGATTATATTAGTTATCTCAATTAGATTGCATGTGTAGGTTAGAAACCCACACAAGAATTTGGTAAATTAGGAAATTTATAAACTGATCTAACTATGGTCATGAATAATATCTCTCTTTTGCTTTCTCCACTTGATCTTGGTTATAAAAAAATTCAAATATGTCACAATGATTATGGTGAAAATTATCTAGGTTTGCTCTGACAGTCACTCCACTCCGGTTGCACTAACTGACCGCTCATCTATCGTTTTCTGATATTTTTAAAAACCTTTAATCTTGTAATAGTTGGGACTCTCCGTCGGATACTCCTTCCGTCGGACTAGGACCTCCATTATGAGACCTCCGTAAGCCCCCGCGAGCCTGAGATTCCCACTAGGACGTCGGCCGGGTTGTACCCCCAAAGCCTGAACCTTTGGACTTGATCGAATCGCGTGATTTTTCCCAAGCCCGGAATTGGGATGTCATGTTATTAGCAGCCTTTCTGGGACCGCTACTGTCATTACGCGGCCCAAGCATGACCGCTTGTGATTCTGAGCGGTCCTTGGGGTGACCATGTCCAGCTGGCATGTGCATCGACCTGCTGGGCATGTACGCCGACCTTAGTATTCAACGGCTCTTACTAGGACCATTTACATTCTTAACTCTGGGTCTTGTTCCCTTAGCCCAGTGTAGCTTGAAGCGGTCCATGTCAAACCGTTCTAACTTCACACGGCCCTTAGAGGACCGTTTATCCTTGGCACCGAGCTGGGTTTTCCCTTGGCCCAATTCACCTACTGCGGTCCATTATAAGACCATTTTTATTAAGCGGCCTAGTGTGACTGCGTAACTTCCAGAGCTTGATTTTCGCGCTTTCTTGTGTGTTTTGGTAACTGAGCGCAGATGGATGGTGCTATTAAACCCTGGATTATTCTCGTTACTTCTAGGTTAGCTTGATGAATTCCATTTCTCTTTCTGGCCGAGTCCAGTTGTAGCAACCCTGGTAAATTTAAAAGGAATACAATCTTAATTATCTTAAATAGATTAAGAGATTAAACTAAAGACAAAGGCCCAACTCATATACACTTAAACATATAACAAATGGGCTGCAAATAAATAACACCTCTTATCAGGTCATCATTTAATTGAAGACCGTTGAAACATGCGCTAATTTAATAAATGACACCCGTTGAGTGGGCGCCATTTTAATACGATAATAGGGAAAGAGAAAGGATAAGAGTAATTGACGCCCCCTTGACAGGCGTCATATGAATGATTGAAGACCACGTACATAGGCGTCAATTTAGAAATAACGCCCCAACCGTAGGCGTCATTTACAAACCGCCCCGTTGGTGTTTGGTTCGAATAGGGATATTAGCCAGGAAGGTTTCTTGATTAGAGAAGAATCCATACGTGGATATCTATGTTTAGTAAGGATTCTACCATGGAAATTTTAGTTCTAAACGAACTCTTAAAAACCCGTTAGGATTCCTTCCCTATAAATACCCCATCCATCGAGCCAACCTGTTAGTTTTTCTTCATCAAACCTATTGCTGCAAGTAATACGAGGAGGGTTCCCATCATCTTCCTCTTCGTTCTACTGCGGTGAATGTGAAGAACGTAGAAGTTCTTCATCCTTTCTTCTTCTTCCTTGCTGCACAGAGGATTGAAGCTACTGCTGCTGTTAGAAGAGCAAGCTACTGTGTCTTTTTCCTTCTACGCGGTTGCTCTGTTTCAAACAGGGTATCGTTTGTGATCAAATCTTCATATATATTCTTCACGATCCATCAACCAGATCATCACCAAGGTAGGTTTTCTCAAGAGATTAGCAAAACCTATGGTTATTAGGCCATCTGCATGCATGTAGAATTGTTAGTAGATGTTATTGATATATCAGTTTTCCATGATTTCTGTATTTCTTGAAATGACGCCGCAGCTTAAGGCGTTATTTTGATTTAACGCCCTTGCGAATAGTCGTCAATTGCACTAGTCAGTTAATAATTACACATGATCAAAATTTAATAACTATGAATCCTGATGAGTTAACTAATGCGTGATTATATTAGTAAATTCTTGCTATTTTTCTCTATCTGATCATGTCTCTAGATCCTTGAATGGACCTACTCCAAAATCCATGTGTCTAGGATTGTACCTGTGTGTGCAAATCATATGACAAAGAATTAGCGACCCTGATTCGATCGTCAATTGAATGAACGCCCCTGTAAACGGGCGCCAAATTAGTGATAAACTATGAAATTATAGAAATGGTGTTATAATGTTCCTGATATTAAAATGACGACATATGCACTACCCTGCAATTTTATATATGACGCCCCTGACTAGGGCGCTGTTTACTTAAATGAAGCCTTCATGAAAGGCGTCATTTTTATAATAATCAAAATTGGAAATGTTTATAGATATTAATCTAAATATAACGACTGCGTGAACAGTCATCATTTATTGAACTGACGACCCTAACAAGGGCGTCAATTCATAAAATGAAAACTTAATCCCAGACGCCAATCAACTGATTTCCTGATTTCGTGGTTTTTCAGTAACCCTTAATAATGGGTTATGTGTATAGGCACTATGTTCCATTCCGTGAATATAGTCCCATGTTTCACGTTGTTTAATCGATTACCCACTATTTCTCGGTGATAGACGAACTCTCCATGGGACATTCCGTTCCTTTGGACCAGTGACTTTATCATAGAGACCTCCGTAAGACTCCGCTAGGCTTGGATTCCCTCAAGACAGTCGAGCAGGTTGTACCATCAAAACCCATGACACTACTCAATTACCATGTCGCTCTAAAGAAACATGGTATACCGGCCCTCATGACTTGCTAAGAGGATGTCATGAAGTTAATGGAATGGGAAACCATGCCATTAGTGTTTTTATGAATTAGGTGCCATACACTACAAGAAAAAGTGGCTATAGCGACCGAATTAGCGACCGATTTAATCGGTCGCTAGTCGGTCCCAAATAGAGACCAATTCGGAGACCGAAATAATTGGTCGCATTACCGAGACCGTTTCAGCGACCGCATGTATATCGGTCGCTAATCGGTCGCTATTATTGCGACCGAATTAACTTCGGTCTCCAGTCGGTCGCTGATGCCGTTATACTTCCTACTACGACCCCCGCCCGCCCGAGCCCTCCCGCCCGAGCCCCCCCCCTCCCGCCCGAGCCCCCCCTCCCGAGCCCCCTTCCCCTGCCGCCCCCTCTCCGCCCTAGCCCCCCTCCCCGCTCCCGCCCGAGCCCCCTCCGCCGGAGCCCCCCCTCCGCCCGAGCCCTCCCGCCCGAGCCCCCCTCCTCCGCCGGAGCCCCCCTCCCCGTGCTGCCTCCCGCCCGAGCCCCCCTCCGCCGGAGCCCGTCGCCGCGCCGCTCGCGTCGAGTCGCCGTCGCCGCTCGCCCTGCCGTCGTCGCCCTCCGCAGGTACCTCTCTCTCTCTCTCTCTCTCTCTCTCTCTCTCTCTCTCTCTCTCTCTCTCTCTCTCTCTCTCCCTTCCCCCTCCGTCACCGGCCTGCTCCCCTCCCCCGCCGGCCTACTCCCCTCCCCCCTGCGGCCCCGTCGCCGGCTTGCTCCCCTCCCCTCCCCCCTGCGGCCTGCGCCCCCGTCCCCCTCAGATCTCCTTCCCATCCCCATGCCCCTCCCCCTCCGGCCTGACCCCTCTGATCCCCCTCCCCTTCCCGTCCCACTCCGCCTCCCCCGGCCCTCTGCCTCCGACGGTCTCCTCCCTTCCTCCCCTTCCCGTGTCCCCCTCTGCCTCCCCCTCCCCTTCCCGTCCCCCTCCACCTCTGGAAACCCCCCACCAACTCCCCTTTGTGCTGCACCACCGGAATCGTCTCACCCTCCCAATGCCATCGGAAGCCCCCTCCCCATCCCCCCAGTACGGGGGGCTGGACGCCATTGAGACCTACGTGTTCTGGGACGGCCACGAGCCGTCGCCTGGCAATGTACCTTGTCACCACCGCATGTGTTGCTTTGCTCTCTCTTTCTTCTACTCCATCTCCTCTCAAAACCGTTATTTGTTTCTTCTTCTTCTTCCCGATGCCTTGTTGCAGTACAACTTCGACGGGAGGTATGATCTAGTGAGGTTCGTGAAGACGGTGAAGGACGCGGGGCTCTATGTCGTTCTCCGGATCGGGCCTTACGTCTGTGCAGAGTGGAACTTTGGGTACCTCTATCCCTCTGCTTTTTCTTTCTTTGTTTTTCCATCTCTGGGGCTGTGTCTGAGTAGCCAAGAACCGTTCTTTCTTCTTCTTCTGTTTCGCTTCAGTTTACTGGATTTAGACAGCAGAAATGGGTAAATTTGGTGGAGGATCGTCTCTGAAACTTTTTTTGTTCCGAGGATTTTGCACCAACATTTTGTTGGGCTATTTTGCTTTGCAGGGGGCTTCCTGTGTGGCTGAAGTATGTGCCAGGCATCAGCTTCAGGACGGACAACGAGCCTTTCAAGGTCCCTTCTCCCTTCTCCTCCCAGTTTTCTGCACACTCATGTGGTTCTTAGTTCTTGAACGATGGTAGAAACCAAAGTACATCTCCATGCAACCACCTGCTTAGATGTTCTATGTTGCAGACAGCAATGCAAGGCTTTGTCCAGAAGATTGTCCAGATGATGAAGGCTGAGTCGCTGTTTGAATCCCAAGGCGGTCCTATTATCCTCTCCCAGGCATGCTCTTTTTTTTTTCTGGGCATGTTCAGCTGTTCTCTATGCTTTTCATTCATGAAACACACACTTCTGTGAGATGTTTCTGTTTGCTGCCCTTGTCTTTGCCCTCTTTTGGGTATGCGTAAACAGTTTCTACTGCTTGTGCTTGCAAGCAGGAAGATTTAGAATGTTGAAACAGTTGTGAGAGCATAATTAGTCTGAATTACTGACTTGGAAGTGTTCAATTGGCAGATTGAAAATGAGTATGGACCAGAGAGTAGGTCACTTGGGCCCGCTGGTCATTCATATATGACTTGGGCTGCGGAGATGGCTGTCGGACTAAAAACGGGTGTTCCGTGGGTGATGTGCAAGGAGGACGATGCCCCAGATCCAGTGGTGAGAGACTTGTGTTACTTGATCTGCATGTCTACTATATTTCTGCTCTGGTTCTGCTCTGGAGGAAGCAAGGCGGTTGGACCCCTCGCTCAGCTTAATTCACATTGACCAGCTCATGTTGATGGCTTCTTTGTTTTGGACTAAGGCTAAGGAAAAGCTGGTTGATGGTCATTCTTATTGTTCATTCATGATGCTTGTGTTCTCTCCCGTAGGCTTTAATTTATGCCACAGAAGTTCTGAGCACATTTTTTCCTTTTTTTTCTAAAATTTATGGAACAGATAAACACCTGCAATGGCTTCTACTGTGACAATTTCAATCCCAACAGACCTTACAAACCTAAGATGTGGACTGAAGCCTGGAGTGGCTGGTAAGTTCCTAGCTCTTAATGGATTTGTTATTCCTTGAAGCTTCTTTTGGTGTGTGTGGGTGTTGGTGGTAGAGGTGGGAATTCGTAGCTCATAACCTCTTCTACCTTTATCCTCTCTGTGAAGGTTCACAGAGTTTGGAGGCACAATTCACAAGCGACCAGTTGAAGATTTGGCATTTGCCGTGGCTCGATTCATACAGAATGGGGGTGCATTCATCAATTATTACATGGTTGGAGCATGTCTTTAATTCTTGGCATTCCATTCTTTTTGAGCAACTGGACTTTCAAATTGTTTTGCTGTCTTGCTGAAGCTAATGTACTTTTTTCTCTTCTGCATGAACAAACAGTACCATGGTGGAACTAATTTTGGACGCACAGCTGGAGGCCCGTTTATCACAACAAGCTATGATTATGATGCTCCAATTGACGAATATGGTGAGATGTATGACTAATCTTTTTTGTCCTAGATGAAGAACCTGAAACCTTGGCTGAAAATTTTGCTCTAGATATTTTGTATTACCGAGTGAAACATTTCAATTTCATTTTCATTTTTTGTTATCTGGTAACAGCCAATTGGCACGGTATTTTTGTCAGTGAAAAACCAAAGTTTGTGAAGCTGGTTAAGTTTGTATAACCCTTGAAAGTTTCTATTACTCATAGTTGTATGTCCCAAAATACTCCTGTTTCATAAAACTTCATTTTTTGCTCACTAACATTTTCCTATTACTGCTACTTGTGGCAAATTTGCAGGCCTCATCAGGGAACCAAAGTATGGACATCTGAAAGAGCTGCATAGGGCCATTAAATTGTGTGAAAAAGCTTTGGTTTCTGCGAATCCAACTGTTACATCTCTAGGGAGCTATCAACAGGTTATGAGCCTTCTTTTCCGATTATTGATGCAGCACTCTGAATGCCTGGAAATATACTCATCAATTTTTAAATTCTTATGATATGTTGTTGGCAGGCTCATGTTTTCTCTTCGCAAACTGGAGACTGTGCTGCTTTCCTCTCTAACTATGATCCTAATTCCATCGTGAGAGTTATGTTTAACAACATGCATTACACCTTGCCACCCTGGTCAAGCAGCATCCTTCCTGACTGCAGAAATGTAGTATTTAATACTGCAAAGGTATGTGATACAAACCACTGGAGAAGAATGTTTTTTCTCATTATTAATCGTGTCTTGTAAATCATCTGCATAAAATTTTCTTTACGTCCCCATTTTGGATTTCTTGGTGGCTTCATGTGTACCCCATAGTGTAAATAGAATAAACAGCACTATCAATTCCTGTGTCTAGTTTAGATCATATGTGCATGGCGAAGCTATGTTCAGCATGCTTTGCTGTTCCTAAACATTTTACCAAATAGTTATATATTTTTTTGTATATTGCTTAAGCTAACTCTCCTTTCACCATATAGGTCGGAGTTCAAACGTCACAAATGCAAATGATGGCAACTAATGAATTATCACTGTCATGGGAAAGGTACGATGAGGAGATCATTTCCATGGGAGATAATTCTTTATTCACCACAGTTGGACTATTAGAGCAGATAAATGTGACAAGGGATATGACAGACTATTTGTGGTACATTACCAGGTGAGCATCAGGACCAGCATAAATATCCTGCTAAAATGGGTATATTTGGAGAATTCGTAACCTTAGTTTCTATATTCCTTTTTCCTCCACTTGTCGCCTTTGCATTTCATCACTCTTTAACATGATTTATGCTTCCTGGATGATGAAAGTACCGAATGCTCTAATGTCAGAATGCTACGGATCTCTGCACTGCCTAGTCTTGATTTGGATACACCAGCCATATTCACCTTGGCAAGGATTTTTCGGTGACCTCCTATTTAAAATTCTTTGATTCCAGCGTCGACATTAGTGCATCAGAAGCTTTTCTCAATGGAGGCCAACTTCCAAATATCATCGTGCAGTCCGCTGGCCATGCTTTGCATGTTTTCGTCAATGGGGAACTCTCAGGTGGATTTACTAATTTCCCATTCTGGCCAAATTATTAAGTGTTACAAGTAAATTTTATAAAAACAAGGACATTCAAGTTCTGATTTTGTGATTCCAACAGGATCCACTTATGGGAACAGGGAGAATAGGAGGATTACCTATAATGGTAATGTGAAGCTGCGTGCTGGATCAAATAGAATCGCTCTGCTGAGCGTGGCTGTTGGACTGCCAGTCAGTAACTCCTACCTATGTTTGTTGTTTTACTCAGAAGCTAGACTTTAAGGAAACTTACACACTGGGGAAGAAACTTACATTAATCTGTCTTTCCCCTTTTTTAATGAAGAATGTTGGAACACACTATGAGAATTGGAATACTGGAGTTCTAGGTCCAGTCGTTCTTCATGGTCTGAGTGAAGGAAGAAGAGACTTAACATGGCAGAACTGGTCCTATCAGGTCCTTTTTATTTTTCTTTGAACAGTTATGCATTCATAAATTGGAAGTCGTATGAGCTCATTGCGTTTTTTTTCTTTCTTTCTTTTAACATAGGTTGGTCTCAAAGGGGAAGCTATGAATATCAACTCTCTAGAGGGAACTTCATCAGTGGAATGGATGCAAGGGGCATTTGCAGCTCAACATCAGCAACCATTAACATGGTACAAGGTAACATATGGGCATCAACTCGCTCTTACTGAATTACAACTGTTTTGGCAACTAGAGTTTATGTCTTAAGTTTTTTCAGGCTTCCTTCAATGCACCTGGAGGAGACGAGCCATTGGCCCTGGACATGGGTAGCATGGGAAAGGGCCAAATATGGATAAATGGACAAAGCATAGGAAGATATTGGAACGCATATGCACCAAATGGCAATTGTAACGGGTGTACTTATGCCGGAACATATCGGCCTCCAAAGTGTCAGACTGGTTGTGGTCAGCCTACACAGCGGTGGTAAGGGAGCATTAACTAAATTGTATTGCTTTTTTGTGTTGAACTTAATTTCTTTAGCACTTTTATGTTCCTTTTTCTTAATGGATGATCCTCTGAAGATTCTTCCCTCTTTTGTGTGGGACTACCTAATGCACATCCCTGTCCTTCGTCATTCAAAATGGTGCTTACCATCCAAATCAATTTCGAGGTTTCCATGCAGCAAGTTTACAATTTGCACTAGTTGTAACGTGTTATGCTTTCCCAAGTATCACGTGCCGCGATCCTGGTTACAGCCAACCAGAAACCTTCTAGTAGTTTTCGAGGAGCTCGGAGGCGATTTTTCTGCTGATTCTGACACCCCTTGCTTTTATTTTATCAAGCAGGCACTACCTGCGCTTGTCCCTATGCTGTTGGAGACACTCCTTAAGCAAGAAGACGACCAAGATCAGGATGAAGGAGTTTGGAATCTTGCAATGGCTGGAGGAACATGCTTGGGTTTGGTTGCACGGACCGTGGGAGATGACATTGTGCCTCTTGTTATGCCATTCATAGAAGAAAACATTAACAAACCTGAATGGAGGCAGCGAGAAGCAGCAACTTATGCATTTGGTTCTAAAATCTGAAATACCGGTCGGATGGCCGTGCCGGTCATTCCAATACGACCGGGGAGATGAAAGTGACTTGTCAGAACTGACGGAATCCAAATCGGATGCCCGGTTTGAGCTCGGCGCTCAAACTTCATTTTTAAAATACACTTATTTCAAATGAACTGTTAGGACGGGTCCGGGGGTCTAAAATCTGAAATACCGGTCGGATGGCCGTGCCGGTCATTCCAATACGACCGGGGAGATGAAAGTGACTTGTCAGAACTGACGGAATCCAAATCGGATGCCCGGTTTGAGCTCGGCGCTCAAACTTCATTTTTAAAATACACTTAGTTCAAATGAACTGTTAGGACGGGGCATTTGGTTCTAAAATCTGAAATACCGGTCGGATGGCCGTGCCGATCATTCCAATACGACCGGGGAGATGAAAGTGACTTGTCAGAACTGACGGAATCCAAATCGGATGCCCGGTTTGAGCTCGGCGCTCAAACTTCATTTTTAAAATACACTTAGTTCAAATGAACTGTTAGGACGGGTCCGGGGGTCTAAAATTCGAAATACCGGTCGGATGGCCGTGCCGATCATTCCAATACGACCGGGGAGATGAAAGTGACTTGTCAGAACTGACGGAATCCAAATCGGATGCCCGGTTTGAGCTCGGCGCTCAAACTTCATTTTTAAAATACAAGATGAAATTTGAACTTATATTGTGTGTGTGTATTTATATATATGAAAATGAGCTGGCTTAAACTATTGGCATACTCTTGTTAATGCTTGATTTCTTTATTAAGTCTTGTTAATGCTTGATTTCTTTATTAAGGATTTGATTATAATTTTTTTAAATGATATACAGGATCATCCGTCGCGAGATGTTGGACGAGACGACGACCAGGATGATGTTGGACGAGACGACGACCAGGATGAGACATATGTGGAGGATTTGTGATTTTATTTTAGTTGTGTATGTTGTCATTTTATTATTATGGATGTATGATTAATTTGTGATTTTATTTTAATTGTGTGTAATTTGAGGTTCGTGGAGATTGTGATCCGTGTAGTTGATTTATTATTGTTTTATGAAATTGTTATTTATCAGGTGTTTGTATGTGATGAATTTGAGATTTGTCGATATTGTTGTCTGTGTAGTTGATTTTATATTTATGTTATGAATTTGTTATTTATCAGGTAATTTATTTATCAGTTTAAATAAATTTTTAAAAAAAAAATAATGCAAAATTAGCGACCGCATGGAGACTGAATTGCGACCGAATAGCGACTATACGTTATATTTCTTTTATACTTTGCGACCGACTGGCGACCGAATTGAGACCGAATAAATCCGATAGGTTAATTTTATTTTTAAAAATACAACATAATTCGAGACCGAATAGCGACCGAATTGAGACCGACTTAATTAGCGACCGGTCAGGCGACCGATTATAATCGGTCTCTGGTAACGACTGATACTGCGACCGAATTATGTCGGTCGCTATATAGCGACTATTATATAGCGACCGACATATTCGGTCGCTAGATAGTATCTGTTCGGTCGCAATGGAGATTTGCGACCGATCTACGACTGAATAGCGACCGCTAGGTCGGTCGCTATCCGCGATTTTTCTTGTAGTGATACTTGTGGACCTCAATTCTATCTAGTTTATCATGTCCAAGAACGAGCACTCATCTCTATATGAGCGCTTATTCTTAATGTCGTGGCACCTGGTTAGGGAGCCTATTCCACCTAGTTTTAATCATTAATCATGATTGTACCGTTGTTGTTATCGTTATACATCATGTTCAATCCTTGAAATTCTATTCCACAAGATATACCTTAAAGTCCCTACAAGCTTATTCCATTGAAACTCTATATTGGCTATAACCATAGTGGAGGCGGAAAAATACACGATCAATGCCTACGTATATAAGGGCCCGATCTGGTCCTGGTAGGAGCACCCAAAAGTACTAGTGCCCATGGGAGTTGTAATGATCACGGTGTGGCATTGCACCAAAGTGCATGACTAGCTTGATCGACATTCCACAATCTCGTACTCGACTTGACATGACATGACTTGCGTGACCTGAAAAGGGTATTTATTGTTACTTGCTTGAAATATAATAGCCAATCTTTGACATGACTTGATAAACGTACTTGCTTGAATGCCTTGATCGTTATTGACATGAATTCTTGAATGACATGATAGTTCACTCAATTATATCTTGTTATACTTTCTCTCTTATCAATTTACGCAACCATGCATAGCTTTATTGCATTCATGTAACATGTAATTTACTTAAAGCAAGCTAGCTCTTGGATAAAATTCCTACTGAGCGTTCGCTCATCTAGTGTTTTTCCGCTATTTTTTTAGGTAAGTCCGAGGATGAAACTCAATCGGATGGGAAAAGTCAAGAGTGAAGAGATTAGAGCTCCCCATCTATCCAAGCGTCTTCTAGTCTTATCTTCCTATATTTTTGAGTCAATCGTTGTACTTTTCCCTTTATTGAGTCTTAACACTTTCATCAAGTTGATTGTAATATAAGTACTTTTGATGTTATGATTGGATAAAGGATTGGGTTATCTTTATTTTGTGCACTCTGTCTTTGTGTTGAATACACTAACGCTCTGATTGACATGATCAATAGAAACTCGTCACGCGTCTCCGAGTTCCTTCCGCGCTCGGGGCATGATAGTTTTTGTGGTATCAGAGCCTAGGATATTCAATTCCTAGGAAACCCCCGTCCAAGGATAGGTTTAAACCTTTACCTGGTGAGAATTGGGTAGAACCATGGGTTAAAGTAACTAAGGTATTCAAACTCTTGTTCAAGTCTCATATTAATTAGTTATTTAAAAACCTTGTAGGATAATGGCTGCCGAACGTGCTCAGTGGCGTAACATGCAACGCACCATTCAAGGCATGACTCAGGCACTTCAACATGTAGCTCAGGGGACGGTGAACCGTGGAGCGGGAAATCTCCACCAAAGCTTCAAGAACATGAACCCTCCTAAGTTCATGGGATCCACTGATCCGGATGACGCCGAGCACTGGATCCGGGAGACCGAACGTATCTTTCGAGTTATGCAATGCACGGACCAAGAGAAGGTCTTGTTAGCAACGTTTCAACTGGAAAGGGACGCCCGATGCTGGTGGGAGTCGGTAGAAGCCATATTAGATCAAGGACAAGTTACTTGGGAAGAATTTGTTGAATATTTCAACAATAAATATTTCTCAGACCTGGTCCAGGAGAAGAAGGCCGCCGAGTTCACCGCACTTAAACAACGATCATTGTCGGCGGCTGAGTATGAGGCACAATTCTCTAGGCTATCCCGGTACGCTAAGCATCTAGTCAGTACTGAGAAAATGAAAACTAGAAGGTTTCTAAATGGGCTCAGGCCCTAGTTTATCACACAACTGGCCCCGATGGACATACAAGTCTATTCGGAGATAGTACGACGGGCCCAGCTACTGGAGGATGTCACGAAACTATCTGATAGGATCCGTGGGAAGGATAAGAAGGAGCAAGTCACTAGTTTGGGTTCTTTCAAACCCAATTTCAAGAAGAGACCGAGTAATGGAGGTACTCCCTCCCAAGAGCAAATGTTCAAGAAGACCAAACCTTTCTCCATCACCACTACACCTTCTAAGGTGGTATGTAAGCATTGTGATAAGGTCGGGCACAAGGCCGAAGAATGTTGGAGGAAACTTGGAGCGTGTCTCCGTTGTGGGAGCCGTGATCATCAGATTCCCGACTGTCCCCTACTTAATGATCAAGCCGGTGACGGAAAGCGTCCGGTAATAAAGAATGCACATCTCCAAGCTATTAAGAAGACAGAACAAGACGAGGGCGGACTAGTAGAAGGTACATTAAAAGTTTGTTCCAAGTCTGCATATGTCTTATTTGATACTGGTGCCTCGCATTCCTTTATTTCTAAGAAGTTTGCTAATCCATTACCCATGGAACCGGAATGGATGAAATTAGTTCTTTCAACCCCTCTCGGAAGCGAAGTTGACCTTACTCACCATTATCAAAATTGTGAAGTCTTGATAAAGAGAAGAAATCTTCCTATCGACCTCATATGCTTAGACCTAAAAGACTATGATGTCATATTCGGAGCAGATTGGTTATCCAAGTATCCGGCAATTGTGGATTGCCGTAATAGCAAAGTTACTTTCAAGGAATTCCCGGAATTGGTCTATACTAGCCCCAAGAGTCGAAGCAAGTCACCTCTTATTTCAGCTCTCCGAGCTAGCAAGCTAATAAGTAAAGGATGTGTATCTTTCCTTGCTTTTGTCACCATTAAGGAGACTAAGGAGACTAAGGTAGAAGACACCCCTGTTGTGCAAGAATTTCCAGATGTATTTTCGGAAGATTTGCATGGATTACCTCCATAACGAGAAGTGGCCTTCACAATCGATTTGATCCCTGGTGCTGGTCCAGTTTCTAAGGCACCTTATAGGATGTCCCTTGCCGAACTCAAGGAGCTGAAGGAGCAATTGATGGAACTTCTTAAAAGGGGTTTTATTAGACCAAGCACTTCCCCGTGGGGAGCACCCATTCTATTTGTAAAGAAGATGAATGGATCCATGAGGTTATGCATCGACTATCGACAGTTGAATCATCTTACTATCAAGAACAAGTATCCACTGCCGAGAATCGATGAATTATTTGATCAAATATCTGGATCCAAGTATTTCTCGAAGATTGATTTCAGGTCGGGATATCACCAACTAAAGATCAAAGATGAGGACATTTATAAGACCGCATTCAAAAGCAGGTATGGGCACTATGAATTTGTTGTTATGCCTTTTGGACTAACAAATGCCCCTACTGCCTTTATGCAGTTGATGAATAGTATATTTAGGCATCATCTAGATCAATTCATAGTGGTTTTCATTGATGATATACTAATCTATTCAAAGACCAAGGAAGAGCACGAGGAGCATTTGAGGATTGCATTACAGATATTGAGGATGAATCAGTTATATGCAAAGCTCAGTAAATGTGAATTCTGGTTAGAAGAAGTATCTTTCTTGGGGCATGTTATATCAAAAGACGGTTTATCCGTAGACCCATCAAAGGTTGAAGCTGTAAGAAATTGGGAAAGACCGACCAACGCTAGCGAGATTCGAAGTTTCTTAGGTCATGCAGGTTATTATCGGCGATTCATCAAGGATTTATCTAAAATCGCCGTACCACTCACTAGGCTAACTCGCAAGGAGATCCGTTATGAATGGAGCAAGGAATGTGAAAGAAGCTTCCAGGCCCTCAAAGATCACCTAACTACTGCCCCGGTCTTAGCTTTACCAATTGAAGGCGTGAAATTTGAAGTATACACCGATGCCTCAGGTGTTGGCCTCGGATGTGTTTTAATGCAACAAGGGAAAGTTATAGCCTACTCTTCTCGCCAATTAAAGAAGCACGAGGAGAACTACCCAGTCCATGACTTAGAATTGGCGGCGGTAGTGTTTGCACTGAAGATATGGAGACATTATTTATACAGAGTGCAGTTCACTGTATACACCGATCACAAGAGTCTCAAGTATCTCTTCTCACAGAAGGAATTGAACATGAGGCAAAAACGGTGGCTAGAATATCTCAAGGACTTCGACTTCACTATACAATATCATCCTGGAAAGGGAAATCTTGTAGCCGATGCCCTCAGTCGAAAGCTGAGAGCACTATTAGCTAATTGTATGATTCAGGAGTGGAAGTTGCTAGAACAATTCTCTAAACTTAATATAAGCAGAGACATGGACAGTAGGTGTGTAACATTATCCCATATGAGCATACAGCCCGGCTTGCTATCCGAAATACAAGGACTTCAGGATAATGATCCTATACTAGTGGAAATCAAAAGCAAGATTGGAGAGCAATCAGATTTCAAGATAGCTTCGGATGGAAGATTGTTGTTCAGAGATAGAAATTGTATACCAGATTGTCAGGAGCTAAAGAAGAAGATTTTAGAGGAAGCTCACAGATCAAGGTACACGATTCATCCAGGGTCTACTAAAATGTACCAAGATTTGAAAAGGACCTTCTGGTGGCCCAATATGAAAAGAGAAGTAGCAGACTTTGTGTCTCGCTGTCTCACGTGCCAGCAAGTCAAGACAGAACACCAAAAGCCTGCCGGTAAGCTACATCCTCTAGATATTCCCAAATGGAAGTCAGAGGATATCGGTATGGACTTCATTATGGGTCTGTCTAAATCAAAAGGAGGACATGATGGAATATGGGTTATCATCGACCGATTGACCAAATCGGCACACTTCTTGCCAATCAAGAGTCGATGGTTAGTTGATATTCTTGCTGCATTATACCTTAAGGAGATAGTCAGGTTACATGGAGTACCTATCTCAATCGTGTCTGACAGAGACCCTCGTTTTACTTCTCACTTTTAGAAGGGTCTACAACATTCTTTGGGGACGAGACTTAACTTTAGTACAGCTTTTCATCCTAAAACGGGATGGCCAGACCGAGAGAACCAATTAGGTAGTTGAAGATATGCTCAGAGCTTGCATCATTAATTTTGGCGGAAGCTGGCATGATCACTTGCCTTTGGTTGAATTTGCATACAATAACAGCTACCAGGCAAGTATACAAATGGCACCTTTCGAAGCCTTATACGGAAGGAGTTGCCGATCACTCTTATACTGGGATGAAGTTGGTGAGAAACAATTATTAGGTCCAGACATGGTAAGGGATACCACTGAAAAGATTCAGTTGATTAGAGAAAGACTTCAAGTTGCTCAGTCTAGACAGAAGACTTATGCTAACACAAGAAGAAGAGATCTCAAATTCTAAGTCGGAGACCTCGTATTTCTCAAGATATCACCTGGACGTGGAATAAGTAGATTTGGTGTTAAAGGCAAGCTTACACCAAGGTTTATCGGACTTTTTGAGATACTAGAAAGAGTTGGTGAGGTTGCTTACCG
The DNA here is from genome assembly GCA_022559845.1 of Amorphophallus konjac. Classification (NCBI taxonomy): domain Eukaryota; kingdom Viridiplantae; phylum Streptophyta; class Magnoliopsida; order Alismatales; family Araceae; genus Amorphophallus; species Amorphophallus konjac. The sequence goes on along the minus strand of CM040123.1, from coordinate 308,176,596 downwards.
TGTTGCCTTACCTCCTCAATTATCTGAAGTTCATAATGTATTCCACATATCTATGTTGAAGAAGTATGTGCACGATCCGTCACATATCATTGATCATGGTGACCTGGTGATTCAAAAGGATCTCACTTATGAACAAAAGCCCATGAAGATCCTCGATCGCGAGGTACGAACGTTAAGGAACAAAGTTATTCCCATGGTTAAGGTGCAATGGAGTAAAAGCTATGAACATGAAGCAACATGGGAGACCGAGGAGTCTATGAGGAAATGATTTCCAGACTTATTTTAAAACGTATGTACTCTACACTCTCCACGTCTATATACGATTGAATTTGGGGACCAAATTCTTTTAAGTGGGGGAGGGTGTAGCAACCCTGGTAAATTTAAAAGGAATAAAATCTTAATTATCTTAAATAGATTAAGAGATTAAACTAAAGACAAAGGCCCAACTCATATACACTTAAACATATAACAAATGGGCTGCAAATAAATAATGCCTCTTATCAGGTCGTCATTTAATTGAAGACCGTTGAAACATGCGCTAATTTAATAAATGACGCCCCTTGAGTGGGCGCCATTTTAATACGATAATAGGGAAAGAGAAAGGATAAGAGTAATTGATGCCCCCTTGACAGGCGTCATATGAATGATTGAAGACCGCGTACATAGGCGTCAATTTAGAAATAACGCCCCAACCATAGGCGTCATTTACAAATCGACCCGTTGGTGTTTGGTTCGAACAGGGATATTAGCCAGGAAGGTTTCTTGATTAGGGAAGAATCATACATGGATATCTATGTTTAGTAAGGATTCTACCATGGAAATTTTAGTTCTAAACGAACTCTTAAAAACCCATTAGGATTCCTTCCCTATAAATACCCCTTCCATCGAGCCAACCTGTTAGTTTTTCTTCATCAAACCTATTGCTGCTAGTAATACGAGGAGGGTTCCCATCATCCTTCTCTTCGTTCTACTGCGGTGAACGTGAAGAACGTAGAAGTTCTTCATCCTTTCTTCTTCTTCCTTGCTGCACGGAGGATTGAAGCTGCTGCTGCTGTTAGAAGAGCAAGCTACTTTGTCTTTTTCCTTCTACGCGGTTGCTCTGTTTCAAACAGGGTATCGTTTGTGATCAAATCTTCATATATATTCTTCACGATCCATCAACCAGATCATCACCAAGGTAGGTTTTCTCAAGAGATTAGCAAAACCTATGGTTATTAGGCCATCTGCATGCATGTAGAATTATTAGTAGATGTTATTGATATATCAGTTTTCCATGATTTCTGTATTTCTTGAAATGACGCCGCAGCTTAAGGCGTTATTTTGATTTAACACCCTTGCGAATAGTCGTCAATTGCACTAGTCAGTTAATAATTACGCATGATCAAAATTTAATAACTATGAATCCTGACGAGTTAACTAATGCATGATTATATTAGTAAATTCTTGCTATTTTTCTCTATCTGATCATGTCTCTAGATCCTTGAATGGACCTACTCCAAAATCCATGTGTCTAGGATTGTACCTGCGGGAGCAAATCATATGACAGAATTAGCGACCCTGATTAGGTCGTCAATTGAATGAACGCCCCTGTAAACGGTCGCCAAATTAGTGATAAACTATGACATTATAGAAATGGTGTTATAATGTTCCTGATATTAAAATGACGACATATGCACTACCCTACAATTTTATATATGACGCCCCTGGCTAGGGCGCTGTTTACTCAAATGAAGCCTTCATGAAAGGCGTCATTTTTATAATAATCAAAATTGGAAATGTTTATAGATATTAATCTGAATATAACGATTGCGTGAACAGTCGTCATTTATTGAACTGATGACCCAAACAAGGGCGTCAATTCATAAAATGAAGACTTAAGCCCAGACGCCAATCAACTGATTTCCTGATTTCGTGGTTTTTCAGTAACCCTTAACAATGGGTTATGTGTATAGGCACTATGTTCCATTCCGTGAATATAGTCCCATGTTTCACGTTGTTTAATCGATTACCCACTATTTCTCAGTGATAGACGAACTCTCCATGGCACATTCCGTTCCTTTAGACCAGTGACTTTATCATAGAGACCTCCATAAGACTCCGCTAGCCTTGGATTCCCTCATGGCAGTCGAGCAGGTTGTACCATCAAAACCCATGACACTACTCAATTACCATGTCGCGCTAAAGAAACATGGTATACCGGCCCTCATGACTTGCTAAGAGGATGTCATGAAGTTAATGGAATGGGAAACCATGCCATTAGTGTTTTTATGAATTAGGTGCCATACTTGTTGACCTCAATTCTATCTAGTTTATCATGTCCAAGAACGAGCAATCATCTCTATATGAGCACTTATTCTTAATGTCGTGGCACCTGGTTAGGGAGCCTATTCCACCTAGTTTTAATCGTTAATCGTGATTGTACCATTGTTGTTATCGTTATACATCATGTTCAATCCTTGAAATTCTATTCCACAAGATCTACCTTAAAGTCCCTACAAGCTTATTCCATTGAAACTCTATATTGGCTATAACCATAGTGGAGGTCGAAAAATACACGATCAATGCCTGCGCATATAAGGGCCCGATCTGGTCCTTGGAGGAGCACCCAAAAGTACTAATGCCCATGGGAGTTGTAATGATCACGGTGTGGCATTGCACCGAAGTGCATGACTAGCTTGATTGACATTCCATAATCTCGTACTCGACTTGACATGACATGACTTGCGTGACCTGGAAAGGATATTTATTGTTACTTGCTTGAAATATGATAGCCAATCCTTGACATGACTTGATAAACGTACTTGCTTGAATGCCTTGATCATTATTGACATGAATTCTTGAATGACATGATAGTTCACTCAATTATCTCTTGTTATACTCTCTCTCTTATCGATTTACGCAACCATGCATAGCTTTATTGCATTCATGTAACATGTAATTTACTTAAAGCAAGCTAGCTCTTGAGATATAATTCCTACTAAGCGTTCGCTCATCTAGTGTTTTTCCCCTATTTTTTTCAGGTAAGTCCGAGGACGAAACTCAATCGGATGGGGAAAGTCAAGAGTTAAGAGATTAGAGCTCCCCGTCTATCCAAGCGTCTTCTAGTCTTATCTTCCTATATTTTTGAGTCAATCGTTGTACTTTTCCCTTTATTGAGTCTTAACACTTTCATCAAGTTGATTGTAATAGAAGTACTTTTGATGTTATGATTAGATATAGGATTGGGTTATCTTTATTTTACGCACTCTATCTTTGTGTTGAATACACTAACGCTCTGATTGACATGATCGATAGAAACTCGTTACGCGTCTCCGAGTTCCTTCCGCGCTCGGGGCGTGACACCAGTGAATGTCTAGACATAACTTGGGATCTTGGATCCACCAAATCAATGCCAACACATCATAAGGGCCCGGTCTGGTCCTAGGAGGAGCGCCCGAAAAGTACTAGTGCCTCGGGGAGTTGTAATGACATGGTGAGGCATTACACCGAGTGCATGACTAGCTTGATGTCTATGACATTTCATTCACATGATTCGTCTTGTTCTTCCACTCTATATTACAAGTCATTGAATTCCTTCGTGGAATTGACTTCATGATGTGCTTGTTACATGCTTGATCGGCCAGTTCTTAGATATGCTCTTCTTTTACTAAGTATTTCATTATCATTATTCCTTTTTATTTCAGTGCCTAACATTAATTAATTGATTAATTACTTAAACCTTGCCTGTTATTACCTACTGAGCATTCGCTCACCCAGTTTTCCCCCTTTTTCAGGTAACTCCAGTGATAATTCGCCAGCCGATGGGGATGGGCAGGAGTGAAGACCTCGGAGCGAGCCAGCTAGAGAGCCACTTAGAGTTGTCCCTAGATAGTTTAAGTCTGAGAGTTGTAATATTTGTCAAGAGTTGTAATTTCAATGTTATGTAATTGTTCTAAGGAGATGTTGGTTGATACTGGTACCTTTTGGGACCTTTATTTAAATGGTGAATTTTGAACTCACTATGTTTTATTAGTTGGAATGAATGGTTATACTTGGGAATTATTTCTTCCCTCTGCCATGGCGTTGTGTTGGAATTATCTAATCGCTAGTCCAAGGCACAACATGTCTGGAAATCAACATATTTTAACTCTACTGCCGCGTTTCGAAAATTCGCGTCAGGGCATGACAGTTTGGTGATATCAGAGCCATGGTTTTCTAAGTTCCTAGGTTCCTAGTAATGTTCTAGAACCTGTAACCTTGATTGAAAGTCTAAGGATCCAACCTTGTGAGATTTGGGTAGAGACTCGAGTTGAGTTAATAATCGCCTCTAAAAGATTCCTGCTAAGTTGTCCTAATTTAATCTATTCTATGTGTAGATGGCGGCAGAACGTGCATAATGGAGAGACATGCAGCGTACTGTGCAAGGTTTAACTCGGGCCCTACAGCAAGTGGCTCAGGGAGGAGCAACGCACCAAGGAGCTAGTGACCTTCACCGGAACTTCCGTGGGATGAATCCCCCAAGATTCAGAGGTTCGACAGATCCTGATGAAGTAGAGCATTGGCTGAAAGGAAAGGATCGGATCTTTGAAGTCATGTAGTGTAGCAACCACGAGCGCGTCCTTTTGACTACCTTCCAGTTAGAGCGTGACGCAAGAACGTGGTGGGAAGCCGTGAAAGCCACCTTGGGAGACCAACAGGTGTCATGGAAGGAGTTTGAAGAACTCTTCAACAGTAAGTATTTTTTAGATCGGGTGCAAGAAAAGAAGGCGGTAGGGTTTGCTGCTTTGAAACAAAGGAACTTATCTGTTGCGAAATACGAAGCTCAGTTCTCCAAGTTGTCTCACTTTGTAACCCATCTGATATCTACTGAGAAGATGAAGGCCAAGCGATTTCTTAATGGTTTGAAGCTACATTACATCAACCAGTTGGCGCTTATGGAGATCCAGACTTATGCTGAAATGGGAAGAAAAGCTCAAGTTCTTGAGGATACCATGGAAATGACGGAAAGGATCTGAGGGAGAAACTCCAAGAAAGAACAGACCTCTAGTTCCGATAATTTTAAACCCGATAATGACAAGAAGAGACCTAATGGTGGGTCTAGTTCGTGGAAAGGTAAGGTGCCGAAAAATGACGATAAGAAGTCTGGCCCGGTTGCACCATCCAAGGCCCTTTGCAAGTACTGTGACCGTCCAGGTCATAAGATGGAAGAATGTTGGCACAAGGTAGGCGCTTGTTTTCGCTGTGGAAGCAGGGACCATCGTATTCTAGAGTGTCCCCTCCTGTCCGACCATGCCACACCAAACAAGCCGCAAGGAGGTCAGAAGCGACAGGGCAAGCTTCAAGCCCTACATGAAGATGAAACTGGAACCACCGAGGAGGGTGGACTTGTTGAAGGTACACTTGTTGTTTATGATAAGCCAGCATTTGTTCTCTTTGATACCGGAGCAATGCATTCCTTTATTTCCTGGAGGTTTGCTAAGTCCTTCACTGTGAACCCTATGCTAATGAACTCTCTATTGGAAATTTCAAACCCTATTGGTTCAAGTTGTCACGCCCCGACTCTTTATGACAATGGAAGACTCGCTCGAGAAACGTGAACATCCGGCATGGTAAGCCTCTTGCTAGCAAGAATGATCAGAGCGCAAGACAATCACACACATAAATGCAATTGCATATTATTTTAATCAAACTCCAACTTATTTCATTGATAATCACTAATCAAATATAATAACTTTTAACTTCTTTCAACCTATCAGACTCAAGAAATGAGAAAATTACATAGACTCAATCTAAACAATATGGACTTTCCTAAGTCTTCACCCTCATCTTGATGACACTTTCATTCGCTCTCAGACCCGCTACTTGTATAACCCGAATCTGAATTCGAATCACTTTCATTTCCTAAAAAGAATGGAAATAGGTAATGAGCACACTTGCCCAGTAGGTATCTTCGCATCAACATGAAGGCATCATTAAAGTAATTAACATTTTAGCTCTTGAAGAAATAAGGTAAAATCATGCGAATGCGATCAATCATGCGAATACACAAAGTAACAAAGATGATCGTTAATTGTGAATGAGAGCAAGTATGAACTAGCAAGAATGTAACAAAAACATGTTTTGGCCTTTCAAGAATAAGAATGTAACGAGAATGTACTAGCAAGCCACGTAATCATCACTCAAGTATCTTTTACTTATGAGCAAGTACTTCGTGAATTTCTGTAGAATATCAAGTCATGTACAAGAAATTCATGTCGTGCCGTGGATATTTACTTATTTATAGAGAAAGTATTCCCAGCGCAATGCGATGCCAGTAGCATCATACCCCATGGTTTATAATAGTATGTTTCCGACAATCAGCCGAGGGGACTAGCATAGAGCCCTTGAACATAATCAGTGCTCGATCGCATCTTCAAGTATAAGTCAAGCTACTTCCACGCATGTAATAATAAAGTATGGCCAAGAATGTACAATTAAATAAGTTCATGATAACACTATTCAATGAATGAACGCTTCAATTTAATAATGCGAGAGTCAAGAATGACTTAAACAAGGTTATGTTTATGGAAATAAATCGGCAGCACAATGGTACGTTCTTTATTTTCCATCAATTAAATTAGGTATCTTGAACTAATTTGGAAAGTCCTGGATCATCATTAATCCATCTAGAAACTTTGGAACATCAACTATTGGGTCAAACCTCAGGTTAAGCACTCAAACAATGTGACGGTTAAGTACTGGGCCGTTACACTCATGTGACGCACCAGTAGTGGGCCGTTACATTAGTCTGAATCCAGAAATAGTAAAATAGACTTAGTGAAATGTGATGGTCGTATATTGGGCCGTTAGATGCTCCTGACGGTCCAGTATAGATCCGTTACATTGCTAGAACCAGAAACATCGATAGTGTAATCTACCAAATGGGCTTTAATGGTACAACTAACTCGGCGTCCTAGTGGGAATCTCAGGCTCGCGGAGAATAACGGAGGCCTTGAAATAAGATTTCCTAGTTCATTGGAAGGAATATACAATAGAGAGGTCCTCATGTCCAAGAATAATGTTCCTATAGTGCAAAGTGTGAACTAATGGATAACATACCGAATATGTGCCATGTACTTAAAGAAAATGACTCTATTGATAGAGAGAATGTGTAACAATATGAAATCATGATAAAACTCCGTCAATACATCATTTAAAATCATGGAGTTAATACAAACTATAGTGCTTTGGCATGAAATTAACATATCCTTAAAATAATTCAAGATGCTTTTAACATGCAATACTTATCACGAACCCATTAATAAATTTAAAGTCATATCAACAGGTAAAAACTTAGATAACTAGGCATATTTATAAGTTAATGTGATTGTTCTTCAATTCTCTCTACAGTTACTCTGACGATCTAGGATAGGCGCGTTACAGTCTTGTGACGGTTTATCGAGGGGCAGTTACAGTAGTGTAACGCTCCTATTATGGTGGATCAGAGACAACAGAACAATTCAAATGCAACAGAGGGTGTGACGGCTTATCGTAAGGCCGTTACATCATTGTGACGGTCTTATCTTGATGCGTCAGATCGTCTGCTGACAGTAAAATAAAATAAAGGTTTATGAAACCATAACATGCCTGGAAATCAAAATACTACAACTATTCTAGACATGATAAACGAAGTATAGGCCAACTATATGCATGAGTTTTAGTGAATAGGAAAGATAATATCTTTTATTTTCCATTTAGGGCTAAGAGATGCATGAATGTATAGAACTATTAAAACATGAAATTTATGATCTATCATGCATGAAATCAATCAAAACTAGAGGGCTTTTATCCCTAACAAGATGTTTTTACCATTCATGAGATGACCTACCTCTTAACTAGTCTTCAAGCTTCTAATTTGAGACTACAGGACACATCCTAGTTCTTCCCTTCCTGAGATTTTTCAGCAACTTCATGTCGCTCTATCTCTCCAATCTCTTGACCTAAGGACGTGAAATTTTGAGGGTAAGAAGCTAAAACTAAGGTGAACAAAAAGTTTTAAAGGACTGAACTCTAATTACCTCATTTAGACATCATAATCTCTTAATCTTCAGGGGTCTTTTACTCTGAATTCTGGGCTGCTATGACTGAATCAGCGACTTTGGAAACTTCTATCTCCTTGGTTGGTTGATCTCCTAGCACGAAATTTGGAGAACTATTAGTCTAAAGTATACTAAACAAAATCTTCTAAGAACTTACCCAAAATTATGACTCCTTACCTTGATTCTTCACGAGCCAAAAGTAAGTGTCGCTCAGTTCAGAACTAGGTCCTATTTATAGGATTTTGGCTAGGGTTTGAAGATTAGATCGATTCTAGAGTCTTTAATTTGCCAGAACCTAATTCTAAGAGTCCTTAGTAATGTTATAAGCTCTCCCAAGTTGATCTCTTGTAGATAAGATCCCAAAGTTCTAATCTTTTTGCTCGTTCTTCCATTCACGGAACTAATAGGGTGTAACACATCGGTCTAGGTGCGTTAGGTGCATGTGGCGGTCGCACGATAGACCGCTACATCCAACGTGCACAGAATTCAACATAAATCAAACTCTTTTGTTAATTATCCATATTATTATCCATACAAATGGTATTTATCCTTAAAATATGTAAATAGGCTAAATAACCTTCTAGAATATGGGCCAAATTTAATGGGCTTGGTCCTTACACCTTTTGGATTTTATTTAAATAGGCTACGTTAATTATTTAACACAATTGGGTCTTATAATGACTTATTATTTCAATAATCCATTTATTAATCTACTTAGCCTTTATAAATTCCTAATAAATTCTAAAAAATTCTATAAATAATCCAAAAATTATTATATAAATTCTGGGGCACTACACCCTCCCCCACTTACAAGAATTTGGTCCCCAAATTCAATACATGGATTATGGAGAGTGTACTTACAGTTAAAATAATTCTGGAAATCTTTTCTGCATGGCTGCTTCGGTTTCCCATGTTACTTCATATGGCCATGTTTTCTTCCATTAAATCTTGACCATAGGAATAACTTTATTTCTTAGTTAACGCACTTCATGTTCCAGAATCTTTATTGGCGTTTGCTCATACGTTATATCCTTCTGAATCTCCAGATTGTCATAAGTGATAATATGGTCAGGATCATATACATACTTCTTCAGCATAGAGACGTGAAATATGTCATGAACTCCTGCTAATTGTGGTGGTAAAGCCAGTTTGTAGGCCACTTCACCGACCCTTTCAAACATTTCAAACGGGCCAATGAATCTTAGAGTTAGCTTGCCCTTAATAACAAATCTTCGAATACCACGACTTGGAGAAATCTTGAGATACACATGGTTTCCTACTTGAAATTCCAAGTTGCGTCTTCGATTATCAGCATAAGATTTCTGCCTATCTTGCGCCATCTTTCTTCCCTCTTGAATGAGCTTGATCTTCTCTGTAGAATCTCTGATAATATCGAGGCCTAGGAATTGTCTTTCCCCTATTTCATTCCACCATATTGGTGATTGACAACTTTTTCCATATAGAGCTTCAAAAGGTGCTATTTGTATGCTGGCCTGATAACTGTTGTTATATGCAAATTCTACTAGAGGCAAGTGATCATGCCAACTATCTCTAAAATCAATAACACTTGCCCTGAGTATGTCTTCTACCACTTGATTCGTTCTTTCTGTCTGACCATCAGTTTGTTGATGAATGACTGTGTTGAAATTCAATCTAGCCCCTCATGACTGTTGTAAACCCTTCCAAAACTGCGATGTGAGTCGAGGATCTCTATCAGATATAATAGTGACTGGGACACCATATAATTTAACAATTTCCCTTATGTATAATGCTGCCAGGATATCCACAGACCATCGAATTTTGATTGGTATAAAATGTGCAGATTTAGTTAATCGGTCTATGATTACCCATATACCATCGTGTCCACCTCTTGTCTTAGGTGACCCCATAATGAAATCCATCCCTATACTCTCCCACTTCTATTCGGGAATATTCAAGGGATGCAGTTTACCTGTGGGTCTAAAATGCGCTACCTTTACTTGTTGACAAGTGAGACATCGAGACACGAAATCAGCTATTTCTCTCTTCATGTTCTTCCTTTGTCTTGGAATATATCAAGATGTCATCGATGAAGACGATGATGAATTGGTCCAGATATGGCTGGAAAACACTGTTCATAAGTTGCATAAATGCTGCTGGGGCATTAGTTAACCCGAACGGCATTACCACGAATTCATAGTGGCCATAACGACTTCGAAAAGCCGATTTATAAATGTCTTCTTCTTTAATTCTAAGCTGATGATAACCTGATCTGAAGTCAATCTTGGAGAAATATTCTGCTTCTGAAAGCTGATCAAAGAGCTCATCAATACACGGCAACGGATACTTATTTTTGATTGTAAGTTGATTTAGTCACCGGTAATCGATGCATAGCCTGAGAGAACCATCCTTCTTCGTGACAAATAGAACCGGTGCACCCCAAGGGGATGTGCTAGGTCTGATGAAGCCCTTATCCACTAGTTCCTGCAACTGCAACTGCTTCTTTAGTTCTTTGATTTCTGTGGGGGACATCCTGTAAGGGGCTATAGAAACAGGTGCTGCTCTTGGAATGAGTTCAATAGTAAAGTTTACTTCCCTCTCGGGTGATAAACTGAGTAATTCGGATGGAAACACAGCGGGGAACTCATTTACAATATGAATGTCTGCTAAGATAATCTCCTTGGAGTCGGTAACAATGACAGAAGCAAGAAAAGCTTCACATCCTTGCGAGATAAGTTTGCAAGCGTGAAGAGAAGATATGATAGTAGGATACTTCTGGTACTTGATGCCAAGGAAGGAAAATCTTGAAGACTGGGCTTTCGAAAGGATATAATCCTATTTCGGTAATTGATATAAGCATCATGATCTACAAGCCAATCTATCCTTAAAATGGCATCATAACCTTTCATGTCAAGGCATACTAAGTTTGCGGGGAGATTATGACCTTCTACTATCACTTCGCTATCAGGATAATAGTCGGTAAGCTTTGTTCCAGAACCTAAGGGTGTGGTAATAGCGAGATCTGAAGGTAAGGGGACTGATGTAATTGATAATGTTTTTGCAAAAGTAGTGGAGATAAAAGAATGAGAGGCACCAGTGTCAAATAGCACAAATGCAGGACGAGAACAAATTTGAAGAGTACCTTCCATAAGCCCACCATCCTTGGGCGCTTCCTCTTCTTCTAAAACGGCATTGAGGCGAGCCTGCCTCCTACGTCCTCCACCAGACGATTGGTCTTTCATAAGGGGATAATCTGGCATGCGATGCTTCCTGCTTCCACAACGTAAACAAGCGCCGAGGCACTTCCAACATTCCTCAGCCGAATAGCCGACATTTTCACAAAACGTGGAAGTTGTAGCAACTTGCTCCTTCTCTTCCTTGACTTTCTTTTGCTTATGGGAACTTCCACCATTCCCATTCCTGGATCTTTTCTCACTATCACGGCTTTTGTAGGGCTCCGTGATGCTAAAGTTTTCTTTCTTATAACGCCGATCTGAGCGTCGTCTGGATTCTTCTCCTTTCCCTTTTAAAATTTTGACCTTCTCTAAGGTCCTTTCGCACAAATATGCTCATTGAACCATTTCCGCATAAGTACGGATCTTTTGGGTCCCGAGCTGCTGAATGAAACCAGGCCGTAACTCGTCCACAAACTGATTTGCCTTCAATAAATCGATGCTGATAAGATGCGGTGCGTAAGGTGCAAGTCTTGAGAATTACAGTTCATATTCGGCAACCGTCATCATTCATTGCCGAAGAGCGGCGAACTCCATAGCCTTTCTCTCTTTTACGTGCTCAGAAAAGTACTTGGCACGGAATAGGGTAAGAAAACCATTTCAAGTATGAGGGGCATCGGCCGGAGGTGTCGGAACCGACTTCCACCATGTACGGGCATCTTTGTTAAGTTGAAAGGTTGCGAGACGCACCTTCTCCTGATCGGTGCATTGGATAACATCAAAGATACGATTCATTACATCTATCCAGTTCTCTGCCTTGTCAAGATTAGAAGAACCATAGAAATGCAGAGGGTTTAAGCTCCGAAAGTTGCGATGCAAATCACCAGCCCTTGCTCCTGCGCCAGCTTGCGCCATGGTTTGTAATGCATGTGTAAGGCCAGCAACAGTTTGTTGCAACCATTCCAATCTACACGATGAGCCATGGTAATAATAGGGTACCTGAGAGAAAAATAAAAACTTGTTATTTCTCATGAAACTGGAAGGAAAATCAATCTTAAAACTAATTAACTATCTTGTCCCGGGTTCTACCCAATTCTCACGTGGGTGTGGAAATTTCTTCCTTAGTTCATAGGTAGGGGTCCTTAAACCTTGGACTTATCCTATGATATGACTCTTCTTCCTAAGTCCTGAGACTTAGGCTCTGATACCAACTTAACAGTCACGTCTCGAGCCTTTATGATAGCGGAAGACTCGCTCGAGAAACGTGAACAGCCGGCATGGTAAGCCTCTTGCAAGCAAGAATGATCAGAGCGCAAGACAATCACACACATAAATGCAATTGCACATTATTTTAATCAAACTCCAACTTATTTCATTGATAATCACTATTCAAATACAATAACTTTCAACTTCTTTCTACCTATCAGACTCAAGAAATAGAAAAATTATATAGACTTAATCTAAATAATATAGACTTTCCTAAGTCTTCACCCTCATCTTGACGACACTTTCATTCGCTCTCGGACCCGCTACTTGTATAACCCGAATCTGAATTCGAATCACTTTCATTTCCTGAAAAGAATGGAAATAGGTAATGAGCACACTTGCCCAGTAGGTATCTTGCATCAACATGAAGGCATCATTAAAGTAATTAACATTTAAGCTCTTTAAGAAATAAGGTAAAATTGTGCGAATGCGATCAATCATGCGATACCCAAAGTAACAAAGATGATCGTTAAGATAGAATGAGAGAAAGTATGAACTAGCAAGAATGTTACAAGAACATGTTATGGCCTTTCAAGAATAAGAATGTAACGAGAATGTACTAGCAAGCCACGTAATCATTACTCCAGTATCTTTTACTTATGAGCAAGTAATTCATGAATTTCTATGGAATATCAAGTCATGTACAAGAAAGTCATGTCGTGCCGTGGATCTTCACTTATTTATAGAGAAAGTACTCCCAGCGTAATACGACGCCAGTAGCATCATACCCCATGGTTTATAATAGTATGTTTCCGACAATCAGCCGAGGGGACTAGCATAGAGCCCTTGAACATAATCAGTGCTCGATCGCATCTTCAAGTATAAATCAAGCTACTTCCACGCATGTAACAATAAAGTATGGCCAAGAATGTACAATTCAATAAGTTCATGATAACACTATTCAATGAATGAACGCTTCAATTTAATAATGCGAGAGTCAAGAATGACTTAAACAAGGTTATGCTTATAGAAATAAATCGGCAGCACAACGGTACGTTCTTTATTTTCCATCAATTAAATTAGGTATCTTGAACTAATTTGGAAAGTCCTGGATCATCATTAATCCATCTAGAAACTTTGGAACATCAACCCTTGGGTCAAACCTCGGATTAAGCACTCAAATAATGTGACGGTCAAGTACTGGGCCGTTACACTCATGTGACGCACCAGTAGTGGGCCGTTACATTAGTCTGAATCTAGAAATAGTAAAATAGACTTAGTGAAATGTGACGGTCGTATATTGGGCCGTTAGATGCTCCTGACGGTCCAGTATAGATCCGTTACATTGTTAGAACCAGAAACATCGATAGTGTAATCTACCAAATGGACTTTAATGGTACAATCAACTCGGCGTTCAAGTGGGAATCCCAGGCTCGCGGAGAATTACGGAGGCCTTAAAACAAGATTTCCTAGTCAATTGGAAGGAATATCAATAAAGAGGTCCTCATGTCTAAGAATAATGTTCTATAGTGCAAAGTGTGAACAATGGACAACATATCAGAATATGTGCCATGTACTTAAAGAAAATGACTCTATTGATAGAGAGAATGTGTAACAATATGAAATCATGATAAAACTCCGTCAATACATCATTTAAAATCATGGAGTTAATACAAACTATACTGCTTTGGCATGAAATTAACATATCCTTAAAATAATTCAAGATGCTTTTAACATGCAATACTTATCATGAACCCATTAATAAATTTAAAGTCATATCAACAGGTAAAAACTTAGATAACTAGGCATATTTATAAGTTAATGTGACTATTCTTCAATTCTCTCTACAGTTAGTCTGACGGTCTAGGATAGGTGCGTTACAGTCTTGTGACAGTTTATCGAGGGGCCGTTACAGTAGTGTAACGCTCTTATTATGGTGCGTCAGAGACAACAGAACAATTCAAATGCAACAGAGGGTGTGACGGCTTATCTTAAGGCCGTTAGATCATTGTGATGGTCTTATCTTGATGCGTCAGATCATCTGCTGGCAGTAAAATAAAGTAAATGCTTATGAAACCATAACATGCCTGGAAATCAAAATACTACAACTATTCTAGACATGATAAACGAAGTATAGGCCAACTATATGCATGGATTTTTGTGAATAGATAAGATAATATCTTTTATTTTCCATTTAGGGCTAAGAGATGCATGAATGTATAGAACTATTAAAACATGAAATTTATGATCTATCATGCATGAAATCAATCAAAACTAGAGGGCTTTTATCCCTAACAAGATTTTTTTACCAATCATGAGATGACCTACCTCTTAACTAGTCTTTAAGCTTCTAATTTGAGACTGCAAGACACCCTAGTTCTTCCCTTCCTGAGATTTTTCAGTAACTTCACGTCGCTCTATCTCTCCAATCTCTTGACCTAAGGACGTGAAATTTTGAGGGTAAGAAGTTGAAACTAAGGTGAACAAAAAGTTCTAAAGGACTGAACTCTAATTACCTCGTTTAGACGTCCTAATCTCTTGATCTTCAGGGGTCTTTTGCTCTGAATTCTGGGATGCTATGACTGAATCAGCGACTTTGGAAGCTTGTATCTCCTTGGTTGGTTGATCTCCTAGCATGAAATTAGGAGAACCATTAGTCTAAAGTATACTAAATAAAATCTTCTAAAGAACTTACCCGAAATTATGACTCCTTACCTTGATTCTTCACGAGCCAAAAGTAAGGGTCGCTCAGTTCAGAACTAGGTCCTTTTTATAGGGTTTTTGCTAGGGTTTGAAGATTAGATCGATTCTAGAGTCCTTAATTTGCCAGAACCTAATCCCTAAGAGTCCTTAATAATGTTATAAGCTCTCCCAAGTTGATCTCTTGCAGATTGGATCCCAAAGTTCCAATCTTTTTGCTCGTTCTTACATTCACGGAACTAACAGGGTGTAACGCATCACTCTAGGTGCGTTAGGTGCATGTGGTGGTCACACGATAGACCGCTACATCTAACGTGCACAGAATTCAACATAAATCAAACTCTTTTGTTAATTACCATATTATTATCCATACAAATGGTATTTATCCTTAAAATATGTAAATAGGCTAAATAACCTTCTAGAATATGTGCCAAACTTAATGGGCTTGGTCCTTAAATCTTTTAGATTTTATTTTAACAGGCTATGTTAATTATTTAACATAATTGGGCCTTATAATGACTTATTATTTCAGTAATCCATTTATTAATCTATTTAGGCTTTATAAATTCTTAATAAATTCCAAAAAATTCTATAAATAATCCAGAAATTATTATATAAATTCTGGGGCACTACACATGTTCAGCCATTAAATATTACTACCCTTCTAGTAAGATCTTAATTAATGGGTAGAATATGCCAGCCGATTTAGTTTGTATGGAAATGAAAGATTTTGATGTGATCTTAGGAGCAGATTGGTTGGCTAGATACGAGGCTAGTGTCCATTGTAGTACTAGCTCCGTGTCATTTTCTGGACACCCCGAGCTTTCTTTTGTTGGTATTAGGCACTCTAGGTCTGTGCCGCTTATTTTGGCTCTTTGAGCTGAGAAGTTATTGAAGAAAGGATGTCAGGCTTTTCTAGCCTTGGTTTTTTTAACCCATAAGAAGGAGTTGGAGATTAAGGATATCCCTATTGTTCGAGATTTTCTGGATGTTTTTCCTGAGGATTTGCCAGGACTTCCGCCTGAGAGAGAGGTAGTCTTTTCTATTGATCTAATTCCTGGTGCGTCCCCTATTTCTAAGGATCCGTATTGTATGTCCCCTACGGAGTTGAGGGAATTAAAGCGATAATTAATGGAGTTGCCCCAAAAGGGGTTTATTCGTCCAAGTACATCCCCGTGGGGAGCTCCAATATTGTTCGTCCAGAAGAAAGATGGTTCGATGATTGTGCATTGACTACTGGCAAATGAACTAGCTTACTATCAAAAATAAGTACCCATTGCTGAGGATTGATGAACTGTTCGATCAGATAGCAGAGCATAATATTTCTCTAAGATTGATCTTCGATCAGGTTATCACCAGCTACGAATCAAGGATGATGATATCCTTAAAATAGCTTGATGACATTTTGAATTTATGGTAATGCCTTTTAGACTAACGAATGCTCCTGCAACTTTCATGCAATTGATGAATAGCGTATTCCGGCCCTACCTAGATCAGTGGGTCGTGGTATTTATCGATGACATTTTGATATAATCTAAGAATTAGGAGGAGCATGCTGAACATTTGAGGATGGCATTACAATAATTAAGAGATCATCAATTGTACGCCAAGTTTAGTAAATGTGATTTCTGGTTGTAAGAAATGTCTTTTCTGGGGCACATTATTACTGAGGAAGGTGTTTCTGTTGACCCTTCGAAAGTGGAGCCAGTGAAGAATTGGGATAGGCCTGCAAATGTAACTAAGATAAGAAGTTTTCTAGGCCTGGCAGAATATCATCGGAGATTTATTAAAGATTTCTCTAAGATTACGGTACCCCTGACCAGACTGACCCACAAGGAGAACCGATTTGAGTGGTCGGAAGATTGTGAACGGAGTTTTCAGACTCTGAAGGAGTGCTTGACCACTGCCCCTATTTTGACTTTGCCTTCTGGAGAAGGAAGTTTTATAGTTTACACTAATGCTTTAGGTATTGGTTTAGGTTGTGTGCTTATGCAGCATGGGAAGGTGATAGCTTACTCTTCTAGGTAGTTAAGATAGCACGAAGAGAATTATCCTGTCCATGATCTGAGCTAGCAGCTACAGTTTTTGCCTTAAAGATTTGGAGGCAATACTTGTATGGAGAAGCATTCATGGTGTTTTCTGATCATAAGAGTCTAAAGTACCTATTTTCTCAAAAGGAACTTAATATGAGGCAAAGAAGATGGCTTGAGTATTTGAAAGATTTCAATTTTTCTATTAAGTACCACCCTAGAAAAGGTAATGTGGTGGCGGATGCTTTAAGCCGCAGGCCGATAGCAAAGTTGTCAAGTCTCATGTTGCAAGAATGGACGATGCTGGAGCAGTTGGCTAGTTTAGATCTCAATGTTAGTGGGGATCGGGTCATGATCGCACAAATTCAACTTCGTCCAGAGTTATTGAGGGAAATCAAGTCCTTACAAGAAAACTATCCGATGTTGGTAGAGATTAAGGAAAGTTTGAGCAATAGACCAGATTTTATGTTGACCGATGACATCAGATTGTTATTTCGAGGAAGAACCTGTGTACCTGATGTAGCTGAAGTAAAAAGCAAGATCTTAGAAGAAGCCCATAGATCCAGGTATACTATTCACCCTAGAGGAACTAAGATGTACCGGGATTTGAAAAGATCTTTTTGTTGGCCGAATATGAAAAAGGAAGTGGCAGAATTTGTGAGTAGATGCTTGATATGTCAGTAGGTAAAGGCTGAACATTTCAGAACCGCAGGGAAGTTAAAGCCGCTCGATATACCATAATGGAAGTGGGAAAGTGTCGGCATGGATTTTATCATGGGTCTACCTAAGACTCATGGTGGATTTGATGCAATATGGGTCATTATTGATAAACTAACTAAGTCTGCTCATTTCTTGTCCATTAAGTCGAAGTGGACCGTTGATGTTTTGGCTACTCTGTATATAAAGAAGGTTGTAAGACTTCATGGAATCCCAGCAAGTATTGTGTCAGATAGGGACCCCAGGTTTACTTCGCATTTCTGGAGAAGACTACAAGAGTCCTTGGGAACCCAACTGAATTTCAGCACTACCTTCCATCCTCAGACAGATGGACAGACTGAAAGAACTAATCAGATCGTTGAAGATATGCTAAGGGCTTGCGTAATTGATTTTGGAGGCAGTTGGTATAAGCACCTGGCTTTGAATGAGTTCACCTACTATAACAGCTATCAGACTAGTATCTAGATGGCTCCGTTTGAGACTCTTTACGGAAGAAGTTGTCGATCACCACTATGTTGGGATGAGGTAGGAGAAAAGTAATGGCTGGAACCAGAGCTCATTTTGGAATCATCCAAGAATATTCGTGTTATCTGAGATCATCTGCAAGTGGCACAATCGAGACAGAAAAGTTATGCCGATTGTAGATGGAGAGCTTTGGAATTTCAAGTCGGCAAGCATGTGTTCTTGAAGGTTTCACCTATGAGAGGAATTCGAAGATTTGGCATTCATGGTAAGCTAAGTACGAGATATATTGGCCCTTTCAAGATTCTAGAGAAAGTTGGAGAAGTTCCTTACAGATTAGCTTTACCAACTCAGTTATATAGAGTACCTAATATTTTTCACGTATCTATGTTGTGAAAATATGTTTATGACCCCACTCACGTCATTCAACATGCGGATCTGGTATTAAAGGAAGATTTGACCTATGAAGAATGACCCATCAAGATTTTGGACTGTAAGCAGCATCAACTTAGGAATCGTTCCATACCTATGGTCAAGGTTCAATGGAGCCGACGTGGAACTGAAGAAGCAACTTGGGAGTCCGAGGATGCTATCCGAAAGCAATACCCCGATTTATTCTAAGGTCAGTTACCTTACTATCTATTTCGATAAGTGCTGTGAATTTTGAGGACCAAATTCCTTAAAGTGGGGGAGGGTGTAGCACCCCGTTGAAGTATTAAATGAAATAACTAAGGAATTTTTATGGAAAATATGATAGGTAAAGTTGCAACCATTTTATAAAAATCTAGAAAAAAATATAATCATGTAGAGGACCAAAAATTTAGATAATTTGTCTTCTGTGGCAAACCCTAAAAAAAATTATAAGCCAGCCGAATTAAGGGTATTAGGGCTAAATCAACGTTTAACCTTATTGGACCTTAGATCACTCAATTCGAACCCAATTCTCGATAAATTAAGCCCAGATTGGACCCTTTTGGACGGCCTTGATCTGTAGATATTTTCCCCTCTCTTTGCCCACCGAAACCCTAACCATAGGAGAGTAATTTTGGAGCTAAAGGTGGCGGACTAGGTCAATCCGTGATTCATGCGCACGACGAGTTGTGGCACTCTATCCGGTCGATTGGGGCGTTCCTAGAGCATTAGCCTCTTTATATTTAGACCCTAGCCCGACCTAGAAACTCTTGGATGCTGCGGTGACCGACGAGGAGCTCGTTCGTGGGAGAATTTTGACGTATATTTGGGGTGTTCTTCGTGCGTCTGGCGAGCGACGTCATCCCCTTCTTCCTTCTTTTAAGGTAGGTTCTAGCAGACCAAACCCTAAGTAGTTTACACCAGTGGGTTAGTCTCTGAGCCCTCTTTCTTTTGATACCAAAACCCTTAAATTCTGTCTAGTATCATGAGAGTATTTTGTGTATTAGCCGGAGCATGTCAGAATTAGGGTCAACCATGTTTCCTACGATCAATGCTGGGTTTGGCAGGCTGAAAGATTCAATTAGTTAATCTATGTTGCGCATTTTTCTGTCCTCTTTCCCTTGATAGCATTTTGCCCAAATTTGATGCACCGTACGTCACAAATTTTGTCTCACAAGAAAGATCTATCCAAGGTCGCCGTAGAGTGGGTTGTCAACCCATTTTGCGGTTTAATAGTAACCGCCCGGGGCCATAAGGATCAAACGATAAACTGTCTAGGTTTCCTAGCGGTCGCCCGACAGACCGTTTTTCCCTATTCTTCAGTTCTGTTGATCGCCACCCTAAGCGGTCATTTGTTAAACTGCTAGCTTCTGTAAGCGGTTATCTGTAGACCATCTATTGCATGTTTTCATCTATTTTGTATGCTTTGATTATATTAGTTATCTCAATTAGAGTTCATGTAATATCCTGGATCTTTCGGATCCTTCCTTTTGGGTCCCGGATATATTTTTTCGGAGTGTCCGGCTCTGCTGTGTCTGAAATTTCGTTTCGGACATCTTTCATGTTCGGATCGGCGCGATCCGGAGTAGTTTCGGAGGCCCAGAGTGCGTCCGTGACTTTTCCGCGCTTGTTTTTCAATTTCCTGTATGGGTTCTGATAAATCCTTCGGACTCTCGTTGAGGGTGAACCGAGTTGTTCACCTGGGCGACAGTGGTACCGTTGCGATCGGTACGTTTCGAGGATCGTGAAAATATATATTTTGGAATTTTAGGATTTTCTATAAATACCCCTCTCTTTTCTCTCTCCCCCACCTTCTCTTCTTCTTTCTCTTTCTTCTTCCTCCCACCGTGAGCACCCCCCCTCTTCCCCTCTCTCTCCCATTCGACCGCAGCGGGTCTCTTTCTGGCTGCAGACGGCGGCGGGGCGACAACACGACGACGTGGGCGACGGCGAGGCGATCTCGTGGGCGTGCGGTGTTCATGGGAGGTGTGAAAGAGCGAGGATTCTAAAAGCTTTCTTCGTGATTTATGGATGATCCGGCGTGCCTCGAAGCGAGATTGAGGTAGGGTGACGTTCCCTAGCTCCCCGCGTTCCATTCCCGTGGTTTCTAGCCTGAGGGGAGGCCGAGAGATGGTTTTCCATGCCGGGTTGGGGTTTTCCATGATTTGGGGAGAGTTCGCCCGATCTATGTTTTTAGGCTGTGACTCGGCATTTTAATGGCTTAGATGCATCCTAGGGGTCCATAGGGGGCTCCCCCCTTGATTTCCCCCTCTCCTATGGAGGCATTGGGGCGTGGTTGGTATTTTTGGGCGTTTCACGCCGTTTCGCCGTCGGGTCAGTGTGATGGTCCTTCCAGTGACCATCACATCCTTTGACGCCCCAAGGTGGGTGCGTCACAGCTCTGTTTTGGCCAACTGGGGGTCTGTGGGCTGTGACGGTAACATGATAGACCGCCACGGCACTGTGACGCGCCTAGGTAGGACCGTCAGGTGACGATCAGACCGTTGGCACTTGACCGTTGGGGGTCAAGGCCTGTGACGCACTCATGATGGCGCGTCACAGCCTCGTAATTCCCCTGTGTGGGTACGTCAGAGCTGACGCATTTCCACCCTATAACGCACAAGAGTTGGTCTATTACATCCTATGACGCACCGAGTGGTGCGCGTCATAGTTGGTTTCTTCTTGGCATGTGACGCACCAGGGATGGCGCGTCACAGCCTATGATGCACCAGGGTAGGCGCGTTACACCCAATTTTGCACCGAGCGTCTGACGCCCCGGTGTTGGGCCGTCAGACGGCTGTGACGGTCCAGCGACAGACCGTCAGAGCCTGTGGCGCGTCTAGAGTAGACCGTCAGGCTTAGGACTGCACCGGGCGGTTTACAGTCCCGTTTCTTTTTCGATCGTGGTCACCGTGCGACGGTGCGGGTATGTGGGATGGTCCCCATACGTCATCGAGTGCGGACGTTGTTTTATGTTGACTTGAGAGTCTACTCCGTAGTGACCCACCACTAGTCGTAGCCTGCTTACACATTTAGTGGTCCCACCTGGGAGTAGGTGGAGAGGCTTACCCAGAGGATGGTTTTAAACTGGTTTCCGCCAGGCCCCGTGTCTAATAGCCACAGTCCGGCTGAGGAGAAAACCGGTCAGAGGGCTAGACTAGGGACGGACGGTCTATGTGTGCACATGTGGTTGGGGGCGGTTGGACCCACGTCGACGGGCATGACCTCAGCTAGTCACTTGTTTGTGGTTACTTGTACGGTGTCTCAGTTCCTACTGGGCCGGAGGGAGACACCTGAGGTGCGGTCTAAGACGTTAGTGGACGCATCCGGCTTTGCTTCTAGTGGGAGGTACTCCTGTCAAGTCGGGAGTGACAGACTGTCAGTCAGTCTTTGTGACTTCAACCTTCGGGTTTTTCGTCGGGTTGACCGATGAGTTCTGATTGTCTCGCCGTGGCGTGTGTGTGGGTTTTCGCGTCATGAGACCGGTGTTGTAGTTGCAGGGCTTTCCCTTTCGAGGTACTCACTTAGCCGCTAGCGTAGCGGTTTCCCGTTTCGCGAGGTAGGGTTCGAGTGATCCCTACTGAGTCTTGTTCCGAGACTCATTCCCTGCGTATTTTCACCGTGTTTCAGGTGAGGCGTGGCCTCAGGTGAGGCGCGGCCTCAGGGGAGCACGACTGAGGCTCAACGTGGTTCAGGTGCCCAGCGTTAGTGCCAGAGGTCAGAGCCGGGGTATGTCCCGTGAAACTGTACTTTTCTTTATTGTCTCTGTACTAGTTGTGGACTACTGTTGTTATTTTGTTATATCTTGTAGACCATGTATCATGTAAAATGTTAGTTTATTTTCCCGCTTAATTATATAAATTGTCTAATTTCTATAATTATTTGTAATACTTGTGTAGTCTCCACACCATCCTTTTAACCCTTCCGAGTCTTCGAACTCGTGGGTGGCAGTACGAGTCTCGGGTTATCAAGCCTTCTGAGTAATCAGATTCTTGGGTCGTTACAACTGGTATCAGAGCGCGGTTGTGGAATTATACGAGAATCATAAGTAATTATAGTGGTCCACTAGTCCACAACGATGATGTACAATTGACGCTGGCATCGGGCACCGTCTGTTTTATTGACCTTGCCGTTTTCGTGTGTTTTGTCTTTTGCATCAGGAGCGAGCATGGCGCTGAAGCGGAGCACTCACTCTCAGCAGGGGCAGTCGACTAGAGCTCAGGAGATCCAGTAGGAGGAGTAGAAGGAGCAGAGTAGAGTGCCATCAGCGGCCACCGAGGCAGTGGATACTGCGAGGTTTCCGGGGGCCGAGGAGTTCTTCCGTGGCATGTACCAGCTTATGTCGCAGTAGTTCAGCAGAGAGGGTGGTGAGTGCTCGTTGACCAGAGGTGGGCCAGGCCATGCAGTGAGGGATTTCATGCAGTTTCATCCACCTTACTATGGCGGTCAGCCAGACCCTGATTTGGCTTGGAGTTGGCTCAACGTAATGGAGCGGGTGTTCAGTTCCATGCGGTGTACTGCGGAGGACAGGGTGATGTTGGCCTACAACCAGTTGCAGGGTGCGGCTCGGGCGTGGTGGTCTTCCGAGTGGAAGGCGTCTTTTCAGTCTCATCCCCTTAAGCAGATTGCGTGGGACGATTTTGTCAGTGCTTTTGAGCGTGCCTACTGTCCAGAGTGTATTATTACACAGAGGATGCATGAGTTTTTGGAGCTGGTCCAGGGCGACTTGTCCGTGTTGCAGTACAGGGCCCGATTTGTTGAGCTGGGTCGTTATGCACCTCATATCATGGATCATGAGAGGGTGAAGATCGTACAGTTCGTACAGGGCTTGAGGCAGGAAATGAGGCACCATTTGATTGCGAATGCTGCCATTGATTTGGAGACAGCGTCTCGTGTGGCGGCATCCTTGGAGATGGATATGCATAGGACTCGAGGACCGATCAGCCAGGGGCAGTCCTTGTCAGGCCGCAGCCAGTAGTCGGCTACCCAGCAGCAGGGCTCTTTTCAGCATGCGACGGGTGGTTTAGGAGCATCGGCACTGGCAGCGTCAGCGATAGGATCCGTGTCTTTTGGCTCGATGGTCAGGAAGTTTCTCAAGAAGAATTTCTGTAAGAAGCACAAGGATCCGAGGCAGGCATCATCAGGCAGTGTACAACAGCCGGTCCCTTTTCAGCGTCAGGGATCAGTGGGTGGATCGCGAGGACCGTGCCCCCGGTGTGGCGAGTTGCACCCAGGCAGGCAGTGCACGGCGCTGGTGATCTGTTTCAGGTGTAACAAGCGAGGGCATATGACGCGTGACTGTCCTTACCGGCAACAGCAGTAGCAATTTCCTCAGCAGCAGCATCCCCAGTAGCAGAGGCCACAGTAGCAGCAGCAGCAGTAGGGGCAGTATCCGCCGCTACCCAGGTCAGCGAGTGTGGGAGGCAGGTAGAGAGCTCGAGGCCATATTACTCACATGACCAGGGCAGAGGCAGTGGCCTCGCAGCTCGTGGAAGGTATCGTTCATATTTTGGGTTATGCGGATCAGGTTTTGTTTGACTCTGACGCGTCTCATTTGTTTATTTCGGAGGATTTCGCGCTGAGTATCGAGGAGTCGGTGACCCAGTTGTCTTGTGATTTGGCAGTGGAGTTGCCTTCGGGTGATTTTATGTTCACTCTGTATTGTTTTGATGAGGTTCCAATTTGGGTTAAAGGGTGGAGTTTACCGGCCAAGCTCTACGCATTGCCGCTTCAAGACTTTAATGTGATTTTCGGCATGGATTGGCTCGGGGCACACCATGCTTTGGTGGATTGCGGCTCGAAAAGGGTTTATTTTCGACGACTTCGTGGACCCACCTTCTATTTCCAAGGTATTATGTCTTCCTCTTCCCGTTTCCTTATTTCGGCTATCAGGGCTCGTCGTTTGCTTGGTGCGGGCTGCCAAGGTTTTCTCACTTCTGTGGTCTTGGTAGACCAGCCGTGTCCGGATGTCGAGGACATTCCAGTGGTGTGTGAGTTTCCCAATATTTTTTTCGGAGGACTTACCTGGATTGCCTCCCCAGTGGGAGATTGATTTCGTTATCGAGATTATGTCTGGTACGGGACCTTTGTCGAAGGCTCCTTACAGTATGGCTCCTGCTGAGTTGAGGGAGTTGAGGGCGCAGTTGCAGGAGTTGCTGGCCAAGGGGTATATTCATCCTAGCTTTTCCCCTTGGGGTGCGCCAGTGTTGTTCGTGAAGAAGAAGGATGGAAGCCTGAGGCTGTGCATTGACTACCGTCAGTTGAATGAGGTAACCGTTAAGAATAAGTATCCGTTGCCGCGGATTGATGACTTGTTCGACTAGCTTCAGTCTACTCGAGTCTTCTCGTGGATTGATTTGCGGTCCGGTTATTATCAGTTGCGGATTCGAGAGTCTGACGTGGAGAATACTACGTTCAGCTCGAGATATGGGCACTATGAGTTTCTGGTGATGTCGTTTGGGCTCACCAATGCCCCCGCAGCGTTTATGGATTTGATGTAGAGGGTGTTTCATCCCTATTTGGACCAGTTCATGGTCGTGTTTGTGGACGACATGCTTGTCTATTTGCGGTCTGCTAAGGAGCACGCGTACCATTTGGGTGTGGTGCTGTAGACGTTGCGAGATCACCAGTTGTATGCGAAGCTAAGTAAGTGCGAGTTCTGGCTTCGTGAGGTGTACTTTTGGGGCACGTGATCTCTGGTGATGGTATTTCCATGGACCCCGCCATGGTCGAGGCAGTAATGCAGTGGCCGAGGTCGAGGTCTGTGACGGAGATCCGGAGTTTCTTGGGGCTTGCGAGCTATTATCGAAGGTTTATCCAAGATTTTTCTCGCATTACGGCCCCGATGACCAGACTCACGTGGAAGGATGTGCCTTTTATCTAGACTAATGAGTGTGAATAGAGTTTCAGGGAGCTGAAGAGATTGCTCACCTCGGCTCTGGTGTTGGTTTTTCCCTCGGGATCGGGAGGTTTTGTGGTGTGTATAGATGCTTCCGGGGTCGGATTGGGTGCTGTGTTGATGGAGCATGGTAGAGTGGTGGCTTATGCTTCGCGGCAGATGAAGCCCCATGAGGAGAACTACCCTACCCATGACCTAGAGTTGGCGGCTGTGATCTTCGTGCTGAAGATCTGGAGGCATTATCTGTACGGTGAGATGTTCGAGGTGTTCATTGACCATCAGAGTCTGAGGTATGTGTTCACTCAGAGGGACCTTAACCTCAGGCAGAGGCGTTGGATGGAGTATATGAAGGATTATGACTTCACGCTATCTTATCATCCGGGCAGGATGAATGTCATCACCGATGCTTTGAGTCGGATGGTCGCGGTCAGTGCCTTGATGTTGAGGAAATGGAGGCTCTGGGAACATGTGCCCGAAGTGTCATTCAGGCTCAAGATTCCCCGAGAGCCAGGGTTAGCGGTGCTTGCGAGTTTGACTATCACGCATGTTATCTGTCGTCAGGTGACAGAGGCCCAGCATGTAGACCTGAGTTGCCCCGAATTTTGGCTATGGCTAATGTGGAGCTCGGCGAGGATGGAGCCGTGAGATTCCGTGGCAGGCTGTACGTCCCAGCAGGTTCGTCGTGCGGTGTTACGTGAGGCTCATAGGAGCAGGTACACCGTACACCCGGGTGCGATAAAGATGTATCGGAACCTGTTGAGGCAATTCTGGTGGCCTGGCATGAAGAGAGATGTGGCCGAGTTCGTGGCCAGGTGCCTGACCTGTCAGCAGGTAAAGGCGGAGCATCAGCGACCAAGAGGTGTGCTTCAGCCCTTGGATGTTCCCGCGTGGAAATGGGACCATGTGACCATAGATTTCGTGGTGGGATTGCCGAGGACTCTGAGTGGGCAGGACAGTATTTGGTTGCTGGTGGATAGGCTAACGAAGGTGGCTCGGTTGTTACCGGTCAAGATCAGCTGGAGTGTGCCCAAGTTGGCTCATCTTTATGTGGAGCGGATCGTTCTGTTGCATGGAATTCTCATTTCCATTATGTCAGATCGGGATCCGCGTTTCACTTCTGGATTCTGGAGGAGTTTCCAGCAAGCTCTTGGCACAGATTTAGCATTTAGCTCAGCGTACCATCTTCAGTCATATGGTCAGTCATGGAGGACCATTCAGATATTGGAGGATATGCTAATATCCTGTTGTCTGGAATGGCAAGGGAGTTGGTTTCACCATTTACCATTAGTGGAGTTTGCCTACAACAATAGCTATCATTGGAACATCGGCATGGCTCCTTATGAGGTGTTGTATGGGCGTCCGTGTCGGACTCCACTTGATTGGTTTGAGGTTGGTGAGCGTGTTTTGACAGGACCGGAGTTGGTGCAGCAGTGTGTGGATGTCATGCACTTGGTTCGTCAGAACATGTTGGTGGCCCAGAGTCGGCAGAAGAGCTATGCTGACCGTAGGCGGCAGCCTGTCACTTTCACCGTTGGCGATCGTGTGTTTTTGAGAGTTTCTCCGATGAAGGGGGTGATGCACTTTGGACGGCGTGGGAAGTTGAGTCCCCGCTATGTCGGTCCTTTCCTTATTGTGGAGCGCATTGGTGAGGTAGCCTATCGGCTGCAGTTACCTCTTGAGTTGGCATCGGTGCATGACGTGTTCCACGTCTCGATTTTGCGGAAGTATATGCCCGATGACTCTCATGTGCTTGAGGATTCTGTTTGGCCCGAGGTGACTCCAAATCTTTCTCTCCCAGAGTTTCCCGTCCGCGTTGTGGATAGGCGAGAGCAGCGCCTGCGGAACAAGGTCATTCCATTGGTTAAAGTGGTGTGGCAGCGACACTCTGGTGGTTAGATTTCTTGGGAGCGTGAGGACGAGATGCATCAGTAGTTCCCTTATCTGTTCGAGTGAGTCCCCTTTTCTTCCCCTGAGCTTTGTTCTTAAATTTCAAGGACGAATTTTCTTTAAGGGGGGAGGGCTGTAATATCTTGGATCTTTTAGATCCTTCCTTTTGGGTCTTGGATCTATTTTTTCAGAGTGTTCGGCTTTACTGTGTCTGAAATTTCATTTCGGACATCTTTCATGTTCAGATCGGCACGATCTGGAGTTGTTTTGGAGGCCCGGAGTGCGTCCGCGGCTTTTCCGCGCGTGTTTTTTGATTTTTGGTACGGGTTCCGGTAAATCCTTCGGACTCTCGTTGCGGGTGAACCGGGTTGTTCACCTGGCGAGAGTGGTATCGTTGCGATCGGTGCGTTTCGAGGATCGCGAAAATGTAATTTTTAATTTTTTGATATTTTCTAGATTTTTTAGATTTTCTATAAATACCCCTCTCTTTTCTCTCTCCCCCACCTTCTCTTCTTCTTCCTCTTTCTTCTTCCTCCCACCGTGAGCACCCCCCTCTTCCCCTCTCTCTCCCATTCGACCGCGGCGGGCCTCTCTCCGACTACAGACGGCGGCGGGGTGACGACGGGGTTACGTGGGTGGCGGCAAGGCGATCTCGTGGGCGTGCAGTGTTCGTGGGAGGCGTGAAGGTGCGAGGATTCTAAAAGCTTTCTTCGTGATTTGTGGACGATCCGGCGTGCCTCGAAGCGAGATTGAGGTAGGGTGACGTTCCCTAGCTCCCCACGTTCCATTCCCGTAATTTATAGCCCGAGGGGAGGTTGAGAGATGGGTTTTCATGCCGGGTTGTGGTTTTCCATGATTTGGGGAGAGTTCGCCTGATCTATGTTTTTAGGCCACGATTCGACGTTTTAATGGCTTAGATGCATGCTAGGGGTCCTTAGGAGGCTCCCCCCTTGATTTCCCCCTCTCCTATGGAGGCATTGGGGCGTGGTTGATATTTTTGGGCGTTTCACGCCGTTTCACTGTCGGGTCAGTGTGACGGTCCTTCCAGTGACCGTCACATCCTGTGACGCCCAAAGGTGGGTGCGTCGCAGCTCTGTTTTGGCCAACTGGGGGTCTGTGGGCTGTGACGGTCCCACGATAGACCGCCACGTCGCTGTGGCGCGCCTAGGTAGGACCGTCAAGTGATGATCCGACCGTTGGCACTTGACCGTTGGTTTTGACCGTTGGGGGTCAAGGCGTGTGATGCACCCACGGTGGCGCGTCACAGCCTTGTAACGCCCCTGTGTGGGTGTGTGAGAGCTGACGTGTTTCCACCCTGTAACGCACCAGAGTTGGTCCGTTACAGCCTGTGACCCACTTAGTGGCACACGTCACAGTTGGTTTCTTCTTGGCTTGTGACGCACTAGGGATGGCGCGTCACAGCCTGTGATGCACCAGGGTAGGCGCGTTACACCCAGTTTTTCACCGAGCATCTGACGCCCCGGTGGTGGGCCGTCTGACGACTGTGACGGTCCAGCGATAGATCGTCAGAGCCTGTGGGGCGTCTAGAGTAGACCGCCAGGCTCAGGACTGCACCGGGTGGTTGACAGTCCCATTTCTTTTCCGACCGTGGTCACCGTGCGACGGTGCGGGTACGTGGGATGGTCCCCGTATGTCGTCGAGTGTGGACGTTGTTTTCTGGTGACTTGAGAGTCTACTCCGTTGTGACCCTCCACTAGTCGTAGCCTGCTTACACATTTAGTGGTCCCACCTGGGAGTAGGTGGAGAGGCTTACCCAAAGGACGGTTTTAGACTAGTTTCTGTCGGGCCCCGCGTCTAGCAGCCAGAGTCCAGCTGAGGAGAAAATCGGTCAGAGGGCTAGACCAGGGACGGACGGTCTGTGTGTTCACACGTGGTTGGGGGTGGTTGGACCCACGTCGACGGGCGTGACCCCAGCTAGTCACTTGTTTGTGGTTACTTGTACGGTGTCTCAGTTCCCGCTGGGCCGGAGGGAGACACCTGAGGCGCGGTCTAAGACGTCAGTGGACGCATTCGGCTTTGCTTCTAGTGGGAGGTACTCCTGTCGAGTCGGGAGTGACAGACTGTCAGTCAGTCTTTGTGACTTCGACCTTTGGGTTTTTTATCGAGTTGATCGATGAGTTTCGATTGTCTCACCGTGGCGTGTGTGTGGGTTTTCGCACCGCGAGACCGGTGTTGTAGTTGCAGGGCTTTCCCTTTCAAGGTACTCGCTTAGCCGCTAGCGTAGCGGTTTCTCATTTCATGAGGTAGGGTTCGAGTGATCCCTACTGAGTCTTGTTCGATACTCATTCCCAGCATGTTTTCACCGTGTTTTAGGTGAGGCACGGCCTTAGGGGAGCGAGACTGAGGCTGATGTGAAACAGCCCAAGGTAGACAAAGTATGTGTTGATGAGCCTAGGACCGAGACCCGCAAGCATATAAGAGTAATCAATGAACTTTCACTAGCGGCTCACTCACAAGGCACATACAATCTCCCGAAGGTACCGGGGGATGATGGCGAGGGTCCGAGGTGAGACCCAATGATTCTAAGTGACTTTGTTGGCTTAGGCTGACCCCCAAAGGGCCTGGGATTCCCAACTTTGTAGGAGGCCGGCACGCCGGGGCGTGGGATTGGGTGGCACTCGCTCACGAACCGACTATTGAGTATTAACGAGTTCGGACACTCTCTCACCGTCCGACGGGTATGCGAGGCAATACTAAATTTGCAAAGTAAAGGCCAGCAAGGGTAGTATCATATGCTCACCTGATCGGTGTGAAAACACTGATCCCGCTCAGAGACGAGGGCGCGCCGGGAAGCGTGGGTAGACACCCAAACGCTGCGGCGATGACGCTTGACCTGAAATTTAAAAGAAGTACAGCACTACTCCTCTCGCAGGAGGGGGGTTCTTGGGGTGGGGGTTAAACTTATTACAGCCAAAACTACCTCCACACAGGGAGGGGCCTTCCGCCGGCCAAGCGGGGTGGGAAGAAAGCGAACTAAACGTAAACAAAGGAAGCCGATGCCGAATCTGCCACCCTCTGTGCTTCTGGACAGTCACCCGCTTATGTGGATGTTGTGATCACTCCAGATTTTTTTTTAAGGCGAGACCAGTGGGGAATTCTTCGTACTTTGATAAGGATGAAGCCAGAATTTTACTGAATTCTTTGAACTCCGTTGTTGGCCGTGACCGATGCCCGAACAGAGAGGCAGTTCTGCTGCTCTGACTGATCCAGGTTCACAATAGTGGGAAGAAGAAGGTGCCACGGGCTCTCTAGAGATCCAATTGGAGCGTGGCTGGTACTGAAAGAACCGTTGACAAGCCCTCTTCGAAACGAGGGTCACTGAAACTTCAGCTGATGTCAGAGTAGGCCGCACGAGCTCGAATAGTGACAGGGGGTCGGAGAAGGCTGACAGGAAGCAGAGCTGTGCGCCCCGGGGAAGAAAATGAGAAAACTTAACTCCGGAGATCAAAAGGGGATCCACTTATTGATTCTGAAAGCTGACTTGTCGAAGAAGCTCCCGGTCAAGCCACGCCTCCAGATCTTTACGAGAGTGGTCGGGGCAGTCTCTGGAATCAGGTTCTGGTCTTCAGTCTGGGGCAGAATGCGCAGTTGGACAAGATCCTATCTTCCGAACAGCTCCGAACTTGGATGCCAGTGGGACCACCTTCGTTGCGTAGCTGACTCGACGACATTTCCAACAATATAAGATTCGCCACCTAAAACCTTGAGGGGTGGTCGTGGCTGCCTCTGCAAAACACTGCAACCCTGCTGCCTGCAACAGGGACAGAATATGGTGGAGAAGATGGTGTGGGGGAGAGAATGATCTAGGGGTTATTTGGTTGATGGGGGTGATTAGTGGTTGTGCGGAGTTGATGGGAGGTCTAAGGGGTTTGTGGGAGCTAGGGAGATGGAGGTGGAGGGGACGAGTATTGGCTGGAGATGGCTGAGGGAGGAGTGGAGAGGGAGGGTAGAGCTTTTGGTAAGCAATGGAGAGCAAGGGTATGGGGGGGCGACCTTGACTTGTGAGAGGGGGAGGGGGAGGGCACACAAGGGTGATTAGGGGGTGGTGGAGGTGAAAGGGCATAGCCCTAAGGGAGGGAGAATTTTAAATTTGGCCTAGGGAGGAGTTCCTTCAGCCTTGGGGAGAGGGAGGGATGCTTGGGAAATAGTTTTGGGTAGGTGGTGGTTGGAGGGTGGAGCTAGGAATGGTGGAAGCTTTCTTGGGACTAAGAGGTGAGTTAATGGAGTGGTGGGTGGTTGGGAAGGGGTTTGAATGAGGGGAGGGGAGTTAAGAGGTAGGTGGGAGAGGGGAGAGAGAGAATGGGGCGCAGCCCCCTTGTGGGAGAGAGAAGGAGAGAGAGAGAGATAGATAATGAGAGATATAGAGGGATTTGGAATGCTTTCTTCAATATTCATCCAATGGTGCTTACATGGGGAGAGATGGGGCCTATTTATAGGCAACCACTCTTTACATTACCAAAATAACGCTGACAATAAGATAAAAGACCCAACATGTCCTAGACTCAATCTATTAGGCCCAAAACTAAGGTGTTAAGGCCCAATTAAGCATAACAAGAGAAATGGATTAGAACAACATGACTCAATAAAGAAAAATACATAAGATAGGACTCAATAAAATGAAAATACATAAGATGAGACTTCAGAAAGTGAAGATAACATGTGTAGATCATAGTCAGCCCATATCAAGAGTGTGCAGGTGACCCGAGCCAGAGGGAGTGTCGTGAGATGTCCTCATCAAATCCCCTGGGGTGGGGAGAACTCGCCCCCGTCGAGTATGGGTCTGCTTGTCTATAGTAACGCTGTCAAATGTCGGGGTCCAAGCGCAGCAGGTCCTCCCGACTCACCCAAGTATCCTCTATCGGGGGACGGTTTTTCCACCTAACCAGGTAGCGCTGATACACCTTGTGCCTAGTAATGGTACTTTGCTCATCCAGTATTGCCTCTACCTGCTCTCGTCGGCCTCTCAAGCTAGGAAGTGGAGTCCCACCGTGAGTGTCTCTCTCAAGGGGGGGGTAAAGGCTCGAGCTCCTCACTGGGTCCCACAGTGGGGCCCTTGTAGGGTACCAGGTCCACCACATTGAAGGTAGGGTGTACCCCAAAACTCTCAGGTAGGTCTAGCTCATAAGCATTACTGCCAAGTCGTCTCAGAACTCGAAAGGGTCCCGAACCCTATGCCCTCAACTTGGAGGTAGGCCCCGGAAGGAGCCGCTCCGTCCTCACCATCACCGAGTCTCCCACTTGGAACTCGCAGTGGCGCCATCAAGCATCTGCCTGCCTTTTGTAAGCCTCATTGCTCTTTCCTATATGCTTGCGAGAATGCGTATGCCATGCACTATGATGCGATGTTGGTGTGAAAAGTATGGTGTGCAAAGGTGGACCTGGGCAGCCAAATGTAGACCGATCACACTTTGATGCCATGAAGACTGTGACAGACTTAGGAGGGCCGGGACATCCATAGATGAACCTTTTATGCATGGGTGTGACAAATGTCGGGGGACCCGGACATCCATGTATGCTCCTCTCATGCTTAAGACTCATGATGAATGAAGGTGGGCCAATACATCCGAATACGGTCCACTTATGCTTCCTACTTGACATGTGGGTGATGTGAATGAATGTACCCGACTTATGAATCATGTCAAATGGTGTGGTAAGCCTAGACACATGCATGTTTATCCCAAAGGTGACTTCAATGTTCATAGATGTGGGATGACTTTTGAACTTCCATGTGAATGGGTCGAAGGGATCTAGAAAGGTGGTTATGGGGTGGGATATTTTATCAATCCCAAGGTGTTTGTTGCCTAAGGTCAAGGCTCTCATGGTGTAACCCGATTCTAGGAAGGGAGGAGTTTGGGTCAACAGGGGCGATATGGGTAGGGTGAGGTGGGTGGTGAATAGGGGGAGTGGGTTACATGGAGATCTAGGCTCCCTTAGGAAGAGGTTAAAGGGATCATGGTAAGGGTCACCTAGGTAGGGGTACTCCATGTTCTCAAGGTCCTTAAATGGTGAGTCATCCTCCTCCAAAATAATTGGGCCAAGGTTGCTAATGGGTTGGCCAATCAAAGCACTTGGGATCTCAATGGTTGGGGAGTAGACTAGGATGGGTTCCTCCTCCATGAGAAGAAAGAGTATGATCCCACTCATAAATTGGCCATTAGTGTAGATGGAAGTGATGGAGCCAACGGCGGGGTAACCTAGGCTAATGGTGCTAGGCTCCGACGGCCTCATGGCTAGCATATCGGTCAAGTGGACTTGCCAATGTAGGTAGGCCACTAAGTCTCCCAAATCTTCCACACAATAGGAGGTTTGATAAGTGACATGAGGCTGAGTGGGAATGATTTGGGATTGATGTCCCATGGGTAGGTGACTTGGTTGTGAACTAGGAATGGTGAGGCCTCGCTTGAGCCATTGGAGTACGGACTCATCAATGGTGACGGTGTCATGGGGAAGGGTGTGTAGCTCTTGAGGAGCTAGGGTAGGAGTGGTGGGTGAGTTGTGTGGCCCTTTGATTTCCTCTATTTTGGGAGGTGGATCCGGATTGGTATCCCTCTCTACTTGGGTGGGTGTGTGGGTTGCAACTCCTAAGGACAATGGGGTAGGAAGGTCTATGGTGGGTGGGTTGGTGATAGTCGATGCATGGCGCACTCGAGGAGGTGAGCAAGGTCGGACGTGGGTTGGAAATGGGAGTGGAAGTAGTGGAGGCCTAAATTGGGGTAGGATTGGGGTGAGAAGTGGAATGTGGGTTGGGTGAGGAGATTTGGGTTGATTGATTTTGGGAGCTGTGTCCCTTTTTGGGGACGATAGTGAGGTTGCGGTGGTGGCCAAGGGGGCTTGTGGGGTACAGGTTTGGTGAGGGGATTTGGGTTTGGGGTTGGTGGCCATTATGGGCCTAGGTGGAGGGGTGGACATTGGGTCCAATTGGGTATGTGGAAATATGGTTGTGGTGAGGACTTGGATGTAGGATGTAGATGTTGTGGTTGGAGTAGGAGAGGTGGGAAATGGTGGGGAATGCGTGATTAGGGTCTTGGGTTGGCCAAGGGGAAATGAAGGAGTTGAAATGCTCTTTGAGACTCGGTGTTTGGAATGGGAGGGGAAAATATATCTAGCCCTAAGTTGTTCCTTCATGTCCCCCCATGTTGTGAGGGGAGTTTCCCTTCTAATTACCCTTAAGCCTTCAATTTTCAACCAATGAGTTTGAGCCCTTTTGGTTAGTTGCATTTTCGCACATCGAACCTTCCTATCCTCGGACATGGGATTCCTCTCAAAGTAATGGTCCATTGATGCCTCCCAATCTAAATAGTCATTAAGATGAGTTCCATCAAAAGTGGGAGGTGGGGGACATGTCCTTCTATCGTCCGTCCTTGGAGCGGGCCCATTTTCTCCAAGTTGGTTGAGTCGACCCGATATGTTATCAAGCCGCTCATTGGCATAGGTCAAGGCCTTCATGAGGTAGTTGACATGGCCAGGGAGGTCATGTGTGTAAGGGGTAGGAATCCTTTGGTGGTTTGGACTTATGGAGAGGGCCGATTGGTAAGGTCGGTAAGAGGTGGCCATGCTAGTGGACAAAGAGATACAACCGAGGACTCTAAATGCATAAAATGCCCTAGGACCAACTTGATAGAGACAAGTTGTGAACTTGCTCTGCTACCACTTGATGTGAAATAGCCCAAGGTAGACAAAGTATGTGTTGATGAGCCTAGGACCTAGACCCGCAAGCATATAAGAGTAATCAACGAACTTTCACTAGCGGCTCACTCGCAAGGCACATACAATCTCCCGAAGGTACCGGGGGATGATGGTGAGGGTCCGAGGCGAGACCCAATGATTCTAAGTGACTTAGTTGGCATAGGCTGACCCCCAAAGGGCCTGGGATTCCCAACTTTGTGGGAGGCCGGCACGCCGGGGCGTGGGATTGGGTTGCACTCGCTCACGAACCACGGTGGGCACACTATTGAGTATTAACGAGTTCGGACACTCTCTCACCGTCCGACGGGTATGCGAGGCAATACTAAATTTGAAAAGTAAAGGCCAGCAAGGGTAGTATCAGATGCTCACCTGATCGGTTTGAAAACACCGATCCCGCTCGGAGACGAGGGCGCGCCGGGAAGCGTGGCTATACACCCAAACGCTGCGGCGATGACGCTTGACTTGAAATTTAAAAGAAGTACATCACTACTCCTCTCGCAGGAGGGGGATTCTTGGGGTGGGGGTTAAACTTCTTACAACCAAAACTACCTCCACACAGGGAGGGGCCTTCAGCCAGCCAAGCGGGGAGGGAAGAAAGCGAACTAAACGTAAACAAAGGAAGCCGATGCCGAATCTGCCACCCTCTGTGCTTATGGATAGTCACCCGCTTATCTAGACGCTGTGATCACTCCAGATTTTTGTTGAAGGTGAGACCAGTGGATAATTCTTCGTACTTTGATCAGGATGAAGCCAGACTTTTACTGAATTCTTTGAACGCTGGTGCTGGCCGTGACTGACGCCCAAACAGAGAGGCAGTTCTACTGCTCTGACTGATCCAGGTTCACAACAGTTGGAAGAAGAAGGTTCCATGGGCTCTCTAGAGATCCAATTGGGACGTGGCTGGTACTGAAAGAACCGTTGACAAGCCCTCTTCGAAACGAGGGTCACTAGAACTTCAGCTGATGTCGGAGTAGGCCGCACAAGCTCAAACAGTGTCAGGGGGTCGGAGAAGACTGACAGGAAGCATAGCTGCGCGCCCCGGGGAAGAAAATGAGAAATCTTAACTCCGGAAGTCAAAAGGGGCTCCGCTTCTTGATTCTGAAAGCCAACTTGTCAAATAAGCTCCCATTCAAGCCACGCCTCCAGATCTTCACGAGAGTGGTTGGGGAAGTCTCTGGAATCAGCTTCTGGTCTTCAGTCTGGGGCAGAATGCGCAGTTGGACGAGATCCTCTCTTCCGAACAGCTCCGAACTTGGATGCCGGCGGGACCACCTTCGTTGCGTAGCTGACTCAACGAAATTTACAGCAATATAAGATTCGCCACCTGAAACCTTGAGGGGTGGTCGTGGCTGTCTCTGCAAAACACTACAACCCTGCTGCCTGCAACAGGGACAGAATATGGTGGAGAAGATGGTGTGGGGGAGAGAATGATCTAGGGGTTATTTGGTGGATGGGGGTGATTAGTCGTTGTGGGGAGTTGATGGGAGGTCTAAGGGGTTTGTGGGAGCTAGGGAGATGGAGGTGGAGGGGGCGAATATTGGCTGGAGATGACTGAGGGTCGAGTGGAGAGGGAGGGTGGAGCTTTTGGTAAGCAATGGAGAGCAAGGGGATGGGGGGGGCGACCTTGACTTGTGAGAGGGGGAGGGGGAGGGCGCACAAGGGTGATTAGGGGGTGGTGGAGGTGAAAGGGCACAGCCCTAAGGGAGGGAGATTTTGAAATTTGGCCTAGGGAGGAGTTCCTTCAGCCTTGGGGAGAGGGAGGGATGCTTGGGAAATAGTTTTGGGTAGGTGGTGGTTGGAGGGTGGAGCTAGGAATGGTGGAAGCTTTCTTGGGACTAAGAGGGGAGTTAATGGAGTGGTGGGTGGTTGGGAAGGGGATTGAATGAGGGGAGGAGAGTTAGGAGGTAGGTGGGAGAGGGGAGAGAGAGAATGGAGCACAACCCCCTTGTGGGAGAGAGAAGGAGAGAGAGAGAGCGATAGATAATGAGAGATATAGAGGGATTTGGAATGCTTTTCTCAATATTCATCCAATGGTGCTTACATGGGGAGAGATGGGGCCTATTTATAGGCAACCACTCTTTACATGATCAAAATAACCCTGACAATAAGATAAAAGACCCAACATGTCCTAGACTCAATCTATTAGGCCCAAAACTAAGGTATTATGGCCCAGTTAAGCATAACAAGAGAAATGGACTAGAACAACATGACTCAATAAAGGAAAATACATAAGATGGGACTCAATAAAATGAAAATACATAAGATGAGACTTTATAAAGTTAAGATAACATGTGTAGATCATAGTCAGCCCATATCAAGAGTGTGCTGGCGACCCGAGCCAGAGGGAGTGTCGTGAGATGTCCTCATCAGAGGCTCAGCATGGTTCAGGTGCCCAGCGTTAGTGCCAGAGGTCAGAGCCTGGATATGCCCTGTGTAGCAGTACTTTTCTTTCTTGTCTCTGTACTAGTTGTGGACTACTGTTATTATTTTGTTATATCTTGTGGACCATGTATCATGTAAAATGTTAATTTATTTTCCTGCTTAATTATATAAACTGTTTAATTTCTGTAATTATTTGTGATACTTGTGTAGTCTCCACACCATCCTTTTAACCCTTCCGAGTCTTCGGACTCGTGGGTGGCAGTACGAGTCTCGAGTTATCGGGCCTTCCCGATAATCGGATTCTCGGGTCGTTACATTGCATGTGTAGGTTAGAAACCCACACAAGAATTTGGTAAATTAGGAAATTTATAAACTGTTCTAAATATGGTCATGAATAATATCTCTCTTCTACTTTCTGCACTTGATCTTGGTTATAAAAAAATTCAAATATGTCACAATGATTATGGTGAAAATTATCTAGGTTTGTTCTGACAGTCACTCCACTCCGGTGGCACTGACTGACCACTCATCTATCATTTTCCGATGTTTTTAGAAACATTTAATCTTGTAATGGTCGGGCCTCTCCGCCGGATACTCCTTCCGTCGGACTAGGACCTCCATTATAAGACCTCTGTAAGCCCCCGCGAGCCTGGGATTCCTGCTAGGATGCTGGGCGGGTTATACCCCCAAAGCTTGAACCTTTGGACTTGATCGAATCGCGTGATTTTTCCCAAGCCCAGAATTGAGGTTGTCTTGTTATTAGCGGCATTTCTGGGACCGCTACTATCATTAAGCGGCCCAAGCACGACTGCCTGTGATTCTGAGCAGTCCTCGTAGTGCCCCAGAACTTATATCAAAATTTTTTTTGGATCATAAATGGAATTTTTTGGAATTTATTAGGAATTAATAAATGGATTATTGAACTAATAAATGGGTTATAAGGCCCAATGGTGTTAAATAATTAGCCTAGCCTATTCAATTAAGACTCAAAAGGTTTAAGGACCAAGCCCATTAAGTTTGGCCCATATTCTAGAAGGTTATTTAGCTTATTCATTGATTTTAAAGGATAAATATCCCTTAATTAGATAATTATATAGATAAAATGAATAAAAAAACTTATTAAATTGAAACTCAGCACACGTTGAATGTAACGGTCTATCGAGAGACCGCTACAGTGGTGTAACGCACCTAGACACGACCGCCACACTCGGCGGATTCCGTAAGTTGAAGAACTTGCAAAAGGATTGGATCTTTGGGATCCTATCTCCAAGAGACTTAATTAGGAGAACATGTAAGGTTACTAGGGACTCTTAGGGATCAAGTTTTGGCCAACTAAGGACTCTAGAATCGATCTAATCCTTAAACCCTAGCCAAATCCCTATAAATAGGACCTAGTTCTGAACTGAGCGACCCTTACTTTTAGCTCGTGAAGAATCAAGGTAAGGAGATAGAATTTTGGGTAAGTTCTTTGGAACTTTTTATTTATAATACTAAGGTCTAACAACTCTCAAAATTTCATATTAGGAGATCAAGTAACCAAGGCCACATATTCTGAGCATGTGTGTAATACCCCGATAATTTTTATTGAGCCCAATGTATTTATTAAGCTTTTATTAACTTAAAATTGAATTTTTAATAAATTAATGCTTGAATTTCGGACTTATAAATTTTAATTCCTTAGAAAATAGAATAGTGGAAATTCGACTACCTTATAAAAATCTAAAAAAATGCTAATTGGGTCAAGGACCATGTAGTTAGCAACTTTGTCTTCTGTGTTCGACCCAGCAAAAATCTGCAATTTGGTCTAATCAGTGGATTAAGCCTAAAAGTGCACACTTAGTTAACCTTTACCTAACCCCATATTAAAACATCAAATTAGAGCTTAATACTCAACCAAATGAGCTCAAATCGGTGGCAAATGAAAGGCCACGATCTAAGGATCAATAGCCCTCTATCAATCGAACCAAAACCTAACCCTAGCACATGGTGGCGGCCGAGTTTTGGCTTGGTCAACCTTGGCGGCGCCGTTTTCCAACACCACCTTGCGTGGTCGATTTCTCCCAACTCTGAAGTTTTCAGAAGCTCTATAAGCTATCAAAATGAAGCTCTACGAGTCTATTTTCTTTTGGTTACTGTGGTGTTTGCATTGGATTCAGATCTAAGAAGATCTTGGTCGTTTAGTGGAGGTGGGTCGGCAGCCGTTGTCCTCCTTCTTCTCCTCTTTGTACCATCGATTGAGGTAGGTTTCCTTAACCAAAACCTGCACATGAATACATCAAAGTGTTCCTCTCGACGAGATCTTTCCAATGATATAAGAAGCCCTAAATTTCATTAGGTATCCGAGGAGATATCGAGATTTTTCTAAGGTGCTGTCAAGTTCGTTCTTCATTCTAAGGCTTTAAGTTCTCTCTTCGTTTGAGGTAGGATCTAACAGCTCAACTCTAATTAATATACATGGATGTAAGCATCATCATGTTAGCTTTCATTTTGTGTAGAAAGCCCCAAATTTCATTGAGCATGTCTAGAGAATTTTGGATCGAAGTAAGAGCATGTCTAGGCTTGATTTATGCAGTGTTCTTATGAGTCAAAGCATGATTTCAGGCTGATTTTGAGTTGTATATCTTGATCCCCATATATCATATCATACATGGATGGAATCAGCATCGAAGTAGCTTTCTTTTGATATAAGAAGCCCCAAATTTTGTTGTATATATTGAGAGAACCATACGATTTAGTAGAAACATGTCAAGAACTAGGTTTTCATGTGTTCATCAGAGATAGGTTGTGATTCATTTGATTTCTGTTGAAATTCGTGTTTCAAAACTCTTATATTATGACCCTAGTATGTATATTAAGAACCCTAGAGCATGTGGTTAAGATCCCAACCCATTTAGACCCCAAATGGATGAGTTCATGCATTTTCCGGAGGCTACGGCCGTTTCTGGGCTTGCAGGGGTCGACCCATGGGGTCGACCCATGCCCCAGCAGCAAGGGCCTGCCCGAGGGACGACCCTTGGGGTCGACCCATCCGGCCCAGCACGAGGGTCGACCCATTCTGCAGGAATTACAGGGGGTCAACCCCAGGGGTCGACCCATCTCACTGGCAGACCCCGTTTTAGCAGGGGTCGACCCCAGGGGTCGACCCATACACCAGCAAACCAGTTTTTTGTCCTTTTTCGACTCGAGGATCGATCCAGATCATTAGGGGATCGACTCATTCAACTTAGTTCAATTGAAAGCTATATTTTTGAGGAACCAGTGACCTATTCATGCAACCCGTTGGTTTCAATTTACTTTGGCCCTCGCATTCAACCATAGTGTAAAAACATGCCGTTTATCATCTCCATTTCAACGCATACAATGGTTAAATAGAAACCCACATAATTAGTGGTTAATTATATAACTAAATTTCTGTTAATGCATGCTATTTCACTCCTGTGCGAGCTTGTTCTTTAGCTTATCATCTTGAATCAACTTTTTGGCAAATTGTCTTAATGCAAATGATAATAGATAATCTTTGGTATATTAACTTGGTAATTAGGATTAAATTGATTGTTAAGTTGCTGGATAGTCATTATTACCCCAGTAAAATGGATTGCTTACACACCTGAGCGGTACACTGTCAGCCATTCTTTCTTGACCTCGTGGACTGAGTTTTGGTCCAATTCTTGTATTGCGGCCCAAGTGACCGTATAACCGAGTTTTTGTTTTAGTGAATCCAAGGATAAGTTAGTCCTTAAATCTCATACTTGTG
This sequence comes from Amorphophallus konjac, assembly GCA_022559845.1. NCBI lineage: Eukaryota > Viridiplantae > Streptophyta > Magnoliopsida > Alismatales > Araceae > Amorphophallus > Amorphophallus konjac. Next base: position 308,135,233 of record CM040123.1, on the reverse strand, counting down.
GCAGTAATTCCTCTGATTAATTGGCCATTTAACTTGATTGAATGTCTTGACAACGTGAGATCTTGGATCTAATAAATCAATGCCAACGCATCATAAGGGCCCGGTCTGGTCATGGGGAGAGCGCCAGAAAGTTAGTGAGCCCATGGGATGTTAATGACATGGTGGGACATTGCACCGAGTACTTGACTAGTGTAACGTCTATGACATAAAAATCTCTTGTTACTGGTTACTTGATTGTGCTTGGAATGATGTTTAAATACTTGCTTGTTTGGCCAATTCTCAATTCTCTATTACTATCTCCTGTTGTAAATTCTTGTACTTGTTATCTTGTTATCTCTTGTCATCATTATATTTATTGACCTTGCAAGATCTTTGTATTACGCTATTTTATTGCATCGTCTTTTATTTCCTTTATTTAGCATGGCATATGAAAATGTAATTAACTTGTTTATCACGTAAACTTGCCTGTTATTTCCTACTGAGCGTCAGCTCATAGTTGTTGTTTCCCCCCTTTCCAGGCTATTCAGGTGATGATGCGCATACCGATGGGGAAGGGCAAGAGTGATATCTTTTGAGTGTACTTGTTAGTAGATGCCGTGTTGGCATGGTTGTTTGCCTCTAGTTATTTCCTTAGAGTTGTGTTAGCACTTTGTTACTTTTGGAGTCGGTTATTGTATTAGAATTTAGATTGGAAGTCATGTTTGATCGTGTATTAGCAGTGTTGGTTATTGTAATAAATTGGAATCATCTTGATCAATAGATTTGTTTCTCTCTTAGCACATATGTAATTGTTTAGTTTAGAACATTTAGTGTTTTTTCTAGCTAGTTCTAACTGTACGTCCCGATATTCCGCGTCGGGGCATGACAATGTGAAAGAACGAAAGGCTATGGAGTTCACCTCTCTTCGACAAGTAATGATGACAGTGGCAGAATATGAACTACAATTCTCAAGGCTAGCACCTTATGCACCGCATCTAATTAGTACCGATCTATTGAAGGCAAATCAGTTTATGGATGGGTTATGACTTGGCTTTATTCAGTAGCTTGGGACCCAAAACATCTGTACCTATGCGGAGATGATTCAACGGGCATATTTATGTGAAAGGACCTTGGAGAAGGTCGAGAAATTGAACGGAAAAGGAGAAGAGTCCAGCCGACGATCTGATCGATGTTATAAGAAGGAAAAGTTCAGCATCATGGAACCTTACAAAATCCGTGATAGTAAGAAAAGATCTAGGAGTGGGAAAGGTGGAAGTTCCCAAAAGAATAAGAAGATTAAGGAGGAGGAGCAAGTCGCCACGGCTTGCACTTTTTATGAAAAATTTGGCCATTCAGCTGAAGAGTGTTGGAAGCGCCTTGGTGCTTGTTTATGTTGTGGAAGCAGGGAGCATCGCATGCCGAATTGCCCCCTTATGAACGACCAGTCATCTGGTGGTGGACGTAGGAGGCAGGCTCACCTCAATGCCGTTCTAGAGGAAGATGAAGCGCCCAGGGATGGTGGGCTTATGGAAGGTACTCTTCAAATTTCTTCTCGTCCTGGATTTGTGCTATTTGATACTGGTGTTTCTCATTCTTTTTTCTCCACTACTTTTCAAAAATATTACCAATTGCATTAGTTCCTCTATCTTAAGATCTTGCTATTACCACACCCTTAGGATCTGGAACTAATCTTACCGAATATTATCCTGATATCGAAGTGATAATATAAGGCCATAATCTCCCTGTAAATTTAGTATGCCTTGACATGAAAGGTTATGATGCCATTTTAGGGGTAGATTGGCTTGTAGATCATGATGCTTATATCAATTGCCGAAATAGGATTATATCCTTTCGAAAACTCGATCTTCCAAGATTTTCTTTCCTTGGCATCAAATACAAGAAACATCCCACTATCATATCTTCTCTTCACGCTTGCAAACTCATCTCGCAAGGATGTGAAGCTTTTCTTGCTTTTGTCATTGTTCCCAAATCCAAGGATATTATCCTAGCGGACATTCCCATTATAAATGAGTTCCCAGACATGTTTCCATCCGAATTACCCAGTTTACCGCCCGAAAGGGGAGTGGACTTCACTATTGAACTCATTCCAGGAGCAGCACCTGTTTCTATAGCCCCTTACAGGATGTCCCCCACAGAACTCAAGGAACTAAAGAGGTAGTTGCAGGAACTACTAGATAAGGGTTTTATTAGACCTAGCACATCCCCTTGGGGTGAGCTAGTTCTTTTTGTCAAGAAGAAGGATGGCTCTCTCAGCTATGCATCAACTACCGACGACTGAATCAACTCACAATAAAAAATAAGTATCCGTTGCCACGTATCGATGAGCTCTTCGATCAACTTTCGGGAGCAGAGTATTTCTCAAAGATTGACCTCAGATCAGGATATCATCAACTTAGAATTAAAGAAGAAGACATTTATAAATCGGCTTTTCGAAGTCGGTATGGCCACTATGAATTCGTTATAATGCCATTCGGGTAAACAAATGCCCCAGCAGCATTTATGCAACTTATGAATAATGTTTTTCAACCATATCTGGACCAGTTCATCGTTGTCTTCATGGATGACATCTTGATATATTCCAAGACAAAGGAAGAACATGAAGAACATCTGAGGATAGCTTTACAAATACTTAGAGAACATAAACTTTATGCCAAGTTTAACAAGTGTGAGTTCTGGCTCAAGGAAGTTTCATTCCTAGGCCATATTATTTCAAAAGAAGGTATCGTTGTAGATCCTTCAAAGGTAGAAGCTGTCAGAAATTTGAGCCAGCCAACGACTGTATCAGAAGTAAGGAGTTTTCTAGGTCTAGCTGGTTATTATAGGAGGTTCATTAAGGACTTCTCAAAGATTGCAATTCCTTTAACTAAACTCACAAGAAAAGAAAATCATTTTCTTTGGTCCAAGGAATGTGAAAAGAGTTTTCAAACTCTTAAGAATCATCTTACTACAGCTCCTATTCTATCATTGCCTATCGAAGGTGGTGGATTCGAAGTATATACGGATGCATCTGGCATTGGCTTGGGATGTGTCCTCATGCAGAATGGAAAGGTAATCTGTTATTCTTCAAGACAATTGAAACGTCACAAGGAAAATTATCCCATGCATGATTTAGAACTAGCAGCTGTTATCTTCGCCTTGAAAATTTGGCGTCATTATCTCTATGGAGAGAAGTTCACGGTCTATTCGGACCACAAAATCTTGAAATACTTATTCTCTCAAAATGAGTTAAATATGAGGCAGAGGAGATGGTTATAATATCTCAAGGACTTTGATTTTGCTATTCAATATCATCCTAGCAAGGCTAATGCTGTAGTAGATACACTCAGCAGAAAACCAATGGGTATGCTATCAAGTCTTATGATTAGTATGACTAATCTTATTCCTCAGTTTGCTCAGTTGAATTTAGATATTGACACAAAGGAAGAGGATTGCTTCATAGCTAATATCCGAGCCCAACCTACATTGATAGAGGATCTGGTCAAGTTGCAAAATGATGATCCTATATTATTGGAGATTAAAACCAACATAGAATAAAGGCCAGATTTCTCTGTTTCCAATGACGGAAGGTTGTTATTTAAGGATCGAGTGTGTGTACCAGATCATGAGGATACAAAGAAACTGATCCTAGAAGAAGCACATAATTCTAAGTACACCATTCATCCAGGAGGTACAAAGATGTATCAAGATCTCAAAAGAAACTTCTGGTGGCCCAATATGAAGAGAGAAATAGCTAATTTTGTGTCCCGCTGTCTCACTTGCCAACAAGTTAAGGCACAACATTTTAGACCCGCAGGTAAATTACATCCCTTAAATATTCCCGAGTGGAAATGGGAGAGTATAGAAATAGATTTCAATATGGGTTTACCTAAGACCGGAGGAGGACACAATGGTGTATAGGCAATCATAGACCGATTGACTAAGTCTGCACTTTTTTTACCAATAAAAAGTCGATGGTCTGTGGATATTCTAGCAGCATTATACATAAGGGAAATTGTCAAATTACATGGTGTCCCTGTCACTATTGTATCGGATAGAGATCCTTGAGTCACATCACAATTCTGGAAGGGCCTACAACATTCATTAGGGACTAGGTTGAACTTTAGCACAGCATTTCACCCACAAACTAATGGTCAGACTGAAAGAACAAATTAGGTGGTAGAAGATATGCTCATGGCAATTGCTATTGATTTCGTAGGGATTTGGCATGATCACTTCCCGCTAGTAGAATTTGTATACAATAACAGTTATCAGGCCAGCATACAGATGGCACCCTTTGAAGCTTTATATGGAAAACGCTGTAGATTGTCAATATGTTGGAATGAAAGAGGGGAAAAATAATTTCTAGGCCCCGGCCTTATCAGAGATTCTACAGAGAAAATTAAGCTCATAAGAGAAAGATTGTAGATGGCACAAGATAGGTAAAAGTCTTATGCTGATAATCGAAGGTGCGACTTGGAGTTTCAGGTTGGAGATCATGTGTATCTAAAGATTTCTCTGGGTTGTGGTATTCAAAGATTTGGCATCAAAGGCAAGCTAACTCCCAGGTTCATTGTCCCATTTGAAATTCTCGAAAGGGTCGGTGAAGTGACTTACAGACTGGCTTTACCTCCACAATTAGCAGGAGTTCATGACGTATTTCATGTCTCTATGCTGAAAAAGTATGTATATGATCCTGACCATGTTATCACTTATGATAATTTGAAGATTCAGAAGGACATGACGTACGAGCAAACACCAATAAAGATTTTGGAACGAGAAGTGCGTCAACTAAGGAATAAAGTTATTTCTATGGTCAAGATACAATGAAAGAAAACATGGCCATATGAAGTAACATGGGAAACTGAAGAAGCTATGCGGAAAAGATTCCCATAATTATTCAACTGTAAGTACACTCTCCACAATCCATGTATTGAATTTGGGGACCAAATTATTTTAAGTGGGAGAGGGTGTAGTGCCCCAGAACTTATATCAAAATTTATTTTGGATCATAAATGGAATTTTTTGAAATTTATTAGGAATTAATAAATGGATTATTGAACTAATAAATGGGTTATAAGGCCCAATGGTGTTAAATAATTAGCCTAGCTTTTTCAATTAAGACTCAAAAGGTTTAAGGACCAAGCCCATTAAGTTTGGCCCATATTCAAAAAGGTTATTTAACTTATTCGCAGATTTTAAAGGATAAATATCCCTTAATTAGATAATTATATAGATAAAATGAATAAAAGAGTTTTATTAAATTGAAACTCAGCACATGTTGAATGTAACGGTCTATCGGGAGACCGCTATAGTGGTGTAACGCACCTAGACACGACCGCTACACCCTGCTGATTCTGTAAGTTGAAGAACTTACAAAAAGATTGGATCTTTGGGATCCTATCTGTAAGAGACCTAATTAGGAGAACATGTAAGGTTACTAGGGACTCTTAGGGATCAGGTTGTGGCCAACTAAGGACTCTAGAATCGATATAATCCTTGAACCCTAGCCAAATCCCTATAAATAGGACATAGTTCTGAACTGAGCGACCCTTACTTTTGGCTCGTGAAGAATCAAGGTAAGGAGATAGAATTTCGGGTAAGTTCTTTGGAACTTTTTATTTATAATACTAAGGTCTAACAACTCTCAAAATTTCATGTTAGGAGATCAAGTAACCAAGGAGACAAGGGCTTCTAAAGTCGCTGATTCTGTCATAGCAACCCAGGATTCAGAGCAAAGGACCACTAAGATCAAGGAATTAGGATGCCTAAACGAGGTAATTAGAGTTCGGTGTTTTAGAACTATTTTCCCCTTAGATTAATCTTCTTACCCTCCAAATTTCACCTCTATAGGTCAAGGGATTGGAGAGTTAGGGCAATGTGAAGTTGCTGAAAAACTACAGGAAGAATATAACTAGGGCATGTCTTGAAGACCCAAATTGGAAGTATAAAGCCCATGGAAAAGGTAGGTCATCTCATGAACAGTAAAAAGATCTCGTCAGGGATGATAGCCCTCTGATTTGACTTCATTTCATGCATTATAGATTATGAATTTCATGTTTTAGTAAGTTCATGCATACATGCATATCTTTAGCCTAACCAAATATAAAAGATATCATCTTATTCATTCACTGTGACCTATGCATATACCTAGCTTTTACTTCGTTTATCATGGCTAGACTAGTTAGTGATTATGATTCTTCTTGCATGGACATAGTTCCTTATCTTTACTGCAGCAGAAGCTCTAACGGATAAGGGTAGGACCGTCACATGATTATAACGGCCTTACGATAAGCCGTCACACTCTCTGTTGTATTTAATTTGATCTATTGTCTCTGACGCACCATAGCAGGAGCATTACAATACTGTAACGGCCCCTCGACAAATCGTCACACGGACTGTAACGCGCCTATGCTAGACCGTTAGAACACTATTTTCTGTCAACTCGAGATGGAATGGAAATTTGTCAAGTCTACTTATAAATAAGCCTAGTTATTTAAGTTTTGACCTGATATCATGACTTTGAGTTATTTATTGATTTATGATAGGAGTTGCATGATTACAAGCATTTTAAAGTTATTTTGAGTTATGTTAATTTCATTGACTAAGCTTTATTGTTTATATTTAATTTATGATTTAAAATGATGTATTGACGGAGTTTTATCATGGTTTCACATCGTTTCAGAGTCTTTTCTATCTATAGAGTCATTTTCTTGAAGTGCATGGCATATATTTTGGTATATGGCCATTAGTTCACACTTTACACTATAGGAACATTATCTTGAACATGAGGACCTCTCTATTAGATATTCCTTTCAATGGACTAGGAAATCTTATTTCAAGGCCTCCGTAATTCTCCGCGAGCCTGGGATTCCCACTAGGTCGCCGAGTTGGTTGTACCATAAAAGCCCAATCATTAGAAAACACTATCGATGGTTTCTGGTTTTTAGAGATGTAACGGATCAATGTTGGACCGTCAAGCTCATCTAACGACCCAATAAACGACCGTCACATTTAAACTGAGTCCAATTTATTGGTTCTGGATTCAACCCATTGTAACGGATCAAGACTAGACCGTCACGTGAACATAACGGCCCAGTTATTGACCGTCACCTTGTTAAGTCTAGTGAACCCAAGGTTTTACCAAAGGATTGATATTCTAAAGTTCCTAGATGGATCATGGATGTTCTAGGACTTGTCATAATGATCAAGATACTTAATTTTAAAGGATGAAAGTTAACAAATGTATTGTTATGCTGCCGAATTATTTCCATGAGCATAACACAGTATAAGTCATTCTTGATCTCTCGCATTTCTTCATTGAAACATTCATTCATTGATTATTGTTATCATGAGCTTATTGAACTTATTACATTCTTGGCCATACTTTATTGTTACATACGTGGAAATAGCTTGATTTATACGTGAAGATGCGATCGAGCACTGATTGTGTTCAAGGGCTCTATGCTAGTCCCCTCGGCTGATTACCGGAAACATACTATTATAAACCATGGGGTATGATGCTACTAGCATCGCATTACGCTGGGAGTACTTTCTTTATAAATAAGTGAAAATCCACGGCATCATGAAATTACTTGTACATGACTTTCTTGCTTGTTACATGATATTCCACAGAAATTCATGAAGTACTTGCTCATAAGCAAAAGATGCTGGAGTGATGATTATGTGGCTTACTAGTACATTCTCGAGACGTTCTTGTTCATGAAAGGCCATGCTACATTCTTGTTCATACTTGCTCTCATTCTATCTTAAACGATCATCTTTGTTGCTTTGGTTATTCGCATGATTGATCACATTCGCATGATTTTACCCAAATTCTTTAGAGCTAAAATACTAATTACTTAAAGATTGCTAATCATGTTGATGCGAAGATACCTACTGGGCAAGTGTGCTCATTACCTATTTCCAATCTTTTTCAGGAGATGGAAGTGATACGAATTCGGATTCGAGTCATACAAGTAGCGGGTCCGAGAGTGAATGAGAGTCATATCAAATTGAGAGTGAAGACTTAGGCAGTCTACAATGCTTAGATTGAGTTTATGTAATTTCTTATTTCTTGAGTCTAGTGGAATGGAAGAAGGATGAAAGGGTTATTGTACTTGAATACTTGATTATTAATGAAATAAAGTTGGAGTTTGAGTAATTATTGTGCGATTGCATTCTTATGTGTGATTACCTTGCGCTCTGATCTTTCTTGTTCGCAAGAGGCTTACCATGCCGACTGTTCACATTCCTCGAGCGAGTCTTCCACTGTAATAAAGGCTCGGGGCGTGACAGCTACTGTCATTACGCAGCCCAAGCATGACTGCCTGTGATTCTGAGCGGTCCTTGGGGTGACCGTGTCCAACTGGCATGTGTGTCGACCTGCTGGGCATGTACGTCGACCTTAGTATTCATCGGCTCTTACAAGGACCGTTCTGGGTTGGGGCGACCCAATTAGGACCGTTTACATTCTTAACTCTGGGTCTTGTTCCTTTAGCCCAGTGTAGCTTGAAGCGGTCCATGTCAGACCGTTCTAACTCCACACGGCCCTTAGAGGACCATTTATCCTTGGCACCGAGCTGGGTTTTCCCTTGCCCCAGTTCACCTACCACGGTCCATTATAAGACCATTTTTATTAAGTGGCCCAGTGTGACCGCGTAACTTCAGAGCTTGATTTCCGCACTTTCTTGTGTGTTTTGGTAACCGAGCCGCTGATGGCTGGTGCTATTAAACCCTTGATTATTCTCGTTACTTCCAGGTTAGCTTGATGAATTCCATTTCTCTTTCTGGCTGAGTCCAGTGAATGTCTAGACATAACTTGGGATCTTGGATCCACCAAATCAATGCCAACGCATCAAAAGGGCCCGGTCTGGTCCTGGGAGGAGCGCCCAAAAAGTACTAGTATCCCGAGGAGTTGTAATGACATTGTGAGGTATTGCACCGAGTGCATGACTAGCTTGATGTCTATGACATTTCATTCACATGATTCGTCTTGTTCTTCCACTATATATTACAAGTTATTGAATTCCTTCGTGGAATTGACTCCATGATGTGCTTGTTACATGCTTGATCGACCAGTTCTTAGATATGCTCTTCTTTTACTGAGTATTTCATTATCATTATTACTTTTTATTTCAGCGCCTAACATTAATTAATTGGTTAATTACTTAAACCTTGTCTGCTATTACCTACTGAGCATTTGCTCACCCAATTTTTCCCCTTTTTCAGGTAACTCCAGTGATGATTCGCCAACCGATGGGGATGGGCAGGAGTGAAGACATCGGAGCGAGCCAGCTAGAGAGCCACTTAGAGTTTTCCGTAGATAGTTTAAGTCTGAGAGTTGTAATATTAGTCAAGAGTTGTAATTTCAATGTTATGTAATTGTTCTAAGGAGATGTTGGTTGATACTAGTACCTTTTGGGACCTTTATTTAAATGGTGAATGTTGAACTCACTATGTTTTATTAGTTGGAATGAATGGTTATACTTGGGAATTATTTCTTCTCTCTGCCATGGCGTTGTGTTGGAATTATCTAATTGCTAGCCCAAGGCACAACATGTCTGGAAATCAACATATTTTAACTCTACTGCTGCGTTCCAATATTTCACGTCGGGGCGTGACAGTTTGGTGGTATCAGAGCCAAGGTTTTCTAAGTTCCTAGGTTCCTAGTAATGTTCTAGAACCTGTAACCTTGATTGAAAGTCTAAGGATCCAACCCGGTGAGATTTGGGTAGAGACTCGATTTGAGTTAATAATCGCCTCTAAAAAATTCCTGCTAAGTTGTCCTAATTTAATTTATTCCACGTGTAGATGGCGGCAGAACGTGCACAATGGAGAGACATGCAGCGTACTGTGCAAGGTTTAACTCGGGCCCTGCAGCAAGTGGCTCAGGGAGGAGCAACGCACCAAGGAGCTGGTGACCTTCACTGGAAATTCCGTGGGACGAATCCCCCACGATTCAGTGGTTCGATAGATCCTTATGAAGCCGAGCATTGGCTGAAAGAAATGGATCGTATCTTTGAAGTCATGCAGTGTAGAGACCACGAGCGCGTCCTTCTGACTACCTTCCAGTTAGAGCATGACGCAAGAACGTGGTGGGACGCCGTGAAAGCCACCTTGGGAGACCAGCAGGTGTCATGGAAGGAGTTCGAAGAACTCTTCAACAACAAGTATTTTTTAGACCGGGTGCAAGAAAAGAAGGCAGCGGAGTTTGCTGCTTTGAATCAAAGGAACTTATATGTTGTAGAATACGAAGCTCAGTTCTCCAGGTTGTCTCGCTATGCAACCCATCTGATATCTACTGAGAAGATGAAGGCCAAGCAATTTCTCAATGGTTTGAAGCTGCATTACATCAACCAGTTGGCGCCTATGGAGATCCAGACTTATGCTGAAATGGTAAGAAAAGCTCAAGTTCTTGAGGATACCATGGAAATGACGGAAAGGATCTGAGGGAGAAACTCCAAGAAAGAACAGACCACTAGTTCCGGGAATTTCAAACCCGGTAATGACAAGAAGAGACCTAATGGTGGATCTAGTTAGTGGAAAGGTAAGGTACCGAAAAATGACGATAAGAAGTCTGGCCCGGTTGCACCATCCAAGGCCCTTTGCAAGTACTGTGACCGTCCAGGTCATAAGATGGAAGAATGTTGGCACAAGTTAGGTGCTTGTCTTCGCTGTGGAAGTAGGGACCATCGTATTCCAGAGTGTCCCCTCCTGTCTGACCAAGCTACACCAAACAAGCCGCAAGGAGGTCAGAAGAGGCAGGGCAAGCTTCAAGCCCTACAGGAAGATGAAACTGGAACCACCGAGGAGGGTGGACTTGTTGAAGGTCCACTTGTTGTTTATGATAAGCCAGCATTTGTTCTCTTTGATACCGGAGCAATGCATTCCTTTATTTCCCAGAGTTTTGCTAAGTCCTTAACTGTGAACCCTCTGCTAATGAACTCTCTATTGGAAATTTCGAACCCTATTGGTTCAAGTTCAGCCATTAAATATTACTACCCTTCTAGTAAGATCTTGATTAATGGGTAGAATATGTCAGTTGATTTAGTTTGTATGGAAATGAAGGATTATGATGTGATCCTATGAGAAGATTGGTTGGCTAGATACGAGGCTACTGTCCATTGTAGTACTAGCTCCGTGTCTTTTTCTGGACACCCTGAGCTTTCTTTTGTTGGTATTAGGCACTCTAGGTCTGTGCCGCTTATTTTGGCTCTTCGAGCTGAGAAGTTATTGAAGAAAAGATGTCAGACTTTTCTAACCTTGGTTTTTTTAACCCATAAGAAGGAGTTGGAGATTAAGGATATCCCTATTGTTCGAAATTTTCTGGATGTTTTTCATGAGGATTTGCGAGGACTTCTGCCTGAGAGAGAGGTAGTCTTTTCTATTGATCTAATTCCTGGCGCGTCCCCTGTTTCTAAGGCTCCGTATCGTATGTCCCCTACGGAGTTGAGGGAATTAAAGTGACAATTAATGGAGTTTCTCGAAAAGGGGTTTATTCGTCCAAGTACATCCCCGTGGGGAGCTCCAATATTGTTCGTCCAGAAGAAAGATGGTTCGATGAGATTGTGCATTGACTACTTGAACCAGCTTACTATTAAGAACAAGTACCCATTGCTGAGGATTGATGAACTATTCGATCAGATAGTAGGAGCATAATATTTCTCTAAGATTGATCTTCGATCAGGTTAACACCAGCTACGAATCAAGGACGGTGATATCCTTAAAATAGCCTTCCGTAGCTGGTACGAACATTTTGAATTTGTGGTAATGCCTTTTGGACTAACGAATGCTCCTGCAACTTTCATGCAATTGATGAATAGCGTATTCCGGCCCTACCTAGATCAGTGGGTCGTGGTATTTATCGATGATATTTTGATATACTCTAAGAATGAGGAGGAGCATGCTAAATATTTGAGGATGGCATTGCAATTGTTAAGAGATCATCAGTTGTACGCCAAGTTTAGTAAATGTGATTTCTGGTTGCAAGAAGTGTCTTTTCTGGGGCACATTATTACTAAGGAAGGTGTTTCGGTTGACCCTTCGAAAGTGGAGCCAGTGAAGAACTGGGATAGGCCTGCAAATGTAATTGAGATAAGAAGTTTTCTAGGCCTTGCAAGATATTATCGGAGATATATTAAAGATTTCTCTAAGATTGCGGTACCCCTGACCAGACAGACCCGCAAGGAGAACCGATTCAAGTGGTCGGAAGATTGTGAATGGAGTTTTCAGACTCTGAAGGAGTGCTTGACCACTGCCCCTGTTTTGGCTTTGCCTTCTGGAGAAGGAGGTTTTGTAGTTTACACTGATGCTTTAGGTATTGGTTTAGGCTGTATGCTTATGCAGCATGGGAAGGTGATAGCTTACTCTTCTAGTAGTTAAGATAGCACGAAGAGAATTATCCTGTCCATGATCTGGAGCTAGCAGCTATAGTTTTTGCCTTAAAGATTTGGAGGCACTACTTGTATGGAGAAGCATTCATGGTGTTTTCTGATCATAAGAGTCTGAAGTACCTATTCTCTCAAAAGGAACTTAATATGAGGCAAAGAAGATGGCTTGAGTATTTGAAAGATTTCAATTTTTCTATTGAGTACCACCCTAGAAAAGGTAATGTGGTGGCGGATGCTTTAAGCCGCAGGCCGATAGCAAAGTTGTCAAGTCTCATGTTGCAAGAATGGAGTATGCTGGAGCAGTTGGCTAGTTTAGATCTCAATCTTAGTGGGGATCGGGTCATGATCACACAGATTCAACTTTGTCCTGAGTTATTGAGGGAAATCAAGTCCTTGTAAGAAAACGATCCGATGTTGGTAGAGATTAAGGAAAGTTTGAGCAATAGACCGGATTTTATGTTGACCGATGACGAAAGATTGTTATTTCGAGGAAGAACCTGTCTACCTGATGTAGCTGAAGTAAAAAAGCAAGATCTTAGAAGAAGCCCATAGATCCATGTATACTATTCACCTTGGAGGAACTAAGATGTACCGGGATTTGAAAAGATATTTTTGGTGGCCGAATATGAAAAAGGAAGTAGCAGAATTTGTGAGTAGATGCTTGATATGTCATCAGGTAAATGCTGAACATTTCAGACCCGCAGGGAAGTTAAAGTCGCTCGATATACCACAATGGAAGTGGGAAAGTATCGGCATGGATTTTATCATAGGTCTACCCAAGACTCGTGGTGGATTTGATGCAATATGGGTCATTATTGATAGACTAACTAAGTCTGCTCATTTCTTGTCCATTAAGTCAAAGTGGACTGTTGATGCTTTGGCTGCTTTGTATATAAAGGAGGTTGTCAGACTTCATGGAATCCCAGCAAGTATTGTGTCAGATAGATACCCCAGGTTTACTTCGCATTTCTGGAGAGGACTACAAGTGTCCTTGGGAATCCATCTAAATTTCAACACTGCCTTCCATCCTCAGATAGACGGATAAACTAAAAGAACTAATCAGATCGTTGAAGATATGCTAAGGGCTTGCGTAATTGATTTTGGAGGCAGTTGGCGTGAGCACCTGGCATTGATTGAGTTCGCCTACAATAACAGCTACCAGTCCAGTATCCAGATGGCTCCGTTTGAGACTCTTTACGGAAGAAGTTATCGATCACCACTATGTTGGGATGAGGTAGGAGAAAAGCAATGGCTGGAACCAGAGCTCATTTTGGAATCATCCAAGAATATTCGTGTTATCCGAGATCGTCTGCAAGTGGCACAATCGAGACAAAAAAGTTATGCTGATTGTAGAAGGAGAGCTTTGGACTTTTAAGTCGGTGAGCATGTGTTCTTGAAGGTTTCGCCTATGTGAGGAATTCGAAGATTTGGCATTCGTGGAAAGCTAAGTCCGAGATATATTGGCCCTTTCGAGATTCTGGAGAAAGTTAGAGAAGTTGCTTACATATTAGCTTTACCACCTCAGTTATCTGGAGTACATAATATTTTTTACATATCTATGTTGCGAAAATATGTTTATGACCCCACTCACGTCATTCAACATGCGGATCTGGAATTAAAGGAAGATTTGACCTATGAAGAAAGACCCATCAAGATTTTGGACTCTAAGCAGCAGCAACTCAGGAATCGTTCCATACCTATGGTCAAGGTTCAATGGAGGTGACGTGGAAGTGAAGAAGCAACTTGGGAGTCCGAGGATGCTATTCGAAAGCAATACCCCTATTTATTCTAAGGTCAGTTACCTTACTCTCTATTTCGATAAGTGCTGTGAATTTGGAGGATCAAATTCCTTAAAGTGGGGGAGGGTGTAGCACCCCGTTGAAGTATTAGATGAAATAAATAAGGAATTTTATGGAAAATATGATAGGTAAAGTTGCAACCAGTTTATAAAAATCGAGAAAAAATTAAAATCATGTAGAGGACCAAAAATTTAGATAATTTGTCTTCTATGGCAAACCCTAAATAAAATTATAAGCCAGTCGAATTAAGGGTATTAGGGCAAAATCCATGTTTAACCTTATTGGACCTTAGATCACTCAATTCGGACCCAATTCTCGATAAATTAAGCCCAGATCAGACCCTTTTGGATGGCCTTGATCTGTAGATCATTTCCCCTCTCTTTGCCCACTGAAACCCTAACCCTAGGAGAGGAATTTTGGAGCTAAAGGCGGCAAACTTGGTCAATCCGTGATTCTCACGCACGACGAGTTGTGGGACTCTATCCGGCCGATTGGGGCATTCCTAGAGCATGAGCCTCTTTATATTTAGACCCTAGCACGACCTAGAAACTCTTAGATGCTGTGGTGACCGACGAGGAGCTCGTTTGTGGGAGAATTTCGGCGTATATTTAGGGTGTTCTTCGCGCATCCGATGAGCGACGTCATCCCCTTCTTCCTTCTTTTAAGGTAGGTTCTAGCAGACCAAACCCTAAGTAGTTTATACCAGTGGGTTCATCTCTGAGCCCTCTTTCTTTTGATACCAAAAGCCCTAAATTCTATCTAGTATCATGAGAGTATTTTGTGTATTAGTCAGAGCATGTCAGAATTAGGGTTAACGACGTTTCCTACGATCAATGCTGGGTTTGGCTGGCTTAAAGATTCAATTAGTTAATCTATGTTGTGCATTTTTCTGTCCTCTTTCCCTTGATAGCATTTTTCCCAAATTTGATGCACTGTACGTCATGAATTTTGTCTTACAACAAAGATCTAATCCAAGATCGCCATAGACCGGGTTGTCAACCCATTTTGCGGTTTAACAGTAACCGCCCGGGGCCATAGCGGTCGAATGATAGACCATCTAGGTTTCCTAGCGGTCGCTCGACAGACCGTTTTTCCCTGTTCTTCAATTATGTTGATCGCCACCCTAAGCGATCATTCGTTAAATTGCTAGCTTCTGTAAGCGGTTATCTGTAGACCGTCTATTGCCTATTTTCCTCTATTTTGTATGCTTTGATTATATTAGTTATCTTAATTAGATTACATGTGTAGGTTAGAAGCCCACACACGAATTTGGTAAATTATGAAATTTATAAACTGATCTAACTATGGTCATGAATAATATCTCTCTTTTGCTTTCTCCACTTGATCTTGGTTATAAAAAAATTCAAATATGTCACAATGATTATGGTGAAAATTATCTAGGTTTGTTCTGACAGTCACTCCACTCCGGTGGCACTGACTGGCCGCTCATCTATCATTTTTTGATGTTTTTAAAAACCTTTAATCTTGTAATGGTTGGGACTCTCCGCCGGATACTCCTTCCATCGGACTAGGACCTCCATTATGAGACCTCCGTAAGCCCCCGCGAGCCTGGGATTCCCACTAGGACGCCGGGCGGGTTGTACCCCTTAAGCCTAAACCTTTGGACTTGATCGAATCGCGTGATTTTACCCAAGCCCAAAATTGGGGCTGTCCTATTATTAGCGGCCTTTCTGTGATCGCTACTGTCATTACGCGGCCCAAGCATGACCGCCTGTGATTCAGAGCGGTCCTTGGGGTGACCGTGTCCAGCTGGCATGTGCGTCGACCTTAGTATTCAACGGCTCTTACTAGGACCGTTCTGCGTTGGGGCGGCCAAATTAGGACCGTTTACATTCTTAACTCTGGGTCTTGTTCCTTTAGCCCAGTGTTGCTTGAAGTGGTCCATGTCAGACCGTTCTAACTTCACACGGCCCTTAGAGGACCGTTTATCCTTGGCACCGAGCTGGGTTTTCCCTTGGCCCAGTTCACCTACCGCGGTCCATTATAAGATCATTTTTATTAAGCGGCCCAGTGTGACCGCGTAACTTCCAGAGCTTGATTTTCGCATTTTCTTGTGTGTTTTGGTAACTGAGCCGCTGATGGCTGGTGCTATTAAACCCTGGATTATTCTCGTTACTTCCAGGTTAGCTTGATGAATTCCATTTCTCTTTCTGGCCGAGTCCAATGCATGTCTAGATATAACTTGGGATCTTGGATCCACCAAATCAATGCCAACGCATCATAAGGGCCCGATCTGGTCCTAGGAGGAGCGCCCGAAAAGTACTAGTGTCCCGGGGAGTTGTAATGACATGGTGAGGCATTGCACAGAGTGCATGACTAGCTTGATGTCTATGACATTTCATTCACTTGATTCGTCTTGTTCTTCCACTCTATATTACAAGTTATTGAATTCCTTCATGGAATTGACTTCTTGATATGCTTGTTACATGCTTGATCGGCCAGTTCTTAGATATGATCTTCTTTTACTGAGTATTTCATTATCATTATTCCTTTTTATTTCAACGCTTGACATTAATTAATTGGTTAATTACTTAAACCTTGCCTATTATTACCTACTGAGCATTCGCTCACCCAATTTTCCCCCTTTTTCAGGTAACTCCAGTGATGATTCGCCAACCAATGGGGATGGGCAGGAGTGAAGACATCGGAGCGAGCCAGCTAGAGAGCCACTTAGAGTTGTCCCTAGATAGTTTAAGGCTGAGAGTTGTAATATTAGTCAAGAGTTGTTATTTCAATGTTATGTAATTGTTCTAAGGAGATGTTGGTTGATACTAGTACCTTTTGGGACCTTTATTTAAATGGTGAATGTTGAACTCACTATGTTTTTTTAGTTGGAATGAATGGTTATACTTGGGAATTATTTCTTCTCTCTGCCATGGCGTTGTGTTAGAATTATCTAATTGCTAGTCCAAGGCACAGCATGTCTGGAAATCAACATATTTTAACTCTACTGCCGCATTCCGATATTCCGCGTCGGGGCGTGACATCGTGGCTCAACCCGAGCACACTAGAGAGTCGACTACCCTTTACCCGGTGGGTTCCTCAACCGGCTGGATGCCCATGTTTTCCCTCGCTCGGGATGACTGCGAGCTTGCTGTTCTTGTTAGTGGCATTTCTACTCTTGAGAGCTTCGTGGTTGTCGAGCCGAAGGTGGCTCTGTCATGCATGCTCACACTGGCCGTGGTTGCTTAGGGTTGTCCAGCGAACATCTAGAGTCCTAGGTTTGCATTTACCCTTAGAGTCGCATCATCTCGCATCATATTATGACAAGGCTGGTCATAAGACTAAAGAATGCTGGAGGAAGAAGGGAGCATGCCTACATTGTGGAAGTAGGGACCATTGGATTTCTGATTGCCCTATTATGAATGAGTCTCCACTAGAGAAAAGTCAAGAGAGATCCAAGCATCAAGGAAGACTGCAAGCCTTGATGGAACCTGCACCTACTGAAGAAGGAGGAGTAGTGGAAGGTACTCTCACCATCAATTCTAGAACTGCTTTCGTTCTATTTGATACTAGAGCTACCCATTCTTTCTTATCCCTGAAATTTGCTGCCACCTTACATGAAAAATATGTTCCCTTGGAAACTGAACTTATCATTTCCACACCCTTAGAAATAGGCACTGAACTTAAACATTATTACCCTTCCAGTGAAGTATTGATTAATGGCCATAACTTAATCGTTGATTTTATATGCATATACATGGAGGGTTAAGATGTAATCTTATGTGCTGACTGGTTGGATAAACATAATGCTAAGGTACATTGCAGATGAGGAAGTGTAACCTTTGGTGAATCGGGAAACCCTGAACTCTCTTTCTCTAGAAATAACCATCCTAGACACTCATTTCTTATCTATGTCCTTCCAAGCTCAAAAAATGATGAAGGGAAGACATGTTGCGTTCTTGGTTTCTGTCATTGCAACCGAACACAAGAAACCCCTCCTTGAAGAAATCTTGGTTATTAGGGAATACCCTGATATATTTTCCAATGAGTTATCTGACATATCACACGAGAGGGAAGTTTCATTCTCAATCGATTTGATACCAAGAGGAGCCCCTGTATCCAAAACACCTTAGAACATGTCATCTGCTAAGTTGAAGGAACTAAAAGAACAATTGATAGAATTATTAGAGAAAGAGTGCATCAGACCAAGTGCATAACATTGGTAGCACATGTTCTCTTTGTGAAGAAGAAAGATGGATGTATGAGGTTGTGTATTGATTATAGGCAGTTAAACTAATTGACTATCAAGAATAGATATCCTCTACCAAGAATTGATGAATTGTTTGATCAAATCTCTAGAGTTAAGCATTTCTCCAATATTGGCCTCAAGTCGGGTTATCATCAACTGAGAATTAAAGATGAAGATATATATAAGATAACACTCAAGAGTAGAGATGGGCATTATGAATTTGTTATCATGCCTTTTGGGCTAACTAATACACATGCCACCTTTATGCAACTCATGAATAGTGTGCTCAGACCATATTTAGATAAATTTGTGATGGTATTTATTGATGATATATTGATCTACCCTACCACCAAGGAAGAACATGAAGCACATTTGAGGATTACTTTACAGATATTAAAGGATAATCAATTGTGCAACAAATTGAGCAAATGTGAGTTTTGGCTGGAGAAAGTTTCATTTCTTGACCATGTGATTTCTAAGAAAGACATTTATGTTGATCCTTCGATGGTAGAAGATGTAAATAATTAAGAAATACCTACTAATATGACTGAGATCCGAAGTTTTTTAGAATTGGCCAGTTACTATAGAAGATTTATTAAGGATTTCTCTAAAATTATTGTGCCATTGACTAGATTAATAAGGAAGGAAAATTCTTATGTGTGGGTTGAAGAATGTGAAAAGAGTTTCCAAACTGTAAAGGAGCACTCGACAATAACACATATTCTTGCTCTACTCATTGAGGGAGGAGGATTTGAGGTATATGCTGATACTTTAGGAATTGGCCTAGGTTGTATACTAATGCAATAAAACAAGGTGATAACTTATGCATCTAGGCAATTGAAGGTCCATGAAGTAAATTATCTATTGCATGATCTAGAATTAGCAGCGGTTGTCTTTACCCTTAAAATATGGAGACATTATCTATACGATGAGTAGTTCATTATATATTCTGACCATAAGAGTCTAAAATATTTATTTTCTCCGACGGAGCTCAACATGAGGTAAAGAAGATGGTTAGATTATTTAAAAGATTTTAACTTTTCTATTCAGTATCATCCTGGAAAGAGCAATGGCGTGGCTGACGCTCTCAGTAGAAAGTCGATGGCTCTATTAGGAAGTTTGATGGTTAGTGAGTAGCATTTGTTAGAAGAATTTGCAAGGTTAAACCAAAATGTAGAGGAAAAAGAAGAGTGAGTCTTGATTGCCAATATTAGAGTGCAGCCCGATATGCTCTTTGTAATCAAGGAGCAGCAAGGTAATGATCCCCTACTTATTAAAATTAAGGAGAACTTGAATAAAAGACTTGATTTCCAACTAGCCAATGATGGGATATTACTATTTCAAGGAAGAAATTGTCTACCTGGTTTCGTTGAAATCAAGAAGAAGATAATGGAAGCAACACACCGATCTTGGTATACCATTCATCTAGGATCTAGTAAAATATACCAAGACCTCAAAATAACTTTTTGGTGGCCTAACATGAAGAGATAAGTAATCGAATTTGTGAGTCGTTGCATGACATGTCAATAGGTGAAGGTAGAACATCTCTGAGCTACTGGTAAATTGAAGCCTCTGGAGATACCAGAATGCAAGTGGGAAAGTATTGGTATGGATTTCATCATGGGATTACCCAAGACTAGAGGAGGATTTGACGTAATCTGGGTAATAGTGGACTGGTTAACCAAGTCTGCTCATTTCCTATCCATCAAGAGTAAGTGGAAAGTGGACATACTGATAGTACTTTACATCAAAGAGGTGGTAAGATTACATGAATTTCTTCATCTATAATCTCTGATAGAGATCCTACATTTACTTCTCACTTTTGGAAGTGATTACAATCATCTATGGGAACAATGTTAAATTTTAGTACAACTTTTCACCCTCAAACATATGGTCAGATAGAGAGAACCAATTAGATAATAGACGATATGCTTAGAGCTTGCATGACAGATTTTTGTGGTAGTTGGCATGAACATTTACCTTTGATTGAGTCCACATATAATAATAGCTACCAATCGAGTATTCAAATAGCACCCTTCGAATTATAGAAGCTTTGCATGGTAGAAATTGTAGATCACCCATATGTTGGGATGAGGTTAAAGAGAAGCAGTTATTAAGTGTTGATATGATTCAAGACAACACCAAGAATATCCATATAATCAGGGACCGACTGAAAGTTGTTCAATCTCGAAAGAAGAGTTATGCTGATAATAGAACAAGGAATCTAGAATTTCAAGTTAGAGACCATGTCTTCTTAAAAGTATCACCTGCTCGAGGAATCCAAAGATTTGGAGTCAAAGAGAGAGTAAGTCTGAGATTTATTGGCTCCTTTGAGATCCTTAATAGAGTTAGGAAAGTAGCATATAGGTTGGCATTACCCCCGAAACTGACTGGAGTACATGATGTCTTTCATGTATCAATATTGAGGATGTATGTCTATGATCCTTCTCATGTGATCTAATATGATGATTTGGTACTGCAAAAAGATTTGTCATATGAGGAGAGACCCATCAAGATATTAGATCGAAAACTGTATCAACTAATGAATAGAGCAATATCGATGGTTAAAATCTAATAGAGCGGGCGTGGATAAGAAGAAGTCACTTGAGAATTGGAGGATGCGATTAAGAAGAAGTATTTGGAATTATTTTCAGGTTAATATTTTAGTTCCTCTTATTTTTGTAATGGATTGTGTAAATTTTGGACGACCAAATTCTTTTTAAGTGAGGGAGGAAGTTGTAACTCGAAATTTCATATACATATATATATGTAAAAAGAAATGATGAAACATAAAAATAAATAAAAGTATGAAGATATTTTTCTTTATGATTACAAGTAAACAACACATTTCTACAAACACTAATCTCATGTGACAACACGAACGATGAGATTCGAAGCGCAATTCTGAGAAGGCAAAGTTGTTGGTACTATAGCAATACTATAGATACACTATAGCAACACTCTAGAAATTAGATTAACGATGATTAATTATTAGTCCTAATCTAATCCTACTTAAGTTAAACGTCGTTGGATACATCATTAAGTGGGAAAACGATATTACTATGCTAAATTACCATACCAATCACTGCATCAAAGTTTGAATTCTTCGATCTTCATGGGTTGGTGAAATAGTAACATGGGTTGGCAAAATTAGGTAAAAATTTGACTATGATTAAATGGCTTGTAGTTTAATTGGGGGGAATGGACTGTAAATAGGGTAGGATCCTACCCTACTCGGAACACATATACTTTAAGGAAATTATTGGACGAGAAGAGAAGGAAAAATCAAAGTTTGCAAGAGTGTTCTTCGTTCTTCATCTCTTTGTTTTTAGATCTTCAAATAGGTAAGTTTTTCTCTCAGGCAAAACTTAATTAGATGTTTATATATGTTTCTTTGCATGTGTACTTTAATTTTATGTAAGTTTGTGCATCATGATTTTGTATTTGAACCCAATTTTAGATTTTAAAGTCGAGATATCGAGTTTTCGCCTTTTCTAGTTCAATTTGAGAGCGCGCCCTTCACAAAGACCGCGTTCAGAACGTGGCACCTGACCAACCGCAACCTGACTTAGACACCCCCGGAGGACCCTTGTAGACTGGCATGAATGTGGTCACAACCTAGACCGCGATCAGAATATGGTTGCCCCTATGACTGCGACCTGGTCTGACCTCTAATCTATCTCATTTTGCATGTTGGGCTCTGTTCCACCCCGTTTCATGTCTTGGTCATCCATAACACCTCATTTCATGTACAATATTCAAAAATATTTAATTTTGATTTCCAAAATCATGTTCTTGCCTTAAAATGCTATCGAGAAAGAAATGACTAGGTAAATAACCACTTAAAGCTATATTTAATTGTTCAAACAACTATGCTCTAATTTCCATAAGTTTTTGTACATGATTGACCCTGACTTTTGATCCAAACTCTATCTAAAAGCTTGACATCATCTTTCAAATTTCCTTCACACATGAACACGTTAGAATATACAGAAATGGTTTCCGTTTGATTTACATGATTATGTGTTTCCAACAAGTCTTATAACTAGCAAATCAACTAAGAAAGACTGGTGTCTAAGGCTAGAGGTCCACATGCAAACACCTTAAGTGGATAAACAATTATTTAATTACGATCTTGTGAATGCGAGGAGAACCTCCCATTGTCTCATCTGTGACGACCCAGGGTCCGGATACCGAGTAAACTCGATACCACTTGGATCCTGTGAGGCCTCTCAAGAGCAGTAAAGCTCCGAAGGGATAAAAGGAG
Source organism: Amorphophallus konjac (assembly GCA_022559845.1). NCBI lineage: Eukaryota > Viridiplantae > Streptophyta > Magnoliopsida > Alismatales > Araceae > Amorphophallus > Amorphophallus konjac. The sequence goes on along the minus strand of CM040123.1, from coordinate 308,112,586 downwards.
TGTGTGGAGTACATTGAAGTTCCAGATAAAGCAGCAATCAATTAATATTTCAAGGATCAGGTTTGGTAATGTAGCAGAAATAAAATTACTTTTTCAATTAACAAATTAAGTTACAGAGTCCAGTCCAAATAAAGACAAGTACAGTCCAACAGAAAAGAGATCGTACTCTCAAGTCGGGGGAAGCCCGACATAGGCAACGCTAGCAAATATGAACTGATGCTCTTCGCCACAAACCACGAGGAAGAAGAATGATCACACCTGAAAAGTAGGGGTGAGCCTCGTGTCACTGGCTTAGTAGGGGTCCCGCGGATCCCCACTGAAAACAACGCAGTAACACGTAAGACAACAATGCTAAATAGTAAAGCAGGAGCAGAAGTAACAGTAGTGCTAAACTACAACAGTAAAGCTGTAAAAGTAGGAGTAAGAACAGTTAAAGAAAAGAGTAAAGCTATACTAAATAGAAACATGGCAGTCGATCGGACCACATCTCTCTAAGCTACTCCAAACAGCAACCGAAAGGCGGACCCTGATCTCACAAAGTCAGGAGTTACCGATCCGTCGACAAAGCACTAGCTCCATAGCTAAAGCCTACTAAAACAGGCAAAAGCCCTATAAGAAACCCACACGGTCAAGAACCACTAACGCATACACAACTAGATCGTCGTGCGCGCTACACGGACTTCGGGTGAAGCCAAGAATGGACTACCCAGGAAAGTCACGAAGCACGAGAGTCATGCGTCATGTGACAGAAGTACCTCCTCACTAGAAGAATAGCCAGATGCGTCCACTGACATCTTACACTGCGCCACAGGTATCTCCCACACGCATGGAACGGCGGTAACTAAGATACTTACAGAACCAAGTACAAGGAACAACAGTAACGAGTGACTAGTCAGGGTCACGCCTGTCGGCGCTCGTCTAAATGCCCCTGACCACGTGTGCACAAACAAGCTCAATGCCTTGAGCCAGGCCTCTAGCTAGTTTTCCCCCCCAGTAGGACGCTACCGCAAGGCAAGGGGGCCCATGGAAACTAGCCTACAAATCGTATATCGGGAACTCACCCCGCCACCACTCCTAGGTGGGCCGACACACAGGAAAGTGTTGTCAGGCTACGACTAGTGGAGGCTCACTAGACACAGAGACTCCAAAACAATGAATACCAAAGTACAGACAGTGTAAGCACACACCTATCGCATGCACTACGGAGCACCATGCAGTACACCACTGCAACCAAACTTAGGAGAGACAACTAGACCTGCTGACACAACGATCCTTGAGTCACTAGACTTGGGGTCAAGATCTTCGCATAAAGCGGTAACATGCCGCCCATTAGCCTAGTCCTTAAGTCAAATCACGATAAAACAGGTATAAAGGAAATGGCACAGGACAGTCAGATCCACACATCCGCATAACACGGATCACGAGGACCTGAGGGATCACTAAGACCTTCAAAGCACATGGACACATAAACTGAGGTAAGATAGTACCTCAACACGTCCAAAACCATATCTCGATCCATACAGGACTACTGAGACATTCACGAGGTCACATGTCAACCACTTGATCACACCGGGTTGACCCGAAACCAATAATGACTGCGAAACAGTACGGAATACTACTCGATATAATGGCACTCCTGGCCACCCTACAACATGGTCACAGCCCTCATAGGATATCCAAGACATCCACGGAATAACGGGCAAACCACAAGGTCAAGCCAAGACAATTGGAGACCAAAACAATGGAAAATAGAACTCTGGGAAAGAAACGGTCACAAACCTGACCGCTAAGTAGACCAAGCGGTCAGCCAAATGGCCGCTACCCTCACACAGAGAATACAGACACATGGCGCATAAAAGGGCCGCACCAAGACAAAAATGATCTATACATAGGCCGTCTCACTGAGTTAAGTGGTCTAGGATATGGCCGCTTCACTCAGAAGACTCAACGAAGAAAATTGCCAAAACATAGGGGTATGCGGTCTACCTCAGGGCCGCAAGGTGACTGTAGCGGTCATAGAGCTGGCCGCTTGGCCCAGTCAACCCCCGGACCGACTTAAAAACCATTGACCAATATTCAAATGAAGCTTAGCGGTCGTCCACGAACCGCCACAGCTAGCTTCGAGGTCTATCGCATGACCGTTTAGCTAAACCGACATACCACACACAGCCTAGCGGTCTCCAAGGGATCGCTTCACAGAGCTTAGTGGTCCTCTAATGGGCCGCAAGCCAAAAGAAACGGTCTATCGATCGACCGTTAAAACCTGAACCGACATAAAATCAAATGCTCGCCACCGAACTGCTTAAAGCATCAAAATGGTCTCTGAAAGGACCGTTAAGGCGTTACGGTGGGAAAACCATAGGAATGGCCAAAACCCGGCCTTTCCACGCCCCGTTCGCCCTAAAACAAAGGGAAAACAATCCTAATGACAATATAAACCGTTCACAGTCCGGAAGGGATCAAAACCACACCAAAACGACAAGAAATGGGCGATTCCAATGAGTCAACCCAAAATGAGTCATGTGGGTTCCCGGGCTCATACCGGTCCCAAACGACAACCAATTACAATAAAACTGGCGAAAATGAAATACTGACATGCCAAGGGTTCAAATAACACTAACTAGGCTGGAAACCGTTGCTGGGAAAGGCGAACTCATCTCACACCTCCCAAAGCATGATTTACCCTTAAAGCTGGAAAAGTCGCTCGTTCTCGCACGGTTCAACTCTAAATCGCGAGAGAACATAAAACAAGAGCAGGATATCCATCTCCCTACCTCCACCGAAGTTACCGCACGCTGAAACGACTAAACCACACCAAAACCATCACACAAATCACGCCACGCCGGCTTTGAATCCATCGAGGGATTGCACCAACGCCACGCTCCATTCTTCACACCAGCACGCTCCACGACAACTCCACGTCGTTCCTGCCTCGCCCACCTCGCCACGGTCGCGTGCCCCGTGGAGAGAGGAGAAGAGAGGAGAGAGAATGAGAGGGAGAGAGTGAACATGAGAAGTGTGAGAGAGGAGAGAGGGTGAAGAAGAAATAGTATAGGAAATTAGGAATTTCCTAATTTTCATGAAATCTGATTTTTGGCCCGAAAATGCACTAATTCAGAAAATACGGAAAAATAGTATAAACGATCCTCGGAAGGAACATAATGCAACTATAGCATCCTCGAGTCGATGAACTAAATAATACACTCTCCACTGGGTTTAGTAACTTGTACGAGAGAAAAACCCACGTGGATCGTAAAAGATAATTCACGACCCACAAAAGCGATCCGAAAGCTCTCCGATAAAGATCCGAAAGAATCCAGGGTATTACATCATCTCTTATCTAGCTGTGATCTCTTTGGTTTTTTTGCTAAGCACCCGACTGTGAAAAACTTCATCTAAACCTATTTTGCAAGCTTTTCTACGAAAGAATGATCGTACCTTGACTAGTAACTCTTTCTCTTTATTGTCTTAATGCCATTGAACATGATCCTTTAAATCGTCCTCGAGCTTCTCTTGTAAACTTAACTTGTATTTCATACTATATGTCTTTGAAATGCAAATTTTGCTAGATCTGTACTTTAGCCATAAACTGTCATTTAGAAGTGTAGGAGCTAAGTGCCATGTGGGACAAAGTGCTACGTTATGGGAGTCACCTCTTGAGGTTGGAATGGTGCAAAGTGCTACATGATGGAAGTCACCTCTTGAACCTGTAGGGGCCACCTCTAGAGTCCTACATAAATAAATGTCTTGTTGTGTGCTATACTACGCTTCATGAGCTTTTCTTGAAGCTTATTTAGCCATTTTATTATGAAATTATTGTAGAATTTACATGGGACTTTGGGTCCACCTGAACACTCAATGCCTAGCAATTTTCGAGTCCTAATCTGGCCCTGGGCGAGCAAAGCCCGAAAGTACTTCTGCCCAAGGGAGTTGAATGATTTGGTGTAGCAACCCTGATAAATGAATATTGAAATAAAATTAAAAACATACATATTACAGAAGTAATACAGACAAAATAAAACAAATTAAAGATAACGCCTCTGAGTAAGGCGTTAATTTAAAAAGAAACGCCTCTACATACGGCGTGACTAAAGAAAGGACGCCCACGAATGTGGTCGTCAACTCTCACGCGACCAAATAGGTAAGTGAAAGAAACGCCCATATATTAGGCGTGTTTTAAAAACAAGGAACGCCCTTATACATGGCGTTTCTTAAGAAACGACCTGAACTAGGTCGTTAATGTAAGAATCGACGCCCTGACCAAAGGCGTTAATTCAGTTCGTGACCCGTTCGACCCAGATCTTATCCAGGGAAAGATTAACCTAATCTAGTAAGTGTCTGTTAGAGTAAGGACTCTATTAGGGATGTATTACCCTCAATCGAACACTACCTTTGTTAGGACTCCAAAATCCTATAAATATACCCGATCCATCCAACCCTAAACCATTTGATCGATCTACTGCTACACGGTAAGTGAAGAACATACGTTCTTCTTGTTTTCTTTTGCCCGTCTGTTTACAGTCGCATGAAGAATATTGATTATTCTTCCTCTCCTTTAATGCAGGTTAAGGATCAGGTGCTTGCGTAAAGAACGAGGTTATGATTCCTCGTTATTTGTCCTAGCTTCCGGTATGTCTGTGAAGATTATTAATCTTCCTTCGTTTCCTCTCCAGGTTGACGGAAGAACGATTGTTCTTCTTCTATTAAGTTGCAGTTGAAGCTTCAAAACCCTTTCGTCTCCTTCATCCAGATCATAAGGTAGGATTTTCTCAAGTCTCGTAGCCCAAACTAAAAATAAATATAAGAAGCACCATGCATGATATATTTATACAGTTTGCATGTAGTTTTAATACGTTTTCTGTAAATTTTTCAAGAAACGCCCTTGAATAGGGCGCTACTTTAAAAGAAACGACCATCACAGTGGTCGTTAATTAAAAGTATACGCCTTGTATACAGGCGTTAATTTCATGAACAATCGCATGTAATCAATAATTGATCCTGTTTAAAGTTCAATAAATATGAAATATCGATTCTAATATCTTGCATGACTCTACCTGTAAATTCCTGCTAATTTTCTTGTCATGATCATGTCTCCTGTCTTGGAAATTTATTTGTTGAAATATTGTAAATTCCTTGAATTCACGACCTTGACAACGTCGTTTTACACCTGTTAACGCCCCATCACAGGGCGTAAATTGAAAAGAAACGCCCCTTTCTAGGGCGCGTTTTCTGTAAATTCCTGAACTATGTATATCCTGTAAAATAAAAATAAACAGTAACGCCCCTTTCCAGGGCGTGTTTTAAATAAATCCTAAAAATTATTTATATTCTGTCAAATATTTAAATAATGAGACGCCTGCTTATATAGTCGTCAACTCTGAAGAAAGGCCCCTGTCCAGGGCGCGTTTTATATAAATTATTGAAATAATGAAATTCTGCAAAACGGAACATATGTAAACGCCCTTATGTTAGGCGTTACTTACCTGACTAACGCCCCTGACTAGGGCGTGTTTTTCATGAATTAATAAAATTATTGAAAATTCTGTAAAATAGAAATATGTAAACGCCCTTCTGTTAGGCGTTAATTACTTGAGAAACGACTTGACCTAAGTCGTTATTTTACTGAAAAATTGATTTTTCCCTGTTTTTGTTAACCGATGATTTCATATGTTATATAATATATATATCGGCACTATTCTCCACTCCGTGAGTATAGTCCCACGTTTCACGTTGTTTCATCGATCACACTCAACTCTCATTGACATACAAGCTCTCCATTGGACATTCCGTTCCTTTGGACTAGCGAGTTAGTCATAGAGACCTCCGTAAGACTCCTCGTAGCCTTGGATTCCCTCAAGGCCGACTGAGCTGGTTGTACCCTAAAAACCCATTACACGATCCTTGCCATGTCAATCTAAAGAAACATGGTATACCGGCCCTTATGATTATACAAAGAGTATATCATAAGAAATTCTTAATGGGATGATGATATCATGCCATATCATGTCGTTCTTGTAAACCTCAATTCTATGATAAGAATGAGGGTATCTTGCTTGATCTAATGTTTATGTGGACCTCAATTCTATATAAAGAATGTCCATATTGATTTGTCATGGGACCTAAGTTAAGGGAACCATATTCTACCTAGTTTTATTGATATCGTGATTTTACCGTTATTATCGCCAATCTATGTCCTTTGTCATATTTTTGGACTCTATTCTGTCAAAGTTGTCATACATGTCTACAAGCTTGAATATTGAAACTCTATATTGGCTATATAAACAAGAGTGGATGTCAAAAATACATGATAAATGCCTGTGCATATAGGGCCCGATCTGGTCCTGGGAGGAGCACCCGAAAGTACTTGTGCCCATGGGAGTTAAAATGATAAGGTATCTGGCATTACACCGAGTACTTGACTTGCTTGATTGGACATTCCACACACATCTTGTACTTGAATCGTACTTGACTTTACATGAAATGCGTGGCCCAAAAAAGGGTAATTTACTTGCTTGATACATGATAGCCAAAGTTCTTGACATGACTTGTTAAACGTGCTTGCTTGAATACCTTGAATACACTTGTCATCTTGTTAGAAGTTCATGATTAAGTTCATCTTATTTCTTGATATTACATTTTCTCTATCTTGTCGTTTTATGCGAGCATGCATAGCTTTATTGCATTCATGAAAGATGTAATTACTTAAACCCCTTGCTAGTACTTGAGATATAATTTCCTACTGAGCGTTCGCTCATTCCGTTTGTCCCTTTGTACTTTTCAGGTAAGTCCGACGACGATGGAAGTCAATCGGATGGGAATGTTCAAGAGTGAAAGTGATAGAGCTGCTCAAGTGTCATGTAGTCTTTCCTATAATTTCTTGAGTCAAATATGTATTCTTTTCCTTTCTATTAAACAGAGTATTGGATTTGTAATAGTCTATCCATTATGAAATAAAGGATTGGGTTATCTTGCTATTTTGCGCATCTCTGTCTTTGCGTCGAATACACGACCACTCTGATTGATACGATTGATATAGACACGTCGCGCATCTCCGGGTATCTTCCGCGCTCGGGGCGTGACAGCCTTTGTGGTATCAGAGCCTAAGGTATTCAATTCCTAGGAAAAACCCAAGTCCAAGGATAAGTTGAACCTTTAAACCAGTGAGATTGGGTAGAACCAAGGGTTAGATTTAACATAGTATACGAGTCTTTAAATACGATCACGTACTAATATAGTTATTGTAATTGTAGGATAATGGCTGACGAACGTGCTCAATGGCACAACATGCAGCGTACCCTTCAAGGGATGACCCAAGTGCTACAACAGGTAGCACAAGGTGGTGCTCCACGAGCTGGAAGCTTACACCAAGCCTTTAAGAATATAAATCCCCTGAAGTTTATGGGATCGACCGATCCGGACGATGCCGAGCATTGGGTTCGGGAAACCGAACGCATATTCCGTGTCATGCAATGCACGGACCAGGACAAAGAGCTATTAGCTACATTCCAGTTAGAGAAAGATGCTAGATGCTGGTGGGAGTCTATTGAAGCAACCATCGATCCTACTCAAGTAACATGGGAAGAATTCGTGGAATACTTCAATGCTAAATATTTCTCGGACCGAGTCCAAGAAAAGAAGGCTGTCGAATTCGCTGCATTAAAGCAACGATCCTTATCATTAGCAGATTATGAAGCTCAGTTCTCCAGGTTATCTAGATATGCTAAGCATCTTATTAGCACGGAGAAGATGAAAGCCCGTAGATTTCTTAATGGGCTTAGGCCCCACTATATTACTCAATTGGCGCCTATGGACATCCAAATTTATTCTGAAATAGTGCGCCGAGCTCAATTACTTGAAGATGCCACGGAACTATCTGATAGGATCCGTGGAAAAGACAAGAAGGAACAAGTCACGGGTTCGGGTTCGGGTTCTTTCAAACCCAACTTTAAGAAGAGGCCCAATAATGGAGGTTCTTCCTCTCAAGATCAGAAATTCAAGAAGACCAAGCCTTTCTCTATCACCACTACCCCTTCGAATACAGTCTGCAAGCATTGTGACAAGGCTGGTCACAAGACGGAAGAATGCTGGAGGAAATTAGGAGCTTGTCTCCGTTGTGGAAGCCGTGAGCATCGGATTCCCGAGTGTCCATTAATGAACGACCAAGCCGGCGATGGTAAACGCCCGGTGACAAAGAATGCTCGTCTTCATGCAATACAGGAGACCGAACCTGAAGAAGAAGGCGGATTAGTGGAAGGTACATTGAAAATTTGTTCCAAATATGCACATGTCTTATTTGATACGGGTGCATCGCATTCTATTGTTTCTAAGAAGTTTGCTGACCCGTTACCTCTAGAACCGGAATGGATGAAAATAGTGTTGTCTACTCCTCTCGGAAACGAGACGGATATCACGCATCATTACCAAAACTGTGAGGTATTGGTTCGAGGAAAGAATTTTCCTATTGATCTTATCTGTTTAGATCTAAAAGAATATGATGTTATACTAGGAGCAGATTGGTTATCTAAGTACCAGGCAACGGTTGATTGCCGTAATAGCAAGATCGTTTTCAAAGAATTTCCAGAACTGACTTATACTAGTCCTAAGAGTCGAAGCAAATCCCCTCTTATTTCGGCTCTTCGAGCAAGTAAGCTCGTCAGGAAGGGATGTGTATCCTTCCTTGCTTTTGTCACTGTTAAAGAAGCTAAGAAAACCAAGATAGAAGACGTTCAGGTAGTGCGAGAATTCCCAGACGTATTTCCAGAAGATTTGCCGGGATTACCCCCTCAAAGAGAAGTGGCCTTCACCATTAACTTAGTCCCTGGTTCTGGTCCTGTTTCAAAGGCACCATATAGAATGTCCCCTACTGAACTCAAGGAGTTGAAGGAGCAGTTGATGGAACTAATCCAAAAAGGGTTTATTAGACCAAGTACTTCCCCGTGGGGAGCACCAGTCTTATTTGTAAAGAAGAAGGATGGATCCATGAGATTGTGTATCGACTATCGACAGTTGAATCATCTTACTATCAAGAACAAGTATCCACTGCCGAGAATTGATGAATTATTTGATCAGATTTCAGGATCCAAATATTTTTCCAAGATTGATCTCAGGTCGGGATATCATCAGTTAAGAATCAAGGATGATGACATTCACAAGACCGCATTCAGAAGCAGGTATGGCCATTACGAATTCGTTGTTATGCCTTTTGGACTAACAAATGCCCCTGCTGCCTTTATGCAGTTAATGAATAGCATATTCAGGCCTTACTTGGATCAATTCATAGTAGTTTTCATTGATGATATATTGATATATTCTAAGACTAAGGAAGAACATGAAGAGCATTTTAGGATTGCATTGCAAGTCTTGAGGATAAATCAATTATATGCTAAACTCAGCAAATGCGAGTTCTGGCTTGAAGAAGTGGCTTTTCTCGGACATGTCATATCCAAGGACGGTTTATCTGTAGATCCGTCAAAGGTTGAAGCTGTAAGAAACTGGGAAAGACCAACTAATGCAAGCGAGATCAGAAGTTTCTTAGGTCTTGCACGCTATTATCGGTGATTCATCAAAGATTTCTCTAAGATCGCCGTGCCCCTTACAAGGTTAACTCGTAAGGAGATCCGATATGAATGGAGTGAGGAATGTGAAAGAAGTTTCCAAACTCTTAAGGATTATCTCACTACAGCTCCGGTGTTAGCTCTACCAATAGAAGGAGAGAAATTCGAGGTCTACACTGATGCTTCTGGCATTGGCCTCGGATGTGTCCTAATGCAACAAGGAAAGGTCATAGCATACTCTTCACGTCAACTGAAGAAGCATGAGGAGAATTACCCCGTCCATGACTTAGAACTGGCCGCGGTAGTATTTGCCCTAAAGATATGGAGACACTATCTCTATGGAGTACAGTTCACTGTCTACTCCGATCACAAGAGTCTCAAATATCTATTCTCATAAAAGGAGCTAAACATGAGACAAAGACGCTGGCTAGAATATCTCAAGGACTTCGACTTCAATATACAATACCATCCCGGAAAGGGTAATTATGTTGCTGATGCCCTTAGTCGAAAGCCGAGAGCAATGATAGCCAATTGTATGATACAAGAATGGAGGTTACTTGAACAATTCTCCGAGCTCAATATAAGCTTGGACACGGAATCCAAATTTGTTACATTATCTCATGTAAGCATACAGTCAGATTTATTATCTGAGATACAAGCACTTCAGGGTGATGATCCTATATTAGTGGAAATCAAGGGCAGATTAGAAGGACAATCTGATTTTCAACTAACTTCTGATGGGAGATTATTATTCAAAGGTAGAACTTGTATACCTGATTGTCCGGAATTAAAGAAGAAGATCTTAGATGAAGCTCACCGATCAAGGTACACTATTCATCCTGGATCAACTAAAATGTACCAAGATGTAAAGAGGAACTTTTGGTGGCCCAATATGAAAAGAGAAATAGCGGACTATGTATCACGCTGTCTTACATGCCAACAGGTCAAGGCGGAACACCAAAAGCCTGCTGGAAAACTACACCCTCTAGATATTCCTAAGTGGAAGAGGGAGGATATTGGTATGGACTTCATCATGGGTTTGTCTAAATCTAAAGGAGGACGTGATGGAATCTGGGTTATCATTGACCGATTAACTAAATCGGCGCATTTCTTGCCAATAAAAAGCCGATGGTCAATTGATGTGCTAGCTGCACTGTATATCAAGGAAATAGTCAGGATACATGGAATTCCTGTCTCAATCGTGTCTGACAGAGATCCCCGTTTTACTTCTCATTTTTGGAAGGGATTACAACATTCGTTAGGAACAAGGCTCAACTTTAGTACTGCTTTCTACCCACAAACGGATGGTCAGACCGAGAGAACTAACCAGGTTGTTGAGGATATGCTTAGAGCATGCATCATTGACTTTGGAGGATGCTGGCACGATCATTTACCACTAGTGAAATTTGCATATAATAATAGCTACCAAGCTAGTATCCAAATGGCACCTTTCGAAGCCTTATACGGAAGGAGTTGCAGATCACCCATATGCTAGAACGAAGTTGGAGAAAAACAACTGCTAGGTCCAGACATGGTAAGGGATACAACTGAGAAGATACAAGTAATCAGAGAAAGATTACAAGTTGCTCAGACGAGACAAAAAGCTTATGCTGATACAAGAAGGAGAGATCTTGAATTCCAAATCGGAGATCATGTATTTCTCAAGATATCGCCTGGACGTGGCATACGAAGATTTGGTGTTAAGGGCAAGCTTACGCCAAGATTCATCGGACCGTTTGAGGTACTTGAAAGAGTTGGCGAGGTTGCTTATCGCATCGCATTGCCTCCTCAATTGTCAAAGGTACATAATGTATTTCACATATCCATGTTGAAGAAGTATGTACACGATCCATCTCATATTATTGAACATAGAGATCTGGTGATCCAGAAAGATCTCACCTATGAACAGAAGCCTATGAAGATCTTAGATCGAGAAATACGAGCTCTAAGGAATAAGGTTATTCCCATGCTCAAGGTGCAATGGAATAAGAATCCCGAACGCGAAGCGACATGGGAGACCGAGGAATCTATGAAGAAACGATTTCCCGAGTTATTCTAAGAGGTATATACACTCTCCACGTGTATAATTATATATATTGAATTTGGGGACCAAATTCTTTTTAAGTGGGGGAGGGTGTAGCAACCCTGATAAATGAATATTGAAATAAAATTAAAAACATACATATTACAGAAGTAATACAGACAAAATAAAATAAATTAAAGATAACGCCTCTGAGTAAGGCGTTAATTTAAAAAGAAACGCCTCTACATACGGCGTGACTAAAGAAAGGACGCCCACGAATGTGGTCGTCAACTCTCACGCGACCAAATAGGTAAGTGAAAGAAACGCCCATATATTAGGCGTGTTTTAAAAACAAGGAACGCCCTTATACATGGCGTTTCTTAAGAAACGACCTGAACTAGGTCGTTAATTTAAGAATCGACGCCCTGACCAAAGGCGTTAATTCAGTTCGTGACCCGTTCGACCCAGATCTTATCCAGGGAAAGATTAACCTAATCTAGTAAGTGTCTGTTAGAGTAAGGACTCTATTAGGGATGTATTACCCTCAATCGAACACTACCTTTGTTAGGACTCCAAAATCCTATAAATATACCCGATCCATCCAACCCTAAACCATTTGATCGATCTACTGCTACACGGTAAGTGAAGAACATACGTTCTTCTTGTTTTCTTTTGCCCGTCTGTTTACAGTCGCATGAAGAATATTGATTATTCTTCCTCTCCTTTAATGCAGGTTAAGGATCAGGTGCTTGCGTAAAGAACGAGGTTATGATTCCTCGTTATTTGTCCTAGCTTCCGGTATGTCTGTGAAGATTATTAATCTTCCTTCGTTTCCTCTCCAGGTTGACGGAAGAACGATTGTTCTTCTTCTATTAAGTTGCAGTTGAAGCTTCAAAGCCCTTTCGTCTCCTTCATCCAGATCATAAGGTAGGATTTTCTCAAGTCTCGTAGCCCAAACTAAAAATAAATATAAGAAGCACCATGCATGATATATTTATACAGTTTGCATGTAGTTTTAATACGTTTTCTGTAAATTTTTCAAGAAACGCCCTTGAATAGGGCGCTACTTTAAAAGAAACGACCATCACAGTGGTCGTTAATTAAAAGTATACGCCTTGTATACAGGCGTTAATTTCATGAACAATCGCATGTAATCAATAATTGATCCTGTTTAAAGTTCAATAAATATGAAATATCGATTCTAATATCTTGCATGACTCTACCTGTAAATTCCTGCTAATTTTCTTGTCATGATCATGTCTCCTGTCTTGGAAATTTATTTGTTCAAATATTGTAAATTCCTTGAATTCACGACCTTGACAACGTCGTTTTACACCTGTTAACGCCCCATCACAGGGCGTAAATTGAAAAGAAACGCCCCTTTCTAGGGCGCGTTTTCTGTAAATTCCTGAACTATGTATATCCTGTAAAATAAAATTAAACAGTAACGCCCCTTTCCAGGGCGTGTTTTGAATAAATCCTGAAAATTATTTATATTCTGTCAAATATTTAAATAATGAGACGCCTGCTTATATAGTCGTCAACTCTGAAGAAACGCCCCTGTCCAGGGCGCGTTTTATATAAATTATTGAAATAATGAAATTCTGCAAAACGGAACATATGTAAACGCCCTTATGTTAGGCGTTACTTACTTGACTAACGCCCCTGACTAGGGCGTGTTTTTCATGAATTAATAAAATTATTGAAAATTCTGTAAAATAGAAATATGTAAACGCCCTTCTGTTAGGCGTTAATTACTTGAGAAACGACTTGACCTAAGTCGTTATTTTACTGAAAAACTGATTTTTCCCTGTTTTTGTTAACCGATGATTTCATATGTTATATAATATATATATTGGCACTATTCTCCACTCCGTGAGTATAGTCCCACGTTTCACGTTGTTTCATCGATCACACTCAACTCTCATTGACATACAAGCTCTCCATTGGACATTCCGTTCCTTTGGACTAGCGAGTTAGTCATAGAGACCTCCGTAAGACTCCTCGTAGCCTTGGATTCCCTCAAGGCCGACTGAGCTGGTTGTACCCTAAAAACCCATTACACGATCATTGCCATGTCAATCTAAAGAAACATGGTATACCGGCCCTTATGATTATACAAAGAGTATATCTTAAGAAATTCTTAATGGGATGATGATATCATGCCATATCATGTCGTTCTTGTAAACCTCAATTCTATGATAAGAATGAGGGTATCTTGCTTGATCTAATGTTTATGTGGACCTCAATTCTATATAAAGAATGTCCATATTGATTTGTCATGGGACCTAAGTTAAGGGAACCATATTCTACCTAGTTTTATTGATATCATGATTTTACCGTTATTATCGCCAATCTATGTCCTTTGTCATATTTTTGGACTCTATTCTGTCAAAGTTGTCATGCATGTCTACAAGCTTGAATATTGAAACTCTATATTGGCTATATAAACAAGAGTGGATGTCAAAAATACATGATAAATGCCTATGCATATAGGGCACGATCTGGTCCTAGGAGGAGCACCCGAAAGTACTTGTGCCCATGGGAGTTAAAATGATAAGGTATCTGGCATTATACCGAGTACTTGACTTGCTTGATTGGACATTCCACACACATCTTGTACTTGAATCGTACTTGACTTTACATGAAATGCGTGGCCCGAAAAAGGGTAATTTACTTGCTTGATACATGATAGCCAAAGTTCTTGACATGACTTGTTAAACGTGCTTGCTTGAATACCTTGAATACACTTGTCATCTTGTTGGAAGTTCATGATTAAGTTCATCTTATTTCTTGATATTACATTCTCTCTATCTTGTCGTTTTATGCGAGCATGCATAGCTTTATTACATTCATGAAAGATGTAATTACTTAAACCCCTTGCTAGTACTTGAGATATAATTTCCTACTGAGCGTTCGCTCATTCCGTTTGTCCCTTTGTACTTTTCAGGTAAGTCCGACGACGATGGAAGTCAATCGGATGGGAATGTTCAAGAGTGAAAGTGATAGAGCTTCTCAAGTGTCGTCTAGTCTTTCCTATAGTTTCTTGAGTCAAATATGTATTCTTTTCCTTTTTATTAAACAGAGTATTGGATTTGTAATAGTCTATCCATTATGAAATAAAGGATTGGGTTATCTTGCTATTTTGCGCATCTCTGTCTTTGCGTCGAATACACGACCACTCTGATTGATACGATTGATATAGACACGTCGCGCATCTCTGAGTATCTTCCGCGCTCGGGGCGTGACATCTGGTGTGGCATTGCACCAACTGACATGCAAGATTGAGCTAGTCAATTCACTTGTTACATGTTTGACTTGTTACATGCTTAACTACTTGTTTAATTCTACATGATACCCTTGATTGAATGCGTTAAACATCCTCTTACATGGTCAAATTTACAATTCTCTACATGTTATTGATCTTCATACTTACACTTGAGTTTTATAATATCTATTATTGAATTCTTGACTTCCTAATCTTAATTTCTACTTTACTTGTCAACTATTTTATTTACCTGTTTTATTTTCATAAGCATCTAGATGATCTAAGATGCTAATCACTTAAAGTGACCTGGTAAAATGATATAAGCCCTATTGAGCTTTCTAGCTCACCTTGTATATTGTTGATAATTTTTAAGAAATTTTGAAGATGACGGGAATGGGTTGGAGTGATAGAGAGTGTTGATAGTCTTAAAAGATTTTCTTCCCAATTGTTTATTTAGAGAATAAATGTATGTAGTTTGAATAGTATTGAAGGAGTTTGAAGAGTCATTTGTATGAAATGTCAGATTTTGAAATAAAGATATGGCTTTGTCCATTTTGTTATTCATATTTGTCATATGTCTCTTGATCGACCCACTTGTTAACTCATCATGCCTTGATATTTTCGTGTCATTTGGGGTGTGACTGATAGACACTAGCCATTGGCCGTGCATGCATCACATCCATACAAAGGACAACATCGAACCTAGGTATGAGATGGAAGAACACTTAAAATCTACCATGCCAGGGATAGACAAACGGGTGGACACCAGACCGGGACACAAGTGGGTAGACACTGGACAGAGGTTCCACCCATACCTTGTAGGGATAATGGCTATTGATGTTTATATGACCCCTAAGGAATAAAACCAGTTAACATATGATCATAATGCCAAGATCAATAATGTTAACAACCAACATACTTCTGGCCCACAAACATGCATGCATAATGTTGTCTTCCAATTGTACAAGGGTTGGCATTTAAAGGAGGATAAGATCACTTGGTAGCTCATTCTGCATTCAACACGTTGGTTATTATTCTACACGGCTTCTGGCTAAAGACGTTAAACTTAACGCTTCATTGGAGGCAATCTAAAGTTTTTAAGAGTTTTATTATGGTTTTGTTATGTCATGTATGTTTGAGTAAATGGCAAGTTGGGGGAGAGATGATTGAACGTGCCCTCACCAATACTCCATGTGTCAAGAATATATGCCCAACGAGGGTTACTTCTATACGCCCCAGGTTGTACCTTTCCTTCACAAAATTTCATGTCTACATTATCTTATTGTTACATATTGTTCATGTCATTGAGGACAATGTCATTTAAGTTGAGGGGAGGAGAATTCATGTTCAAAATCACATACAACATATTTTAAAAAAACTGCTTAACCAAAACCCCAACTGAGTTTCTCATGATTCATGCTCTCATAAAAGAAAATCTAGAATAGAAAATACTTTGAAGAAGGGTGATGGGATATTTTTAATATCTAGCAATGGAACTGACTTAGAATCTCCTAAAAGTCCTGTTTAACCCCAAGGTATGATGTGTGGATTATTTTGATGATGAATAATTGCTATGTGCTCTATAAGTGGTTATCTTATGTGTTCATGATTAACTAATGCGAGTGAATCAACTCTTCATCCACCTGGTTTAATTTTAAGTCAAAGCTCCAAACTCTTGTACATCAATGATGAAGTAAGGTAAGTCTGAGAGGCCTGAAGATCTCCAATCATAGTGTCTTCAACATCCTTGGTAGAGGTTCATAATTTGTTCACATTTTATTTCACTTGATTTGAGGGGTTTCAGTTGTTTTTTAATATGTTTTTGCATGTGTCGACACTAGTGTCGACACTTACTGTTGCTTTTTAGTCCCTGTTGTACAGTGTAGTTTACAGGTTTTTGTGTGTCGACATCAAGTGTCGACACCTGTGTCAACACCTCATGTCGACACAGGCGTGTTATTCTTGTCGCCTCTTATTTTTGTTAGTTGTGTCGACACCAAGTGTCGACACTAGTGTCGACACTTAGTGTCAACATTTTGTTTATATTTGTTTAAGCCTAATTCCTGTTAATTCATTATGTTAATCCTCCTTATTAGCCTTTAATCCCTTGTTTAAGGCCTTTAACCTGTGGTTTGGAATTGGTGTCGACCATGTGTAGACACCTCGGTTTGTCATTTTTCTATATGCAATTATTGAGTTCGGCACGTCCTTTTACGACTTTCGTGTTTCAGCGCCGAAAGTGCTCTTTTTCAGTCAAAATAAGCTCAAACAATTCCGTAAATTGTGGATCTGGATCTAATCATGTTTGTTGACTATCCATGCCATTAAACATTTTTTAAATGGACTCTAATGATATAAGGAAACAGATCGTGCATTGTGAAGGGGTTGGGAAGGTGAACGAGAGACAAGACGTTCCTGCTTCACATAGGGGTTCTTCCACTCAAATCTATACTTGTACATGAAGGGAAAGAAGGGTCTCAAGCTTTCAATCATCCATCTACATGAAGCTACTTCCAGATTCAAGCTGCAACAGAAGATCAACCATTGTTCATCTTCCTCTTCTTCCAGAGTCATCATCAACCTGTAGAAGTGTTAAAGCTCATTTGGAAAAGAGAAAGGGGGAGCTCTAAATCACATCATTTGTCTGTTAATCTGATCTTTTCATTTCTATATATTATGTGGAGTTCTTGTTGTTATTTGTTAAACCCATTAAATGTTCTTGTGAGTGTGTGTGCTCGTATCTGTGACACGAGTTGTGTGTGGTGACCAAAGTTGGTTACCGTGTGTGTTGTTGCTGTTCTTCACAGCGTGTGTGTGGCTCACTCATAGTGAAGTCTTAATCCTCAAGTGTGAGGGGTGGACGTAGGGGACTCTACAGTGTACCCGAACTACCTAAAAACTATGTGCGTTCAATTGTTGTTTGTATCTTCGTTATCTTAACAAGTGGGCTTCTCGGTGAGTAGAGTGTACACCTCTTACATCTTCTTCACACACCCATTTCCACGTGACTTCACAAGTGAGATCATGTTCGTGTGAGGCTTAGTGCTTGTATGCTTAATTAATCGTGTTTTTTTTAAGGAAAAGTTTTTAACTAGCCAATCAATTCACCCCTCCCCTCTTGATTGCCACCCTTCGGGACTCAACAAGTCCTTTAGCACTAAAAAAATTTACTTGCACACTAATAAAACAAGCAAGATAAGTTTTCTATTATTTGATGTGGTGTCTGAGACTCTGCATAACCTAGTGATGAGATACTTTTAGAAAAAGCCACATGCCAAACAAAGTGTAAAAATCACACCATAAAAAAATATGGAAAATGCCCCTGATCTTAGTAACCAGGTCGACTTCTCCTAAGGGAAGTGTTGAGGTTCGTGTCAAACGGTGAAAGGATGTGCAGTACCATGTGATTGAAAACGAAGAAAAAGAAGAAAAAAAGATGAAGAAAAAGAAATAAGACAAAGTGAAAGCTATCATACTTAAAGTTTTGATCTAAGAGATGTGTAAAGTTGAAAGACACCTATCTGAATAGCAATTTGCGGGATAATGTCCAGCTGTGGATTTAGATTTCACGAGCACAACTACTATTGAACTTTGAGTGTATTTTAAAGTTATGTGCATTAATTTCTAATTCTAAGGCTAGTGTGCTTCAATATTTCTAAAGTCATAATCCTAAGTAAATTCTGTGAAAGATGATCTTGAAATGAGGTACAAGAATTTTAAACTCTTGTTGGTCCTTAATTTGTAATTGTTTACATTGTTAAGGTACTAACAATGAGTAGGTTGGAGGTGTGATAAGTGGACATTTTATAAGATTATTTATGTCGCACACATTATTTATTGGCTTTAATGTAAATAATTATGCAATCTTTGTAGTTAATTTCACTCTTACATTAAAATTTAACTTTCATGAAATTAATTAAATTTTAATGCATAAAATAAAATAATATGTGAGATTTGAGATACATGAAAAAAATAATTAATTACATGATTATTTATGTTTATTAATAATAATATTTTTAATGTTAATGATTATTTTATTATACTTTTATTTGTCGGCAGAGGTATACAGTAGTGCAGCAAGTTTTCCACATTGGGAAGGTCAAAAATTGCTATTGTTAGGTGTGGCCGAGTGGTCTGGGCTCCCAGCTTTCATATGGCCATGACATACGTGAAAGGCAGAGGCGTCAAAGGCTTTCACGTAGGCATGAGGCTTAGGCTTTCACGTAGGCACGAGGCTTAGACTTTCAAGTGAGAAAATGGGACGAGGCGGCTATTTTCAACGAGAGGTTAGTATTTCAATGGGAGGCACTCATGAGATATAAAGAAAATGGGATTTTCAATGGGAAGCATGCTGGGCACAATAGGTGGGCTTGGTCACAGGACGTGAGGCACTTGGGGGAGGCTCATGTGCACGTTCACATGGGGGAGACTGCTCATGTGCGCATTAGTGGGACTTGCAGTGTGTTCTCCCTATAAAATGGAGTTATGATGGCAGTACAGGGGGGCTCCCATCATGTAGCGCTTTGCGCCATTCCGGCCACAAGAGGTGGCTCTCATAACGTAGCACTTTATCTCGTATGGCACTTAGCTCCAACACTTCCAAATGGTAGTTTATAACTAAAGTATAGATCTAGCAAAATTTTCCATTTCAAGATGTAGTAAGAAGTACAAGTGAAGTTTACAAGAGAAGTTCAAAGATGATTTAAATGATCATGTTTAACGACATTAATACAATCAAGATAATGAGTTTAGATCAAGTTTTTCACAGTCAGGTGCTTAGCAAAAAACCAAATAGATCACGAACAGGTAAGAGGTGAGATAGTGGGAGGTTCTCCTCGCATTCGCAAGGTCCTAATTAAATAACCACTTGTCCACTTAAGGTGTTTGCCTGTGGACCTCTAGCCGTAGACACCGATCTTTCTTGGTCGATTTACTAGCTTTAAGGCTTGTCAAAAATACGTAATCATGTAAATCAAACGGAAACCATTCTTGTATATTCTAGCATGTTCATGTGTGAAGAAAATTCATTGAAAGAAGATGTCAAGCTTTTAGAAATTCAT
Source organism: Amorphophallus konjac (assembly GCA_022559845.1). Classification (NCBI taxonomy): domain Eukaryota; kingdom Viridiplantae; phylum Streptophyta; class Magnoliopsida; order Alismatales; family Araceae; genus Amorphophallus; species Amorphophallus konjac. The sequence continues at coordinate 308,092,681 of CM040123.1, read as the reverse complement.
TGAAAGAAGATGTCAAATTTTAAAATAGAGCTTAAATCAAATTGACAGGGTCAATCATGTACATGAATTTTATGAAAATTAGAGCATAGTCATTTGAACAATTAAATATCATTTTAAGAGTTCATTTACCTAGTCATTTCTTCCATGGTAGTATTTTTAAGGAAAGCACATGATTTTAAAATTCAAATTTTGAAATTTTAAAATAACGCACATAAAATGAGACAAATCGGACACATTGGTCGGAATGCGGTTGTCGCATTCAAGTCACAGTATCTGTGTGATCCACATTCTTAGACAGAAAATTAAAACTCATTCTTACAGTGAAAATTCTATTTTTTGACTTTAGATCTCAAAATAAGCAAAGAATACATGATTATGATAAATATATTTTGCATAGAATTGAAGTACACATGCAAAGGAACAAGTATAAAGCTTTAATTTTGTTTAGCCTAAGAGAAAACCTACCTAAAGCAAGATCAAAAAGGAAGAAGAGGAACAACGAAGAACACTCCTGAATTCTCCTTCTCTCCACGCCCAGCAATCCTTCAACTTGATTTATGACTAGGACAAGATCATGCCCTATTTATAGGCTTAAATCTTCCATTAAACTATTGGTCATTTAATCAAAGCCAATTTTCTACCTAACTTTGTCAAGCTTTGTTGAAAATAAATTCCAACATATGAATGTTAAAATAAATTCCTCCCCATGACATAAGCAATGACATCATCCATTAAATGATGTAAGTAAAGATCTCATCCACTAATTAGGATTAGATTAGTGCTAATAATCATCTCCTAAATCGTATGCTACAGTACCGCTATAGTATCGCTGACTTCCCCCTCTCCGAATCGAGCCGTGTATCTCGCCATTCACGTTGTCGCGTGGGATTAGGGTTTGTGTTAATGTATTCTATATTTTATAGGCCTAAAGAAAATATTTTATAATTTATTTTATTTTCACCTTTCATCATTTCTTTTCACATATATATATATATATACATGTGTATCTGAAATTTCGAGTTTATACATCCTCCCCCACTTAAAAAGAATTTGGCCCTCCAAATTCACACGATCCATTACAGAAATAAAAAGAACTAAAATACTAACCTGGAAATAATTATGAATACTTCTTCTTAATCACATCCTCCAACTCCCAAGTGGCTTCTTCTTATCTACTCTTGCTCCATTAGATTTTAAACATCGGCATTACTCTATTCCTTAGTTGATGTAATTTCTGATCGAATATCTTGATGGGTTTCTCCTCATATGACAAATCTTTTTGCAATACCAGACCATCATATTGGATCACATAAGAAGGATCATAGACATACCTTCTCAGCATTGATACATAGAAAACGTCACGTACACTTGTCAGTTTTGAGGGTAATGACAATCTGTATGCTACTTTCCCAACTCTATCAAGGATCTCAAATAGGCCAATAAATCTTGGACTTAGCTTCCCTTTGACTCCAAATCTTTCGATTCCTCGTGCAGGTGATACCTTCAAGAAGACATGGTCACCAACTTTAAATTCTAGATCCCTTCTATTATCAGCATAACTCTTCTGTCGAGATTGAGCAACTTTTAGTCGGTCCTTGATTATCTCGATATTCGTGGTGGTGTCTTGAATAATATCAGGACCTAATAACTGCTTCTTTCTAATCGCATCCCAACATATGGGTGATCTACAATTTGTACTATATAAAGCTTCGAAAGGTGCCATTTGAATACTCGATTGGCAGCTATTATTGTATGTGAACTCCATCAAAGGTAAATGTTTTTACCAACTACTACCAAAATCTATCATGCAAGCTCTAAACATATCCTCTATGATCTGATTGGTTCTCTCTGTTTGACCATCTGTTTGAGGGTGAAAAGTTATACTAAAATTTAACCTTCTTCCCATAGATGATTGTAATCCCTTCCAAAAGTGAGAAGTAAATCTAGGATCTCTATCAAAAATTGTAGATGAAGGAATTCCATATAATCTTACCACCTCCTTGATGTTAAGTGCTACCAGTATGTCCACCATACACTTACTCTTAATGGGTAAGAAGTGAGCAGACTTGGTCAATCGGTCCACTATTGCCCAGATTGCATCAAATCCTCCTCTAGTCTTGGGCAATCCCATGATGAAATCCATACCAATACTTTCCCACTTCCATTCTAGTATCTCCAGAGACTTCAATTTACCAGCAGTTTGGAGATGTTCTACCTTCACATGTTGACCTGTCATACAATAGCTCACAGATTTAGCTACTTCTCTTTTCATGTTCGGCCACCACAAGTTTCTTTTCAAATCTTGGTATATCTTAGTGGCTCCTGGATGGATGGTGTACCTGGATTGGAGCACTTCTTCCATTATCTTATTCTTGATTTCAACAAAATCAGGCACACAAGTTCTCCCTTGAAATAGTAATTTCCCATCATTGGCTAGTTGGAAATTAGGTCTTTGTTTCAAGTTCTCCTTAATTTCAACGAGTAGGGGATCATTATCTTGTTGCTCTTTAATTTTTGATAGCATACCAGGTTGCACTCTAATATTGGCAATCATGACTCGTTCTTCTTTTTCCTCCACATTTAAGTTTTAACCTTACAAATTGTTCCAACAAACATCACTCACTAATCATCAAAGTTGCTAATAGAGACATCAGATTCCTACTAAGAGCATCAGCCATGGTATTACCTTTACCAAGATGATACTGAATAGAAAAGTCAAAATCTTTCAAATAATCTAACCATCTCCTTTGTCTCACATTGAGCTCCTTCTAAGAAAATAAATATTTTAGACTCTTATGGTCAAAAAGACAATGAATTGCTCACTATATAGATAATGTCTCCATATTTTGAGGGCAAAAATAATTGCTACTAATTCTAAATCATGCACTAGATAATTAACTTCATAGGTCTTCAATTGCCTAGATGCATAAGCTATCACCTTGCCTTATTGCATTAGTACACAACCTAGGCCAATTCCGGAAGTATCATCGTATACCTCAAATCCTCCTCCCTCAAAGGGTAGAGTAAGAACATGTGCAATTGTCAAGTGCTCCTTTACAATTTGAAAACTCTTTTCATATTCTTTAGCCCACACATAAGAATTTCCCTTCCTTATTAATCTAATCAATGGCACAGTAATTTTAGAGAAATCTTTAATAAATCTTCTATAGCAATCGACCAATCCTAGAAAACTTCGGATCTCAGTAACATTAGTAGGCCTTTCCCAATTATTGATAACTTCTACCTTGAAGGATCAATAGAAATACCTTTCTTAGAGATCGCATGGCCGAGAAATGAAACTTCCTCCAGTCAGAACTCACATTTGCAATTTGGCATATAATTGATTATCCTTTAATATGTGTAAGACAATCCTCAAATGTGCTTCATGTTCTTCCTTGGTCTTAGAGTAGATTAATATATCAGCAATAAATACCATCACAAATTGATCTAAATATAGTCTGAACACACTATTCATGAGTTACATAAAGGCGGCAGATGCATTTGTTAGCCCAAAAGGTATGACAACAAATTTATAATGACCATATCTACTCCTGAATGTTGTCTTATATATATCTTCTTTCTTAATTCTCAGTTGATGATAACCTGACTTGAGATCAATCTTGGAGAAATAATGAGCTCTAGAGATTTGATCAAACAATTCTTCAATTCTTGGTAAAGGATATTTATTCTTGATAGTCAATTGGTTCAACTGTCTATAATCAATATATATTCTCATAAATCCATCTTTCTTTTTCATAAAAAGAATAGGTGCTCCCCAAGGTGATGTACTATGTCTGGCGAATCCTTTCTCTAACAATTTCATCAATTACTCTTTTAGTCCCTTCCTCAGCATGTGACATTTTATAAGGAGTTTTGGATACAAGGATGACTACTTGTATCAAATTGATTGAGAATGAAACTTCTCTCTCGGGTGGTATGTCGGGTAACTCCTCGGAAAACAGATCAGGATATTCCCTAACAACAGAGATTTCTTCCAGAAGGGGTTTCTTGTGTTCGGTTGCAATGATGGAAGCTAAGAACGTAACACATCATCTCTTCATCATTTTTTTAGCTTGAAGGGTAGAGATGAGAAATGGGTGTCTAAGATGGTTATTTTTAGAGAAAGAGAGTTTAGAATTTTCAATTAACCAAAGGTTACACTTCCTCGCCTGCAATCCACCTTAGCACTATTTTGGCTAGCCAGTCAACACCTAAGATTACATCATAACCGTCCATATTTATGCATATCAAATCAGCGGCTAAGTTATGGCCACTAATCAATACTTTACTAGAAGGGTAATAATATTTAAGCTCAGTGCCTGCTCCTAAGGATGTGGAGATGACAAGTTTAGTTTTCAAAGAAATAGATTTTTCATGTAAGGTGGTATCAAATCTCTAGAATAAGAAATAATGGGTAGCTCCAGTATCAAATAAAATGAAATCAGTTCTAGAATTGATGGTGAGAGTACCTTCTACTCCTCCTCCTTCTTCAATAGGTACAGATTCCATCAAGGCTTCTAGTCTTCCTTGATGCCTTGGTCCTTCTTGACTTTTCTCTAGATGAGACTCATTCATAAGGGGGCAATCAGAAATCTGATAATCCCCACTTCCACAACGTAGGCATGCTCCCTTCATTCTCCAACACTCTTCAATCTTGTGACCAGCCTTGTCACAATACATGTAGATATCTTTGGATGATGATGATGATGCATGGATGGCTTGCCTATTTCCATCTTAGGGTCTTTTATCCAGTTGAGGTGTTCTACCTTCGTTTGACTTTTTCTTTCCAAATGTTGGTTTGAAGCTTTCAGAGCCAACAACTTGCTCCTCCACGACCCTTCCTTTGATTTTATCATCCATCTCCATGGCATCTTCTAGTAGTTGGGCTTTCCGGAACATCTCAGCATAAGTGTGAATGTCCATGGGCACCAATTGGGGAATGTATTGGGGTCTTAGCCCATTCATAAATCTTTTGCCCTTCATTCACTCCATGTTAATAAGATGTGGAGCATAATAGGGCAGTCGAGAAAGTAGGGCCTCATACTCGACTACTGAGAGACTCCTTTGTTTGGGAGAGGTAAACTCTACTACCTTCTTCTCTTGGATTCTTTCTAAGAAGTATTTGCTGTTAAAGTACTCCAAGAAATCATCCCAAGAGATCTGAGGATCGTGTAAGGTTGCTTCTATTGATTCCCAACAAGCTCGAGCATCTCGCTCCAATTGGAACGTAGCCATTAAGACCTTATCTTGATCTCAGCATTGGATGACTCAGAATATTCTCTCCAAATGCTCAGCTTATCAGGGTCAGGGGAACCATTGAATCTCGAGGGATTTATGTTCCGAAAGTTTCATTGTAGGTCTCTAGCTCCATGGTGAGATGCTCCTTAAGCCACTTGTTGCAGGTCTTGAGTTAACCCTTCGACAGTCCTTTGTATTTCTCTCCACTGTACATGCTCAACGGCCATTTTCAAAAGCTAAGAATTTCTACAAAAATAGCTATAGGGATTAATAACTTAACCATACATGTCTTAGTACCTAACCTAAGTCTTTACCCAATCTCCCGAGTCAAGTATCACTAACTTTTATCTTATAGTGTGAAGAACCTAGGATCTTAATAACTGATTCTTGAAGTCCTAAACTCTTACTAATCATAGTCTCGGATACCAACTAAACTATCACGCCCCGAACGAGGCAAAAATATCAACATGTGAGTTAACAAGCGGGTCGATCAAGACTCAAGTGGCAAGTATGAACAACAAAATGGATAAAGCCATATCTTTATTTCAAAATCTGACATTTCCTACAAACATCTTTCAAAGAATTTTGATACTATTCAAGCTCAATACATTTATTCTCTAAATGGACAACTTGGGAAGAAACATATTCTAAGTTTATCAGCACTCTCTATCACTCCAGACCATTCCCGTCATCTTTAGAATTTCCTAAAAATTGTCAACAATACATAGGGTGAGCTAGAAAGCTCAATAGGACTTATATCATTTTACCAGTTCATTTTAAGTGATTAGCATCTTGGATCATCTAGATGCTCAAGAAATAAAAGAGGTAAATAAAACATGTGACAAGTAAAGTACAATTCAAGATTAGGAAGTCAATAATTCAAGAATAAATATTATAGAACCTAAGTATTAGAGATCCAGCTGGTAATGTTGTTGTGGCCTTTTCCCACTTCTAAGGCACGGGGAATAGCATCATTGCGGAGGTAAGGGCGCTGTGTGATGGTCTGGGCTGGTTGATGGTTATGGAATTTCCCTCTCCAATGTCCAGTCTGACTCAGCCGTGCTTGTCCAGTCTTTCAACAGCAATACATGCCCGTCCTGGCATACCCTCCGATGGCGGCGTGAAGCTCAACGTTTCCTCTAGGCAAGTAAGCCCAACGTGGCTCATGTCTACAGGGAAGCGAACAGGGTGGCAGATTCGCTAGACTCTCATGCTTGTACTGTTGCCTCCAATAACCTTTTCTTTTCGGCCTCTACCCTCCCTTGAGCTTGCAAAGGAAATGTTGTCTTGGACAAATACGCCTTCGGTAGTGTTAGATTGGCCTGGTCCTCTTGGTCTGTCCGAGGTTGCCCCGTTTGCTATTGTAACACTGTGTTTCTTAGCAATAAAATGATCTCCCTTAAAAAAAAACTTAAGTATAAGCATGAAGATTAATCACATGTAGAGAATTGTAAATTTGGCCTTGTAACAAGATATTTAACCCATTCGATCAAGAATGTCATGTATAATTAAACAAGTAGTCAAGCATGTAATGAGTGAATTGCCTACTTCAATCTTACATATCAGTTGGTGCAATGCCACACCTGATCATCAACTCCCTCAGGCATAGGTACTTTCGGGCTTTGCTCACCCAAGACTAGATCAGGGCCCCAAAATTACCAGACATTGAGTGTTCAGGAGGACCAAGAGTTCCATGTAATTTCTATAATAATTTATTTATAAATGGCCAAGCGAGTTTCAAGAAAAGTTCATGAAGAATAGTATAGCACACAACTAAACATCTAGTCGTGTAGGACTCTAGAAGTGGCCCTTACAAGCTCAAGAGGTGGCTCCCGTCATGTAGCACTTTGCATCATTCTGACCTCAAGAGGTAGCTCCCATAATGTAGCACTTTATCCTGCATGGCACTTAGCTCCAACACTTCCAAATGGTAGTTTATGGCTAAAGTACAGATCTAGTAAAATTTTCTATGTCAAGGAAATATAGTAAGAAGTACAAGTGAAGTTTATAAGAGAAGTTCAATGGTGATTTAAATGATCATGTTCAACTATATTAAGAGAATAAATGGAATGAGTTACTAGTCAAGACATGATCGACTTTCACAAAAAATCTCACAAATCAAGCTTAGATCAAGTTTTCCACAGTCAGGTGCTTAGAAGAAAACCAAAGAGACCACGGCCAGGTAAGAGGTGAGACAGTGGGAGAACCTCCTCGCATTAGTAAGGTCCTAATTAAATAACAACTTGCCCACTTAAGGCGTTTGCCTATGGACCTCTAGCCGTAGACACCGGTCTTTCTTGGTCAATTTGATATCTAAAAGACTTGTCGAAAACATGTAATCATGTAAATCAAACGGAAACCATTCTTACATATTCTAACATGTTCATGTGTGAAGAAAATTCATTGAAAGAAGATGTCAAGCTTTTAGAAATTCATTGAAAGAAGATATCAAGCTTTCAGATAGAGCTTAGATCAAATAGACAGGGTCAATCATGTACATGGATTTTATAAAAATTAGAGCATAGTCGTTTGTGTCATGCCCTAAACCAATAGCAGTGGAAACTTGCTCACAACGTGGCAGCAAAAAAGTCATGACAATCAGAGTAGCTCAAATGATAATAAAAGACAACACCATAGAACACAAGGAGGCCAGAATTAAACAAAATATAATTTTATTGATCTCAAGACTTCCAAACTACAATTTTTAACTCGACTTACAATAATGGACTCAAATAAAAGGAAAAGGAAAAGAAGAAGAAAAAAAGAAACAAGATGCACGACTCTGACTAGACTCAAGAAAACAAGAAAAAAGACTCGAGCCTCTAAAGCTCTAGGTGCACTCGATCACTCATGCCCATTCCCAATTGCATGTACTCTAGCTTCTAAATTACCTAAAAAATGTTAAAGAAACGAGAGTGAGAAAGAAGCTCAATATGATTTACATCTCCATCGTTAGGCAAAGTTTAAGTAATCAACAATTTAATAGTGTGGAACGAACTATATGTATGAACGATACGAATCCATAAACAAGTAAATCTGAGAGACGATAACCAAAAGTAGAGTCATGATCAAGAATGGAAGATGTTACGTTCGTTGCGCTCCCTCTTTGTCTTTGGTAATGGTTTTGATGATAACAAAATATTGTGTGTGTATGTATGGAAGAAATGCTTGGAAGAAATGACTTTGTTGGTTTGCATGGTTTAATGTTTACATTCATTGCTCACATTCATTGCTCATGTGGAGGAAAACTGAACTTGGCTTGTATTTTCATGCATTAAGCCCATGTGAGATATGCATATCATTCATGGTGACTTTGAGCTTGTAAGGTGATTAAGCTATTCATGGAAATATTGGTGAAATTGACTTTATGATGTTCTTTCATATTGTATAACTTCACAGCTACATGATCTTGATCCTTAGATAAGGATAATCAAGCTTTCAAAGTGTTTCCACTCACCTAGTTCATGGGTTTTCATGAATGTATTTCATGCTTGTCTTTCATAGGAAAGTTCAGCTAGCTAAGTGGTTAAACTCCTCATGCAAATCTTGATAAAGCTGGTTGAAAGATGCTCATATGTATGGCATTTATGCATGGCTAATCGATTTCATTTTTAAGTTGAGGATTTGATGGTTTGAGTGTTCTTCAATGCATGTTTTTCAAGAATACATCTTCATTAGTTCATGTTGTTCATGGTAACTTTTGGAACACTATTTTTGAATGGAGTGGGCTATGGATTGAAAGCTTTAGAATCATCTTAATGTGTGGATGAACTACAATACCTCCATATGCAGGTTGAAATAATTATTTAAATGACAAAAGGCAAGGTAATTGTTCTTTTCATTTGCATTGATCAAAGAATTACAAAAATGTAATTGTGCATAGTGCAGGTACTTTAATCCTCTCAAACCATTGGATGCATGGTAAGAATTTATTTTTGAATGCAAATCATGATGCCTTGAACGGGGTTGAAGGGTTTTTCTGATTTTGGCTTGCACTGGACTACCTTAGGCAGTTTTCATATTGGCTGTTGCAAGTGTCGACACACAGAGTCGACACTTGTTAACCTGCATGCTTCCTTGGTGCAGTAAGCAGCAAGTGTCGACTCTGTGAGTCGACACTTGGTGGCCTGGGGGTGTTTTTGGTGCAGGCAGAAGGTTTGGCAAAAAGTGTCGACTCTGTGAGTCGACACTTTCGCCTGTGTTCTATTTTTTTTAAGGGGACAGGACACTATGTAAAAAGTGTCGACTCTAAGAGTTGACACTTATTCGGGTGCGTCCGGAGCGAGTTTATGGAATGGGTTTCGAAACCCACTTTTCTTGATCCATTTGCCTTGGTTGTTTACCCTATTACCCCAAGGGCATTCATACATATTTTAGACATCTTCTACAAGGTTTTTGCATGGGTCTTAATGTCTTTCACTTTTTCATATGAGATGATATATATATCCTACGATTTCAGGTTTGAAGAAGATGTGAGAATGAAAAGGGCTAATTGTTCTATTCTTTACACAAAAGAAATAAGAGAGAGGGCGGCCACAAGGTGGAGAGGAGAGGGCTTTAAGAGAGTCATCATTTTCTGATGTTTGCAGGTGCTATTGGAGCTTGGATCTGAAGGTGTTTATCTCGTACGAGCTACTGAAGTTGCAGACAAGGTGGGATCTTCAAGGAGGACGACCGGATGCTCCATCCTACTATAGTTTCAACTCCCTCCGACCTGTACTTCAAGGAAGATATTCAAACGGCCATTAGAAAACAAAAGTGAAACATACATCTTTTACCCAATTTAGTTATGATGCTCTTCTTGATCTACATTCTGATGTGAGCATATCTTGTATATCTTTCTTATTTTTCTAAACATCGGAATATTTGTGTGTGTTTATGGAGCTGCGTCTCCGTGTGAGGTTTTAGTGTGGGGTGAGTTCCTCGAACGTGTGTGTGTGTGCTGCGCTGGCAGCCTTTTGGGGCCATGCCCCGTGTGTGTGGATTGCTGCAGAAGCAACGTATGTGTGGTGTTGGGGTTCGTCCCCGTGGTTGCCACAGTTGTAGCGTGTTAGTGAAGCCTCACTAGGTTTCGGTGAGGGGTGGATGTAGGCGGACGGATAGGTCCGGCCGAACCACCTAAAAATCTCCGCGTTCCATGTGGTTTGCCTGTGTGATTGTCCATTTCTTCTATCTTTGTTCACAGGCTATTTTTCAGATTTTTATTCACTGCACCATCACATATTGCTATGCCTACTATCCGTGTTCAGTGGAAGATCAATCGTTATTTGCTTAGGCGATTCGTGTGAGATCAGAAAGATTGAGAGAGCTTAAATCTCACTTTAGTTCAATTTTATTAACGTAGTTATTTTAATTCCACTGCAATTAGTTAAGTTGCTTTTAAAATATACCATCTCACCTGGGGGACAATTCAACCCCCCCTTCTTGACCGCCATCTATCTGGGCCAACAATTGGTATCAGAGTAAGGCCTCTGATTTTCATTCAACCTCACGGTTGTAGAGGATAGATCTCTAGCGATGGAAAGTAGGGGAATGCTTTCTGAGGGACATTCTATACATAGGCCACCATTTTTTGATGGCACGAATTACCCTTACTGGAAAAATAGAATGACATTGTTTTTGCATGCTCAAGATTATGATAGCTGGAGAGTCGTTAGTAAAGGTCCTTATCAGTTCATCGATGATGAGGACAGTTGGACTGAAGAACATATTAAAAAATCATGTGCAAATTTCAGAGCTATGAATATTGTTCAATGTGCTGTACATCCGAATGAATATTCATGTATATATATGTGTTCCTCTGCGCATGAAATGTGGGAGAAGCTCCGACTCACATATGAAAGAACGTCGAAGGTAAAGGAGACAAAATCAAATCTATTGGTCCGAGAATACGAGCTCTTCATGATGAAGCCACATGAGACCATCTCGGAGATGTTTGCTAGGTTAAGTGAGATCACCAATGGTTTGAAAGCGTTGGGAAAGGAGTACACAAATCAAGACCTTGTGAGGAAGGTGTTGCAGTCCTTGTCACCACAATGGCATACGAAAGCGACCGTGATAGAAGACTCTAAAGATCTCACCACACTTACACTAGATGAGTTGATTGGGTGCTTGATGACCTATGAATCACAATTAAAAGGACAGAGGAGGAAAAAGGTAAGATGAAATTTGTTGCATTTAAGGCTAACCCACAGCCTTCTGAAGAAAGTGATGAAGGGCAAAGTCTTGATAGTAGTGAGGAAGAATTGGTGGACCGCATCACTAGAAGAGCCAGAAAATTTCTAAGGAAGAGTAGAAGGAATGGCACTTCTCCTAGAAAAGTTTAGAAAGAGCCATTGGAAAAGAAAAGAGAGATTTGATGCTATGATTGTAACAAGGTTGGACACATGAGAAATGAATATCCAAATCTTGAGAGAAAATTGAAGAAAGGTATAGCTAAGAAGCCAAAGGCAATGAAAGCTGTTTGGAGCGACGAGGACGAGAGCGAGTCCAAATCCGAGAAGGAGGATGAGCTGGACGAGCAGGTCTAGAATCTGTCTGATGGCTGATTCGGACAATGACACTGAGGTAAATTTTGATAACAAAAACCTTACTTGTGAAGAATGAGAAATTACTTATGCTGGAGTGTATGGAAAATGTAAGAAGTTGAAACATGAAAATAAAAGTAAAAAAAGAAGGTTAATGATATTACGCATTATAGTTCATCTTCATGCATTAAATGTAGTTTGCTTGATTTGGAACGTGGAAAAATGAAAGATGAAAATGAAATGTTGTTGTCCAAAGTCTCTCTATTTGAGGATGAAATTTCATGCTTAGAAATTAAAAAACAACATGCTTATGAGAATGTGAAAAACATAAAAATTGAAAATGAAGAGTTGATAAAGGAGTTGGAAGGAATCAAAGTAAAATTGATTGAATGTGAGAAATTTAAAAAGGACATTGAAACCAACTTCAATACCATCCATGATAAGCTCAAGAAATTGAAAAGTGTTGTTGAAAAAGAGTTGAAAGGAAAACAGAAAATGTTTGAATCTGGCGAAGGAAGTCAAAAGAATGAGAAAAGTGATATGGGATACTCTCCCATAAAGAAAAATTCATTTGTGAGAAATCAAGTTCAGAAATCCTTTGGTTCTTATTGTTATTCCCCTACAGATCCATGCATGACCTCATTTGTTAATACACCAAACATGCATAGAAGAACCACTTTAAAAAATCAAATGTCACCTGCTTCTATTGTGGTATGCTTGGCCATTCCATGTACGTCTCTGACTTAATGAGGGCCGACGATGAATGGTTTGAGAAGAAGAACAAAATATCTTTTGTTCGAAGTGGAACTAACTCTAAGGGACCCAAGAAAGCTTGGGTACCCAAATCTATAAAGTGAGAAATTTATTTTGCAGGGGTGTCTTGAGAGCGAGGTAAATAATGGTTTCTCAAGGCAAAGGTAAGAGAGCTCAAGTTCTGAAATCTTCTATTAAATGATTCAAGCATACACTTGGTTGGATCTTGTTAATTCGACCTACTTCATTCTTGTTATTATCTTTTGTTGATTTTGGGAGTGATCAAGAGATCTGTTGTTGAGATGAGTAACTTCAATACACACTTTTGTTTATCTTCTTGCAAATAACTGTTCACTTTTGCTACATTCAAAACATGCTTTAGATTGCACATATGCTTGCATATTTGTGAATAGAAATAATTTCTCATCAACTCTGCATTCACGTGCATACGCTTGTACTTACTCTATATACTTATATGCTCGAATGCCATGATCTTCTGGTATCTAAAATGGTGTTTGTGAAAGGTTAGATTATGTCTAGCCAAAAGCTTTCACTACGCGTGAGGTGGTCTTCGGACCTAAGTTCTCCGTCACGTACCGAAAATCATCTTGCATGACTTTACCTTCAAATCCTTGTTTGAATGCATGTATATATTTCTAGAAAACTATTTCTTGAAAAACTTCTAAGACCTCACCTCCTTGATACATAAAATGTAGTGATTTTAATCATTTGTGAATCATGACATATACGAAGGAGGAGGATTTATTTCCAATCATGCATACATTTAGGGGGAGCCATATCCATGTGGTGACAAATTCATTTTTTACATTCAAAACAACTACCCACACACCATGCACATAATGATGCATATGAGTTTGATCAATAAGGATTTCAGAAATTCTTTTCAACACTTTAAGGGAAACAAATTTTTACATGAAAATGAAGAGTAATCGTGAGGAAAAAACTATATACCCTACAACAATCAATAAGTGGAATGTGGAACCGAGTAGTTGGGAATCCCCACTGAAATAAATGAGAAAACTCGCATCGAAAGGTGAAACAAAAATCCACAATGCGTGATGAATCTTAGTAGCCGAGAATCCCCATTGAGACACATGAGGTGACTCACGCCGAACGGTGAAATCTAATAAAAGGAAATAAAAAAGGGGTTGTGCGAAACTATCGAAAGTCGAAAATCTAAATGGAAGTGTAGAGAGGAAATAACCCTCTAGTGTTCTTTAGAAGTTCTACTTATATCCATATATTTTTGAAGTTCATTACTCATTGCCTCACATTTAACTCTTGGGTATTATTGTGATGAATGTGAATCTTGAATTTGTACTTATCACGATTTATGCAACGCCTCTAGCATATGCATGCACTACATTTTTGATCATGCTTCATGTCTCACATTTTGATACAAATCAAATGCTTACTTGCTATCCTTTTACCCCATTAAAGGGGAGCTATAGATTACTACATGCTTGCTTATCTTTCATGCTTGCTTGCTTGTTAGCTTGCATGAATAACTTCATTTCACATTGATACACCTTTAGGTCATACTTGTTCACAACAAGTTTAAATAACCCTGTTGTCAATCAATTTTTGTTTATGACAAAAGGGGGAGAATAATGTGCTATTCAGCCATACACTTGCATATAGTTCAAAAATTAAGCACTTGCATATATTTTAGTCATCTAGAATATATCACGTCAAATTCCATTTTCCTGCTTGGTGTTCATGGTTCACACACTCTCTTTTCATGGTAGGTTAATTGCTGGGTTCTTGCGCCATGGCCTTTAAATTCTATCTTATTCCTTAGCGAGTTTCACTTTTGCTGCCCTAGACCCCCACTTTTTGATAATGCCAAAGGGGGAGAGAGTTTTGGGGTGGCCACAATATTTTGTCATCATCACAAAGGGGGAGATTGTTGGGTTTGTTGTGCTCTCTCTTTGTCTTTGGTAATGGTTTTGATGATAACAAAATATTATGTGTGTGTGTGGAAGAAATGCTAGGAAGAAATGGCTTTGTTGGTTTGCATGGTTTAATGTTTACATTCATTGCTCATGTGGAGGAAAACTGAACTTGGCTTGTATTTTCATGCATTAAGCCCATGTGATATATGCATATCATTCATGGTGACTTTGAGCTTGTAAGGTGATTAAGCTATTCATGGAAATCTTGGTGAAATTGACTTCATGATGTTCATTCATATTGTATAACTTCACAGCTACATGATCTTGATCCTTAGATAAGGATAATCAAGCTTTCAAAGTGTTTCCACTCACCTAGTTCATGGGTTTTCATGAATGTATTTCATGCTTGTCTTTCATAGGAAAGTTCAACTAGCTAAGTGGTTAAACTCCTCATGAAAATCTTGATAAAGCTGGTTGAAAGATGCTTATATGTATGGCATTTATGCATGGCTAATCAATTTCATTTTTAAGTTGAGGATTTGATGGTTTGAGTGTGCTTCAATGCATGTTTTTCATGAATACATCTTCATTAGTTCATGTTGTTCATGGTAAATTTTGGAACACTGTTTTTGAATGGAGTGGGCTATGGATTGAAAGCTTTAGAATCATCTTAATGTGTGGATGGACTACAATACTTCCATATGCAGGTTGAAAGAATTATTTAAATGACAAAAGGCAAGGTAATTGTTCTTTTCATTTGCATTGATCAAACAATGACAAAAATGCAATTGTACATAGTGCAGGTACTTTAATCCTCTCAAATCATTGGATGCATGGTAAGAATTTATTTTTGAATGTAAATCATGATGCCTTGAATGGGGTTGAAGGGTTTTTCTTGATTTTGGCTTACACTGGACTGCCTTAGGCAGTTTTCATATTGGCCATTGCAAGTGTCGACTCACAGAGTCGACACTTGTTAACCTGCATGCTGGCTTTGTGCAGCAGGCAGCAAGTGTCGACTCTATGAGTCGACACTTGGTGGCCAGGGGATGTTTTTGGTGCAGGCAGAAGGTTTGGCAAAAAGTGTCGACTCTGTGAGTCGACACTTTCGCCTGGGTTCTATTTTTTTTAAGGGGACAGGATACTATGTAAAAAGTGTCGACTCTAAGAGTCGAACTTCTTATGGTGCGTCAGGAGCGGGTATACGGTATGGGTTTTGAAACCCACTTTTCTTGATCCATTTGCCTTGGTTGTTTACCTGGCCTATTACCCCAAGGGCATTCATACATATTCTAGACATATTCTACAAGGTTTTTGCATGGGTCTTATTGTCTTTTACTCTTTCATATGAGCTGATATATATCCTGTGATTTCTGGTTTGAAGAAGATGTGAGAACGAAAAGGGCTAATTGTTCTATTCTTCACACAGAAGAAAGAAGAGAGTGGGCGGCCACAAGGTGGAGAGGAGAGGGCTTTGAGAGAGTCATCATTTTCTGATGTTTGCAGGTGCAATTGGAGCTTGGATCTGAGGGTGTTTATCCCGTACGAGCTGCTGAAGTTGCAGACAAGCTGGGATCTTCAAGGAGGACGACCGGCTGCTCCATCCTGCTGAAGTTTCAACTCCCTCTGACATGTACTTCAAGGAAGATCTTCAAACGGCCATTAGAAAACAAAGGGTAAACATTCTACATCTTTTACCCAATTTATTTATGATGCTCTTCTTGATCTACATTCTATTGTGAGCTTATCTTATATATCTTTCTTGTTTTTCTAAACATCGGCATATTTGTGTGTGTGTACGGAGCTGCGTCTCCGTGTGAGGTTTTAGTGTGGGATGAGTTCCCCGAACGTGTGTGTGTGCTGTGCTGGCAGCATTTTGGGGCCAGGCCCCGTGTGTGTGGATTGCTGCAGAAGCAGCGTATGTGTGGTGTTGGGGTTCATCCCCGTGGTTGCCACAGTTGTAGCGTGTTAGTTAAGCCTCACCAGGTTTCGGTGAGGGGTGGACGTAGGTGGACGGATAGGTCCGGCCGAACCACCTAAAAATCTCCGCGTTCCATGTGGTTTGCCTGTGTGATTGTCCATTTCTTCTATCTTTGTTCACATGCTATTTTTCAGATTTTTATTCACTGCACCATCACATATCGCTATGCCTACTATCCGTGTTCAGTGGAAGATCAATCGTTACTTACTTAGATGATTCGTGTAAGATAAGAAAGATTGAGAGAGCTTAAATCTCACTTCAGTTCAATTTTATTGACGTAGTTATTTTAATTCCACTGTAATTAATTAAGTTGCCTTTAAAATCTGCCATCACGCCTGGGGGACAATTCAACCCCCCCTTCTTGTCCGCCATCTATGTAATGCCCTGGATCTTGATGGATCTTTTACAGGTCTTGTTGGATCTCTGCTCGATCTTTCGGATCTGTTTCGGATTGGTTTCGTTGAGTTTTGGTTCGCTTTTGTAGCTTCCGAGTGAGTTTAACGAGCCGTGTGGGTTTTTCTCTCGTACTAGTTACGGAACCCTACGGTGAGTATGTTTGTCAATTCTCGAACTCGTGGATGCTATAGCGACGATATACTCTTCGAGCCGGTCGTTTCGGCTATTTTTACGTATTTTTTCTGAATTTGTGCATTTTTGACGCATTTTCGAAATTTTTGGAAATTAGGAAAATTTCCTAATTTCTTTTCTATTTCTTTTCTTTTCCTCTATCCTCCTTCTCATTCGCCGCCGTCGCCTCTCTCTCTCTCCCGTTTTTCCCTCGTTCGCCTCCTCGGCTCTGGCTGCAGACGGAGGACCTAGAGGCACGTGTTGGGGACGTGATGGAGCTGGCTGGGTGCGCGATGGAGCAAGGATCGGATCGATTCCGGCGCGATCTCGAACGGTGGATTCAAAGCCGGTGAAATCGGTTCGCGAGTGGATTTCGGCATGGTTTAGTCCTTTCGGGGCTCGGTTTCTTCGGTGGAGGTAGGGTGACTAATCCTTACTTCGTCCTCTCCGTTTTCCCTGCCATTGCACGGCGTTCGGCTAGGAAACGGTCGAGTTTGGGCTTGGTTTGCCTAAACCGTGATTTTCGTGGTTTTTAGGGTCGGCCGGTAAACGGCGACTGTTTGCGGTGTAGTTAGTTTTAAACTGACCGCTGGGATGTTAGGATCCCATCCACGTTAATTTCGTGTTGATTGGTGTTCATTCGAGGCCGGTAGAAGTCCGGGAACCTCGGTGACCCATTTTGGGTCGATTTGATGAAATCGCCCGGATCTTGTGTTTTCGAGCTTGCATGTGGGGTTTTTAGCACCCTAGTGTTGTTTTCCAGCGTTTGGGTTTGTTTCCCCTGCGCTTCGGCGTGTATGGGGTGTGGAATGGGCCGATTTGGCCACTCCTATGTTTTCCCGCCGTGACCGATGTAGCGGTCGTTTTAGAGGCCGTTACTTGGCTCTGACGGCCCTACGATAGACCGCCACTTCGTTTGGCGTTCTTGAGAGTTTTTGGCTTCTCGGTATGTGACGGCCCTGGAGTGGCGCGTCACACCCATGTAACGCGCCTGAGCCTATGCGTTACATGCCTTTTGTCGTTTTGTGTGCCGAGTATGGCGGTTCCTCTGATGGCCTTGTGGAGGTGCGTCAGAGGTGTGTAACGCGCCCTTGGTTGGCCGTTACATGTCCTGTGTCCGTGCTTTGACTGGGCATTGACCGTGTAAGGCGGTTGATGCGGCGGTCATGTTCCCGTGCGTCACAGCGTGGTAACGCGCCTAGTGTAGGCCGTTACATGCTGTTTGGCTGAGGGCTGGGTGTTGTGCTGTTCTATGATGTAGCAGCCGTGCCCCCGTGCGTCATTTGGATGTAACGCGTCCGGTGTGGACCGTTACATGCCCCTGGCCGTTGTTTTGAACCGGTTGGTTCGTTCGTGGTATGTTGGCTCTGACGGCCCAAGTGGGGTGTGTAACGCGCCCGGTGCTGGCCGTTACATGTTGTTTTCTGTGTTTTAGAGTTGATAGGGCGGTGTGAGTGACGGCTCTTCCCCGACCGTCGCTTGGAGTGTAACGGCCAAGGTCTAGACCGTCATATGCTTGTAACGGTCTAGGGGTGGCGCGTTATATGCCTTGTGCTCCGATTTCTGTTCCTTCAGTTTCTGCTTGTCTTGGCTTGGCCTTGTGGTCTGCCCGCTGTCCCGTGGATGTCTCCCGACGTCCTATGAGGGCTAGGACTACGTTGTAAGGTAGCCAGGAGTCTTCTTACTTGAGGTAGGATTTTCTATCCTACCTTCGCTTGTGTTTGGTCTGGTTCCGGTCAACCCGGGGTGACCCAGTGGTTGACAGGTGACCTTGTGTGTAGGTGTCTTGGCGGTTCTGTCCAGTCCGAGACACTGGTTCTAGATGTCTCGAGGTGTCCTTTTACCTCGGTTTGTGTGTCCAGTTGTGTCTGAGGGTTTTTGGTGTTCCCTCAGATCTCCGTGTGTTGTTTTCTATGGAGTGTGGTTTTTCTGGCTTAGGATTAGACCAATTGGCAGCTTGTTCCGCTGTCTGTGACGATCTTGCCTTTCAGTCGTTCGACTCGGGATCGTTACGTGGTAGGTCTAGTTGCCTGGTCCTGAGTCTGTTGGCAGCGGTGGTACTGCCAGTGGTGCTTGGTGGTACGTGCGACAGGGCTTTCCTTAGACTGTCTGTACTCTAGCACTTGTGTTTTGGAGTCTGTGCCTTGTGAACCTCCACTAGTCGTAGCCTATGACGTAGGCTTTTCTTAGTACGTCACCCACCGGGAGTGGTGGACAGGCAGTTCCCGTTACACGATTTTTAAGCTAGTTCCGTGGGCCCCGGCCAGCGGTAGCGTCCTACCGAGGGGAATACTAGCTAGAGGCCTGGCCTAGGTATGGGTCAGTGTGTGCACACGTGGTCAGGGACTGGGGACTTGCGTCGACGGGCGTAGCCCTGACTAGTTACTTGCAGTTGTGGTGCTACGGTCTTGTGTCTGTGAGGTGCCGTTTTTCCTTGGAACGTCGTTGTTCCTTGGTCCTGGTTCTTGGTGTGTCTAGTCTCCCCCGTGCTGCACACGGTCGGGTAGACATGACACTTGTGACGCAGTGTAAGACGTCAGTGGACGCATCTTGCTGTTCTTCTTGTGTGAGGGTACTCCTATCACTTGACCAGTGACTCTTGCGTTTCTCGGAGCTGGTGTTCTCCTTTTCGTGTCGGCTAGTCTTGGCCTTGTCCAAGATTTGCTACCCTGGCTGTGTGGTCTGTTCTTGGCTGTGTTCAAGATGAGCCCGGGGTTGCGTGCATGATGTTCCAATCGTGTAGGCCGTCGTGATTGTTTTAGCCGTCTTTGCAGGTCTCCATCTTAGACCTGGTGTCGGGTTGGCAGATCGGTAACTTCTGACTTTGTTGGATCAGAGTCGCCCTTCTGCTGTTGTTTGGAGTAGTTTGGGGTGCCGAGGTTAGTTCGGCCGCCACTTGTCTGGCGCGGGTTCTTCCCCTTTCTTGTTTGTTCCCTACTCCTACCTCACGTCTGTTTACTACTGCTTGTAGCATAGTTTTACAGCTTTTTAGTGTAGCCTTTCCTGCTTTGCTGCACTTGCTGTTTCTGTTGTTGCTTCCGTTGCACTGTGCATTTTTCCAGTGGGGATCCGCGTGACCCCTACTGAGTTTATGTTTAGAGACTCACCCCTACTTTTTAGGTGGGTTTCGCTGTCTTGCCGCTGATGTTCCTGGTGGAGCGCGTTGTTGTAGCAGCCAGCTGTACCTGCATCGGGCTTCTCCCGACTCCTGTGTACGTTCTTTCTGTTAGACTGTACTGTGTTAGACTTGTTGTCTTTCTTTTGGGCTGGACTCTGGTGTATAATTGTAATTTTTGAAATTATTAATGAAAAGGTAATTTTATTTCTACTACTTTAGCTATCCAATCTAATGAAATTTAATTGCTTACTGTTATATCTGCTGGCTTCAATGTATTCCACACACTCCTTTTTCCCTTCGGCGCTTTCCCGCGCTTGGGAGGCCTCGTGGGTCCCATGTGGTATCACGTGTATTCGGTATTTATACTGGGTGCACTGGGTATCCGGAATCCGGGTCGCTACAGTTGGTATCAGAGCAGTGTTCTGAGATGTTCGGAGTTCTTTTCTGAGCTATCAGATCATTGTCGTGTGAAATACATGGAAATCCAGATATACAATTACCAGAGTCCTAAGGTCCCGTACAGTCTCTTGCTGGCGTAGGTGTTGCGATGGTTTATCGCGGTGTTTTCCATGTGTGGTCTTGTGCGTGCTTGATTGGCACTGTACGAGATGGTTTTGCTCTCGTCTGGGTGTGACGAGATGCTTTGTTCGGTTTTGGAGTTGGTCTTCAGCGTGTTGCACTTGGCAGTGTTTGTCGGTTGGCGTGAACCTGCAGTGCATTGCTCGAGCTGTTTTCTGTGTTTCGCTCAGGTGGCTTATGACTTTTAGCGTTGGTGTGATGGCCATGCACGTTCTTACATTGCTTTGGTTATCCCAGCTTAAGTCTGTTCAGCTCCTGATGCATTGTTGTTTCGATTATCTCGATTATCGTGTTGCCTCGATTGAGAAGTTGCTCAGGCGAGCTAGGATCTTCCTTTCCTGGTGAGCTTATGTTGTTGAGCTTGTTGCTTCTCGTTCTTCTTGGTGAAGCTTTTTCGAGGTGAGCATCGGAATTGCTGTCTTGGTGGTACCTTTGTCATGTGTCTGCTTAAGTATGGACAGCTTTTTTTTGAGCCTGATATCTCTTTTGTTGTACGGTTGCTTGGCTTTGGACTCCATAATGGTGTTAAGAGCTGTCGTGTACCGTATTTGTCGTGCTGTGTCTGACGGCCGATGTGTTGTGAAGGCTCATTTATCGTTCCAGGACGTGAAGGTAAGCTGAGATTATCATCTTTCGTTGCTCTACGCTGAAGCTGGTGCTCTTCCTTTGTTGCACTTAGGCTCCTTGTGATCGGTTGTTCGCGAGATCGGTGCTCGTGGCGTGTTAATTGCAATCTTTGTTGATTGCGATGGCGCCGGGTGTGTGCTGAAATGCGATTACCGATGTTGTTTTGTTGCCTGTGTGTGTTGTTCATAGCGCAGTGGAAGTGTGTGGGTTGGCTACCTACTGGTCGAGAGGTTTTTGTTCCTTCTCGATGTGTCTTCGTCTTGGCTTTTTGTGCCTCGACTCTGGTTGTTTCCGTGCCTTTGTTTGTGGTTTTCTGGTGTTGGCATTGGCATGTGCGAGTGTTGGGGAATTTGTCAGCGTTCCTTGCTGATTGAGTACCCTTTGCTCTGCATTTCTTTCTTGGGTGTTATGCTCTCGAGGCGTGTTCGTAGTCCTTGAGTTGCGTTCCTCGAGATTGTTGTCGTTTCTCATTGTTGTGGGTCTTCTCTTGGTGAGCAGTCTGATGCGTGACCTGTCTTTGTGGTCGTGTGTTCAGCTGTTCTTGTGCCTTGTTGTGACCCTGCTTGCAGTGTGTTCCATGGTTCTGTGTGTTCTGCAGACCCGAAATTCTGCAGGTGTTGCCGTTGTGTTGTTTTGGCGCTGTTTCTTTATGATTTTGTGTCTCTGTTTTGGACCATGGTCTTGTCAGTTGGCTTGCTGTGCTCTCTTTTCCTGGTGGAGTTAGCTTGCGACTCGATCAGATGTGATAGCTGGCTGAGTGCTGACTTGATTGTGTTTGTGGTCCAGTGTTGTTATTGTCGTTGGTGTCCTGTGTGCCAGGTGTTCCCTGTTACCTTTGGCACTGAAGCCGATGATGTGGTCGAGCTGTCAGCTGTGAGGACTGTGTCTCCTTATGTAAGCTGCCGCTTGCCGTGCTGCCATTGTGTTTCTCGGTTGTCTGTTGTTGTGGAAGTTGTGTCTCCGTTCCTGGTGAGACGTAAGCGACGTTGCCCTAGCTTCGGAGGTGTCGGAGGTGTCAGATGTGTTCACTTTGGTGTCATGCTCGTGCTGTGGACTTGCTGTCTTGGAAGCTAGAGCGTGTACCTGTAATTGTGGTCTGACGGTGTTCCTCTGAGCTGTGTTTTTTGAGATTTGTGTTGTTGGGTTGTTCTCCCTTGCTTCTCCTTTGTTAGTCCTTAATTTCGAGGGTGAAATTTCTTAAAGGAGGGGAGGATGTAATGCCCTGGATCTTGATGGATCTTTTGCAGGTCTTGTGGGATCTCTGCTGGATCTTTCGGATCTGTTTCGGATTGGTTTCGTTGAGTTTTGGTTCGCTTTTGTAGCTTCCGAGTGAGTTTGACGAGCCGTGTGGGTTTTTCTCTCGTACTAGTTACGGAACCCTACGATGAGTTTGTTTGTCAATTCTCGAACTCGTGGATGCTACAGCGACGATGTACTCTTCGAGCCGGTCATTTCGGCTATTTTTGCGTATTTTTTCTGAATTTGTGCACTTTCGGCTCATTTTAGGAATTTTTGGAAATTAGGAAAATTTCCTAATTTCTTTTCTATTTCTTTTCTTTTCCTCTCTCCTCCTTCTCATTCGTCGTCGTCGCCTCTCTCTCTCCCGTTTTCTCTCCCGTTCGCCTCCTCGGCTCCGGCTGCAGACGGAGGACCTAGAGGCACGTGTTGGGGACGTGATGGAGCTGGCTGGGTGCGCGATGGAGCAAGGATCGGATCGATTCCGGTGCGATCCCGAACGGTGGATTCAAAGCCTGTGAAATCGGTTCGCGAGTGGATTTCGGCGTGGTTTAGTCCTTTCGGGGCTCGGTTTCTTCGGTGGAGGTAAGGTGACTGATCCTTACTTCGTCCTCTCCGTTTTCCCTGCCATTACACGGCGTTCGGCTAGGAAACAGTAGAGTTTGGGCTTGGTTTGCCTAAACCGTGATTTTCGTGGTTTTTAGGGTCGGCCGGTAAACGGCGACTGTTTGTGGTGTAGTTAGTTTTAAACTGACCGCTGGGATGTTAGGATCCCATCCATGTTAATTTCGTGTTGATTGGTGTTCATTCGAGGCCGGTAGAAGTCCGGGAACCTCGGTGACCCATTTTGGGTTGATTTGATGAAATCGCCCGGATCTTGTGTTTTCGAGCTTGCATGTGGGGTTTTTAGCACCCTAGTGTTATTTTCCAGCGTTTGGGTTTGTTTCCCCTGCGCTTCGGCATGTATGGGGCGTGGAACGGGCGGATTTGGCCATTCCTATGTTTTTCCGCCGTGACCGATGTAGCGGTCGTTTCAGAGGCCGTTACTTGGCTCTGACAGTCCTACGATAGACCGCCACTTCGTTTGGCGTTCTTGAGAGTTTTTGGCTTCTGGGTATGTGACGGCCCTGGAGTGGCGCGTCACACCCATGTAACGCGCCTGAGCCTATGCGTTACATGCCTTTTGTCGTTTTGTGTGCCGAGTATGGCGGTTCCTCTAACGGCCTTGTGGAGGTGCGTCAGAGGTGTGTAACGCGCCCATGGTTGGCCGTTACATGTCCTGTGTCCGTGCTTTGACTGGGCGTTGACCGTGTAAGGTGGTTGATGCGGCGGTCATGTTCCGTGCGTCACAGCATGGTAACGCGCCTAGTGTAGGCCGTTACATGCTGTTTGGCTGAGGGCTGGGTGTTGTGCTGTTCTATGATGTAACGGCCGTGCCCCCGTGCATCATTTGGATGTAACGCGTCCGGTGTGGACTGTTACATGCCCCTGGCCGTTGTTTTGAACCGGTTGATTCGTTCGTGGTATGTTGGCTCTGACGGCCCAGGTTGGGTGCGTCAGGTGTGTGTAACGCGCCTGGTGCTGGCCGTTACATGTTGTTTTTTGTGTTTTAGAGTTGATAGGGCGGTGTGAGTGACGGCTCTTCCCCGACCGTCGCTTGGAGTGTAACGGCCAAGGTCTAGACCGTCATATGCTTGTAACGGTCTTGGGGTGGCGCGTTACATGCCTTGTGCTCCAATTTCCGTTCCTTTAGTTTCTGCTTCTCTTGGCTTGGCCTTGTGGTCTACCCGCTGTCCCGTGGATGTCTCCCGACGTCCTTTGAGGGCTAGGACTACGTTGTAAGGTAGCCAGGAGTCTTCTTACTTGAGGTAGGATTTTCTATCCTACCTTTGTTTGTGTTTTGGTCTGGTTCCGGTGAACCCAGGGTGACCCAGTGGTTGACAGGTGACCTTGTGTGTGGGTGTCTTGGCGGTTCTGACCAGTCCGAGACACTGGTTCTAGATGTCTCGAGGTGTCACTTTACCTCGGTTTGTGTGTCCAGTTGTGTCTGAGGGTTTTTGGTGTTCCCTCAAGTCTCCGTGTGTTGTTTTCTATGGAGCGTGGTTTTTCTGGCTTAGGATTAGATTGATTGGCAGCTTGTTCCGCTGTCTGTGACGATCTTGCCTTTCAGTCGTTCGACTGGGGATCATTATGTGGTAGGTCTAGTTGCCTGGTCCTGAGTCTGTTGGCAGCGGTGGTACTGCCAGTGGTGCTTGGTGGTACGTGCGACAGGGCTTTCCTTAGACTGTCTGTACTCTAGCACTTGTGTTTTGGAGTCTGTGCCTTGTGAACCTCCACTAGTCGTAGCCTGTGACGTAGGCTTTTCTTAGTACGTCACCCACCGGGAGTGGTGGACGGGCAGTTCCTGTTACACGGTTTTTAAGCTAGTTCCGTGGGCCCCAGCCAGCGGTAGCGTCCTACCGAGGGGAATACTAGCTAGAGGCCTAGCCTAGGTACGGGTCAGTGTGTGCACACGTGGTTAGGGACTGGGGACTTGCGTCGACGGGCGTAGCCCTGACTAGTTACTTGCAGCTGTGGTGCTGCGGTCTTATGTCCATGAGGTGCCGTTTTTCCTTGGACCTGGTTCTTGGTGTGTCTAGTCTCCCCCGCGCTGCACACGGTCGGGTAGACATGACACTTGTGGCGCAGTGTAAGACGTGAGTGGACGCATTTGGTTGTTCTTCTAGTGTGAGGGTACTCCTATCACTTGACCAGCGACTCTTGCATTTCTCGGAGCTGGTGTTCTCCTTTTAGTGTCGGCTAGTCTTAGCCTTGTCCAAGATTTGCTACCCTGGCTGTGTGGTCTGTTCTTGGTTGTGTTCAAGATGAGCCCGAGGTTGTGTGCACGATGTTCCAATCATGTAGGCCGTCGTGATTGTTTTAGCCGTCTTTGCAGGTCTCCGTCTTAGACCTGGTGTTGGGTTGGCAGATCGGTAACTTCTGACTTTGTTGGATTAGAGTCGCCCTTCTGTTGTTGTTTGGAGTAGTTTGGGGTGCCGAGGTTAGTTCGGCCGCCACTTGTCTGGTGCGGGTTCTTCCCCTTTCTTGCTTATTCCCTACTCCTACCTCACGTCTGTTTACTACTGCCTGTAGCGTAGTTTTACAGCTTTTTAGTGTAGCCTTTTCTACGTTGCTGCACTTGCTGTTTCTGTTGTTGCTTCCGTTGCACTGTGTGTTTTTCTAGTGGGGATCCGCGTGACCCCTACTGAGTTTCTGTTTAGAGACTCACCCCTACTTTTCAGGTGGGTTTCGTTGTCTTGGCTCTGTTGTTCCTGGTGGAGCGCGTTGTTGTAGCAGCCAGCTGTACCTGCGTCGAGCTTCTCCCGACTCCTGTGTACGTTCTTTCTGTCAGACTGTACTGTGTTAGACTTGTTGTCTTTCCTTTGGGCTGGACTATGGTGTATAATTGTAATTATTGAAATTATTAATGAAAAGGTAATTTTATTTTTGCTACTTTAGCAATCCAATCTAATGAAATTTAATTACTTACTGTTATATCTGCTGGCTTCAATGTATTCCACACACTCCTTTTTCCCTTCGGCGCTTTCCCGCGCTTGGGAGGCCTCGCGGGTCCCATGTGGTATCACGTGTATTCGGTATTTATACCGGGTGCACCGGATATCTGGAATCCGGGTCGCTACAATCTATCTGGGCCAACAGAAGAGAATTGAGTAGATGAGAACATGTATATTCAATTCAATCAAGGCATAAGAAATAAGTATCATGATGGCTACATAATAAATCAAGTGAAGCCATAACTAAACATGCACAAGTGATGAACATTAATAAATTTGGCCATTTATCAAGTCAAATCAATCAAGCAAGTACTTTCATGTATTTATGTCAAATGAATGTATAAAGTTCACGTTGAAGTGGAATGTCGTAGACTTAAACACGCTAGTCAAGTACTCCGGTGCAATGTCACACCATATCATTATATCTCCCATGGGCACTAGAACTTTTCGGGCGCTCCTCCCAGGACCAGACCGGGCCCTTAATGATGCGTTGGCGTTGAGGGGTTGATCAGAGATCCCAAGTAAATCTATACATCCATGTTATTTAGTGGCCAAGAATTCTAAGGACAAGCTCATGTAATCAAAAAGCATTAAGAACAGAAATATGGATTTCCTAGAAGAATTCCAACAAACAAGCTCATTAATCCAAGGGGAAAGTCATTAAGGAAAATGACTTAAGAATAGGATTCCAATGATTTTCTAGGAATAATATTCCAGAATAGACCCAATAAAGGTCGTGAAATATCAAGGGATGATAGCCAAGAGAGGCTAAACCTAAACGAAGCTCGAATCTCGCCATGCAACACAAGAAACACAAAGTTTGAGAAACTGGGAAAGGACGCGGTGGACGTGGCACCGCGGTCTAGAAATGTCCGCGTTCAAAAGAGGCCAAAAGGGGATGTGTCAACACACTATGCAGGTGCGTCGACACACCACACAAGAGAATGCTAACGCTGTCAATCGGCTATCCGCGATCTGGTGATCACGGTTCTCAAGGGGCCGCTTTCAAGACAGTGTTTGGCAGAACTCAGTCACAACCTTGTATCACCCACTCAAAAAGCCGATGGAATTCTAGGGGTTTTAGGGTACAACCTGCTTGGTGTCTTGGTGAAAATCTTAGGCTCGCGGAGTCTTATGGAGGCCTTGTGATAGTGGTTCTAGATCGAAGGAAGGAATATCCGATGGAGGGTCCCAACTATCCCAAGAATTAGGGTCTCAAAATGCGGAAAACAGTAGTGGCGGTGGATCAATACCACCGGAGTGGCATGATCCTTAAACAATCTTTTTACGCAAAATTTTATTCTTAGGAAAGCACCGAATAATCATCGAGGCTTAAGATGTCATGAAAGCACCAAAAGTTAAAGTACTCTAAGGAAGTTGAACAACAAGTTGGTCTACTTTTTTTCATCATGAGATGACATGGAGATAATATGGAAGATGGAATGGACATAGATGTTGACACCCGTTTTATACCGATAATTCGAGCCGTTTCTCTTACTCCCATTAGTTGATGCCTCGAGTTGTTCATCGTTCATTGGGCCATTTTTTTGTGGCATGTCTTGGGCTCATTTTATGGGTCGTCTCCCTCCTTGGTGTAATCTGTGGTGATTCAGGGCTTAATGGGCCTTGGCTTTGGTCAATTGAACGTATTTTACGAGAATCGAGTGCCTAAGGGCATGAACGGCTTAACCTCAGCCGTTCAGCCGGTGGGCGGTTGCATATTGACCGTTCATACATTTTGGCTAATTTCTGAGGATTTTCTGAATAATCACCGACAGGATTTTGTGCGGTGTGATTAGGACCGTTCAAGCTCATGGACGGGCCTATTCCAACCGCCTATATCTCAGAGTCCTACGCGCGCCCATTTTCTCAGATAATTATCCAAATGATTCGAATTATCACCGACAGGGTGAAACGGTCGATTTAGTGCCGCCCTAAACTAAAACGGTCTCAATACAACCGTTCATATGTCCAGGGTCCAACGGCGGACGTTTCGATCTATTCGAGAGATAATTGGGTTAATTATCTGGTTTAATTCCATTTCCACCGACAGGTTGAACGGTCTGAACATAACCGTTCAACATGTGAGCGGTCTATCGTTAGACCGTTCATCCCTTCGATGGAGTTTTTTTTAACAGATTTCCATTTTTTTTGCATGGTTTTATCCTTGATTTGTTTTAACGATTTCTCCGTGGATAATCAGCCATTTTTGATGCCGTTTCGTCTGGATGGAAGATAAAGATATTATATACGAATTATCTTTTGCCAATTCGACCCAAAAATGTCTAAAAACCCCAATTTCGAGGCTGGCCTTCCAGGCTCTATAAATAGACCCTATGGCCGGACGTCGAAAGGGGGGGGGGAGATTTTGGTCGACGGCGAAGCCCTGCCGCATTTTTGAGCGACCTAGCACCAAGGAGGGAGGCTCTCTACATCCGCACGAGCCTCCGGTTCAGGGAGTAGCCCAGTTTTCGTAGTTCTTTCGTTCCGTAGCTTTCGCCGCTTTCCTTCATTGCATGCATCGTTTCTTCCCCACGTACCCTCTCCTTCTCATTATCATGCACACAACCACCCAGTTTTTTGTCGCCCTAGGGGTTTAAAACCCCCCAGGTATTTCCCCTCTTCATTTGTTTATGCTTAATTCTTCTCGTTTGAATGCATACTACGTTATTTAGTTCTAATCTGGGCGTTTCTTCTGTGTCTTCACCTTGTTTTGCAGGTCAGCACTTCATCAGCACGAGGCCCATCCCCTCTGGCCGGCCGGAGAGGGTGGAGGTCGAACCCTTTTCAACTTGCTGCGTGAAGGTATTGAGCGGTTACTCTCTGGCCGTTCAACGGTACGTGTGGTGCATCAACGGCCGTTCTTCCTCGGAGCGCGGTTCCCATAGTGCCGTCCATCCCACTGTAGCAGTTTCTCCTGCGTCCCTCGCAGCGTCCCAGGGCGGTCTATCGTAAGACCGCTCAACGTCAGGCGGTCCTAAGGGAACCGTTCATCCTTCAGCGCTGCACTAAGGCGAGTGTCTCCCCATCTTCCAAGGTACGGCGTGTCTATCACGTACGGCATCTTGGTGGCGATCACGGTACTCTTCGTTGTTCCCTGTCTTCTTTTCTTTCTCTCACTCTCGTGGTTTGCCCGTCTCACGTTGTTCCACGCACTTGCTGCACTTTGACCCTTAGTGAATGGAGAGAGAAGGAAAATATATGTCTACATCCCTTTTGTAGCGATCACGGTGGGACGCCTAATGCCCATCGTGCTTTTAAGTTGCTGACCCTTCTTAGTTGTTGTCCAGGTTTTCTTCTTGGAGTGATTTACAGGTTGGATACGGTTTCTATCCTCTGGCGTATACACGGTTCGTCCAGAGCCGTCTACCCACACGCACGGTCGATACTCCACCGTCCATCCGCTGCCAACCCCGACCTTTCCTGTCACAGACGGCACCCTGGACGCCGTCCATTTGTTTGAGCGGCTTTCACATAGCCGTCCCGCTCCCAGGCACAGGTACGCTGTACTTTTCTGGGTGGCAGATACGCGGCTGTGACGCGGCGGTTCAAGTACGTGAGCGGTTGACTATCGGCCGTATGTCTGGTATTTCCCTTGCTTTCTTCCTGTCAACTACGGCTGGATATTAACCGTCTGTGTACTTAGAGCGGTCAGAGGAGGACCGCCCATCTCCTGTCACAGTGCATTTATTTCATCTTGATTAGTTTTTGCATGATATATATTACTCCTGGTGCTGTTCATTGACTCCCCCCTGCTCTCTTATTATCACTACATCACCATGCTCTTTATTACTCATGTGTATACTTGCTCATTGATTGATAGCTGCTAGGCTAGTTTGTGCATGCACTCCGGTGCGCATAGGAGCATCGACATCTTCCCATATTAGTTGCATTCCTACCGAGGTAGGGTTTCCTCTCGTCTCCATATTCCTTGGAGCCGACTAGGGACCTTGCTGAGGACCTCCGTAAGCCCCCGTGAGCCGTGGATTCCCACACGGACGCCGGGCAGGTTGTACCGTATCCACCCCAGGCTAGGGTTGCATCCGCGAGTGAGAAGTCCCGATAGAGTCACACAGTTCCTCATTCCTCATTCCAATCAGGCGCCTAGTGGTCGAGAGAATTTATATTTTCATTAATCCACTAAAACTCAAACCTAAAGATATAAGGAACTGACGAGCATCATTTTAAGAACTTGATTGTATTACTGAGTGATTCTGCTCTCATCTCGCTCCATTGTATGCTTATTACTTGCCTGGTAGATCTGATTGATTAGTGTTGCTTGTTCTAGTCGTAGGTGTCTTGGTGTATGTGGGGTTGCCTTCTGCCTCCACGATCGTCTCCTAGGGTTGACTCCTATTTCCATTCCTACTCCAACCCCTTGTTCGATTCTTCTTCTTCCATGTCATCGTACGACTTCTCTTAGGACCCACCTAGGGTCACCCATTTGCAGGGAGGAGAAGGGACGGCCCCTTCACTCCCGACCACTCTTGGCGAGGGTCCCCGACCCTCTTTTTCAAACTTGCCCAATCAGAATTCAGCCAGTGTGATCCTCGATATGATGGCCCAGTTGGACCCCACCCAACTCCATCTCATCAGACAAGCTCTGCAAGGGGGCGATGCCCCGGCCTCAATTCCAGCTCATGCCACGGCCAGTGTTGCCACTTCATCTCCTGTGGTCGGGACCACCTCTGTGGCTCCCATTGACCTTACTCCTGTCCGCCCTCAGACCCTTCGCTATCCCAATATAGAAATGGGCCAGGCTTCCACATCGGTCCATCAACAACTTGATAAAGGAAAATCCCCGATCCCCTCTGTTCCTTATCTCGAGCCGTACCCTACAATTTCTCCATCACCACAGGCCCTCATAGCCCTGGCAGATTTCGCTAGGTTACAGTCAGGGGCGGCCCAGTTGGCTCATACGGATATGGGCCCTTCCTCAGCCCATTATCCCTCTTACGGGCCGCCTCCTTCGTCAGCTTATCCTTTGGCCGCCTATGTAATACCCCGATTATTTATTAAGTTTTATTGAGCTTTTATTAATTAAAAATTGAATTAAAATGAATTAATATTTGAATTTTGAAATATTAATATTTAATTCATTAGAAAATAGAACCTATAAAATTCGACTACCTTAGAAAAATCTGTAAAAATAGTAATTGGGTAAAAGATAATTTTTATAGTAATTTTATCTTCTGGACTTGACCCAAATTAATTACGTAACCTTGTCTAATTGGAGGATTAATCCCGAATTTGACTTCCATCTAACCTTTACCTAATCGTAACTTAAAACGTGAAATTCGACCTTGTTACTCAACCAAATGATCTGAAATCAAGGGCAAATGGAAGGCCACGAGGTAAGGAAGATTTACCCTCAATCAATTTGAGGTAAACCTAGCCCTAAAACGTGCTGCCGACATAGTTTGGTCAAGTCAAGGATTTCGGCGCCGTTTTTAACACGTAACTTGCAGCGTCGAATACTCCCAACTCCGAAGGATCCAGAAGCCCCATGACCTATAGAAATGTAGCTCTTCGACTCTAGTTTCATTTGGTTGCTGTGGGGTACGTTGAAGTTACAGATCCAAGGAGTTCTTGCTCGATTAGTGGAGGTGCGTCGGCAGGCCGTCGGCTTCCTCTCTTCCTTCCTTGTTCCAACGATTGAGGTAGGAATTCTCAACCAAACTTTGATCATGAGTATAGAAAATTGTTCCTCTCATCGAGCTCTATCCATTGGTGGCAAAATCCCCAATTTTCATTAGGTATCCGTGGAGATATCGAGCTTTTTGTGAGGTGCTGTCAAGCTTGTTCTTTATTCTAGGGTTTCGAGTTCCCTCTTCAATTTGAGGTAGGATCTAACAACCAAATCCTAATTAACTTACATGAAGTAATCAGCATGTTGTTAGCTTTTATTCAACGTAGAAACCCCCAATTTTTATTGAGCATGCTTGGTGAATTTTGAATTTTTGTAGAAGCATGTCTAGAACATGATTCATATAGTATTCCTTTAAGCCAGAGCTTGATTGCGGGCTTATTTTGAGTCATGTAACCTGATATTCATGTAGCATATCATACATGGTTGGATTCATGATCGAGTTAGCTTTCTTTTGACACCAAAATCCCCAAATTTGGTTTTGTATATCGAGAGAATTTGACAATTTAGTGGAAGTATGTCCTGAACTAGGTCTCCTTGTGTTCTTCATAGAATAGGTTGTGATTCTGGTGAATTCTGATGAAATTCGTGTTTCCAAATTGTAGTTTTATGACCCTAATATGTCTAGCAAGATTCCTATAGCATGTGGTTTTAATTTCAACTCAATTGGACCTCATTTGGATGAGTTAATGGGTTTTCCGGAGGCAACTTACATTGCTGTTCTTGCAGGGGTCGACCCCAGGGGTCGACCCATTTTCTGGGCAGCCCAGCAGGCCCGAGGGTCGACCCCAGGGGTCGACCCAGCCACTCCCTGCAAGGGGGTCGACCCCAGGGGTCGACCCATGTGCTGGCAGAATAGGGGTCGACCCATCCTGCAGATTTTGAGGGGGTCGACCCCAGGGGTCGACCCATTCAGCTGCCAGACCCCAATTTTTCAGGGGTCGACCCATACACCAGAAAACCAGTTTTCATCATTTTTCGACCCGAGGATCGATCCGGATCATTAGGGGATCGACCCATTGAACTTAGACCAATTGAAAACTATACGTTTGAAGAACCAGTGACCTAATCATGAGCCTTATGATTTTCAAATTGCATTGGTTCCTATGTTCTATCACGATGTAAAAGCATGTCATTCATCATCTTAATTGCAATGTATACAATGGTTAAATAGAAACCCACATAATTAGTGGTTAATGGTGTAATTAAATCTCTGTTAATGCATTCTTTTTCCTTCCTGTACAAGCTTGTTCCTTTACCTTATCATCTTGAATCAGTTTTTGGCAATTGTCTTAATGCAAATGATAATGGATAATCTTTGACATATTAACTTGATAATTAGGATTAATATGTTGATTAGCTTGTTGGATAGCTGCTGTACTACAGTAGCGCAGCATGATTAACTCTTATTGTGACTTGGTTTTTTAATCTTCTTGATGATTGTGCTTACCTTGAAATTCTGAAATGAATCTCCTTCCTACTTGAAATTGTTATTGCTACATGGTTCAAACCTTGGAATTTTGGCCATAAATTGTGGAAGTCTAGATTCATGGGATCTTTGATCCAAAGAAATCAATGCCTGGAAAACAATTAAGGGCTTGGTCTAGTCCTGGGAGGAGCGCCCGAACACTACGTGTACCCCCGGGGAGATGATTGACTAGGTGTGGCATTTGGCACCAGTACTATGACATGGGTTAAATCTAGGACTGGCCACTACTCTCCACTACTCTCCACTACTTTTCACTTTCCATTCTTCACTGTTCTATACTCTACTTGTTGTTACTTACTTGCTGTTACTTGGACGTGGAAATGAAACTACACACGTGCTTGACATGACTTGAATTATCTTGATATGGCCAACTCTTTATCGTTATCTCCTGTAGTAAATTCTTGTCTTTGTTATTCCTCTTAAGTATTACCAGTCTGTTCCTTTATATTTCGTGACCTTGCGAGATCTTTAATTTTTGTTTCATTATATCATCATTATCCTTTTATTGCATTATCCTTTGTAGCATGATATTTTGAAAATGTAATTAAACTGCTAATCACTTATACCTATCTGTTATTTCCTACTGAGCGTTAGCTCATAGTTGTTGTTTCCCCCCTTTCCAGGCTTTTCAGGTGACGCGCTTACCGATGGGGAAGGGCAGGAGTGATGTTTTGAGTGTATCAGTTAGTTGTGTTTAGAGTGTGTTGTGCTTAGTTATGTTATTGTGGTTTAGAGTTGTTATCCCAGTTGTATTGAGTTGATTTGAGGATTATGTACCAGTTATGTTTTGTTTAATGGTCAATAAGTTATTTCCATTTCTTAGCATTGTAAATATTTAGATTAGTTCTCTCTCTTTCCAGCTCGTTTCTAACTGTACGTCCTGATATTCCGCGTCGGGGCGTGACAGTTTAGTTGGTATCAGAGCCCTAGGTTTCATATTCCTAGGTTCCCTAAGTTTAGGTTTTCTTGCATTGCATCCCAATAATCGGTATATCAAAAGGTGTTATCCGAACGTTAGGCTACGCCTATCGGGAAGGTCGCATACTTGCGCGAGTGGTCTTTGGACCGATTAGCTCCGCCAGGTACCGAGTTTTTGGTCGTGTTTAGGTGCGTTAGACCTCTAACCTTGTTAAAGTCTAGAACCTGACCTAGTGAGATTGGGTAGAAACTTGGGTTAAGTTCGTTCCTTAATCGTGTTATTATCTATTTTATTGGACCTAAGTAATCTATTTCTAGTGTAGATGCCAGCCGATCGTGTTGAATGGAGGAACCTGCAGCGCACGGTTCAAGGCCTGACTCAGGCGTTACATCAGGTAGCTCAAGATGGAGCAGCAGGTCATGGCACCGGTGACTTATACCGGAACTTTCGAGGAATGAACCCGCCAAGATTTGCTGGTTCGACTAACCCCGATGAGGCCGAGCATTGGCTCCACGAAATGGGGAGAATTTTTGAAGTCATGCAATGCACCGACCAAGAGCGTGTCCTTCTTTCTACCTTCCAATTGGAGCGGGACGCGCGTACTTGGTGGGATTCCGTCAAGGCAACTCTAGGCGATCAACAAGTCACATGGGAAGAGTTCGAGGAATTCTTCAACGACAAATATTTTTCCGATCGTGTACAAGAGAAGAAGGCGGCGGAGTTCGCGGCTCTAAAGCAGCGAAGCTTATCGGTGGCCGAATATGAAGCACAGTTCTCTCGGCTTTCGCGCTATGCTACTCACCTTATCTCCACAGAAAAGATGAAAGCTAAGTGATTTCTTAACGGGTTGAAGCTTCACTACATCAATCAACTGGCGCCGATGGAGATCTCTACTTATTCTGAGATGGTGAGAAAGGCACAAGTTCTAGAAGATACCTTAGAAATGACAGAGAGAATCCGTGGGCAAGGCATGAAGAAGGAACAACCAACTCCTAGACCCGGATTTGGCACTAGCAAAAAGAGGCCCATGAGTGGGTCTAGTTCGTGGATCGGATCAGGAACGTGGAAAGGCAAGATGCCAAGAAATGAAGAGAAGAAACCTGGCCCTATTGTTCCATTCAAGGGCAAGTGCAAGTATTGTGATCGTCCAGGTCACAAGATGGATGAATGCTGGCGCAAGCTAGGTGCGTGTTTACGATGTGGGAGTAGGGAACACCGTATCCCTGACTGCCCTCTTCTATCGGAACAAGCTACACCGGCAAAACCTCAAGTTATCAAGAAGCCGCAAGGAAGGCTTCAAGCCTTACATGCAGATGAAACTGGGATTTCTGATGATGGCGGACTCGTCGAAGGTACCCTTACTATAATCGACAAGCCCGCATTTGTTCTCTTTGATACTGGTGCAACACATTCTTTTATTTCCCGGAAATTTGTGAAGTCGTTATCTGTGGAACCTATTATGATGAATTCTCCTATTGGTTCTGGAGCGGCTATTCAATATTACTATCCTTCTAGTAAAGTTATTATTGATGACGGAACTTTCCAGCCGACTTAGTTTGCATGGATATGAAGGATTATGATGTAATCCTTGGAGCAGATTGGTTGGCCAAGTATGAGGCCAGTGTTCACTACAGTTCTAGCTCAGTGACTTTTACTAGACATTCTGGTTTATCTTTTACGGGGATCAAGCACCATAACCCCGTATCGCTCATCTCTTCTCTTCGAGCCGACAAGCTGATGAGGCGAGGTTGCGAGGCTTTTCTAGCCTTTGTCCATGCTACACCGGAACAGCGAGTTGAGATAAAGGACACTCCTATTGTCCAAGAATTCTCCGAAGTCTTTCCGGAGGAACTACCAGGACTTCCGCCTGAGCGGGAAGTTATCTTCTCCATTGATATTGTTCCTGGCGCGTCCCCTATTTCTAGAGCTCCTTACCGTATGTCCCCTGCGGAGCTAAGGGAATTAAAGCAACAGCTGATGGAATTGCTCGAGAAGGGCTTTATTCGTCCGAGTACTTCACCTTGGGGAGCTCCTATATTATTCGTCAGGAAAAAGGATGGTTCGATGAGATTATGCATCGATTATCGACAACTGAACCAGCTAACTATCAGGAATAAATACCCATTGCCGAGGATTGACGAATTATTCGACCAAATAGCGGGAGCACATTATTTCTCTAAGATCGATCTTCGATCTGGATATCATCAGCTGAGGATTAAGGAAGATGATATTTATAAAACGGCTTTCCGCAGTAGGTATGGTCATTTTGAGTTTGTCGTTATGCCTTTTGGTCTAACGAATGCACCAGCAGCTTTCATGCAGTTAATGAATAATGCATTCCGGCCTTATCTTGATCAATGGGTCGTGGTATTCATTGACGACATACTAATTTATTCCAAGACTGAAGAAGAGCATGCCGAACATTTGAGGATGGCATTACAGATATTGAAAGATCATCAACTATATGCCAAATTCAGTAAATGTGATTTCTGGCTGCAAGAAGTGTCCTTCTTAGGACATATCATCACCAAAGAAGGTATTTCAGTTGATCCTTCAAAAGTGGAGGCAGTAAGGAACTGGGATCAGCCTACTACAGTGACCGAAGTAAGAAGCTTCCTAGGCCTGGCAGGCTATTATCGGAGATTTATTCAAGACTTCTCCAAGATTGCGGTACCTCTCACTCGATTGACCCGCAAAGACAACAAGTTTGAATGGTCCGAGGAATGTCAGCAGAGCTTCCAAACATTGAAGGATTGCCTCACTACTGCACCCGTATTGGCTTTACCTTCTGGCGACGGTGGTTTCGTGGTCTATACCGATGCTTCTGGTATTGGCTTAGGCTGTGTACTCATGCAGCATGGTAAGGTGATTGCTTATTCTTCTAGGCAGCTGAGGAAGCATGAAGAGAATTACCCCGTTCATGACTTGGAACTTGCAGCAGTTGTATTCACCTTAAAAATTTGGAGGCATTACTTGTATGGAGAAACATTCACAGTATTTTCAGATCATAAGAGTTTGAAGTATTTATTTTCTCAGAAAGAACTTAACATGAGGCAGAGAAGATGGTTGGAGTACTTGAAGGACTTCGACTTCTCGATTGAATATCATCCCGGTAAAGACAATGTGGTGGCAGATTCATTAAGCCGGAAGCCTGTGGCTAAATTATCAAGTCTCATGTTACAAGAGTGGAGGCTATTGGAACAGTTAGCTAGCCTGGATCTAAATGTTGATAATGATCGGGTTATAATTGCACAGATTTGACTTAAGCCCGAATTATTGATGGAGATCAAATCCTTGCAAGATAATGATCCCGAGCTGGTTGAGATCAAGGGAAGTTTGAGCAGCAGACCCGACTTCATGGTGGCTGACGATGGAAGATTGTTATTCCAGGGTAGAACTTGTGTACCTGATGAAGCTGAGTTAAAGAACAAGATTCTGGAGGAAGCACATAGATCCAAATACACTATTCATCCTGGAGGCACTAAAATGTTCAAGGATTTGAAAAGGTCCTTTTGGTGGCCAAATATGAAAAGGGAAATTGCAGATTTCGTGAGTAGATGTCTGGTTTGTCAACAAGTTAAGGCTGAACATTTCAGACCGGCAAGAAAGTTGAAACCACTCGACATACCCCAGTGGAAGTGGGAAAGCATTGGCATGGATTTCATTATGGGTCTACCTAAGACTCGTGGTGGATTTGATGCGATATGGGTGATCGTCGATCGCTTGAAAAAATCGGCTCATTTCTTACCCATTAAGTCCAAGTGGACAGTTGATGTATTGGCTGCTTTATATTTGAAGGAAGTGGTAAGGCTCCATGGTATACCTGTCAGCATTGTGTCTGATAGAGACCCGAGATTTACTTTGCATTTCTGGAAGGGACTGCAAGAGTCTCTTGGTACTCGTCTGAATTTCAGTACTGCTTTTCATCCACAGACAGATGGACAGACTGAAAGAACCAACCAGATAGTGGAAGATATGCTGCGAGCTTGCATGATTGATTTCGGAGGCAGTTGGGGTAATCACTTGGCATTGATTGAATTCGCCTACAACAACAGTTACCAATCCAGCATACAAATGGCTCCATTTGAAGCTTTGTATGGAAGAAGCTGTCGTTCCCCGTTGTGTTGGGACGAGGTGGGCGAGAAGCAATGGCTTGGACCGGATCTTGTTTCAGAATCATCACAGAACATCCGTGTTATCTGAGACCGGTTACAAGTGGCTCAGTCAAGACAGAAGAGTTATGCCGACACAAGGAGAAGAGCATTAGAATTTCAAGTTGGCGAGCATGTGTTTCTGAAAGTCTCTCCTTCGAGAGGGATTCGAAGATTTGGCATTCATGGCAAGCTGAGTCCGAGGTATATTGGTCCATTCGACATCCTAGATAGAGTGGGAGAAGTTGCTTGCAGACTGACATTACCGCCTCAGTTATCTGGCGTACACAATGTTTTCCATGTGTCTATGTTACAGAAATATGTGTACGATCCCACTCACATCATTCAACATGTGAATTTTGAGTTAAAGGAAGATTTGACTTATGAAGAAAGACCTATCAAGATTCTAGACCGGAAACAGCAGCAACTCCGGAATCGGTCTATACCGATGGTCAAGATTCAGTGGAGTCGGCGTGGAACCGAAGAAGCTACTTGGGAATCGGAAGATACTATGCGGAAGCGGTATCCCGACCTATTCTAGGTGATCTATCTTTTCCCTACTTTCCGTATATAGTGCAGTGAATTTGGAGGACCAAATTCTTTAAGTAGGGGAGGGTGTAATACCCCGATTATTTATTAAGTTTTATTGAACTTTTATTAATTAAAAATTGAATTAAAATGAATTAATGTTTGAATTTCGGAATATTAATATTTAATTCATTAGAAAATAGAACCTATAAAATTCGACTACCTTAGAAAAATCTGTAAAAATAGTAATTGGGTAAAAGATCATTTTTATAGCAATTTTGTCTTCTGGACTTGACCCAAATTAATTACGTAACCTTGTCTAATTGGAGGATTAATCCCGAATTTGACTTCCACCTAACCTTTACCTAATCGTAACTTAAAACGTGAAATTCGATCTTGTTACTCAACCAAATGATCTGAAATTAAGGGCAAATGGAAGGCCACGAGGTAAGGAACATTTACCCTCAATCAATTTGAGGTAAACCTAGCCCTAAAACGTGCTGCCGACATAGTTTGGTCAAGTCAAGGATTTCGGCGCCGTTTTTAACACGTAACTTGCAGCGTCGAATACTCCCAACTCCGAAGGATCCAGAAGCCCCATGACCTATAGAAATGTAACTCTTCGACTCTAGTTTCATTTGGTTGCTGTGGGGTACGTTGAAGTTACAGATCCAAGGAGTTCTTGCTCGATTAGTGGAGGTGGGTCGGCAGGCCGTCGGCTTCCTCTCTTCCTTCCTTGTTCCAACGATTGAGGTAGGAATTCTCAACCAAACTTCGATCATGAGTATAGAAAATTGTTCCTCTCATCGAGCTCTATCCATTGGTGGCAAAAGCCCCAATTTTCATTAGGTATCCGTGGAGATATCGAGCTTTTTGTGAGGTGCTGTCAAGCTTGTTCTTTATTCTAGGGTTTCGAGTTCCCTCTTCAATTTGAGGTAGGATCTAACAACCAAATCCTAATTAACTTACATGAAGTAATCAGCATGTTGTTAGCTTTTATTCAACGTAGAAACCCCCAATTTTTATTGAGCATGCTTGGTGAATTTTGAATTTTTGTAGAAGCATGTCTAGAACATGATTCATATAGTATTCCTTTAAGCCAGAGCTTGATTGCGGGCTTATTTTGAGTCATGTAACCTGATATTCATGTAGCATATCATACATGGTTGGATTCATGATCGAGTTAGCTTTCTTTTGACACCAAAATCCCCAAATTTGGTTTTGTATATCGAGAGAATTTGACAATTTAGTGGAAGTATGTCCTGAACTAGGTCTCCTTGTGTTCTTCATAGAATAGGTTGTGATTCTGGTGAATTCTGATGAAATTCGTGTTTCCAAATTGTAGTTTTATGACCCTAATATGTCTAGCAGGATTCCTATAGCATGTGGTTTTAATTTCAACTCAATTGGACCTCATTTGGATGAGTTAATGGGTTTTCCGGAGGCAACTTACGTTGCTGTTCTTGCAGGGGTCGACCCCAGGGGTCGACCCATTTTCTGGGCAGCCCAGCAGGCCCGAGGGTCGACCCCAGGGGTCGACCCATGTGCTGGCAGAATAGGGGTCGACCCATCCTGCAGATTTTGAGGGGGTCGACCGCAGGGGTCGACCCATTCAGCTGCCAGACCCCAATTTTTCAGGGGTCGACCCCAGGGGTCGACCCATACACCAGAAAACTAGTTTTCATCGTTTTTCGACCCGAGGATCGATCCGGATCATTAAGGGATCGACCCATTGAACTTAGACCAATTGAAAACTATACTTTTGAAGAACCAGTGACCTAATCATGAGCCTTATGATTTTCAAATTGCATTGGTTCCTATGTTCTATCACGATGTAAAAGCATGTCATTCATCATCTTAATTGCAATGTATACAATGGTTAAATAGAAACCCACATAATTAGTGGTTAATGGTGTAATTAAATCTCTATTAATGCATTCTTTTTCCTTCCTGTACAAGCTTGTTCCTTTACCTTATCATCTTGAATCAGTTTTTGGCAATTGTCTTAATGCAAATGATAATGGATAATCTTTGACATATTAACTTGATAATTAGGATTAATATGTTGATTCGCTTGTTGGATAGCTGCTGTACTACAGTAGCGCAGCATGATTAACTCTTATTGTGACTTGGTTTTCAATCTTCTT
Organism: Amorphophallus konjac; assembly: GCA_022559845.1. Classification (NCBI taxonomy): domain Eukaryota; kingdom Viridiplantae; phylum Streptophyta; class Magnoliopsida; order Alismatales; family Araceae; genus Amorphophallus; species Amorphophallus konjac. Next base: position 308,051,704 of record CM040123.1, on the reverse strand, counting down.
GATGATTGTGCTTACCTTGAAATTCTGAAATGAATCTCCTTCCTACTTGAAATTGTTATTGCTACATGGTTCAAACCTTGGAATTCTGGCCATAAATTGTGGAAGTCTAGATTCGTGGGATCTTTGATCCAAAGAAATCAATGCCTGGCAAATAATTAAGGGCTCGGTCTAGTCCTGGGAGGAGCGCCCGAACACTACGTGTACCCCCGGGGAGGTGATTGACTAGGTGTGGCATTTGGCACCAGTACTATGACATGGGTTAAATCTAGGACTGGCCACTACTCTCCACTACTCTCCACTACTTTTCACTTTCCATTCTTCACTGTTCTATACTCTACTTGTTGTTACTTACTTGCTGTTACTTGGACGTGGAAATGAAACTACACACGTGCTTGACATGACTTGAATTATCTTGATATGGCCAACTCTTTATCGTTATCTCCTGTAGTAAATTCTTGTCTTTGTTATTCCTCTTAAGTATTACCATTCTGTTCCTTTATATTTCGTGACCTTGCGAGATCTTTAATTTTTGTTTCATTATATCATCATTATCCTTTTATTGCATTATCCTTTGTAGCATGATATTTTGAAAATGTAATTAAACTGCTAATCACTTATACCTATCTGTTATTTCCTACTGAGCGTTAGCTCATAGTTGTTGTTTCCCCCCTTTCCAGGCTTTTCAGGTGACGCGCTTACCGATGGGGAAGGGCAGGAGTGATGTTTTGAGTGTATCAGTTAGTTGTGTTTAGAGTGTGTTGTGCTTTAGTTTTGTTATTGTGGTTTGGAGTTGTTATCCCAGTTGTATTGAGTTGATTTGAGGATTATGTACCAGTTATGTTTTGTTTAATGGTCAATAAGTTATTTCCATTTCTTAGCATTGTATATATTTAGATTAGTTCTCTCTCTTTCAGCTCGTTTCTAACTGTACGTCCCGATATTCCGCGTCGGGGCGTGACAGCCTATCCAGGTACTGCTCCTCTTGCTCCTTCTCCTCCTTCCCGGGAATGGGAAATCCTTGACAAATGGGCTGCTATGCAGCAACAAATTGATCTCCTCCACAAGCTGGTCGGCCCGCAATCTCTTGCCGATGTCCCTATCCCTAACTTCAGGGACATTCATTTTCCCTCCCAGTCGGAGCTCCCCGTGTACCGTAAGTACGATGGGAATGGCAACCCGTTCATCCATGTCCGGGAGTTCTTATACGAATCGGCACAGTTCCAGCAAGACGATCGTTTGATGGCCTATTTGTTCCGTCGGTCTCTGGAAGGGATCGCTCTGGAATGGTTCTACACCTTGCCTATGGAGGAGGCTGAGAATTTCAAGACAGTCAAGGAGAGGTTTATACAGAGGTTTCAGGATCGAGTCGGACCCGAGTACTCTTTCACTGACCTAGTGGCGGAGAAGATGAAGCCGAAGGAAGACTTCGCAACCTATGCAGACCGCTGGAGGCAGATGGCCTCACGTGTGCCCGGGCAGATTCCGGAAGAGGAAAAAGTGAAGTTGTTAATTTCCAATGCTACGCCAACATTCAGAAACATTCTGGCAATGAATGATATCTCAAACATGCACCAGCTATACAACAGAGCTAGGTTTATTCAAACCCAATTTAAGGACTCCCCCATCCATTCTTTATTCGAGGCCCAGAAACCCAAAGCCACCAAAAGAACCCAAGGCCCCGTCACTGAGGGAGTGCAAATTAATGAGCAAGTCCAGGCCGTTCAATTCCCCCAACAAGCCGCGCCACCCCGCTTCCCACCGCCTCAGCGCAACCCTCAGTATGCCGCTCCGCAAGTTCCCCAGCCCACCTTCTAAGTCCCGCAATACCCTTAACAAGCACCTCCGCCACCCCAACAGCCTCAGCGGCCCCCGCAGTACAATAATGTTCCTCCACCCACCGCCTATGGCTCTGCTCGACCAGCTCCAAAAAGGGCTCATTACCCCCCTCTTCCGGAGACCTTGCCAGATATCTTCTCTGCTCTAATGTATACTGGTGACCTTCAGTTGCCTCCTGAACGCCCGAACTGGAATCCGGCTGCCGACCAATCCCGATATTGTATATTCTATCGGCAACCCGGGCACACGATAGAGCGATGCTACCAGTTCAGAGACCTGGTGTATGATTTGCATGAGGGCCAGAGGATTGATTGGGCCCAGATGCACCAGCTGATTGAGGATATCAAGCAGAGGTAGAGACAGGCCAGGCCGCAGCAGGCGGCGCCCCAGCAACAGTAGCAGCAACAACCCCAGCAGCAACAGCAACCTCAACCGCAGCAGCAAGACCTCGGGATCCATCAAAATCCCATGCCAGTACATCAACCCGCTCCTCAGCAACAACAGCCGCCGCCGGCACCGGCCCCAGCACAAGTAAATATGGTCCAGCGCCCAGCCCCCAACGCTGGGTGGACGTTTGATGATGAGACCCCCGCCCATCTCTTGGCCTTACACCACCACTACTCTCCCACACATGCCATCCCCTCCATTCTTAGACCCACCGTTCCGGCCGCCACACCACTCGTCACTTCCTCCGCGTCGCCTCTTAGGCCCGCTACATTCCCCTCTGCTCCGTCTGTCCTTTCACCACCACCCGCCATACCTCCCATCATTTCCCCTAAGCTTAACCCTTCACCCATTTCCCCTCTACCAGGGCCTACTAAACCCACTACAGTCATCCTCACCTCCGTTTCCATGCCATTCACCTACCCCACCAGGCCAAGCGGGGGTCCAGTCCAGGCCGTGCCAGCATCACAATGCGCCCTTCGGAGCGGGCGTCCCTTCCAAAGAATTTTTCCTTCTTCAGGTGCGTTTGCACCGAATCCTACAGTTTCCTCCCCTACAGTTGAGCCAGAAGAGATGGACCCTGTGCCAGGCACAAGATATGACTTATTGCAGCATTTAGACCGGATGCCGGCCAAAATCTCAGTGTTAGAGCTGATCAAGAGGTCGCCGCTCCATCAAGATGCCCTGAAGACCTTCCTGCAGAAAGTTATGGTAAGTGAAGATGTGGCAGTGGATAGCCTGCCCTCCGTATTGGCCACAATCACAAAGGGGCCCTCTATTGCATTTGCTGAGTCAGAGCTAGCACCTCCTGAGGCACGGCAGATGCCGTTATGTATCACCATCTCTCTAAACAAAACAGCCGTGGAATCCGCCCTTGTAGACACAGAGGCGTCAATAAATGTCTGCCCATTGAGTACCCTTCGTGCTTGTAATATATCAGAGGACATGCTCAAGCCGACACCAACTACGATAGCCGCATATGATAACTCCAGACGTGCTTGTCACGGGGTGGTAACTGTGCAGGCCGAGCTAGGGCCCTTAGTGATAGATGTAGAATTTTATGTGTTGGACATAGACCCAATGTTCAAAGCCATTCTGGGTCGTCCATGGTTGAATAGTTTGAACGCCGTCCCCTCGACAGCCCACCAGTGTCTGAAGTTCCCATTCCAAGGGCGAGTGGTCAAGGTGAAAAGTGTTTCCACAGTTCAAAACGTTGATGCCATAGCGGCCAAGATTCTGCCCACACTGTGGCCGAGTAACAGGCCTGTTCTATCTGTCATGGACTTAAACTATTCGTGGGTGCGTCACGCAAGCCCACCGCTGCACCGATCAATGTGAAGGTTAAGACCAAAATGAGAGACTCCAAAGGGTGGCACCTAATTCTAAAATTGGGCTATCAGCCAGGCCGAGGACTCGGCGCACAATTGCAGGGCCGAACCAACCCCGTTCCCAAGGGAAGGAAGATGGGCCGCCGGGGCCTCGGCTACCATGAATCCTCCATGTCGATGCTTGGGGACTCTGGGCCGTTGACCTGGGATTACCGGCAACATTTTGTGAAGGGTCCGTTGCAGCCCGGCACCTTGAAGTCCTCGCCATCCAGCCTTGAAGAAAAGATAGACGAAGCTTGTGCTGTTGCCAATCCGCCACCATCACCGCAAGGGCTAGCCGGTGACTTGGAAGACCTTTCTGACTGCTTTACAAGGATGTTTTATGAAAAAGAGGGTGACCCAAAGAACAGGGAGATGCAGCTGGTAAAGCGCCCTCCGATGCCATTGGCCCGCCAGGGGCCACGGAAGACGGGAAGCTCCGTCACTACTTATTCTATGTCCTCGTCCCGTCTCGCTTCCTGGTTTCAACGGTTGGATTCTGTTCCCCGTTCCCCTCCACTCCTGGTCGACCCGTGTTTTGCGGAGAGATCCGAAATTCTATTCGTTCCATGTGCTTGCGGGCGATGCCCGCCCATTGATCTATTAACTCTGTTCACTCCTCCTCCCCAGGGAGCTCAGCTCCATGAAATGTGGTTTAAGTCTTCTGATCCTTTCTTTGACTGCATCTTCCCAGAATTGTTCTCCATGCAGCTTCCTCCTCCTCCGTCTTCTTCCTCCTGCTGCGTGATCACCTCCGGCCTCCAAAAAAAAAATGCCAATTTCAAAACGGAGGTCTCCATGGAAGATTACGCTATGTTCTACCCAGATTCCCAGGGGCACGAGACCCCTGTTTCTTTTCCGGTAGATTTCTTCTCCCCTAGGTTAGATGTACAGTGTACAGAGTCTTCTAGGATGGTCGAGTCAGTCAGGGTAGAGTCTAGTTCAAGTTTTGTCAGCCTATCCATGTCTGCGGCACCCGCCGTAACGCGCCCTCCCAAAACCGTCCCCGATAGGTTTCTGCAAGATTTGACTGGGAGATGCCATGCTCTGTTGAGGTGCCCGGAATTTGTGGAGACCGCGATTGTCCTGGAAGATGATGAGGGAATTGAGGAGGTATGGAGCAGTGATGGATTAGGAGTATATGAAATTGCGAATGAGAAAGACCCAGCTGATGATGAGGAAGATGAAATGGATGACACTGCCGACCTATATGCCCAAGGCTTGAAGAAGTTCGACGAGCCTTCCGTAGCAGTGGATGAATCCACTAAGGAAATTAACCTCGGAACAGAAGAGGACCCCAGGCCCATACTTATTTCCGCCAATCTCCCTCCTCAAGTCGAAGAGGAACTTGTCAAAGTCTTGAGGGAGTACAGCGATTCTTTCGCCTGGTCCTACGAAGACATGCCGGGCCTTGACCCCGCCCTGGTCGAACACAGGCTGATTCTCAAACCAGGGGCAACGCCCGTTAAACAGAAAGCAAGGAGATTCCACCCACAAATGGCCTTGAGGATTAAGGAAGAAGTCGATAAATTGCATAAGGCCAGGTTCATTAGAGTTGTGCTGTACCCACAATGGGTGGCAAACATAGTCCCGGTACTGAAGAAGGATGGTAAAATTCAAATTTGTATTGACTTCAGGGACTTAAACAAGGCATGTCCGAAAGATGATTTTCCACTTCCTCACATCGATGTCTTGGTCGATAATACAGCTGGGTACGAAGCCCTCTCCTTCATGGATGGTTACTCGGGGTATAACCAAATCCTTCTGCCTCCGGAGGATCAAGAAAAGACCTCGTTCACCACACCCTGGGGCACATACTGCTACGTCGTTATGCCATTTGGGTTGAAAAATGCAGTGCCACCTACCAAAGAGCGATGATGGCTATCTTCCACGATATGATGCACGTTTATTTAGAAGCTTATGTGGATGATATTTTAGTCAAATTGAGGTCACAAGAAGAGCACCCTGCCATTCTATCCAAGGTGTTGCAAAGGGCTAGGGAATACAAGTTAAAGATGAATCCAAAGAAATGTGTGTTCGGAGTTGCATCAGGGAAATTGCTCGGGTTTATAGTTAGTAAAAGGGGGATTCAGATCGATCCAAACAAGGCAAAGGCCGTCATGGAAATGCCGCCGCCAAAGAACATCACTGAGCTCCGAGGTTTGATCGGGCGTTTGCAATTTATCAGGAGATTCATATCTCAGCATTCGTAAAGATGCCGCCCATTTTATGAACTACTAAAGGCAGGCGCGAAATTTGAATGGAATGAACAATGTCAGAAGGCCTATGAGGAACTCAAGGTTTACCTCTCTAATCCCCTGGTTCTACAACCACCTGTCCCCGGGAAACCCCTGATCCTGTACATTTCTGTAATTGAGGACTCCCTAGGGGCAGTTCTGGCACAGGTAGACGATGAAGGAAAGGAAAGGGCGGCGTACTATCTCTCAAGGTTATTTAATCCCGCCGAATCCAAGTACACTACTATGGAGAAGACCTGTGCAGCACTAGTGTGGGTAGCGCAGAAGCTTAAACACTATTTTCTTGCCCATGAGGTTAGGCTCATCTCTAGAATGGACCCCATTCGTTATATGTTGGAAAAGCCGGTCCTTTCTAATCGGCTAGCTCGCTGGCAAAGCTTTCTTTCCCAGTTCGACATCACCTTCATCGTGCAGAAAGCAATCAAGGGATATGCTATTGCCGAGCACCTGGCTCATTCTCCTATCCCTCGCACTGATTCCATCCAGGAGGAATTCCCCGATGAACACCTGGCAGTGATCACTCATCTTCCTTTCTGGTCTCTTCATTTCGACGGTGCCCTTAATTCCCAGGGCAGCGGAGTCGGCGCCGTTCTCCTTACTCCAGAAGGGGTAACCATCCCCGTGGCATATAAACTCTCATTTCCCGCCACCAACAATATAGCCGAGTATGAGGCTCTCCTTGCCGGTCTGAAGCACGCCTACATCTTGGGCGCGCGATACCTTAATATCATAGGAGACTCTCAGCTGGTGCTGCGGCAAGTTCTGTCGACTTACCGCACCCGCGACCCTAAGCTCAAACCCTACCAAGATTTGGTCATGCTCTTGGCCAGGCAATTCAGGAAACTCGTCTATATTCACACTCCTCGTTCTCAGAATATCTCGGCCGATGCCCTTGCGTCGCTCGCCTCTTCCCTATCACTTCCCCTGAGTCGCGCCACTGAGACCATTGTGGTCCAAAGGCTAGATGTTCCTTCTCTCCAGGATCCCTGGTTCAACAATCTTAGAATGTCCGTAGAGAAGAAAATAGAAAGGGAGGAGACAAAAGAAGTTTCATTGACTGAGCTCGAGGAGATCATTGAAGAAGAGGAGCTGCCGTGGTTTTATGAGATAGAGCAATACTACAAGGACGATACATTTCCGGAAACGGCCAATGCTGAGCAGCGAAGAGCCATTAGAAGAGTCGCCGCAAGATACACGATCATCGCAGGTGAATTGTATAGGCGGGCTCTGAATGGAGTTCTAATGAGGTGCCTAGATGATGAAGAAGCTTGGAAAGTCGTGGAAGCAGCCCATTCCAGCGAGTGTGGAGGGCATGTGAACGGATAGGCCTTGGCAAAGAAGATTCTTAGGCAGGGCTATTACTGGCCAACCCTAGAAGAAGATTGCTCCACCTATGTCCATAGGTGTCTTCAGTGCCAAATCCATGCCGACAAAATCCACGCTCCGGCCTCTTCTCTTCATCCTATTACGGCCCCCTGGCCATTTGCTATGTGGGCATTTGATATCATCGGACCCCTCGGTGATTCGAATTCTGCTGTTAAACAGAAATCCTTCATTCTGACGGCTACGGAGTACTTTACCAAGTGGGCTGAAGCTGAAGCTTATGCAGAAATCAAAGCCACCACGGTATGCCGCTTCATCATGAAGAACATTATCTCTCGGTTCAGGGTGCCAAGCGACATTGTCACCGACAACGGGCCTCAGTTCATCTCACAAGAACTCCAGGACCTCTGTAAGAAATTCAATATAGTTTTGCATCATTCATCACCATACTACCCCCAAGGCAATGGCCAGGCTGAGGCCACGAATAAGACCCTTCTTAAAATTATCAAGAAAACATGTGAATCCCATAAATTTGCTGATTGGGCCGACAAATTGATAGACGCTCTATGGGCTTACCGCACCTCCGTCCGCACTCCCACAGGGCAGACTCCCTTTGCCCTCACCTATGGAATGGAAGCGGTGCTCCCGTATGAAATTCTGATCCCTTCCCTAAGGGTGCAGCTGGATAAGGAACTTAATCTTGACGAACGTCGAGAGGCGTTGCTAGTCCAACTGGAACTCTTAGACGAGAAGAGGCTGAATGCGGCCAATCATGTTTCAGTATATCAAAAGCGTGTCTCGCGATATTTTCAAAAGAAGGTCATTGAAAGGAAATTTCAAGTGGGTAATATGGTTTTGAAACGCAAATTCATCAGGTCAGCAGGCCCCAGGTCTAAGCTGCAACCCAACTGGGAAGGGCCCTTCGTAATCAAAGAAGCTTATCCGGGCAATGCGTATCGTCTAATTAACGCGGAAGGGGAGGAAATGCCAAACCCGTGGAATGGGCTATATTTAAAGCATTTTTATCCATAAAAATCAAAAACAGTGAACGGCTCGATGGCAGGGCATGCCCCACCAAATTGCGAAAGGAGGACCTAGGTCCAGCATCTCACACACTACACGACCCCGTGATTCGGCATTCTCTCATGCTACCCGACACCGTTTCTCCTTTGGCCATGCTCGGGGAAGGTGGAGATCCTTGTATTTCCTCTCTCTCGGTTGAAGATAGGGGCAAGTGGTGAATAAGGGGGCGAGAACCGACCCAGATCCCCCGTTAAAAGAGGTCTCAAATAGGGGCAATCCGTTAAGACCTCACTCCGCAAAAAGAAGGAAAAGGAAAGCAAGAAAAAAAAAGGAAAGAAAAGGGGCGAAATCAAAACATAAAGCCGAAAAGCACAAAGCTCGAAGCTCTCCAAATCCCCAAAGGATGCAACTAGGCATGGCAAGAGTGGCAGTACAGTTTCCCCGCGGGACGTTATGAGCCCGGTCGCATGCGTGCCTAGGGCGGGTGAAGGTTCGATGACGGATACAAAGCCCCGGCGCAACAGACCGGATTCTTTAAAGAGGGGGGGTGTCCTGGGAAAGAACTCAAGCCATAAAAAAACCTCTACACCTATCGTCAGCTTTCCTACTCAATCCTTTTTACTTTCCCAAGGAATGAATCCCATCCCGGGTATGGCCTCAGCAGAAGCACCGTTGAGCAGAGTTGACTCCGATCACGGGCGGTCCCCTTCCTGCACGCGCTGAGCCTTGGAAGTCCATAGCAAGACGAGAAGGTCCCTGATATTGAGACCCGAGCTGGTTTCAAAACCCAAAAAAAAAATCGAATGTTTCAAAACCCAAAAAAAAATCGAATATTTCAAAACTAAAAAAAAATCGAATATTTCAAAACTCAAAAAAATCGAATATTTCAAAACTCAAAAAAATCGAATATTTCAAAGCTCAAAAAAATCGAATATTTCAAAACCCAAAAAAGTCAAATATTTCCAAACCCAAAAAATCGCATATTTCAAAATCCAAAAAGATTGAATATTTTCAAAATCCAACAAAAAAATCAAATATTTCAAAAAGCAAATACCTCTTGCATTCATCTGCATTTCTCGCATCTTGATATTCGCCTATTTAATAAGGCTCAACCCCTTGACCAAAAATCAAGAAAGGGTCATCCCCTAAATTGCTATAGGCAAGGGGCTAAGCCTAAAATAGATTTAATCTGTTTCATGTTTGCATGTGTACAGGGGCAGGTTGGAAGGGCAGTTGGCTCGAGACCACATGAATATTCAATCCTCGTGTTGGCCTATGCAATCACATCACATCATAATCAAATCACAAAGCTCAAACTCAATCTCATCAAATCTTATTCATTTCATATGTCAAGCTGTCTGGATACAAAGTCTCATGGCATATCATCATAAAAACAAAAGGAAAATCACTCAGTCCGCCGCTGGGCATCCCCGCGAGGACGTATCTCTCTCAACTCCCTAAGGTAAGCCTGTCGAGTCTCTGGAGCCTCCTCAACCTCTGCTGGTAGGGTATGCACCCTACTCACCTCCCACATAATCAGCGCACTCCTGACCGCCTGCTCGTCCTCCTCTGTCCCGATCCTCCGCGCCTGTAGCATGGGAGGGTGGGGTAGCGTAGGTAGCATCGTCCGGGGTAGTCCGATTTGCAAGTAGCATCTGTGTGGGCTGTACATCGCTAAGGCAGTGTCGCTCACGAGCCTCAAGTCCAAGCCGGCTCTCCTCGGTAGCATGATGGTGGTGTCGTGGAGGAAGTCCGGGCGCATCACAAACCTGTCCAAGGGAAGCCTGTTGATGTACGGGCGCCACTCATCCCTGGTCTTCAGCTCAGCCGTCCTGCACTCAACCTGTGGAGAAAACCTGAAAGCGCCTCCTATGAAGTAAAGGGGATGGCTCCCAAAGATCCGGCTGACTGAAGTGATACCCTCCCTCGGGGTGAACTTCATCCTAACTCCTATCCAGCACTCCAATAGGATCATCGAACCAAAGAGAGGACCTCCTAAGGCTGCTGAAGTAAGACCCTCGTACGAATAAGCTAAGACGGCCTGAGAAATGGAAAGTCCCCGCCAAAGGCCACTGATGGTGCTGAGTAAGGGGATCTCCAGGACGTGGTCGGCTGAAGGGAAAAGGATGGCCCCGCAGAGACAGATGGATGCAGCTTTGGCTATGGCCTCAACCCACCCACACTTATTCTTGCAATGCTCCACTACCCACTGGCTCAGGGGAAGGAGGTGAATGTGGCGAGGGCCTACAAAGGTACGAACATCCCCGCTATCAGGTATGAATCCTCCTAGGATGAGTTTTGGATCTATAGGGGCAACGGTATGGCATATCAAATCTTCCTCCCCCACCTTGGACCTAGGGAGCCCGAAGTATGTCTCTACCTCCTCTAGTAGGATAGTGGCCTCAAAGATGGGAAGAAGAAAGTATGGGTCTGAGGGTGCCAAGTCTCCATCAGAGCAGAAATACTATGCCAATCTAAAGAAAGCTTAGGGTAGTTCTGACCTAGAACTAAGAGGGATTGTAGGTGCTAGGATTTGAGGAGGTAAGTCACCCCGAGGGGCAATGCATGAACCATGGGAGCCACCCACTTTAAACTAGAAAAGCGTCTCGGGCCGGGGAGAAGCTGAGAAGAAGGAGAAGGCAAAGGGTGTAAGGAGATATAAGAGGAATTGAGAGATGAAAATTTGAACATATTCTGATCAAACTTACCTCTCTCATAGGGGTGGCGCTGAGATGTCGAGGAATCAAGCTTAGCCGTTGAATCGCTTCTCGCTCCTTTCTAGCCAACTGCGGTCCTTCAAACGATGCACCCTCCGCAGGACTTCCATCAAAGGCCCTCTTTATGATAAGGTGACGAGAATCAAAGGTTTTAGGCCTCGGGAAAGGGAGGATGTGTGAGTTGAGAGTTCAGGCCTCCCTACTACTTATAGGGTTCATTAGGGAGCCTGAACCTCTTAGGATTAGGCCCAGATAAGTCTAGGACGGGTTTAGATAGGGTTGTGATAAGTGCATAGCGCCTTACCCTCAGGCTGGGGACTCTCCAGGGAGTCCCCTTTCGAGCAAATAGGATCCTATCTTGGACGGTCTTACGATAGACCGTCCATATCAATATACGGCCCATCATCAACCGTTCTTCTCCCTAAGGAAGCCCGAGCCCAGTGACTTGTGCGGCCCAAAATATGCCGTTCAAATATTCTTACGGTTCATATTGAACCGTTCCAACTCAATTTAAGCGGTCTTTGGCAAACCGCTCTTCTCTACGGACGGCTTTGGGAGAACCGCCCATTTACTCTGCCCCCAATCAGCCTACTGCCTTAGTCGGCGTGTGCGTCACTCATCTCACTCAAGTCGGCGTGTGCGTCACTCATCTCACTCAAGTCGGCATGTGCGTCACTCATCTCACTCAAGTCGGCGTGTGCGTCACTCATCTCACTCAAGTCGGCGTATGCGTCACTCATATCTCTCAGGCTAAGCACACTCCTCAAACTCACTCACCCATTCATGCATACTTTCATCCACAAAGCAAGCGAGAAAAAAAGAATAGGCACATCACTATCACGTCACACCATGTACAAAAGACAGGCCCAGTACAACAAGTCAAGTAGCTCCCTCTCCCTGGCCCCCGTCGCTGTCCCCCTCACCCTCATGCCTCTTTGGAGGAGGCATCGCTGAGGTCGCCTCGTCACGCTGACGTCGTCGGCGCCGCTCATCCTCCTCGTTCCTCCGCTGCCCGGAGGAACCTGTGAAAAAACTCCTCACAGAGCTGTGGGTGCCGTGGCTGCCGCTCGGAGTCCCGCTACGCGATCGCCGGCTCATCTCTCTAAAAACCCGCAACTCTCCGTTCAGCCCGGACATCTCAATCAGAGCACGATCCCGCTCCGCTCGAACTCGCACCAGCTCCGCCGCGTCAGCTCGGAGCCGCTCTAGCTCATGCCGAAGGCATCTCCACCGTGCCCACTGGCTGGCTCAGTGCCACCTCCTCCCGCACACGGGCTGCCTCCTCCCTAGCCGCTACTCGGCTCTGCTCCAACTCCGCCCGTAGGCGGGACAGCTCGGACGTCTGCATTCACACGTCATGGTCAGTTGGTCACATTTCATACATTTCGTAAGCATAAATAAGCAAAGGGGAAGTTTAGAGTTGCGTACCCTCTCCACGAGTGCCACTTCGGCCGCCTTGGCCCGCTCTACCATCCGAGTGAAGTCCGCATCCCGCTCGGCTCGGTCTGCTGGAGTTTGGACGGAGGAGAAAGAAGGAGCGTCTGGTCCCGCCCTCTGAGCACCCTCGGCGCGCTGCAGCCAAATACTCCAGGTCAGTCATAGGCATAATCATAATCATATAGAACTGCATAATTTAAAGAGTCTAAGGTTTAGAAAACTCACCAGTAGGACCAGGGCCTGCCGGGCCTCGTCTCTCTCTCGGATGGTGGAGTGCAGGAGCCCCTGCAACTCTGCCACTCGTCCTGCAGGGTCGACCTACATTTAAAAGATTCATGTGTCATTGCATCATTCATAAGCATAATAGACAAGGTTTAAGTTTAGAAGTCGTACCGGTCGGTGGGCACCTCGGAACACCTGGTCCCGGTAGTGCCGAGCGTACGCCGTGTAGTACGCGATGTCGCTCTCTGCCCAGGCAGTCACCACTCGCCCTCGCGCAGCCCAGTCGGCAACCTGCTCGGCGTTTCTCGCTGTCCAGTCGTACGCCTCGCGGAGTCCCCGGGTCGTCCTCGTCACCCGTTCCCCCGCCTTGTCAGGCGCAGGGAACCCTACGGCCGGCTGATGGACCCCGATGGTCCTCATCACCAACCTGAAGTACAGTGGCTCCACCACATTCATGCAGTGAAGCCACACGTCCCGGCCAGAGAAGGCCAAGGCCTCGGTCACCCACGGCTCGCCCTCCAGGCTTTCCTCCGTGTAAGGAGTCCACCGTACCTGTAAGGAATAGGAAACTGCATCAGCATCATTATCATCTAAGAATAGCACGTAATTAAAGAGTCTAAGTTTAGAAGCATACTGAGGTGTACGGTAGAGTGTCCAGGTCATCCTGCAGCTCCCGGACCTGCCGTCTCAAGGCCATCATTTCCCGAGGTGCTGTCCACCTCCGTGCAATCGGCAGGAGCCCAGGCCGGGTCTCCTCGCCTCTACCTAGCCCACGTAGGCGCACGTAAGCCCATACCTGCATCACAAGTCGTGTCAGCATTATAGCAAGCATATAGGGTTGCATGATTAAATTATAATTAAGTCTAGAGTAGAGAGTCGCACCTGGAGTAAGGGGGAGAAGCCCCCAAGCATCATCCGACGCGCCGTCAAACTGAGAGTGTCAAGAGGAAGGCGAGGACCACCGCTCCCCAAGCATAGTCACCTACGTGCTCGAGCTCCTAGAGGAAAGGGAGGAAGCGACAGGTCATCACGTCCGCCCGAGTGGAGAAGAGAAGCCGCCCGAACATCAGCATCAGAAACCGTCTCAGCACTCTGTCCGCCTCAGGTCCCGGTCCCGCAGCAACCCTCGGTCTCGCCAGCCCCACGAGCCGCTCCAAGTGCTCCTCTGGTCGCTCCCCGACCGCAACTCCCGCTCGTCGTAGACCCAGGTTGTCCTGGAGAGCAGCCCGGGGAAGGAGGGTCGACTGCCTCTCGGGGCGCGCAGCTGTAGGCCGAGCAGCTCCCGAGCCATCCCCCGGTAGTCGGGAAAAGTAGTCCCGCTGACCGGTGACCCGTGCACACGTAGGCCAGTAAGCCAGGCTACGTCCTCCAATGTAGGGACCATGTGCCCCCACGGGAAAAGGAACGTCCGACTCACTGGATCCCAGCGGTCGTGCAGGGCATAGAGCAGAGCTGCGTCAAAGCGACACACCTCAATACTCAGGAAGGGGGCGAACCCCATGGCAGCCAACCGCTCCCTCTGGAAGTCCGGCAGTGCAAGGTACACTGCACGGACCTGTAGCCAGGAGGTACGGGTCCTACGCTTCCCCTGCATTCATCCATCTCATTTATGTTAGTCATTTAGTGTCATATTTTGTTTCAGTTAAATAAATTCTCAAGGTCCAATGCTTGATTCTAAGAATGGCTGATCACGGACCGCCCACAAGTTGAGCGGCCCCTCTCGAACCGTTCTGTGTCTCAGGTTCCCGTTTTGAACGGGCTATCCCTAACCGTTCCCATCTTGGACGGATTACCCTGCACCGTTTGTTTGCCCGTCTTCCTAAGGAATAACGGCCCACCTTAGGCCGTATGGATTGACGACGGTCCTGTGAGGACCGTATTGTTTTGCCTCGATTGCATGTTTGAACGGGCCTATATGGTCCGTTTACATTTTGAACGGTGATAACTTCACCGTATTGCGATTTTGGAAGCCCGTTGGCTGTGTGAGTTAGAACGGCGCTCCCTACGCCGTGTTTATTTGGGACGGTCCTATGTGGACCGCATTGTTTTTCCGTGCGGTTTCTGTTGAGCCGTTCTACCGTCGTCGTCCCCGATGACGGTGAACGCCCCCAGCCGGCCGGGAAGGCCACCATGGCCCTCCTAACCGACTCCTAAGCACCTAGAACCCCCCTAAAAGGATTTCTAAACTAACATGCATTAATCAAAATTGAAAGAAAATGAGGTTTTGGGTGGAGAGGCCTACCTCGGGATCACGGGGCGTCTTGGCCGCCCCCGTGGGCGGTGGTCCTCCGGCAACCTCCTCCTCGCCGGCAGGAGCCTCTTCGTCGGCGGCAACGATGGCGAGCTCTTCCATCGTCACCCCCGGCGTCTCTCCCTCCTCCAGCGGTGGTGGCGGTTGCTCCGGCGGCGGCGAGCCCTCACCGGCGGCGGACGGCCTGGCCGCCTGATGCTTCGTCCGGGTCATCAACGGAGCTTGGGAGAGATTGAGGGAGAGAGGGAGGGTGAGAAGAGAGAGCGAGGGAATGGGTGAATGAGGGCTTTTGCCCCTTCGTCCCTTCCACCGGCGGTTACGGTGGAGGGAGACGAGGGGGTTTCTTTTTTTCGAGGTTGCAGAGAAGAACGGTCTATCGTTAGACCGTGCATATGATGAACGGTCCATCTATAACCGTATCTAGCTCTTGACCGTTAATTTTAAGTCTGTTGGAATTCTAGGCCAGAGCGATTCCGATGGAGCCGTCCCTGGTATAAACGGTGTTGTACCAGCCGTTCGTCATTGGCAACCGGCCCTGTAACATTTGTTCGAAGATCAGGTAAGAACGGCTAACATAGAGCCGTTTGGAATATTGCACGGTTGAGATACGACCGTTTGTCTGGATGGTATATTTACATCATGAATATTGATATTTTTTTTGGAAATACATCTCTTAACCATCTTATGCAGCATCACTTCAGCCTGTCTCGCCATTTCCCCTGCACAGGTAAGTCAGGTATGGCCTTCGATCCCTAAATCCCTTATTGCATTAATTATATGGTATTATATTATACTATTTCGAGAGCCGGCAGGTTACCTACGTGTCCCAGGATCTGATGTTCCCCTTCAACAAAAACGATGATGATCCAGGCTCATGTACCTAACCTTCGGATAGGCCGTTAAGTTGGGATGTCACGAGGAGGACGGTTCTATCCGCACGCTGTGGTTGCGGACGGTATCTTGACTCTGATGTTCCCAGCTTAGCAATAACTACTCTCGAATATCTTATATTTTAATCTTTCTTGGCGTTTGTTTTGATGATTTCTTTTATTTTAGCCCAGCATGCATCATAACGCATCCTTTTGAGCTTTCATGCCCCATAGTCTGCTTAAGAAATGTCCCAACGAGCGATGATCGGCTGTGTGTTCAAATGTTCGGGTAAGATGAACTAATTCCACTCTGAATTTGAAGGTTTTCTTTGGTCGATTCGTTTGGTCCGGTTGATTAAAAGGTCTCTGTCTGGAACTTTAATGTTTTTCTTTTGTGGCCCCCTCATTGGATCGCGGGATTGTGTCCCCCATGAGGTTGGTCTTGTCGGTTGATTTCCTTTAGTTTAGTCCCTCCAGATTGGCGTCGCCTTTCGATCAATTACTCCTGACGCTCGGTTCAAGGTTTTCCGAAAGATTCTCATCGCTTGTTGGTAGAAACGGGTGTCGTTTTACCTTAACGCCCGCTTTTCCGGTCCACTCCGCTGCATTTCCGCTCCACCTCCATGTTCCATGTCATCTCCTCTTCACCTCCGCTCGCTCCCCTGCAAAGAGGGCGTTAAGGAGGGGCATCTGTTGACACCCGTTTTATACCGATAATTCGAGCCGTTTCTCTTACTCCCATTAGTTGATGCCTCGAGTTGTTCATCGTTCATTGGGCCATTTTTTTGTGGCATGTCTTGGGCTCATTTTATGGGTCGTCTCCCTCCTTGGTGTAATCTGTGGTGATTCAGGGCTTAATGCGCCTTGGCTTTGGTCAATTGAACGTATTTTACGAGAATCGAGTGCCTAAGGGCATGAACGGCTTAACCTCAACCGTTCAGCCGGTGGGCGGTTGCATATTGACCGTTCATACATTTTGGCTAATTTCTGAGGATTTTCTGAATAATCACTGACAGGATTTTGTGCGGTGTGATTAGGACCGTTCAAGCTCATGGACGGGCCTATTCCAACCGCCTATATCTCAGAGTCCTACGCGCGCCCATTTTCTCAGATAATTATCCAAATGATTCGAATTATCACCGACAGGGTGAAACGGTCGATTTAGTGCCGCCCTAAACTAAAACGGTCTCAATACAACCGTTCATATGTCCAGGGTCCAACGGCGGACGTTTCGGTCTGTTCGAGAGATAATTGGGTTAATTATCTGGTTTAATTCCATTTCCACCGACAGGTTGAACGGTCTGAACATAACCGTTCAACATGTGAGCGGTCTATCGTTAGACCGTTCATCCCTTCGATGGAGTTTTTTTAACAGATTTCCATTTTTTTTTGCATGGTTTTATCCCTGATTTGTTTTAACGATTTCTCCATGGATAATCAGCCATTTTTGATGCCGTTTCGTCTGGATGGAAGATAAAGATATTATCTACGAATTATCTTTTGCCAATTCGACCCAAAAATGTCTAAAAACCCCAATTTCGAGGCTGGCCATCCAGGCTCTATAAATAGACCCTATGGCCGGACGTCGAAAGGGGGGGGGAGATTTTGGTCGACGGCGAAGCCCTGCCGCATTTTTGAGCGACCTAGCACCAAGGAGGGAGGCTCTCTATGTCCGCACGAGCCTCCGGTTCAGGGAGTAGCCCAGTTTTCGTAGTTCTTTCGTTCCGTAGCTTTCGCCGCTTTCCTTCATTGCATGCATCGTTTCTTCCCCACGTACCCTCTCCTTCTCATTATCATGCACACAACCACCCAGTTTTATGTCGCCCTAGGGGTTTAAAACCCCCCAGGTATTTCCCCTCTTCATTTGTTTATGCTTAATTCTTCTCATTTGAACGCATACTACGTTATTTAGTTCTAATCTGGGCGTTTCTTCTGTGTCTTCACCTTGTTTTGCAGGTCAGCACTTCATCAGCACGAGGCCCATCCCTCTGGCCGGCCGGAGAGGGTGGAGGTCGAACCCTTTTCAACTTGCTGCGTGAAGGTATTGAGCGGTTACTCTCTGGCCGTTCAACGGTACGTGCGGTGCATCAACGGCCGTTCTTCCTCGGAGCGCGGTTCCCATAGTGCCATCCATCCCACTGCAGCAGTTTCTCCCGCGTCCCTCGTAGCGTCCCAGGGCGGTCTATCGTAAGACCGCTCAACGTCAGGCGGTCCTAAGGGAACCGTTCATCCTTCAGCGCTGCACTAAGGCGAGTGTCTCCCCATCTTCCAAGGTACGGCGTGTCTATCACGTACGGCATCTTGGTGGCGATCACGGTACTCTTCGTTGTTCCCTGTCTTCTTTTCTTTCTCTCACTCTCGTGGTTTGCCCGTCTCACGTTGTTCCACGCACTTGCTGCACTTTAACCCTTAGTGAATGGAGAGAGAAGGAAAATATATGTCTACAATAGAGATGATCTTCGATTAGAACTTAGAACAATTACTTAATAAGCCATAGTTAACAATGTGTTTTGTAACATTATTAACCTAGGGACATGCTGTCTAATAGGGATACCAGATAACAATCTTGAGGAAACTCGGACCCCTACTGGAAAACCCAGGGACAGAACGTGGTTTGGTCCCTGGTAATGATCACGTTGCCGCGGTCTTACAGGAGACTGCGATCAGGTAAATTTCAAACATTTCTTGAAATTTTAGTAAATACAGAAAAATATGGTCGTGGTCGATCGCAGTGTCGCGCTCATGGTCACGGTCACTGAACCCATCGCGATCTACGACAGAGACTCGCTTTATGGCACACTTCGACATACCTCGGTTCAAACGTTGATTGCGATCGATACAGTCAATAAAAATTGGGCAAAATAGTATCAAATGAAAGAGCACATATTTGACATATATAATTAGAGGTTTGGCCTGAGAGAACACCTACCTTAATCGATTTAAGAAGAAGAAGAAGATGAACGCTAGAACCCTAGACGCCTCGCCTTCCACTGCCCGATTCACCCTCGACCACGCACGCTGCCACCTCCCAGAGCAAATAGGGTTTCTTTGGGAGCATGGCCCTCTATTTATAAGGTTAGGGAGGCTCGAAGAGGCCTCAATCGGTCAATAGAAATCCAGGAATAAAATCGGTAAAAATCTCGCAATCAGCCCTCTCTAACGCCGCCGCCCCAATTTAGGGTTTCTTAGGGCTGGGTTTCGTAGGATTGGTCGACCTCCAATGGTGGGCTAGGGTTTAGGCTCCGATTTGAGCCCTTTAGGTCATGGATCGAGGTCCAATTAGGCTAAATTGGGTGGGTTTTCCCTAAACTCTGATTTTAACCCAATAAGCCCTACTTTAGCCCGAAACTCCTATTTTGAATTTTCTTTTGGGGTTTTTCATTTTAGAAATTATGTTATAAATTCTTTGCTCTACATGGCTACAACTTTTTCATAATTTTATTATTTTTCTCATTTTGAATTTAAAAAGTAATTAAATATTCTTAATTTTATTCATTATTTTATTCCAGGTTATTGCAGTCTCCTCTCACTCAATCCCTAATTAGACTAGGGTTTGGTTGTAGAATTAGGCCCATTTGATTAGGTTTTATCTGATTATGATCAAGTTTCATTTTTACTTGGCCTAAATTATTATACGAAGTTTTGTTATCCTATTCCTTACATTACAATTAATACAAGTTTCTATTTAGCATCGAAATCATTAGATGTGAATTATCTTTATTTAATTCCAGTAATTATATTTATTCGAGTATTTGATTTATTTTGAATCTGGGTTAATATGATTTTCCTTTATTGTTATTGGAATTAGATTCATGGCATAGTGAATTATTCACTCTTTTTGGATGTAGTTTTAGCCCTTTTTAAAATAACTAAATACTATAATAATATTTAGATAAAGAAGTTTGTTGAAGTTATTGGATGCCAAGTTAATTTAGGAATTCAAATGTATATAAATATTTTAACCCTTATTAATTAACTAGGGTGTTACACCCTCCCCCACTTTAAGGAATTTGGTCTCCAAATTCACTGATCATTCTTTTTCAAATAATTTAATTAAGATTAACCCTATCCATTAATTACTCAAAATAATCATGCTAATCTAAGATCTAGAGTAATGAAAAAGGACTAACTAAGGTTAAGGATGAGGGATACCTCTTACAACTCCTTCTTCGATGGCAGGCTCGGGTTCCTTCAATATTGATTCTGATCCATCTTTAACTTTAGCCTGTAGGGGTAGATTAGGGCAATTGGCTATCCTATGATCCACGCTTTAGCAATGAATACATGTTAAAAGCTTCCTCCAGCACTCCTCAGCCTGATGACCAAATTTATGACAATGGAAACACTTCCTTTGCAATGGATTATTTCTTCTCCTCTTATTACTCTGAGATCCTTTACGACAAACTCTCCTCCTTCTGAGGCTTTCTCTTCTATCATTCAACGTCACCTGAGAAACAAAACCAGACCTGTTTCACCTCAACCAAGGTATAGACTCCTGCAAAATAACTTATAAAGTTAATAATCTTATTACTCTTATGTGCCTCACTACCTTAGTTTTGCACATGTTTTATTACTCAGCCCGAGGTACTACCCAAACTCACCGATAAAAAGGAATGATACAAATTATATGACCTAATACACAAGGTAACCTATACCTATGGAAAAGAACCTATGGTTTAAACAACCTAGGTTCTGATACCACTTCTGTCACGTCCCGAACCGATAGCAGCGAAAACTTGCTCAGAACGTGACAGCGAAACAGTCATGACAATTAGAGTAGCTCAAATGACAATAAAAGATAACACCATAGAACACAAGGAGGCTAGAATTAAACAAAATATGATTTTATTGATCTCAAGACTTCCAAATTATAATTTTTAACTCGACTTACAATAATGGACTCAAAAAAAGGAAAACGAAAAGAAGAAGAAAAAAAGAAACAAGACGCACGACTCTAACTAGACTCAAGAAAATAAGAAAAAAGACTCGGGCCTCTAAAGCTCCAGGTGCACTCGATCACTCATGCCCATTCCCGATTGCATGTACTCCAGCTTCTAAATTACCTGAAAAATGTTAAAGAAACGAGAGTGAGCAAGAAGCTCAGTAGGATTTACATCTCTATCGCCAGGCAGAGTTTAAGTAATTAACAATTTAATAGTGTAGAACAAACTATATGCACGAACGATACGAATCCATAACCAAGTAAATCTGAGAGACGATAACCATAAGTAGAGTCATGATCAGGAATGGAAGAGAATGGAGTAGATGAGACCATGTATATTCAATTTAATCAAGGCATAAGGAACAAGTATCATGATGGCTACATAATAAATCAAGTAAAGCCATAACTAAACATGCACAAGTAATCAACATTAACAAATTTGGCCATTTATCAAGTCAAGTCAATCAAGCAAGTACTTTCACGTATTCATGTAACCTGAATGTATAAAGTTCACGTGGAAGTGGAATGTCGTAGACTCAAACACGCTAGTCAAGTACTCCGGTGCAATGTCACACCATATCATTATATCTCAAATGGGCACTAGAACTTTTCGGGCGCTCCTCCCAGGACCAGACCGGGCCCTTAATGATGCGTTGGCATTGAGGGGTGGATCAGAGATCCCAAGTAAATCTATACATCCATGTTATTTAGTGGCCAAGAATTCTAAGGACAAGCTCATGTAATCAAAAAGCATTAAGAGCAGAAATATGGATTTCTTAGAAGAATTCCAACAAACAAGCTCATTAATCCAAGGGGAAAGTCATTAAGGAAAATGACTTAAGAATAGGATTCCAATGATTTTCTAGGAATAATATTCTAGAATAGACCCAATAAAGGTCGTGAAATATCAAGGGATGATAGCCAAGAGAGGCTAAACCTAAACGAAGCCCGGATCTCGCCATGCAACACAAGAAACACAAAGTTTGAGAAACTGGGAAAGGACTCGGTGGACGTGGCACCGCAGTCTCATGGACATGGTCTGGACATGTCCGCGTTCAAAAGAGGCCAAAAGGGGATATGTCGACACACTATGCAGGTGCGTCGAGACATCATACAAGAGAATGCTAACGCGGTCAATCGGCCATCCGTGATCTGGTGATCGCGGTTCTCAAAGGGCCGCTTTCAAGATAGAGTTTGGCAGAACTCGGTCACAACCTCGTAACACCCACTCCAAAAGCCAGTGGAATTCTAGGGGTTTCAGGGTACAACCTACTCGACAACCTTGTGGGAATCTCAGGCTCGCAGAGTCTTACGGAGGCCTTGTGATAGTGCTTCCAGTCCGACAGAAGGAATATCTGGCGGAGGGTCCCAACTATCCCAAGAATTAGGGTCTCAAAACGTGGAACACAGTAGTGGCAGTGGATCAATACCACCGGAGTGGCATGATCCTCAGACAATCTTTTTACTCAAAATTCTATTCTAAGGAAAGCACCGAATAATCATAGAGGCTTAAGATGTCATGAAAGCACCAAAAGTTAAAGAACTCTAAGGAAGTTGAACAGCAAGTTGATCTACTTTCTTTTATCATGAGATGACATGGAGATAATATGGAAGATGGAATAGACATAGAGATGATCTTCGATTAGAACTTTGAAAAATTACTTAATAAGCCCTAGTTAATAGTGCGTTTTGTAACATTATTAACATAGGGACATGCTGTCTAACAGGGATAACATAGAACGATCATGGGGAAACTCAGATCCCTACTGGGAAACCCAGGGACAGAACACGGTCTAGTCCCTGGCCATGATCACGTAGTCACGGTCTTACAGGAGACCGCGATCAGGTAAATTTTAACAATTTCCAAAAATTTTAGTAAATACATAAAAATATGGTCGTGGTCAATCGCGGTTCCGCGTTCATGGTCGCGGTCACTGAACCCATCGCGATTTGCGACAGAGAATCACCTTCCGACAAACCTCAACATACCTCAATTCAAACGTCGATTGCGCTCGATACAGTCAATAACAATTGGGAAAAATAGTATCAAATGAAAGAGCACTTAAAGACACAACTTTTGATATATAGAATTAGAGGTTTGGCCTGAGAGAACACATACCTTAATGGATTTAAGAAGAAGATGAAGATGAACGCCGGAACCTTAGACGCCTCGCCTTCCACCGCCTGATTCACCCTCGACCACGCACGCCGCCACCTCCCAGAGCAAATAGGGTTTCTCTGGAAGTGTGGCCCTCTATTTATAAGCTTACGGAGGCTTGAAGAGACCTCGATCGGTCAATATAAATTTGGGAATAAAATCGGCGAAAATCTCACAATCGACGCTATCTAGCGCCGCCGTCCCAATTTAGGGTTTGCTAGGGCTAGGTTTCAAAGGATTGGTTGACCTTGGATGGTGGGCTAGGGTTTAGTCTCCTATTTGAGCCCATTAGGTCAAGGATCGAGGTCTAATTAGGCTAGATTGGGTGGGTTTTCCCTAAACTCCGAGTTTAACCCAATAAGCCCTACTTTAGCCCAAAACTCATATTTCAAATTTTCTTTTGGCATTTACCATTTCAGCAATTATGTTAGAAATTCTTTGCTCTACCGGGTTACATATTTTTCATATTTTTATTATTTTTCTCATTTTGAATTTAAAAAGTAATTAAATATTCTTAATTTATTCATTATTTTATTCCAGGTTGCTACAGTCTCCTCTCACTCAATCCCTAATTAGACTAGGGTTTGGTTGCGGAATTAGGCCCATTTGATTAGGTTTTATCTTATTATGTTAAAGTTTCATTTTTACTTGGCTAAAGTTTCATTTTTACTTGGCCGAAATTATTATACGAAGTTTTGTTAGCCTATTCCTTACTTTACAATTAATACAAGTTTTTATTTAGCTTCGAAATCATTAAATGGAATTATCTTTATTTAATTTTGGAAATTATATTTATTCGAGTATTTGATTTATTTTGAATCTGAGTTGCTATAATTTTTCTTTATTGTTATTGAAATTGGATTCATGGCATAGTGAATTATTCACTCTTTTTTATGTAGTTTTAGCCCTTTTTAAAACAATTGAATATTATAATAATATTTAGATAAAGAAGTTTGTTGAAGTTATTAGATGTCAAGTTAATTTGGGAATTTAAATGTATATAAATATTTTAAACCTTATTAATTAACTGAGGTGTTACAGTTTGAGCAATTAAAGATTGCTCAACGAGTTCATTTATCTAGTCATTTCTTTCTCGATAGTATTTTTAAGGTAAGAACATGATTTTAAAATTTCATTAATGTTTTGAAATAACGCACATAAAATAAAGTAAATCAGACACATGGGTGTAAACGCGATTGTCGCGTTCAAGTCACGGTCCCTATGTGATCTGCATTCTGAGATAGAAAACTGAAACTCGTTCTTAAAGTGAAAACTCCATTTTTCAACTTTAGATCTCAAAATAAGCCATAAATACATAATCATAATAAATAAAATTTCCCTAGAATCGATGTACACATACAAAGGAACAAGTATAAAGCACTAATTTTGTTTAGCCTGAAAACTACCTAAACCAAAATAAAAAAAGGAAGAAGAGGAAGAACGAAGAACACTCTTGGATTCTCTTCTCCACGCGCAGCACTTCTTCAACTTGATGTTTGACTAGGGAAGGATCATACCCTATTTATAGGCTCAAATCTCCCTTTAAACTATTGGCCATTTAATCAAAGTCAAATTTCTACCTAATAGTCAATTTTCTACCTAACTTTGCCTATCTTTGTTGAAAATAAATTCCAACATGCGAATGTTGAAATAAATTCCCCTCTATAATGTAAACAATGACCTCATCTATTCAATGATGTAAGCAATGATCTCATCCACTAATTAGAATTAGATTAGGGCTAATAATCATCTCCTAAATCAGATGTTACAGTACCGCTATAGTATTGACGACTCCCCCCTCTCCAAATTTAGCTACAAATCTCGCCGTTCACATTATCACGCGGGATTAGGGTTTGTGTTAACGTATTCTATACTTTATAGGCGTAAGGAAAAATATTTGATAATTTATATTATTTTCATTTTTCATCATTTCTTTTCACATATATATATATGTATATCAAATTTCGAGTTGCCAAAACTACGTCTCCTCTTCTCCTCTGGCACAACACTTTCTCTTCTCCGTCTTCTTTTCTCCTTCACAGCACACGCATAGCCCTCACCTTCTCTTCCTTCTTCCTCCAGCCCGCTCCCTTCTTCCACTTCCTCCTGCACAGAGCATAGTTGTAGCCTCCTTCTTCTTCTTCCTCTCCTCCCAACCGTTCTCTGCTACATTTGTTTTGTGTTGAATTTTTAGATTGAAAATCAATTATGTCTTTACGTTCGAATTTCAATTGTAAGATTAGGGAATGATTGGTTAATGTTTTAGGCATGTTAGTTTTTGTTTAATTTGTATTCTATCTTCATTAGCGTGTGTTTTCATTGAAATCTAATTTGCCTCAACTATTCATGTCATAGATTATTTTCTAGTTCTAAGTTCTCAACTTTTTTCGCCTAATCTAGACTCTTTTTGAAAAATCTAATTGATACCCATTAGTTGTCTTAATTTTTACTTTTTAAAAAATATTAAAAAAAATAAAATAAGATAAATAGAGTTGATGAACAATAACAAACAAATGAAAAGTTAACTACATTAAATGTCAATTCTCCTTAACCTTTTATTTCTCGTAATTGTGTATATAGCCCTATTTACCATTTAGTTACATTTTCCATCTCTATTTAATTTGCGGATCTTTTTCTATCTTCTTTAATTCATAAAAAAAGCAATAGGTTTTCTCAAAAAGAAGTTAAATCACCTCTATGGATTAACTCGTACTCTCCATTATATTATCATATTTTTTAAATAAGTTTGAAAAGTTTAAATTGAGTGAATAGTGTTTAACGATGAGCATTACATCACATCAGGCTGCGGTCATCCTTCTTATTCTTTCATCTAAGAGTTCCAATTGGTCCAACATCGCCTCTCGATATTCATCAGCATACAACTCACTGTCCAATTGTACTCTTAATGATGAAATGAAGATTTCATATGGGAGTATCGCATCTGTCCTTAAAGTTAAAGCATAAGGGATTTGCCCTGTGGGAGTTCGGATAGAAGTGCGATACGCCCATAGGTCGTCCATCAAATGTTCAGGCCAATCAACATAATTATGTGATTTTCACGTCCTTTTAATGATTTTTTTAGGAGAGTTTTGTTAGTGGCCCCAGCCTGGCCATTACCCCGTAGATAGTAAGGAAATGAATGATACAATGATATGCCATACTTACTATACATATAATGAAATTCTTGGGAGAGAAATTGTGGTCCATTGTCGATGATGATGTTCCGTGGAGTTCCAAATCTTGCGAGGATGTTGTGCTTGATGAACTTCGCCACAATGGATACTTTTATCTTTGGAAATGCTTTGGCTTCTACCCATTTTATGAAGTACTCAGTGGATCTTAAGATGAATGCTTTCCATTTGATTTCTTCAACGTGATCTTTTAGAGGTCCAATCATATCAAAAGGTCACATGACAAACGGCCATGATGAGATGAGGGGGTAAAGAGTGGATAATAGGGCATGGATCTTGTCAACATGCAGCTGGCATTGTGTGGGCCGACGAGCAGAGGAAGGGGATTTAAGCAATTTTTGAGCAAACACATGACCATTGACACGACCCTGATATTTACTAGCGTGAGTGGCTTCTACCACCCAGATGAACTTAGCCTTGAGTAACTTGTCAACTTCCTCCTTCACTTCCACAAGTTTAATGAGCTTCAATTAAAGAAATTCCTAGACATGACTCAATTGGCTACATTTTTCAGCTAGTCTCAGTAGAGATTGCCTAGGAACCTGTCTACCCCTATCCTTCCTATGTGGAATTTTCTTAGCTAAATAATTGGACTCTTCTAGGGCTAATTTTAATCTTAATCCTAATTTACTATATACAAGAGAGCTACCCCAGGTAGGGCTATTGATCAATGATCTCTGATTGGTGGTGAGTGATGATCCCTGAGCCAGAGGAACTTGATCTAAAGGTTCTACCCCACAAGTAGGTTCCTCAATTGAAACATCACATTTTCCCTTTTGATTTTGGAATTCATCAACCTCGAACATGAGATAGCATTTAGAGGATTCAAGTGCTTGATATGTGAGTGGAAGAGGAGATGGAGGTTGAAATAAGAATGGGATAAAAACTAATAGAGTCGGTTCCCTTTTTGCTAAAAAAACCCCTCCCAGGGCTATCAAAGAGGAAAATGATTCCTCCAAAAAGAGAGCCGATAGACCCAAGTCATCCACATCCGAATATTCCAACTTTTCTTGTTCCTATGATTTCAGACATTCATTTTCACAATTTCCTTCTAAGCTCTCAATCCTCTCCTCCATTTGATGGGAACTCTTTACAAAGTGCTCATGTAACTTCTACCTTGTTGACTTCTCTTCCCTCATCCTAGTCAATTGATATCCTAGGCCAAATCTCCCAATTGCACCATTATCCTCGATCGACTCTTTACTTTCTTGTTCATCCTTACCTAACCCCATACCAGATGAGTATCCCATCCTCAACATTAATTGCCACCCTATTTTATGGGTCTTTCCTTAGACCTATATGGTCCTATAGCCTAAAAGGACTAAGCTAGATGATGGATGTCCAATGTTGAGAGGACAAACTCCTTGCCTATATGCGAGATAGTCATGGCTGGGATCAGTTCCATTGAGATATCAGCTAATATCTCTAAGACTAGAGCACTTTGGGGGTTAGAGTTGTCTTTGGAGTTCGATGGCTGATTGGTTGGAGGAACAATTCGGTCCCGGAGAGTGAACCCGACACTTACCGATTTGTGAGATTCAGAATGGATTCGTTGCAAGGATCGAACTGGAGCTAGTTTAATCAAAGTGAGAAATGCCGATGATTCTTATATTGAGGCATCATTAAGAGGAGTTGATTTGTGAAATTCAAGTTGAATTGGTTGCAAGGGCCAAACTGGAGCCGATTTGATCAATGTGAGAGATGCCAAAGATTTTTGCTCTTGGATTGCTTCTAGTGCGGCATCTTAGCAAAGGATAGGCAAAGCAGATTGATTTTCTAAAATTGATGGAATCTAAATGGATGAAGATGGGATGCCCGATTTTGCTACTGACAAGATGACTCACCCTTAAGTCAGATTAAGACTAAAGGCCTTGTCTCTTTCCTATGGTTAATCATATTCACCATGCCCGAGTAATCTTTCACTGTCGAATCCGCTAGGGGGCATTCATACATGAGTCCTCCCCCCTCGTATTGCTCGTATTGTTGTCTTTCCACCATCCTAGACTCTTGATTAACCTTGACCATGTCTAATTTCTTCTAAGCCTGGGATGTTGATGAACCTTGAGATGAATGATGAAAGGGGGTTCTGCATAATTCCTAGCTCTCTCCTCACCTTCAAAGTGGCAATCATCATTTTCACATCCTCCCAATTAATTCGATGTTCATCATTCATGTCAAATACCCAATCTCTAAATGTAACACAGTTATGGATCACATGAATAGGCATCTTATGGTAAGGACAATAATTGGAAGTATCCACATTAGGGGGAATTCCCTCTCTTTGTGATGGGAGTTGGATTGCCTTATAAGATATAAGGTAAAAGAATATGTCCCCTAAGGATTCTGGGAGTAGAGGATAAAGTGCCCTTTTTGGCTGGTTGTATACACCATAATCAAGGGAGGTAGGGACAGCAGTGTAGGACTTTTGGTTCATTTGAGGCTGGATAGCTAATCTTGAGTTTTCCATCGGGGCCTAGCAATTGGTTGATTTGAGTGGTTGGTTAAAATCATTGACAAATTCATTGGTGGTCATCCCTTCCATGGTCAAGACAGCAGGAGCCTTTCGATTCCTAACATGACCATCAAAGAAAGGTGGAAGAGTGGAATCCCTAATTTGGGTTTGAACAATGCGAGCTCTGTTGTAGAGCTAAGGAAAGGTATGAAGTTCGTTGAGCATGAGGATAGCACAAACCTAAGGAGTTGCATTATTGACAAAGATGGTGATGGCCTGAGATTCTGGGATGGTAACCTCAGCACTCGAAGCCATGACTCTCCATCTATTAGTAAAATGAATGAAATCCTCATCGAACTTCATTTTTTCCATCACAAGGTCAAAGAGCATGGGAGATATGCTAGTCATGTGGCTAAATTGAGTGATAAAATGCTTAAAAAAATATTAAAGTTGATAAGAAGTTGCTAAGGTCAATGGTAGGGAGTGATGAGAACCATCTGAGCTTCACCCTCTCAAGGGATTTTTGAAAAAAATGAACTAGCAGTACATGATCATATAGCCATTGATGAGAATCCATCAATAAATAAGAGATGTGATGATGTAGATCTTCGGCACCATCATAGTTCCGGTATTTTAGAGCTTTAAACCCAAGAGGAAAATATGCGTTCGGAAGCTTGCAGTAGCGAGACAAAGAGTGAGGCTGAGAGATGAAGCAGTTTTCGGCAATCACTTACTGTACATAACTTTCAACCTCTTGTTTAGACATGAATTCTGATTGTCTAACCGGTGTATTGATTGTAGGGATAGTGTTGACACCCGTTTTTTGCCTATGAGTTGGGTTATTCCTCTTACCATCATTTGTTGATGCCTCGAGTTGTCCATTACTCATTGGGCTAGTTCCAGGTACGTCTTTGGGCTTATTTTATGGGTATCTCCCTCCCTGGTTATGTCTGTTCTCGAATTCGGGCTTAATGGGCCTTGATTTCGCTTGGTTTTGGGGTAAATAGGCTCATTTATCCCATTTTCTTAAGTTTAAATGTCCAGGATCCACGCGGTCTAACGACTAGCCGTTCAGTGACTGGGCGGTCTTCTTCGAACAGTTTACTAGCTCAGAATGATTTATTGTATATTTATTTGATTTTCTAAATTTCCATCGACAAGCCTTTGCACGGTCTGAAGTCAGTCGTTTACATCCATTGAACGGCATGTCGTTAGACCGTCCATCTCCCAGAGTCCTAAGCCGGTGGGTTTTTTAGATAATTATCTATTTATCCTATTTTTATGGATTTATCATCGACATGTGTACACGGTCTAGCATTGGACCGTGCAATTCATTGAGTGGTCTGCCTATAGACCGTTTTATCCTAAAGAGTCCAGCCCCGTGATAACTGGTCAGTTCGATGGATAATTGGATAATTTGATATTTTATTTATTTTCCACTGACAGCATTAGACGGTCTGGAAATAGACCGTGCACCTGTCTGGGCGGTCTATCGAGAGACCGCGTATAGGCCCTCGATCTGTGGATTGATTGGATTTTCTCTCTTCATCCGTGGTTAAACCTCTACCTTCCTCCACCATTTTCTCCACGATTTCTCCACCAAATGGTGTGCCGTTTGATCCTGGTGGAAGATAAAAGTATTATCTACGACTTATCTTTTATAATCATGTCCTAATTTTCATTGGAAAACCCTAATTCGGGGCTGGACTTTTAGGGCTCTATAAATAGAACCCTTAGTCCAAGCTTGAAAAGGGGGAGATCCAGCATCGACATCGAAGCTCTGCCGAATTCTCGAGCGAGCTATAGCCAGGAAGGGAGGCTTTCTACATCCTTCTAAGCCTCTAGTTCAAGAGAGTAGTCTTTGTTTGGTGTTTTAGTCTAAGCTTTAGTTGTCTTTTCATCCATCGCATGCTTCTTTTCATCATCTTTTCATCTGCATTTTTCATCGTTTCACATCATTTTACACCCTTCCCATTCTTTTCTACGCCCTATAGGGGTTTAAAAACCACCCCAGATATCGCCCATTCCACATTATTATGTCAATTTTCCATTCTTCTCTATAGTTGCTACACATTCCAGGGCTGATTTAGGTGCTATTTTCTTGTCTTCTACGTTATTTTGCAAGTCAACATCAGCACAGCATGAGACCCATCCCCTCTGGCCGGCCGGAAGGGGTGGAGGATCAAGTCCCACAACTTGGAGATTGGCAGCATCGCACGGTCTTCCCTCGTCCTTCTGCAAGGATAGATGGCCCAGATTGGACCATGCAACGCCTTCCCGTGGCCGTCTACGAACCATTTGGAGCCAAGCCAATCTTCGTCCTGCTTCGTTCTCCAGCGCTGTGAACGGTCTATGAGCGGCCGTGCCATATACTGAGCGATTTTTCTTGGACTATTTAGACGAGGGAAGACCGTGTGATGCTGCCAATCTCCAAGTTGTGGGACTTGGAGGTTGGACCATGCAACGCCTTCCCGTGGCCGTCTACGAACCATTTGGAGCCAAGCCAATCTTCGTCATGCTTCGTTCTCCAGCACTGTGAACGGTCTATGAGCGGCCGTGCCATATACTGAGCGGTTTTTCTTGGACTATTTAGACGAGGGAAGACCGTGTGATTCTGCCAATCTCCAAGTTGTGGGACTTGGAGATTGGACCATGCAACGCCTTCCCGTGGCCGTCTACGAACCATTTGGAGCCAAGCCAATCTTCGTCCTGCTTCGTTCTCCAGCGCTGTGAACGGTCTATGAGCGGCCGTGCCATATACTGAGCGGTTTTTCTTGGACTATTTACAACTGTCAGCGTTGCACTTTGGGCGAGTGTCTTCTCCCTTTCCAAGGTACGTAGTACTCTTCGGTATCACGTGTCTTGGTGGCGATCACGATCACACACGCACTTCTCCACTTTTATTTCCTTCATTTTGATTGTCTTTATACTTTGATTAAGAAGAGCAAGGTAAGGGAAAGAAAGGAAATAGAGGGGGGGGGTAAAATATGTCAACACCCCATTTTTTGGCGATCACGGTGGGACACCTAGTGCCCATCGTGCTGTTGTTTTACTGATATGCATTTTATGTGCTTGGTTAGGGTTTTTTCTAAGTGGTTTCAGGTTGCTATTTCATCCGCCCCGGGTTGCTGTCCTCAGAGTTGTACGCGGTTCTTCCAGGACCGCTCACGTCTCCCCGCGGTCGAACGATAGACCGTGTAGTCCCAGTCGCAGGCACATTATTGGTCTTAATACACTTGTGGTTTTTACTGATTCTCCGTAGTCTATTTAGGGCCGTTCTGTAGTTTACACGGTCGATCGATAGACCGTCCACTCAGGTACGCTTCTTCCAGCCTCAATCCATTTTAGTTCTCTCTGTTTTTAGTTCTTTTACTCCTTCCTGTCACTGCGTAGTCCTTCCCAGGCCGTTTACCTCCCTGGGCGGTCTCCCATCAGACCATTTTTTGTGTGCTACAGTGCACCCGAGACTACCATTTTGAGGTTTTTTCCATATTATTTCATACTTGTTTGGGTGTTGTTTTGATGTCCCCTGGCAGTCACTTCATTTTGCTTGATTATTATTATACTTGTCATAGTTGATTGATCGTTGCCTGTTAGATTTAGGCTAGATTTTGCATGCACTCCGGTGCACATAGGATTCATTCATATTTTTCCATATTAGTTGCATTCCTACCTTGGTAGGGGATCCTCTCGTCTCCATATTCCTTGGAGCCGACTAGGTGACCTTACTCAGGACCTCCGTAAGCCTCCGCGAACCGTGGATTCCCATAAGTATGCCGGGTAGGTTGTACCTTACCACACTAGTCTAGGATTGCATTCGTGTGAGAGAGAGTCCCTTTAAAGTCAACCAAGCTTTCCATTCCACCTTTGTTAGGCACCTTTGTGGTCATGAGAATTCTCATTTTAATTAATCCACTAAGGTTCTAAAAGGGAGAAGTTCTAAAATCTGGCGTGCGTAATTTAAACTCATTAGGTGTCGCTTTTCTCTATGTTAGAGTCTCCGTTGCATGTGGAGTTGCTTCGCACCCTCAGGATCTTATCCTAGGGGCAGCTTTCATTTCTTTTCCTATTTCAACCCTTTGTTTGATTCTTCATCCACCATGTCTTCCTACAATTTCTCCCACTCCCATGAGGACTCTCTCCCTTAGGGACTCCTGGAGGACCCACCTAGGGTCGCCCATGTGCAGGGAAGAGATGGGACCCCCCGTCTTCCAACCATTGTTGTTGAGGGTGCTTAACCCTCCCTTTCTGATTCCTCCTCCCAAAACTCGGCCAATCAAATCCTTCATATGATGGCCCAGTTAGATCCAACTCAGCTTAACCTCATCCGCCAAGCTTTGCAGGGGCCGGATGCCCCATCTTCAGTTCCGTCTCAGGGCGTGTCTGCTGCCGCCACTTCATCTTCAGTCATTGGGTTAGGGTCCACCTCTGCTGCGCCCATCGATCTCACTCCTATTCATCCTTGGACCCTCCGATTTCCTAGCATGGAGGTGGGCCAAGCCTCTACCTCAGCCCACCAGCCTCTTGACAAGGGGAAGACCCAGATCCCCTTGAGCTCTTATTTTGATCATTATACCACTCTATCACCAACGCCACAGGCCCTTGTGGCCCCGGCTGATTTTATTCATCTTCAACCAGGGGCCGCCCAGTTGGCTCATGCGGATATGGGCCCTTCCTTGGCCCATTATCCATCTTATGGGCTTCCCCCTTCATCAATCTACACATCAGCTCCATATACTGTATCTGTTCTTCCTGCTTTGTCTCCTCCTTCCCGGGAACGGGAACTTCTCGATAAGTGGGCTGCCATGCAGCAACAAATTGACCTTCTTCATAAACGGGTCGGCCCACAGTCCCTTGCTGACATCCCCGTTCCCAATTTCCATGATATTCGCTTTCCTCCTCATTCGGAGCTCCCTACATACCGTAAGTAGGACGGGAATGGCAACCCGTTCATTCACATAAGGGAGTTTCTATATGAATCGGCGCAGTTCCAGCATCGCCTTATGGCGTATCTCTTATGCCGGTCATTGGACGGGGTTGTGTTAGAATGGTTTTGCACTTTGCCTTTGGAGGAGGTAGAAAGTTTCAAGGTGGTCAATGAGAAGTTCATACAAAGATTTCAAGACTGGGTAGGCCCGGAGTATTCATTCACAAACCTAGTAGCAGAGAAGATGAAGACGGATGAAGATTTTACCACTTATGCAGATAGATGGAGGCAGATGGCCTCACGTGTGCCCGGGAAAATCCCGGAAGGAGAAAAAAAATGTTGATTTCAAATGCCACACCTACATTCCAGAATATCATGGCAATGAATGATATATCAAATATGCACCAGTTGTACAGTCGATACCAGTTTATACAAACCCAATTCAAAGACTCCCCCATCCATTCCCTGTTTGAGGCCCAGAAGTCTAAAGCCACCAGAAAATCCCAGGGCCCTGTTACTGAGGGAGTTCAAACTAATGAGCAGGTGCAGGCTGTTCAGTTCCCCAACCAGTCTGCTCCACCCCGTTTCCAGCAACCTCCACGCAACCCTCAGTTCTCCACTCCGCCAGCACCCCAACCTTCTTTTCCAACTCCTCAACAGCCACAACAACAACCACCACCACCACAACAACCTCACCAGCAACCCCAATACCACAATGTTCCTCCTCCTACTGGTTATGCACCTGCTCAGCCAGGTCCGAAAAATCCACTTCCCAAAACTCTTCCAGACATTTTCTCAACCTTAATGTACACTGGTGACATATAGCTCTCACTGGAACGTCAAAACTGGAACCCGGCTGCCAATCAATCTCGGTACTACATATATCATCGGCAGCCTGGGCACACTATAGACATGTGATTTAAGTTCCGTGATTTAGTGTATGATTTGCATGAGGGGCAAAGAATTGATTAGGCCCAGATGCACAAGTTGATAGAAGACATCAAAGAGAAGAGAAGACAGGCGAGGCCGCAGCAAGCGGCGCCACAGCAGTTGCAATTTCAGCAACCCCAACCTCAACCTCAACAGTAGCAGCAACCACCTTAACTTGGGATTTAGCAAAATCCCATGCCAGACCATCCGCCCGCTCCGCAGTAGCAGCCACAGGCACCGGCACAAGTCAATGTTGTTCATCACCCAGCCCCTAATGCGGGGTGGTCTTATGATGATGAGACTCCCGCTCATCTCCTGGCCTTCCACCACGCATACACTAACTCCCCCGCACCTCCTGTTCCTTTCATCCTCCAGCCCACCACCTTGACCACTGCTCCACCCTCTATTCCCTCCAAGTCACCTATTGTACCCACTGCATTACCCACCATTCCGCCAATTCTTCCACCATCACCCGCCATACCCTCCATTGTTACCCCTCCGCTCAACCCTTAACTAATCACCACTCCGCCAGGGCCCATCAGACCAGCCTCTGCCATCTTCACCCCCATTACTATCCCTTCTGCTCACCCGACCAGGCCAATCGGGAGTCCATCTAATGCTATGTCGGCACGAAACTTCGCCCTCCGGAGCGGGCGTTTATTTCATAGAAGTTATCCCTCTACTGGGGCACCTGCACCCAACCCCCAAATTCCTTCCTCAGCAATAGAAACAGAAGAAACTGACCCCGTGCCTGGTATGAAATATGATTTGTTACAGCACTTGGACCGGATGCCGGCCAAGATCTTAGTCCTGGAGTTAATCAAGAGGTCCACGCTACACCAAGATGCCATGAGGGCTTTTCTACAGAAAGTTATGGTAAGTGAGGACGTGGCGGTAGATAGTTTGCCATCGGTGTTGGCCACTATAACAAAGGGGCCATCTATTTCTTTTTCTGAGTCAGAGCTAGCACCCCTAGAGGCACGTCAGATGCCACTATGTATCACAATTTCATTGAACAAGGTGGCCGTTGATTCAGCTCTAGTGGACACGAGAGCTTCTATTAACGTTTGTCCCTTGAGCAAGTTGCGTGCCTGTAACATTTCTGAAGATATGCTAAGGCCAACACCGATAACCATTGCAGCATATGGTAACTCCAGGAGAGCTTGCCAGGGGGTCGTGATAGTTCAGGCCGAGCTAGGGCCTTTGAAAATAGATGTGAAATTCTATGTGTTGGACATAGACCCAATGTTCAAGGCTATTCTGGGTCATCCATGGATTGAAAGCTTGAATGCAGTGCCCTCGACCGCCCACCAGTGCCTCAAGTTCTCATTTCAGGGGCGGGTAGTCAAGGTGAAGAGTGTTTCCACGGTCCAGACAGTTGATGCTATTGTTGACAAAATTCTGCCTACACTATGGCCGAGCAACAAGCCAGTTTTGTCAGTGATGGACTTGAACTTTCCATGGGCATATGCCTCACGTAAGCCCGCCACTGCGCCAGTTAACATCAAAATCAATTCCAAGATTAGATATTCTAAGGGATGGCACATGATCTTGAAACTAGGCTATCAACTGGGCATGGGCCTCGGCGTACAATTGCAGGGGCAGACTAAGCCCGTCCCCAAAGGCAGAAAGATGAGCCGAAGAGGTCTTGGCTACTTGGAGCCAGCATTGTCAATACTAGGAGACTCCAGGCCACTGACGTGGGACTATCGCCAGCATTTCATAAAAGGCCCGTTGCAGTCAGGTACTCTAAAGAGGATGCCGCCCTATGTTGATGAGAAAAGTGATGCCGCTTGTGTTGTTGTCGACCCACCGTCTCCACTGAAGGGGCTGGTGGGATATGGAAGATTTTATTCATTGTCTTGAAAAGGTGTTTCATGAGGAAGAGGTTTGCCTGAAGGAAGCGGAGATGCAGTTGGTGAAGAGCTCTCCGGTGGAGCTAGTTTACCGGAGGCCACGGGAAGAGGGGAGCTCCATCATTACCTTTTCTTGGCCTCCTTTCCGCCTTGCCTCCCTATTTCAACGATTGTGATTTATTCCCCGTTCGCCACCAATCATGGTCGACCCGTTATTTACGGAAAGACCACTTGAAATCTTGTTTGTTTCGTGTGCATGTGGGCAGTGCCCACCCATTGATTTGTCCACCATGTGGACCCCCACAACCAATCTTTCCGAAATGTGGTTTTCTTCATCTGATCCATCTTCGATGCTCTCTTCCCCTCTCTTTTCCCCCGTCAGCTTCCTCCTCCTCCTTCCTCCTCTTCTTGTTTCATGATTTCCTACGGTCTCCAAAAAAAATGTCAATTTTAAAACGGAGGTTTCAATGGAGGATTACGCTATGTTCTGTCTGTCTTCCTGCCAGGGGCATGAAGCCCCTACTTCTTTCCCTGTAGATTTCTTATCTTCTATGTTAGATGTACAGTGTGCAGAGTCCCCTAGGTTGGTAGAGTCAGTTGGGTAGAATCTAGCTCTAGCATTGTCAGCCCATCCACGTCTACGGCTCACCCGGTGATGCGTCATTCTAAATCCGTTCCAGATAGGTTTCTTCAGGATCTAGCCCAAAGATGTCATGCCCTTCTCAAATGTCCTGAGTTTGTAGCAACCACAATTGTCCTAGAGGATGATGAGGAAGTAGGCGGGGTGTGGAGTAATGACAGATTGGGAGTTTATGAAATCATAGATGAGAAGGACCCCATCGATGATGAGGATGGTGACATGGATGACGCTGTCGATCTGTACGCATAAGGTTTGAAGAGATTTGACGAACCATCGTCGACAGTGGATGAACCCACAAAAGGAATTAATCTTGGGACTGAAGAGGACCCTAGGCCCATAACCATCTCCGTTAATCTCCCTCCTTAGGTTGAAGAGGAGCTAATTAAGGTGTTGAGGGAATTTAGCGATTCTTTTGCCTGGTCCTATAAGGACATGCCGGGTCTTGACCCCTCTCTGGTTGAACATAGACTTATCCTTAAACAAGGGGCAACACCCGTTAAACAAAAATCAAGAACATTGCACCCTCAAATGGCCTTAAGGATAAAGGAAGAAGTTGATAAATTACATATGGCCAAGTTCATTAGAGTTGTGTTATACCCACAATGGGTGGCAAATATAGTCCCGGTAATGAAAAAGGATGGAAAAATTCGGATTTGCATTGATTTTAGGGACTTAAATAAGGCATGTCCGAAAGATGATTTCTCGCTTCCTCACATTGATGTGTTGGTAGACAACATGGCTGGGTATGAAGCCCTCTCGTTTATAGATTGATGTTCTAGATACAATCAAATCCATCTTGCTCCCAAGGACCAAGAGAAAACTTCGTTCACCACGCCCTGGGACACATACTGCTATGTTGGCAAGCCATTCGGATTGAAGAATGCAGGTACCACATATCAACGGGAAATGATGGCTATCTTCCACGACATGATGCATGTGTATATTGAAGCATACGTGGATGATATTCTGGTGAAATCGAGGTCTAAGGAAGAGCACCCCGCCATTTTAGCTAAGGTGTTGCAAAGGGCTAGGGAGTATAAGTTAAAAATGAATCCGAAGAAATGTGTGTTTGGAGTTGCATCAGAGAAATTGCTAGGGTTCATAGTTAGCAAGAGGGGGATTCAGATTGATCTGAACAAGGCAAAGGCCATTATGGAAATGCCACC
The DNA here is from genome assembly GCA_022559845.1 of Amorphophallus konjac. NCBI lineage: Eukaryota > Viridiplantae > Streptophyta > Magnoliopsida > Alismatales > Araceae > Amorphophallus > Amorphophallus konjac. The sequence goes on along the minus strand of CM040123.1, from coordinate 308,013,695 downwards.
GCCTAAGAACATCACTGAACTTAGAGGTCTGATTAGGCGTTTACAGTTTATTCGAAGATTTATATCTCAGCATTCGCAAAGATGCCGCCCATTTTATGAATTGTTGAAGGCGAGAGCTAAATTTGAATGGAATGAACAATGTCAGAAGGCCTATGAGGATCTCAAGGTTTATCTATCTAATCCCCCTGTTCTGCAACCCCTGATCCCTGGGAAACCTCTGATATTATACATTTCCGTTATTGATGACTTCCTAGGAGCTGTCCTGGCTCAAGTGGATGACGATGGGAAGGAAAGGGCAGCATACTATCTCCCTAGATTGTTTAATCCTGCTGAATCTAAATATACTTCCATGGAGAGAACCTACGCAGCATTAGTATGGGTTGCTCAGAAACTCAAGCATTATTTTCTCGCCCATGAAGTCAAGTTGATCTCTAGAATGGACCCGATTCGCTACCTCTTAGAAAAACCCATCCTTTCTAGCAGATTAGCTTGTTGGCAGAGCTTTCTCTCTCAATTTGATATCGCATTCGTCGTTCAGAAAGCGATCAAGGGATACGTGATTGCTGAACATCTTGCTCATTCTCCTATCCCTTGCACCGATTCAATCCAGGACGAGTTTCCTGACGAGCATCTAGCTGTGCTTACTCATCTCCTCTTTTGGTCTCTTCATTTTGACGGTGCTCTTAATTCTTAGGGCCGTGGAATCGACGCCGTTCTCCTCACTCTGGAAGGAGTAACTATCCCCATCGCTTACCAGCTATCTTTTCCTGCCACAAATAACATAGCCGAGTATGAGGCTCTTCTTGCCGGACTGAAGCACATCTGCATCCTGGGCGCACGATACCTAAACATCATAGGAGACTCTCAGTTGGTGCTGCGCCAAGTTCTTTCAACTTACCGCACCCGTGACCCTAAACTCAAGCCCTATCAAGATTTGGTCACGCTCTTGGCTAGGCAATTCCGTAAGCTAATCTATATTCACACCCCTCGTTCTTAGAACATTCTTGTCGATGCGTTAGCATCTCTTGCTTTCTCCCTTGCCTTCCCTCTCAGTCATTCCACTGAGACTATCATGGTCCAGCGGTTAGACCTTCCTTCCCTCCAGGATCCGTGGTTCGAGAACCTTAGGAAATCTGTAGAGAAGAAGGGTGAGTTAGAAAATTTGAAGGAAGTGTCTTTAACCGAGCTTGAGGAGATTATAGAAGAAGAAGAATTGCCATGGTACCATGAAATATAGCAGTATTGTAGGGATGGTTCATTCCCAGAAGCGGCAAGTGCCGAGCAGCGCAAGGCCGTCAGAAGAGTCGCCTCCAGGTACACGATTGTCGCAGGAGAATTGTATAAGCGGGATCTCAATGGAGTTCTTATGAGGTGTTTAGATGACGATGAGGCATAGAAGGTTGTTGAGGCGGCTCACGCAAGTGAGTGTGGAGGGCACGTTAATGGTCAGGCTTTGGCGAAGAAGATTCTTAGGCAGGGCTATTACTGGCCAACCATAGAAGAAGACTGCTCCACCTATGTCCATAGGTGTCTTCAATGCCAACTTCATGCTGGCAAAATTCATGCTCTTGCTTCCTCTCTCCATCCTCTCTCTGCTCCTTGGCCATACTCCATGTGGGCTTTTGATATTGTCGGCCCACTAGGTGATCTGAACTCCCAGGTTAAACAAAAATCTTTTATTCTGACTGCTACTAAGTATTTCACCAAGTGGGCGGAAGCTGAAGCCTATGTAGAAATCAAAGCAACCACGATATGCCGCTTCATCATGAAAAACATCATCTCGCGGTTTGGAGTGCCAAGTGATATCGTCACCGACAACGGGTCTCAATTTGTATCTCAAGAACTTCAGGACCTCTATAAGAAATTCAACATTTCATTGCATCATTCATCACCATACTACCCTCAAGGCAACGGCCAGGCTAAGGCCTCGAACAAGACTCTTCTTAAAATCATTAAGAAAATATGCGAGTCACATAAATTTGCTGATTGGGCTGATAGATTGGTAGAAGCTCTATGGGCTTATCGCACCTCCATCCGTACTCCCACGGGGAAAACTCCTTTTGCTCTCACTTATGGGATGGAGGCGGTACTCCCATATGAGATTTTGATCCCTTCCCTAAGAGTACAACTCGACAAAGAACTTAATCTCGACGAACGTCGAGAGGCGTTGCTAGTCCAACTAGAACTCTTGGATGAGAAGAGGCTTAATGTGGCCAATCACGTCTCTGTTTATCAAAAATGTGTCTCGCGGCATTTTCAAAAGAAGGTTATCGAATGAAAATTTCAAGTGGGTAACATGATTTTGAAGCACAAATTTATTAGATCAACAGGTCCTAGGTCTAAGCTGCAACCCAATTGGGAGGGTCCATTTGTAATCAAGGAAATCTATCCGGGGAACGCTTACCGTCTTGTTAATGCAGAGGGTGAAGAATTAGCTAATCCGTGGAATGGGTTGTATCTTAAACATTTTTATCCATAGAGTCAAGCCAGCAACGGCCCGGTGGCGGGGTGTCCCTCCACTCGATTAGGAAGGGAGTGTTGGGTTCGGTGCAGTATTCAGAGGGGGGGGTGAATGAATATGCCCCTTAAAAACCTTCGCCCAAATTAAGATCAGAATGCTAACAAGACGATTTAGACAAAATATAGCTCAACTAGAATTTCGTTCTCTTGACAGATTAAAAACACTCTAAGAAAACTGATCAACTCTTCTGCTCAACCAGAAACCAAATACTTAGAGTGCCCCTATGCAATCATCTAGCGGCAGTAAAAACATATAGAGAAATCAAACCACTGCACAGCTAATTTTTTAGGTGGTTCGGTCCTCCAGACCTACATCCACCCCTCACTCCCAACCGGAGTGAGGCTTCCACTAGCACAAGCTAGAACGCAGACTCAGTCTGCAACAGGTGCTGCCAAACAGCTTGACCAGGGGAACAACCTCCCCTCTTCCTCCAACCGGAGGGACACCCCAAGTGACTCCCAGCCACTTGGAAACTAGAGGTCGAAGACCTCTCTTCCTCCAGACCAGGAGGGACCCCTGGACTTGCAACCCACAAACCCAGAATCGGAGACAAGTCTCCCTTCTCCTGAGTCCACAGGAGGAACCCGACCTCTATCTAGAGAATCGGAAGAACAAGGATAACCAAATGAAAAAGGAAAAATAAGAAATGGAAAATACACAGCGATCAGAAGGTTGTAAATGAAGAACAAGAATGTAGCTCTCAAAGGAGCAGATCTGGCTTGGACTTGATCCAAATGCCAGAGGACAGATCTTTAAGCTTTTCTCATTTCTTCTCTACGAAATCTTTCACTCTCTCTCTCTTCTCTGCTCTCTTCTTTCTTCTTCTGCTCTCTTCTCTCTTTTTCTTTCTCGATCTCTCATGAGCTCTCTCTCCTTCTCTTTTTTTCTTCTGTCGGTCTCACTCTCTCTCTTCACTCTTCTTCTTCTCTTCTGCTAGATCGAAGTCTCTACACTTCTGCTTTTTCTTTCTCCACTTTGATCAGTCTTCTTCTGTTGAAGAAGGCTCATATATATAGCAGCAGCAGCAGTAGCAGCCAGGGCGCGTGTGGTTTCCACATTTTCCGCCCTAAGAATTTGGACCACGTGGCAGCATGCAGCAGGCTGTCAGTATGCGTGTCCTCATCTAGGCACCTCGTCCTTCCTTGGATCACGTGCCTTCATTAGGCTTCACGAAGATTCCCTATTAGACAGAGAACAAATTATCAGTTAAGTCTAAACCCTGTACAGTCTCTGAAGAATACAACACATTGTATAGACTTCAATTTAAAGCCAACGTACAGACATTACTGTATGGACTTTACAAGATAAACAGTAATGTATAGACTCTTCAATTAACAGGCAGACAATGTATATACTTGCTCAATGTATGGACTTGATTGAACGAACATGTAATGTATATACTTGCTCAGCCTGAGGCAATGTCTAGACTTAAACCATGATGCATGCAATGCAACACAGATACAGACTGTATAGACTTTGGCAAAGGCATGAGACGTTCCCTAAGACGATGAAGTCTGTATAGACTTTACAGTGAATGGATGCTCAGTGAGACGTAAGTTGAGACGATGTAGTGTACAGACTTCATGTAATGCATGCAGACGTTGAACAATAGAATGTATAGACTTTCCACCGACCAATGAGTAGACTTTGCAAGCCTAAGACGTAGCATGAGACGCTGGCTGAGACAGACGCTGTACAGACTTTGAATCTTAAGTGAGACGGTGATTGAGACGATGCACTGTATAGACATGAGCGATGCATATGTTAAGTGAGATGCAATATGAGACGCTCGAATGTACAGACTTGGATGCCTTTGTCAAATGCATGCTACAGTCCAATGCATGGACTTAGAAGAATGATGCATGAGTAGGCCAGTGTGTAGACTTCATGAATGTGCAAACTTGTCAACAAGATGCACAATGTGTAGACTATGCACATGCATGAAGAGTGTATAGACTTTCAAGATGAAAGGCTGTATAGACTTGAATAAAGAGGCAGCGAATGTATGGACTTCCAATAGAAACGACGGTAAAGCGATCAGTGTATAGACTTCAAGGGAAACGACGGTAAAATTACCGATGTATAGACTTGAAGGAAAACGTAGGTAAAACTTCCAATGTACAGACTTCAAAGATGAACAGATGGATGTACATACTTGGAAGATCACTGATGGCTGTACAGACTTTGCTTCAATGTATAGACTTGGAAGTTCAACGAAGGAGGCACAGTGCAATGTATGGACTTTGCATAAGACGCTGAGGAAGACGGTCCACTGTACAGACTTCATGAACAATAGAATGTGCAGACTTGCTTCCACCGACCAGTGTATAGACTCTACACATGCAAGCAATGCAGTAATGTATAGACTTAACAGTTATGTGAGCTGCAGTGTACAGACTTAGCCTGAAATGCTTAAGACGCTAAGTGAGACTGATGATGTACAGACTTAGCCTGAACCACTGGACACTGGACATTGTACTGACTTAGCCTAAACCACTGTATAGACTATATGAATTGACTCTGCATGAGACACTCAGATGGATAGTGTATAGACTAATACATGAAGCAAAGCAATCTGATGTGTAGACTTCAGAAATACATCTGAGGGGGGTCGACCCATCTGAGAAGGGGGTCGACCCACAGAACCAGCACACTCATGCACAGAACAGATCAGATAGAACATACTCAAGCATTCTCCATAAATCAAGCACACTCAAGTAATCTCCACAGAATATATCAATTATATGCATACACCACAAAGTATATTAGTTATAAACATCTCATACATTCTCCACAGAACATAACGAGTGATATGCATTCAAATCAACATGCCATCATCATATAAAAAATATAATATCATAATGCACTCACTGTGTTGCAATCATCAAAATAAAATAGCATTGCTATCATCAAATCAACATAGCACATGCTTGTGCCTAAGGGGCACAACATTCTCCCACTTTTTGATGATGGCAACACACTGTGACAGTGAGTCACACACAAAATTTTCTCCCCCTTTGACATAATCAAAAAGAGAAAACCAGTATGAGCATGAGTGCAAAAATGGCAGTATGTATGCAAAATACTTCTAGAGCAGTAAACACCCCCTGAAGGTATGACTCCCCCTGAACTGGTTCTCCCCCTAAATAATTGCTCCCCCTATGAGAAGGAATATAGACAGATAAGCACAAGGTAGAGAAAGTAGGAGGGTCACTAGACAACAGCTGAATCATTGGTTCAGAAAATAAGCCTGATTATAAACAACAGTTAAAGTATCAGAATCAGCAACATACAATTTTGACAAAAATTCAGGTTTAACAGTGATAAATCTAGAGTAAAACACCTGACCCCTGAAAAAGAGTTTATAGACTCCATTTATAGTAATGAATCTAGGGCACATGGTATTAATAAATAAGTCTGAAATAATACCCTTTTGTGATTAAACAAGGAAATTCAAGAAAGGCAACTTGAATATGTATTGAGAAAAATAATTTTCACTCATTGACTTTTGATTTCAAAGGGTTACAGCAGTTTGATTTTCACTTTTCAATTTCTGAACCTGAACTAAGTGAATAGACCAGTGGCATTTATGCTGTTGACATTAGGTGTACACCTTGATCAGAGGCAGGTACCCCCAGTTACTAGGCATAAACTACTAGATCTATTTCAGATCAAGACCTACAGGGAATAGTCTCCACTTTTGACATTAAGGGTACACCTTGATTAGAGGCCAGTACCCTCAGTTAGTTGGTGAGGACTCCCCCAATAGATTTGACCCTATGAGCAGAGATAGTCTAAAGCACCTCATGACATGTGAATTCTCCTGCTTCTTTGGAGGAGTTCACAGTTTCTCAGTGCAATCAGCCATTGCTCTGTCACTATGTTCAGTTCTTTTACATTTATGATCTTATTTACTGCTGCCCTTAATTCTTTTAGAGTGATTGAAAAAAAATTCATTACATACTCTTATTCACCTGTTCTAGACATTTCCAGTTCAACAAATTTAGGCATTAAAAAAAACTTTTTCTATTTTAGCCATGAGACAAAGATTAAGAGCTATAGAAGTTTTCTTTTATCTCAAATTCTGAAGTGCAGACACTTAACTCTTCAATTTATAAAGGTTAAACCTTTAATTCCTTTTAATTTATAAGAGTGATTCTTATAAGTGAACACTTGCAATAATCACAACTCAATATACTAAACCAGAAATAATTACTGTTGCTCAGTGAAAATGATGGGGAAAAGATAGCAATAAGCATTATGGTCCAATAGCATCTAATGTCAAAAGATATGAATCAATTGAATGGGGACAATTAGAAGTAACAAGAATTTAATGAATTGAACAGAACTCTTAGCTCCCCCTAACACCAAGATGCAAGAGATATGCTATGCAGCACACTGCTCTATATGCAAACTATGCAACAAAGAAACATGAGACAAGTATGCAGTCCAATTTTATGCGCCCAAGTCATTTCATTTTAGATTTTTCAAAATTTAATGATATGCAGGACACTGCTCTACATGAAGACAGGACCCATGGTACTAGGCGGAGAACCTGGTCTCAGAGACCATCTCACACATGGTAGGAACCTCCGGGCAGATTTCCCTGCCTTTTGGTAACTTACCATTTGACATACCAGGGTTATGCAAGACAATGCAATATAAAGCAATCCTACATGCATTGAACAGCATCATTGACAGTCATGCAAATGATGTATGCAGACATAAGACACATGCATCAACTATATGCACTAGATGAACCATTCAAAATCAATGCAAGTTATGCATTTAACAACAAGCATGCAATGCACTAACACAAAACACATGCATTGACACAGAGTCTAAATAATGCATCAACTATATACACTAAAGAGCTATTCAAATTCAGTTCAACATATAGCAAGAGAAGAGCATCAGATATATGCAGAGTAAAACTTAGTAGCTGAGTCTGGAATGCAGACTGATCAGCTAGACAAGGAGAAGACATCAGAAATCAGACAAGCATTTCAACAATTTCAGATGATAAATTTTAAACACAATTTTTCAGAACTGACCTGAAGAATTGAATCCCGGGGTTTTCTTTTTGAGTGCCTTGGCTACATCAACCCCTTTATTCATTCCAAGGTACACCTGCAATAAATCAATCACTTTGATCTTGCAGGAACCCAAGAAGTCTTGAGTCCTGAATTACCCCTGGCAGGTGTTCTAAACAGTTTCTTAGCAGCATGGTCATCAACTTTCATCAGAAAATAATTGTCCATAGAGTGACCAAGTTTACAATAATATCTACATGAAACAGCAGATTTTCTGGTCCTATGGTGCATATCAACAGCAGCATGAGACCTGTGAAACTTAGCATGAAATGTTCTGTTGTTTACATGGACATTTTGTTTCTTACTAGCAGCATTGGGAGCAGGAAATTTTGACTTACCATTACCTGCCCACCACCATTCAGAAGCTCGGTGACCATGTTTTCCACATTCAAAACATCCAAGAATCTTTTCTTTAAAATCAGTTTAATTTCTACCAGGAAAATTTCTATTTGCAGGAAATTTAACAAAGTTGGAATTAAAATGTTTTCCTTCAGCATACCAGCAGTCCTTGACTGTATGCCCATGCTTACCACATTTAAGACACCCAAGATGCTTGCCTCTTAAGTTCTTGTTACCCCAAGAATTTCTTGTCCAGCATTCATTTGCCTTGTGTCCAGGCTTGTTGCAATTGAAACAGATATGCTGACCTGAAGTAGATTCATATCTATGTGGGCCATGAGCATGTGTGAAAAATCTAGAGTTACATTATTATCTTCTTTCATTTTAAAGCATGCATTCATTAGATGACCACGCCTACCATAGTAGTAACAATATGCAATAGATTTCTTAATGGCATGGTTTCTGTCGGATGAATTCCTAGAATGCATTGCTTCACTAGCATGCTCATCTTCAATCAACAGTCTGCAGTCATCCATTACATGTCCTATCTTGCCACAATAGTGACATGACACTTGTGATTTCCTGATGACATGATTACTAACAGATTGACTAGATGCATGTGAATGAGTACATGAAGCATGAGCATTTTGCATTGACCCATTACATTCAACAGAGCTAACAAATTTCAGAGTACAACCAGAAATATTCTTAGCCTTCTTTGTTTGACTCTTTCTTTTAAATTTCTGATTATTCTCAATAGATTTTGTTTGCTTTTCAATTTTCTGGGCTTTGAACTGAAAGACAGATTTTGAAGATGATTTCTCATTTTTATTTTGTTTTGGGGATTGACTTGAGGTACCAGCTACATCAGAACTATGCACAAAGGTAGTGTATAGCTGGTTTCTAGTGATTTTCTTGACATCAGAATTACAGCTTATCCCCCTTTTAGAGTTCTTATTCTCACTTTTCATAACATCTTTCATTTTTTCCTTCACTCTTAGCAGACTCAATGGCTGAAGTTTCTAGATTATGAATTTTATCTTCCAAGCTAGCAATGTGAAGCTCATAACTGGCTATCTCCTGTTCACTGTAATTTACACATTCGATTAAAACTTTGTTTGCAGTTTTGTACTTCTTAATTTCTTGTTCAAGATTGTTCAAAATTTTTGATTCTTCATTACAAACAGCTTTTCCCTTTTCTGTGGTGAGAAGTTTTTCAGATAAGCCAGTATTTAACCATTTTAATTTTTCCACTTCAGCTTTTAATTCAGTGTTTTCTTTCTCAAGATTTTTATCCTGAATTTCATTATTAGCACATCTCTCTCTTCCAGACATTTGCTCCAATATTTCAATTAGTTCCTCTTCTCTTTCTTCCACATTAATTTTCTCAGCAACCAAGTTTTTGTGACCCTCTTTAAGTGAGACTATTTGTTTGTTCAGCCATTCATTCTCACTATAAAGATCCTCATTTCGTTCTCTTAGAGCTGAGCACATATCACAGTTTAATTCAGCAGAAGAAGAATGTGAAGCCTTCCCATTGATTTCATTTATTCTACCCATAAGATTTTCAATTTTCTTTTGAAATTCTTCATTCTCAAGTTTCAGTTTATCCAATTAAGAATTAACTTGAGTCAATTCTTGCATACTTTTTAGATGTTCATTTTTCTTCTCATTCAGCTGATTCTCAAGTTCTGATATCTTGTCCAGACATGTTTGATTTTCAAGTTTTAGAGAACCATTTTGTTCTTGAAAATTCTGAACATCTAACATACATGCATCATAAGATTGTTTTAGATCTGGACAATTTTTACAAGGAACTTTCAAAGTTATCTGATCACATTTCTTTTTCAATCTTTTATTCTCAGATTTCAATTGTTCACATCTATTATTAAGTTCCTCATTTATATTCCATAGGTCATCAATTGAAAGTTCTCCAGATTCATAGCTTACCTCGGATGAAGAATCTTCATTATCCTGGTTGGCCATCAAACAGCTATCATTCTGTTGGTTATGCGCATAGATAACTTTGTCATATATCTCTTTTCCATAGTTGCACCTGAGAACAAAAGGATATATATCAGTATTGACAGCAGCTCTCAGGATATTGAGAATCATGGTATTTTCACGGTGCTTCACTCTGTCCTCTTTAGACCATTTGGTCTCATCATGAGGTAATTTGTGTGGGCCTTTAGATAGTAGACTCCACAGTTTGGGATCAATGGGGTCTACGTACATAGCTAGGCCTCCTAGCCAACTTTCAAAGTTAGAACCATCATAAACTGCAAGACGACCCATATGAACAAGTGGCAAACATATTCAGCGTAGTAAAACAAATGACAGGAAATAGCAGCAAAAACAGATGATCAAAGTAAAGCACTAACTCACTGAAACTAAATATAGAACATAAGAAGCACACTATGAAATGCACCAAACAGAAATGCACTAAACCAGATGATCAAAGTAAAGCATTAAGATAGTGAAACAAATCAACGAGCAGAAGAAGCCCACTCTGATGTGCACCAAAAGCTAGCAGGAACTACTGTGGATTGTTAGATCCTATGCACAGCAACCCGCTCTGATACCAAGTGTTGGGTTCGGTGCAGTATTCAGAGGGGGGGTGAATGAATATGCCCCTTAAAAACCTTCGCCCAAATTAAGATCAGAATGCTAACAAGACGATTTAGACAAAATATAGCTCAACTAGAATTTTGCTCTCTTGACAGATTAAAAACACTGTAAGAAAACTGATCAACTCTTCTGCTCAACCAGAAACCAAATACTTAGAGCGCCCCTATGCAATCATCTAGCGCCAGCAAAAACATATAAAGAAATCAAACCACTGCATAGCTAATTTTTTAGGTGGTTCGGTCCTCCAGACCTACATCCACCCCTCACTCCCAACCGGAGTGAGGCTTCCACTAGCACAAGCTAGAACGCAGACTCAGTCTGCAACAGGTGCTGCCAAACAGCTTGACCAGGGGAACAACCTCCCCTCTTCCTCCAACCGGAGGGACACCCCAAGTGACTCCCAGCCACTTGGAAACTAGAGGTCGAAGACCTCTCTTCCTCCAGACCAGGAGGGACCCCTGGACTTGCAACCCACAAGCCCAGAACCAGAGACAAGTCTCCCTTCTCCTGAGTCCACAGGAGGAACCCGACCTCTATCCAGAGAATCGGAAGAACAAGGATAACCAAATGAAAAAGGAAAAATAAGAAATGAAAAATACACAGCGATCGGAAGGTTGTAAATGAAGAACAAGAATGTAGCTCTCAAAGGAGCAGATCTGGCTTGGACTTGATCCAAACGCCAGAGGATAGATCTTCAAGCTTTTCTCATTTCTTCTCTACGAAATCTTTCACTCTCTCTCTCTTCTCTGCTCTCTTCTTTCTTCTTCTGCTCTCTTCTCTCTTTTTCTTTCTCGATCTCTCATGAGCTCTCTCTCCTTCTCTTTTTTTCTTCTGTCAGTCTCACTCTCTCTCTTCACTCTTCTTCTTCTCTTCTGCTAGATCGAAGTCTCTGCACTTATGCTTTTTCTTTCTCCACTTTGATCAGTCTTCTTCTGTTGAAGAAGGCTCATATATATAGCAGCAGCAGCAGCAGCAGCAGCCAGGGCGCGTGTGGTTTCCACATTTTCCGTCCTAAGAATTTGGACCACGTGGCAGCATCCAGCAGGCTGTCAGTATGCGTGTCCTCATCTGGGCACCTCGTCCTTCCTTGGATCACGTGCCTTCATTAGGCTTCACGAAGATTCCCTATTAGACAGAGAGCAAATTATCAGTTAAGTCTAAACCCTGTACAGTCTCTGAAGAATACAACACATTGTATAGACTTCAGTTTAAAGCCAACGTACAGACATTACTGTATGGACTTTACAAGACAAACAGTAATGTATAGACTCTTCAATTGACAGGCAGATAATGTATATACTTGCTCCGTGTATGGACTTGATTGAACGAACATGCAATGTATATACTTGCTCAGCCTGAGGCAATGTCTAGACTTAAACCATGATGCATGCAATGCAACGCAGATACAGACTGTATAGACTTTGGCAAAGGCATGAGACGTTCCCTAAGACGATGAAGTCTGTATAGACTTTACAGTGAATGGATGCTCAGTGAGACGTAAGTTGAGACGATGCAGTGTACAGACTTCATGTAATGCATGCAGACGTTGAACAATAGAATGTATAGACTTTCCACCGACCAATGAGTAGACTTTGCAAGCCTAAGACGTTGCATGAGACGCTGGCTGAGACAGACGCTGTACAGACTTTGAATCTTAAGTGAGACGGTGATTGAGACGATGCACTGTATAGACATGAGCGATGCATATGCTAAGTGAGACGCAATATGAGACGCTCGAATGTACAGACTTGGATGCCTTTGTCAAATGCATGCTACAGTCCAATGCATGGACTTAGAAGAATGATGCATGAGTAGGCCAGTGTGTAGACTTCATGAATGTGCAAACTTGTTAACGAGATGCACAATGTGTAGACTATGCACATGCATGAAGAGTGTATAGACTTTCAAGATGAAAGGCTGTATAGACTTGAATAAAGAGGCAGCGAATGTATGGACTTCCAATAGAAACGACGGTAAAGCGATCAGTGTATAGACTTCAAGGGAAACGATGGTAAAATTACCGATGTATAGACTTGAAGGAAAACGTAGGTAAAACTTGCAATGTACAGACTTCAAAGATGAACAGATGGATGTACATACTTGGAAGATCACTGATGGCTGTACAGACTTTGCTTCAATGTATAGACTTGGAAGTTCAACGAAGGAGGCACAGTGCAATGTATGGACTTTGCATAAGACGCTGAGGAAGACGGTCCACTGTACAGACTTCATGAACAATAGAATGTGCAGACTTACTTCCACCGACCAGTGTATAGACTCTACACATGCAAGCAATGCAACAATGTATAGACTTAACAGTTATGTGAGCTGCAGTGTACAGACTTAGCCTGAAATGCTTAAGACGCTAAGTGAGACTGATGATGTACAGACTTAGCCTGAACCACTAGACACTGGACATTGTACTGACTTAGCCTAAACCACTGTATAGACTATATGAATTGACTCTGCATGAGACACTCAGATGGATAGTGTATAGACTAATGCATGAAGCAAAGCAATCTGATGTGTAGACTTCAGAAATGCATCTGAGGGGGGTCGACCCATCTGAGAAGGGGGTCGACCCACAGAACCAGCACACTCATGCACAGAACAGATCAGATAGAACATACTCAAGCATTCTCCATAAATCAAGCACACTCAAGCAATCTCCACGGAATATATTAGTTATATGCATGCACCACAGAGTATATCAGTTATAAACATCTCATGCATTCTCCACAGAACATAATGAGTGATATGCATTCAAATAAACATGTCATCATCATATAAAAAATATAATATCATAATGCACTCACTGTGTTGCAATCATCAAAACAAACCAGCATTGCTATCATCAAATCAACATAGCACATGCTTGCGCCTAAGGGGCACAACAGGGAGGTCCCCAGTTTGACATTCACACGCTACACGACCCCCGTGGTTGAGTGTTCCCTTTTTCGCAACATCGTTTCTCTCTCGGCCATGCTTGGGGGAAGTTAAAGATCCTTATTTTTCTCCTCTTTCGACTGAAAATAAGGGCAAGTGGTGAATAAGGGGGCGAGAACTGATCTAGACACCCTGATAAAAGGAGGTCTCAAATAGGGGCAGTCCGTTATGACCTGATTCTGCATTCACAAAAGCAAAAGAAAGAAAAAGAAATGAAAAGAAAAGGGGCAAAGTCAAGGCAAAAGCTAAAAGCTCATCTAGAAGCTCGAAGTTCAAAAGTCTAAATGCTCCCAAAAGAATGAAACTAGGCATGGCAAGAGTGACAGTACAGTTTCCCCGCAGGACGTAATGAGTCTGGTCGTATGCGTGCCTAGAGCAGATGTAGGTTCGATGATGGACACAAAGCCCCGGCGCAACAGACCCAAATTCTTTAAAAAAGGGGTTGTCGTGGGAGGAACTTAAGACCTAAAAACCTTATACCTATTGCCGGCTTCCCTATTAAACTCTCTTTTATTTTCCAAGCACTGGATCATACCCCGAGTATGGCCTCGGTAGAGGCACCGTTAAGTAGAAATGGGACCCTGGCCATGGGCAGTTACCCATGACGCACGTTGTACTTGGGAAACCCCTAATGAGATATGAAGGTATCCCGTCGCCGAGTTTGAGCTGGCCCCAAAATCCAAAAAAATCAAATATTTCAAAAAAAATCAAATACTCCAAAATCTAAAAAAATCAAATATTTCAAAATCCAAAAAAAATCAAATATTTCAAAAAAAAAATAAAATCCAAAAAAATCAAATACTCTAAAATCCAAAAAAATCAAATATTTGAAAACCCAAAAAACCCAAATATTCTGACAACCATAAAAATATTATTCATTATCATGATTTGCATTCATGACATGCATTGCATCCATTTTTCCTTTGTGTTATTGGCCTATTTAGTAAGGCTTACCCCCTTGACCAAAATTCAAGAATTGGTCATTTCCTAACTTGCTACAAGCAAGGGGTTAAGCCTAAAATAGATTTAATATGTTTCCTGGTTTGTATGTGTGCAGGGGCAGGTTGAAGATAAGATTCAGCATCTCCATCTCTACACGGTCCTCTGGCGACCGTTTTACTCCATCCAACGGTCAACATCAAACCGTTCCATTTTTCACACGGCCTCATTTAGACCGCTTCCAATTTTTAGCACCTTCAAGAATCAACGGTCTTCACTAGACCGTTTACAAATCAGAATGGTGCAGGATTGGCCGTTCTACGCTGTCCACGGTCTATCAATAGACCGTTCAATTCTCCAAAGGTCCTTGTTCCTAACCCTGCGGCAAATCTTCTACGCGGTCCGGATCTGGCCGTTCAATTCTATGGAGCGGTTCGACGCTAACCATTTATCTAACTGAGCGGTTTGGTTATAGGTCGTGTTCATCCTAAGATCCTATCTCAAACTCATTCAATCACATGCAAGAAAACCCAAACTCAAATCATCCCAGTCATCAATTTTATTTATTCAAATGCAAACATATCCAAAACATGAGTCTCTATATCAACATCATGAAAATAAGAAAATCACTCAATCCTCAGACGGGCATCCCTGCGAGGCCTAATCTCTCTCAGCTCTCTCATATATGCCTAGTGAAGAGGGGTGATCTCACGCTAGTCCTGAGCTGGGGGGACGATCACCGATCAGTGAACTGCAAGGAAGGAAAACGGATCAAGGGGCCCAGGGGTGGTTCCCTGGGGTAAACCCTCCGATGCCTAAGTTAGTAGAGCAATGGTGGAAGCTATGAAAGGAGGAGGAAGGAGATGCACGAGATCCCTCTCCACCAAGGTGGTAAAGTGGTTCTTACTCAGGGAGTTTTAGGCGTGTGTAGGCCTTACCGTTCGCTGGAGGGAGTCCCCGGTTTAAATAGTGCGCTAGCCTCATGAGTCCCGTAAGCTGAGGAGTTCTAAGTGGGGGTTACGTCCTCGACGTGGGCTCTTTACGTCCTCATCATGGGCTCTTTATAACATTGAGGACTCGTGGGTCCCTTATCTTTATGAACTCCTGCTCATAAAGGGCTCTCAACGATAGTGTGGATAAGCGATCGTCGGTCGAGCCAAGTATGAAGAGTGCCAACCCTATCCGGACGATCGGTATAGCTCGGATGAGGCTCGGTCGGAGTGGACGTGGGGCGCTAGCCTTTATCCCGACGAGGGGGATAGGTCGGGCTTGGGTCTTCCTCTGACCGGACCAACGCTCGGGCCTTCCGAGCCTAATGGCCGCCGAGGAAGTGCTTGATCCCGAGTGATCTTATTGGGCTTTTATGCTAAGCTGGCCCTGTGGGGCAGTCACTTAGATGAGCTGGGCCTCGTTTGGTCTTGCTCGACCTGGTTTGGCCGCTCTTAGATGGGCTATAGAAATCCCCCTCTCCACTTTTCCCCCTCCTACTCCCGAGCCTTGGTAGGCTCAGAAGAGTAGCCGTTAGGGTTTTGGACCAATGTGGCTCAGGTGGGTGGAGATCTGGCGGTGTTAAGAAGCCACGTGGTGTGATCACCTGGGCCCGTTATAATGATAATCCTGACGGATTTGAAATGAAGGGGCCCTCTTTTCTCGGAGGTCTAAACGACGCGCCGCCTTCCGCGTGGGAATATAGGCGTTGTGCGCTTGTTGTCGTTCCTGACTCCCTCCGTTTTAGGGTTTTTGCTCTCCTTCATGCTTGCTTTTGGGGCTCTTTGATGCATCGTGAGGACACAATGGAAGAGCAGAGGCTTGCAGCGGTGTTCGCAAAGTTGGCGGAGATAACCACGGAGGCGGTTCGACAACTTCCTCTTCCTCCTGAATCTTCAGAGTATCGGGAGCATTTCTCTTCAAGTTCCTCTTCAGATCCCATGGCGGACCAGCATCCGGAGGTCAAAGAGTGGGAGGGTGAGCCTGAGGCGAGGGCGACGGTGATACCGCCTGTAGTGCCCCAGAAATTTTAAAGAATTTATAAAGGCCTAAATAAATTTATAAATGGTTTATTTAAAATTAATAAGTCATTATGAGGCCAAGTGGTGTTAATCAATTAACCCAACCCACTTAATTAAAGTCCGAAAGGTTTTAACTCTGGCCCATTAAGTTTGGCCCACATTCTAGAAGGTAATTAAGTCTATCCACGGATATTAAGGATAAATACTAGAATATATAAGATAAGTTAATGGATAATTATCAAAAGAGTTTTAAATTGTTTAAACTCTATCCACGACAAATATAACGGTCTATATCCTGACCGTCACAGACGTGTAACGCACGGTGTCTCGACCGTTACACTATGAACCAGAAAACTAAAAGAGTTTGATTTCCTTTGAACTCTAGGAACGAGTAATGTAACGGTCTATCGCAAGACCGCCACATAACCCTAACGCGTAGGTCCTAGTCCATTACAAAGCTGTTAGTTCCGTAAGCAAAGGAACTCATGAAAAGATTGGAACTTGATGTTCCTATCCACTAGGGATCGACTTGGGAAGGATTGTAAAGACTCTAAGGACTCTTAGGGATTAGGATTTGATGAAACAAGGACTCTAAACTCGATCTAATCCTCAAAACCTAGTCTAAACTCTATAAATATGGCATAGTTCTGAACTGTGCGACCCTTACTTTTTGGGCGTAAGGAAGCAAGGTAAGGAGTCATTATCTTAGGTAAGTTCTTTAGAATAATTTGTTCACAATACTTTAGACTAACTGCCCTCCGGATTTCACATCTTTAGGTCAAGAGGTCATGGAGTTAGAGCCCAAGGAAGTTGCTAGAAAAGTCATAAGAGAAGGAGGAGATCTAGGGCAAGGTTCTCTACCAAATTCAGGAACTACAGTCTAAGTAAGAGGTAGGTTATCTCATGAACGAAAAAAATAGCTTGATAGGACTAAGAGCCTCTGGTTTAATTGATTTTCATGCATGGTCGATCATTGATTTCATGTTTTGATAGCTCAATGCATATCAAGCACCTCTTAGCCAAATTGAGAAATTAAAACAAGACTATTCATCTATTCATGATTACCTATGCATATAGATGGCCTTTACTTCGTTAACATGTCTGGAAACTCATGATGTTTTGATAAAAGACATGATGTGAGTTGATCTCTTAGTTTCTATAGTTGTTTTCTGTTAGCAGATACTGTAACGCATTAGCATAGGACCGTCGCTTTCAAGTAACGGCCCTACGACAGACCGTTACACACTTTGTATATTTGAATTGCACTGTTGTTTCTAACGCGCTTGGACAAACACATTATATTAATGTAACGGCTAGGTCTTGACCGTCACAATAATAGTGACGCCCCATCTCTAGACCGTTATAATATGTGTTCTGTCAAACCTAAGATAGAATATAACTTGCCAATCTTATTATGGTTAAAGCCTAGTTACCTAAGTTTTAAACCTAATCATGTGATTTTAAGGATATTTGATTATTCATGATAGGTATTGCATGTTTTGTCATCACTTCTACTTAAGTTATGTTAGACCAAATTCTATAGTTTTGTACTATAAAGCATGACTTTTTAACATTGTATTGACGGAGTTTTTATCATGATTTTCACATTGATTATACATATCTCTCTCTGTCAATAGAGTCAATTCTATACGCACATGGCACATATTCCGGTATGTTGTCATTAGTTCACACTTTGCACTATAGGAACACCATCTTGGACATGAGGACCTCTCTATTTGATATTCCTTCCAATGGACTAGGAAATCATTGTTTCAAGGCCTCCGTAATTCTCCGCGAGCCTGGGATTCCCACTAGGACGCCGAGTTGGTTGTACCTTTAAAGCCCAATAAATAGAATGCACTATCATAGTTTCTGATTCTTGAAATGTAACGGCCTTGAACTGGACCGTCAGGCTCACGTAACGGCCCAGTGCTAGACCGTCACATTCCTCTGAGTCTATTTTATCTTGCTGGACTCTGGTTACTGTAACGGCCCATTCTGGATGCGTTACATAGTGTAACGGCCCAGTCAACGACCGTTACATAGCTTGTTTATGTTAACCCAAGGTTTGACCAAGGGTTGATATTCCAATGATTCTAGACAAACCTTGATGATCTAGAACTTGTCATATTGCTTAAATTGATCTAAATGAAATGGAAGTTAAGGAAAATACCGTTATGCTGTCGATTTATTTCTATGAGCATGACATTGTTTAAAGTCTATTTCTTGACTCCTACATTCTTATGTTGAAGCATTCATTCATTGATTTTAGTTATCATGGAATTATTGGAAGTGCTATATTCTTGGCCATACTTTACTGTTATACTACATAGAAGTAGCTTAATTTATAATTGAAGATGCGATCGAGCACTGATTGTGTTCAAGGGCTCTATGCTAGTCCCCTCGGCTGATTGTCGGAAACATACTATTTTATAAATCATGTGGTATGATGCTACTGGCATCGCATTGCGCTGGGAGTACTATTTCTATAAATGAGTGAAGATCCATAGCACAACATGACCTTCTTGTTTGATATTCCACAGAAATTCACGAAGCACTTGCTCATAAGCATAAGATGCTAAAGTGAGAAATATGTTGCTTGCTAGTACAATCTCATTGCATTCTTGTTCATGGAAGGCCAATATCATGTTATTGTTTTATTCTTGCTAGTTCAATCTTGATCATTCTATCTTACATGATTATCTTGTTACTTTGGTTTAAACGCGTGATCGATTCGCATTCGCATGATTTTACCTTATTATTTAGAGCTAAATTGTTAATTACTTTAATAGTGCCTTCATGTTGATGCGAAGATACCTACTGGGCAAGTGTGCTCATTACCTATTTCCAATGTTTTTCAGGAGATGGAAATAGTTCGAATTCGGATTCGGGTGATTCAAGTAGCGGGTCCGAGAGCGATTGAATGTTATTATGACAAGAGTGAAGACATAGGAAGTCTAAATTGTCTAGATTAAGTCAATGTAATTTTCCTATTTCTTGAGTCTAGTAGAATGGAAATCAAATTAGTGATTGTATCTTGAATATTGAGCATTATGAAATAAAGTTGAAGTTTGATTATATCTTGTGCAATTGCATCTAATAGTGTGATTGTCTTGCGCTCTGATTGATTCTTGCTTGCAAGAGGCTTACCATGCCGGCTGTTCGCGCTCTCCGAGCGAATCTTCCGCTGTAATTAAAGGCTCGGGACGTGACACCGCCGGCTCCAAACTGCAGCGAGCTTGGGGAGGCAGAGGTGAAATGGTTGGAGCACCAGTTTCACCTACCCTATCAGTTTTACTTTGCCGCGGCTGCCCCGCATGAGACGAGCTTGGATTCTCGTTCGGGCCATATCTGCTCCTTCCTGCTGTCGTGGAAGAGTGGTTTCCGCCTTCCCTTCGAGCCCTTTATTCTTAAGCTTCTTGATTTCTTTAAGTTAGCTCCCATACAGTTGGTAGCCAACTCTTATCTTCTTCTCTCCACCTTTCACATCCTCTGCCGCCAATGGGGTGTTCCTCCTTTCTTGGACCTCTTCTATTATTTTTTTTGAGTTGAAGGTGCATTCCTCAACCGAGAAGGGCTTCTATTTCATCCAGGCGAGACGGAACAGGAGCTATCTCTCCTTAGCCGCGAAGGACTCTTCCCACAAGGGATGGAAGACTCAGTTCTTCTCGGTGGGGATTTTTTCAGTGGAGGAGACTTGGAGGTGTCCCGTAATCCCCAATTTCCATCCAAACATCCCTCCGAGGCAGGACGAGTTCTCTTTGGATGCGGAGGAGTATGCGGCCATTTTACTAAAGCATCGTCTGTCCACGGAGGAGCTGGTTACTCCGGAGAACATCGAGCGGTGTCTTCTCACGCGGCTACGGTCGACAGGTTTGGACGCTACGAATCAGCTTCTTCATCGGATGATGAGACCATTTTCATTTCCTGACCATATCTTCTTCTACGCAGATGCCAGACGGCCGGCTTTGGAGGAGGAGCCTGCAGCCGAATGGGAGGTGATCGATCTCGGCGATGACTCGACTGCTGACGAGTCGCGAGCTCCCGAGGGGCGCTCTCGAGCACGAGATAAGGGAAAGGGGATGGCCCAGGAGGGGACTTCCTGGCCACGGGGGTCCAAGCGCAAAGATCCCATGGAGGGAATGATACGAGACGCCATGAAGGCCAAGAAGCAGGCCAAGAAGGCTGGGTTTGTCCCTGCTGTCGAAGATGACTTTGGCTCGGTGGCTCTCCCCTCTTCCGAGCGAGATAGGGCCGACCCTGTTGGGCTGGCTCCCCCATCCGCCAAGCGAGAGGGGGCCGGGGAGGCCAGGGCCGCTTCTGGGGGCAGCGATGTTGGATCGGCTCTCCCCTTAGCAGGAGCTGAGGGGGCCGGGGCCGCTTCTACTGGTGGCGGTGGTGCTGGATCGGCTCTCCCCTCCCCTCAGCAGGTACCGAGGGGGCCGGGGTTGAAGCGGGCGACTCTGGGACCGCGACCGAGACTGGGGCGTCGATTGAGGCGGGTGACGCTCCGGGTGGCGACACAGGGGCCGAGCCGGTTGAGGCCGGGGGGTCATGAGGAGCAGCGACACAGCCCCTACCGACTGCGGCAAGAGGGGCGGATGAGGCAGCGGCTCGATCCGGGCCAGCCGGCGGGGCTCCCGAGGGGATACCGCTCCGAGGGGGGGACCTCTATTTCGGCGGCTCTAGAGAGGCTGGGCATCCAGGGCCCTCTGTATCAAGCGTGCTCTAGCATAGCTATGAAGGTGGTGAGGGGAGGAGACAAGCAACGCTCCCCGCCCGTGGCCCTCGAGCTGGTTATGGAGGGCGGCTTGGTCTTGGCCCAGATGGGGGCCACTCTGGCTGAAGCTTATGCTCGATCGGAGTCAAAGCATGTGACCCTTGCCTGGACCCTTGGTGGGTCTGACAGGAAGGTGGCTCAGCTCACCGAGGAGTGTGACGGGCTTCGATGGGAGCTCTCCACAGTCAAGGAGCTGGCGAGGGTGAGCAAGGCGGATCCCCGGTCGCTGTCTGAACAATTGGCTCGGGCCCGCGAGTCGCTATAGAGGAAGAGCCGGCTTCTGGAGGTGGAGCGCGTGGCCCGTACTGAGCTAGACGGCTAGTGGGAGGCCGAGCGCGTCGACCTATTGGGCCGGGTGGAGGAAGCCATGCACCTTCGGTAGGAGGCCGAGGCTGATCAGGCTGAGGCGGAGAAGCGGTCAGCCAAGGCAGAGTGGAGGTTGGCCGAGGAGGAGCGGGAGAAGGCCGAACTTACAGGTAGGGTGGAATCGGCCGAGGCGGAGGTACTCGAGCAATACAAACGCTCGGAGGACTACCGGGTCGACCTTAAGGAGGCTGCCCTCCCCTACTATGAGTCAGCACTTCGCTGGGGCATCCGCAAGGGATTCAAGCAAGGCTATGACCGGGCCATCTCTTATGCAGAGGAATAGGTGTCCGAGACAATCAATTTTCCTTCCGGGCAATGCTATGACTCAGATTTGTCATCCTCCGGTTCCTCTGGTTCGGCGTCGGAGGAAGGAGACCAGTGGGACTTTCCGTCCGAGGGGTCGCCAACTCCGGATTCCTCGGGAGGGCGTGCAACCGAGGCAGTTCCCACACCGGTGGGGTCAGTGCCAGGGTCGACCGTCGCCGAGGGTGCCGGGGGCAAACCATCCGAGCCTTCCACTTCCGAGCCTCAGGATGGGCCAGACACCTAATGTATCTATTTTACTTTTTCTCCTCGTATGTTTTTCCTTTTTTGAAGAAAAAACTTCTCTTGTTGTGTAAAGGAAAAAAACGTAAGGCGGTAGAGTTATGATGAAGACTTAACTCTTTTGTACCGCCATTGTCGTAGTTTGACCAGCGTATCCACAATAGTTGGAAAGTGCTGATACTTTCTGCGTGGATCTCGCATGATGGTTGGGCGAGCGTCTGACAAGGTGTCTTTCCGTTTTCCCATGCTTTAACTGCCCGACCGTTTCGTGTGTCCCACTGGGATGGAACCGAAGAGTCTGAGGTGACCGTTCGTAGGGAGAAGTCCCTTTAACGTATTTTCAAGGGGAGAATCATTTAAGGCAAGTAACCTCCCTTCGCCTATAAAAGGTCTGAAGGGCGTCTCTCCCTCTCCATCGCTTAGGGTTTTCTCTGACAGTCTTTCGTCTCTCCTTCTTCACGAAGCGTTGTGCCATCAAATTTAAAGCATGGAAGACGTTCTGGAAGACGAAGCTGCCGACGATGGAGGGCAGAGAGTCCTTGCTGCTTCGGGTTTGAAGGGGGTTCGACGGCCGGTAGGCAGGTTTAAAGGGGGTTCGACATGTGGAAGCACGTCGCCCTCTTTTATCAATTCCGGCTGGTGCTTGCGGGGAGGGGTGTGATGGCGGACGGATGGGGGAATCAGGCATCCCTTTCGTCCGTCCCTTCCCGCTCACTCCTTGGAGGGGATTCCTCAAGATTCCTCTCCACTTCCTGCTTCTCCTTCTTTCCCCCCGTAGCCTCTTTCTCTCTCTTCTGCCCTTCTCATCATTTCTTTCACTCTTCGGAGGGTGCCTCTCGACATCCTCTTTTATTAGTTGGCTTTCTCTTCCCCTTCATCTTCCTCGTTCACCTTGGAAGGTAGCCTTCTTCTTCCTAATCCCTCTGTCACCTTCGTTCCGCGTTACTCGAGCCAACGGGGTCGACTACCCTTAATCTGAGCCAGTTTCTGCACGAGGTAGAGTCAGTGGTTGGACGCATGAAGGCTAACCGAGTCAGCCGAGCGATAGGCTCGTACGGCGGTGCCAGATGGTTTTTTGCTTTTTTGACATGTATTGTCTTGGCTTCGGCCTTTCTGATGTACAAGAAAGTTGTTTGAATAAAAGAGTAGGGAAACTTTTGTTTTATTTCATATTGCTTACACAACGCTCGGTGTTCAGAAATAAAACTTACGTAGTGTAATCGCGTTCCACGTCCGAGGGATGGGTTCTCCCTCCATAGTAGATAGCCGGTATGCTCCTTTCCCGAGCGTCTCGACCACTCGGTAGAGGCCTTCCCAATTAGGGGATAACTTGCCCGCCGCCTCAAGTGGTCGAGAGGCTTCGGCTTTCCTGAGAACGAAGTCTCCCAGTTGAAAGTGTATATCTCGAACTTTGGCATTGTAGTATCGAGTGAGGCGACGTTGATATTCCGTTGCTCGGACGCTGGCAATCTCTCGGAGTTCATCTGCTAAGTCGAGGTTTTCGAGCAGTTTCTGGTCATTTGCCTCGGGCGAGAAACAGATGACTCGGAGGGAGGGATTGGCAATCTCCAATGGGATCATGGCCTCGGTGCCGTACACCAGCTGAAAGGGAATTTCACTGGTTGCCATTCTGGGAGTCGTTCTGTGCGACCAAAGTACGCTTGGCGATTCCTCGAGCCAGCTGCCCTTGGCTTTGCCGAGCTTGGTCTTGATGCCTTTTAAGATAGTCTTATTGGCATTTTCGACCAGCCCATTAGCTTGAGGGTGGGTGACCAAAGTGAAGTGATTGCGAATGCTTAGGTCGGCACATCTGTCTCAGAATTAACGAGAATCAAATTATCGGCCATTATCACTCACTATCACCCGGGGGATGCCGTAGCGACAGATGATTGATTTCTAGACGAAACTCCAGATGACTGTCTCGGTGATCCTAGCTGTGGCTTCGGCCTCGATCCACTTGGTGAAGTAGTCGATGGCGATGATGACGAACTTCTTCTGGGCCTGAGCCATAGGTAACAGCCCAAGGATGTCGATCCCCCACCGAGCGAAAGGATAAGGCTCGGCTAGGGTGACGAGCTCCGTTGCCGGCTGATGGACCAAGTGATCAAATCGCCGGCATCGGTCACACTATGGTACGTAGGTCGAGCAATCGCGCTGTAGAGTGGGCCACCAGTAACCCTGTCGAAGCAAGATTCTGGCGAGTGACCTTCCTCTTAGATGTGCTCAGCATACGCCTTCGTGAACCTCTTGGATTGCTTGGTTGGCTTCGTCAGTACTGATGCATTTCAGGAGGCGGCCGGAGAAGGATCTGCGGTATAAAGTGCCGTTCAGAATGATGAATCGCCGAGCTTGGTACTTCAATCTATGGGCTTCCCGAGGGTTGGGAGGCTCCTGAGAGTATTGGAGCCATGACAGATAGGGGGTACGCCAGTCGCTTGGGGAGGCCGAGTCAACAGCCATGAGCTCCGAATCAGTGCTCGGTCGCTCTAGCTCTTCGAGAAGGACCGATCGAGTACCTTCGGGGCCAAGAGAGGACGCCAGCAAGGAGAAGGCATCCACTCGGGAGTTTTCCTCCCAAGCTATTCAGACTACCTCAAAACTCTTAAACTGTTATGCCACGGTTCAGACCAGCTAGAGGTATTTGACCATCAGTGCTTCCCGAGCTTCGTAATCACCGTTGACCTGGCTAGCGACCAGTTGGGAGTCAGTGTGAATTCTGACTCGCTCAGCCCCCAACCATCGAGCCATGCGGGCTCCCGAGATAAGGGCTTCATACTCGGAGGCATTGTTAGATGCCTGGAAGTTGAACTTCAAGGCGTATTGCAGCTCTGCTCATTCGGGGGACTTCAGGAGGATCCCAGCCCCGCTCCCGGCCGATTTGGAGGATCCGTCGATGAACAATTCCCAGCTTGGCCCGGGTGCGGACGGAGATTTTTCTTCGGCCGGGATGGTGCTCTCGGCGATGAAGTCGGCGAGCGCCTATCCTTTGATAGCCGAGCGGGGCCGGTACGATATATTGTAGGCCCCAAGCATGATGGCCCACTTGACGAGGCGTCTGGAGGCTTCAGGGTGGGCGAGGATCCTCTTCAGTGGTTCGTCGATTAGCACGATGATGGATTGCCTTTGGAAATAGGGTCAAAGGTGCTTGGCCGAGGTAACTAATGCTAGCATGAGTTTCTCGGTTGCGAGATACCTTCTTTCAGCCTCGTTGAGCACCTTGCTGGTGTAGTGATGCGGGATGGGACCACGGACACGACAAGCTCGCGATCGTCCCTTAACGAGGGAAGCGTCGGATGTGCGCGGTTGAGAAACCGGCAATGAGCTAGGGTGGTCGGCTCTCTTTTGCGCCCGGATCGGGTCACGGGACGGCTTCGCTCTCTCTCGCAGCAGTGATATTATAAATTGAAGGCGAGCTAGGTATCCCTACACATGCTCTCTAGCAGCGGCATATAAAGCATATAAAGAATTAAGCTAATGCCAAATGTAAGGGTGAAGGCGATACCTCCACGCTCTCGGCGTGGCAAAGATGGCACCCGGTCGAAGCTCGTACTCCCGGGAACTTAGTACATTATGTTTACAGCAGTACAAATAAGCCCACTCCACGCAGGGAGGTAAAGGGTGACACAAGTGGGCCCGGGAGGACCAAGTTCGGGTTGACGGGCGGTTTCGGGCAATGCTTCGGCTTCACGCGTACTCGTGTTAGTGGGGGCCCACGTATTGACCGGAGGGGTCGTGTGGGGCCTGATGACTCTTCTGTTTGTGGAGACACTTGGAAGTGTTCCCCTGGGATGGCGAGCTGCTGGAACGACCACCGGACGCCGGGCGGCCCTCGGACGACGCTCGCGGGGAACTCGGCCACAAACCTGAACTTCTGTTTGTAGGTGCGCGACTCGGAGAAAATTGCTGCTGCGATCAGCCCCGTCGTCGGAATGCGACGAGATTAGCGCCGTTGGAAAGCTGACTCAGAATACTTCGATGTAGGGGTCTTCAAAAAAAATAATCAGATCTGTATTTCTGATCATGTATTTTACAAGATTGCTGGAATCTGGCCAGAACTATAGGGGCAGGTTCTGACTTCTCTAAAGATCGACGTTGACCGGGGCGAAAACCTCCGAATCTGGAAATGATTTCTTCAGCAAAGTTGAATGTCTCTGAGAGAGGAATCCGGGACTATTTTTGGTTTTTTGATTGGAGACGAAATGGATTTTCTGGGATTTGTTTACTAGACCTGGGTCGGATCTGGGAAACTATGGGCAGACTGTTCTTGGGAACTTGGACGAAATTTGAAAAATACTTAGAGGGTGAAACAAAAATTAAGAAAAATCCTAGTAGTAGGGGGATGTGGACAGAACTCCCAATAAATTTTGGCTACCCAACAAAAATCAAAAGGTGGTTCGAATGGGGTAAATTCAGAGCTGATGAACAGTAAACAGAACCAAGACAGATCTGGAACTTGGACTTCGACGAAAATCAAAAAATAGCTAAAGGATGAATTTTGAGGTGATTTTTTTTGTGGGGATAAGGGTTCTAGAGAGGAACCAACCCTGAAATTTTGAGCTTCATAAGATGAAGGGAGTGATAGCAGGAATTCAGAGAAGAAGGGTCTGTCCTGAGTGGACAGAACACCGAAACCGTTGGCGATGACGCGTCGGCGGCGAGACGATGGCGGCGGCGATCACCGGAGTTGCTTCAGATGCTGGAGGGGATCAAGGGGGAGGGGATTACACTCTAGAAAGGGGGCTGGAGGTGGAGGAACCAGGGAGAGAGAGGGGAGGGGCTCAAGATCCAATTGGGGGCAAATGCCTTTTTTTCCTTCATTAATTGCTTCAATATGAAAAATACAACCTTATATAGGATGCCAACCAAACTCAACCTCAACCCTTGGATCTAGGGGTGTGGATTGAAGGGCTGGGATGAAGTATGACCAACCTCCAAAATACAATATTTAAAGGAAGCCAATTCCTAATTTTTACAACATGTGGTCAAAGAAAGGAAGGAAATAAAAAAAACTAAACAACCTAGCCTAATGGAGCCAAAAGAGGGGGCGCCCCCCTTCATGGGCCAAGGGCCTCTTCATGGGCCATGAAACATCCACAAGCCCATGCTAGACTTGGACCCTTCCCACTTAGTTGGCCCATTGGGAGTGTAACCCAATTTGGGCCTTAAGTGCATTAGTGACCCATTAGACACCTAATGACCCAATATGAAGTAACACTCTTAATGGACTCTACTAATGGCAACCTAGCCTTGGACTTGACATAACAAATGGCCCATTGGCTTGATATAAGCCTTACAAGGAGCCCAAAAGAAAGAAAATACACAATTACAATCTCATACAAGCCATAACTCACAAATACACTTCACCCGTATATGGAAATCGCCTTTGATGCCCCATCAATTCTCCCCGGGTGGGAGGAACTCGACCCCGTCGAGTAGGGGTATGGCTGCTCTGGTACTCCGGCGGATCCGTCACCGTGCTAAGTAGCGCGGGTATGCTCCACTCCAAGTGATCGGCACCTGCTCATTCCATATATACTCGATATGCGCACTGCTATGGCTAAAGGTGGTCACTCCGAAGGGACACTCTCAAAAGGAAGGAGACAGCTCGAAGACTCACTAGGAATCACCGCTGAGTCCCTATAGGTGACTGATCCGGATATAGAAGTAAAACCGATCCCATACTCATCAAGTGAGTCCACTCGCCTCTTACTCGTAAGAGACCGACAACGAGCTTGCACAAGACACATGCAGACTCACCATGCATAGACACACGAATGCAAACCACGCAAACAATCGACTCAAAATCACCACACAAACAAACCACATAAAGAAAACACACCGACTCATGCACGACTCTAGACTAAGGTGGTAGCATCAAGCCCACTAGGTGGCGACATCCTGGGCGGCCGAAGGGTCGCCCAGCTCTTCCCCCATGGCATAGTATTCATCGGCCAGTGCCTCATCGGCCTCGTAATCGACATGCTCAAGCTCGGGAGGTGCGGATCCGCCAACACCTAAGGCTAGGGTGGTGCGAGCGGGACACTCACTAGCAATGTGGCCATACCCGTGACAGTGGAAACACTGTATTCGCGATCGACTACTCTCCCCGATAAGAGGGGCCTTACCCTTATCATCCCGCCGGGTAGGGGGTGTAGGCAACAATGGGGGAGGTGTAGGTGCCTTGGACAAGAGTGGAGGGGGTGCCGGTGCCAGAGGACGGGCTATAGGAGCTGGGGGACGGGCAAAGGGTGCCGGTGGTTGGGATGGAAATAGATCCCGGGGTGGAGGAGGGCGAGGCCGTGGAGCGAAGTGCTCCTGACGGGTGGGCTCCTGAGGTCGAGCCATGGGAGGCCGCTGATGTGGGCCTATAGAGTGACGGGGCTCGGTACTACGGAGAGGGGTGGGGCCCAACCGATGGCTAGACTCGAACTCTCCCTCAAATTGCTCCATCTCGAGAGCAACCTGGTATGCCTCTTCCAACGTCTTGGCATTGCGGCGGAAAAGCTCATACTGGTAGTGTGGCCGCAAACCACGTCGAAAGCGGGACACGGGCATGGTACTCTCCTCCGTGACACCACATCGTAGAAAGTACTCATCAAACTCCGCGATGTATTCGGAGACGGACCCGTCTCCCTGGCTAAGACTTTGCCATCTATCGATGAGTCGCTGGCGGTATGTGGGAGGAAGGTACTTTTGCCGAAGTTTATTCTTCATCTCGGCCCATGTGTCGATCGGGGGTTCTAGCCGCTGAAGTAGCAGGCTCTCCACATTCTTCCAATAGGTTTGTGCCTGCCCCATGAGTTTCATGGTGGCAAATCGGACCCTTCGACGCTCCGACATATCATACCATTCAAAATAACGGTCCATGCCAAACTCCCAATCTAGGTAGACTTTCGGATCCAAAGACCTGTAAAAAGCGGGAGGATCCGCTCGCACGGTCTTAAGGACCCGATCATCATCCTCATCTCGTTGTGGCTGAAAACCACGACGGCGTTGACCATACCCCTCGTAGGCATTGTCGGACCCATAGTCCTCGAGACCAAGGTCACGGTGTGGTAGTTGGGGAACCCGAGGAGGGGCGGGTGGAGGAACCAATGGTGGCTGGTTTTGGGCCTCGGGAGCGGCCTGGACTTGGGCCATGGGAGCGGGTTGGACTTGGGCCCCCGCGGGAGGAGGTGCGGGTGGACCTTGGGCTGCCCCAAGAGGGTCCCCGTGTGACATCCTATCTAACCGCCCAACGAGGTCTTGGACCGACCTATCGGAGTTCTCCATGCGTCCCTCCATGGCCCTAAGGCGACCATCCATATTCTCGGAGAAGGTCCGAAAGTTAGCATCGGATTGGTCCAACCTAGCCATAATGACCATCATCACCTCTTGTAGGGAGTGGAAGTCTCCCGAGGTATCCCGTGGGTTGGCCATAGGTGGGGGTGGGGGTGAGTACTGAGTACCCCGACGAGTGGGCATGCAAACACACCGACTAGAAGACACCGACTAAAGCAAAACACACTAATGCAAAATGATGCACCTAGACTTAACCAAAACTCGGTACGCGGCGGAGACAATCGACCCGAAGGTCACTCGCACAAGTGTGCGGCCTTCCCGATAGGCGTAACCTAACGGTCGGACAACACCTTTTTATATACCGAGTAAAGGGATGTATGCGACCCAAAAACGACTCTTTTTGTTGTTTTGAAAATATGATGATCCTAGACTCGACTTAGACCGACTAATGACTAGACGTAAATGACACTCTTTTTTTTTTCTTTTTGACACCCTAGACTCAAACTCGCTCTGATACCAAATTGATGCGGGATGGGACCACGGACACGACAAGATCGCGATCGTCCCTTAACGAGGGAAGCGTCGGATGTGCGCGGTTGAGAAACCGGCAATGAGCTAGGGTGGTCGGCTCTCTTTTGCGCCCGGATCGGGTCACGGGACGGCTTCGCTCTCTCTCGCAGCAGTGATATTATAAATTGAAGGCGAGCTAGGTATCCCTACACATGCTCTCTAGCAGCGGCATATAAAGCATATAAAGAATTAAGCTAATGCCAAATGTAAGGGTGAAGGCGATACCTCCACGCTCTCGGCGTGGCGAAGATGGCACCCGGCCGAAGCTCGTACTCCCGGGAACTTAGTACATTATGTTTACAGCAGTACAAATAAGCCCACTCCATGCAGGGAGGTAAAGGGCGACACAAGTGGGCCCGGGAGGACCAAGTTCGGGTTGACGGGCGGTTTCGGGCAATGCTTCGGCTTCACGCGTACTCGTGTTAGTGGGGGCCCACGTATTGACCGGAGGGGTCCTATGGGGCCTGATGACTCTTCTGTTGTGGAGAAACTTGGGAAGCGTTCCCCTGGGATGGCGAGCTACTGGAACGACCACCGGACGCCGGGCGGCCCTCGGACGACGCTCGCGGGGAACTCGGCCACAAACCTGAACTTCTGTTTGCTGGCGCGTGACTCGGAGAAAACTGCTGCTGCGATCAGCCCCGTCGTCGGAATGCGACGAGATTTGCGCCGTTGGAAAGCTGACTCAGAATACTTCGACGTAGGGGTCTTCAAAAAAAAATAATCAGATCTGTATTTCTGATCATGTATTTTACAAGCTTGCTGGAATCTGGCCAGAACTGCAGGGGCAGGTTCTGACTTCTCTGAAGATCGACGTTGACCGGGGCGAAAACCTCCGAATCTGGAAATGATTTCTTCAGCAAAGTTGAAGGTCTCTGAGAGAGGAATCCGGGACTATTTTTGGTTTTTTGATTGGAGACGAAATGGATTTTCTGGGATTTGTTTACTAGACCTGGGTCGGATCTGGGAAACTGTGGGCAGACTGTTCTTGGGAACTTGGACGAAATTTGAAAAATACTTAGAGGGTGAACCAAAAATTAAGAAAATTTCTGGTAGTAGGGGGATGTGGACAGAACTCCCAATAAATTTGGGCGACCCAACAAAAATCAAAAGGTGGTTCGAATGGGGTAAACACAGAGCTGATGAACAGTAAACAGACCAGGACAGATCTGGAACTTGGATTTGGACGAAAATCAAAAAATAGCTAAAGGATGAATTTTGACGTGATTTGTTTTGTGGGGATAAGGGTTCTAGAGGGGAACCAACCCTGAAATTTTGAGCTTCATAAGACGAAGGGAGTGATAGCAGGAATTCGGAGAAGAAGGGTCTGTCCTGAGTGGACAGAACACCGAAACCGTTGGCGATGACGCGTCGGCGGCGAGACGATGGCGGCGGCGATCACCGGAGTTGCTTCAGATGCTGGAGGGGATCAAGGGGGAGGGGATTACACTCTAGAAAGGGGGCTGGAGGTGGAGGAACCAGGGAGAGAGAGGGGAGGGGCTCAAGATCCAATTGGGGGCAAATGCCTTTTTTTCCTTCATTAATTGCTTCAATATGAAAAATACAACCTTATATAGGATGCCAACCAAACTCAACCTCAACCCTTGAATCTAGGGGTGTGGATTGAAGGGCTGGGATGAAGTATGACCAACCTCCAAAATACAATATTTAAAGGAAGCCAATTCCTAATTTTTACAACATGTGGTCAAAGAAAGGAAGGAAATAAAAAAAACTAAACAACCTAGCCTAATGGAGCCAAAAGAGGGGGCGCCCCCCTTCATGGGCCAAGGGCCTCTTCATGGGCCATGAAACATCCACAAGCCCATGCTAGACTTGGACCCTTCCCACTTAGTTGGCCCATTGGGAGTGTAACCCAATTTGGGCCTTAAGTGCATTAGTGACCCATTAGACACCTAATGACCCAATATGAAGTAACACTCTTAATGGACTCTACTAATGGCAACCTAGCCTTGGACTTGACATAACAAATGGCCCATTGGCTTGATATAAGCCTTACAAGGAGCCCAAAAGAAAGAAAATACACAATTACAATCTCATACAAGCCATAACTCACAAATACACTTCACCCGTGTATGGAAATCGCCTTTGATGCCCCATCATGTAGTAGACCGATCTCTCGACTCCCAAGTCATTTTTGACTAGGACCGAGCTAACCGTGGATGGAGTTGCCGAGAGGTAGAGATGCAAGGCTTCACCAGGGACAGGCTTGGACAGCACCGGGGGCGAAGCCAGGAACTCCTTAAGCTCGGTGAATGCTCTTTGGCATTCCTCGTCCCATGCAAACGTAGCAGATGCCATTTTGGGCCCCCTCAACAGTTTGAAGAAGGGTAGGCATCGTTCGGCCACACGTGACAGGAATCTGCTGAGCGCGGCAATGTGCCCGGTAAGGCGTTGAACGTCCTTGGTGCAGGTGGGTGGGCGCATGTCCAAGATGGCCTGGACCTTGTCGGGGTTGGCCTCGATCCCACGCTGGGTGACTAAGAAGCCCGGGAATTTCCCAGACCTTACTCCGAAGGCACACTTGGTGGGGTTGAGCTTCATATTGTACCTCAGGAGGGTGTCGAAGGTCTCTGCTAGGTCGGCGAAGTGGTCCTCGGCCTTGGGGGTCTTGACGAGCATGTCGTCAATATAGGCCTCAACGTTCCGGCTGAGCTGCCCCTCGAACATATGATTGACCAGCCTCTGGTACGTGGCTCCAACGTTCTTTAACCCGAAAGGCATCTAGGTGTAGTAGTATACGCCGAAGTCGATGATGAAGGTGGTCTTCTCGATGTCTTCTGGATCCATTCTGATCTGGTGATAACCTGAATAGGCGTCCACGAAGCTGAGTATCTCGTTGCCCAAGGTTGAGTCAACCAGTTGGTAGATGCTCGATAGGATAGCAGTCCTTTGGTGTGGCTTTGTTCAAGTCGGTGAAGTCCACACAAATTCGCCACTTTCTTGAAGCTTTTGGCACCAGGACGACGTTTGCCAGTCACGTCGGGTACAGACCGATCTAAAAAGACCAGTCTTTTGCCCCTTGGTGACTTGCTCCTTGATGATCGCCTGCTTTTTTGGCGCATGCTTCCTTCTACATTGTTGTACGGGCTTCACGGTTGGGTCGAGGTTGAGCTTATGCATCATCGTCTCCTCTGGTATTCCGGGGAGCTATTCATCAGACCATGCAAAGACTCGGATGTACACGGAAAGAAACTCTTTGTATTGCTGATGAACCTCAGATGGTAGGTCGACTCTAATCTTTACTCCCAGCGTCGGGTCATCGTTTAGGAAAACTGTTAGTAACTCGCCTCCAGCCTCGGAGGTTGCGGGTTTTTTCTCGACTTTCCGGGGGCCCTTGTTCTTCCCGTCTGACCTTGTGGCTTTGACCGAGATATTATAGCACTTTCTAGCCATCGCCGTTTTACCCCGGACTTCCCACACCCCATTTTTAGTGGGGAACTTCATCTTTTGGTGATAGGTAGAGGGCACCGCTTTCGTTCGGCTAAGGATCCCTTGGCCAAAGATTGCGTTGTATGCTATCATAACCTTGATCACTATGAAGTCCACCATAACCGTAACGGTTTTGGGTAGGGTGCCAAGTGTAACCGGCAGGCTTAGTGCTCCCTCAAGATAAGTGGCCTGGCCATTGAATCCGCAAAGGGGGGTTCGGATCAGGCGGAGCTTAGACGGATTCTCCCCCATCTTACGAAAACACTCATAAGACAATACATCAGGGGCGCTTCCATTGTCAACTAGAATCATGTCTACGTTACAATGGTTTATCGTGGCTGATATAACCAGGGCGTCGTCATGCGGGGTGGTCAGCCCTTCCAGGTCTTGGTCAGAGAAGACTATGACCTGGGGCTCACTTGGCGGGGCCTTGGTAGGCTCGGTGGCTCAGCTCGCCCGCTCAGCATGAGGCTACCTACCTCGGTCACTGTCTCCTCCTGATGCAGCTCTTCCAGCGATGACATTGATGTGGACCTCGCGAGGGGCATTGTCGATTTCCTCTGGGGCGCCTCGGTCTTCCTTATGCCCGGCCACGAACCAGGATAGGTGTCCTTGGCGGACGAGGTGCTCGATCTCATCCCGGAGCTTGTTGCAATCGTCGGTGTGATGCCCGTGGTCGCTGTGGAACATGCAATGTTTGTTGCGATTGCGGCTTTTCGATCTCATTGGCTCGGGTTGGCGGAGGACGCCCGAGCCTTTGATGTCTTCATATATCTCGTATACCAGAGCGGTCAAGGGAGTGTACCGCTCATACATCCGGGACGGGTCCTTGGGCTCTCCGTCTCGATTTCACCTTTTTCTATGGCCCGAGCCTGACTCGGGTGCTCGCTTCTTGTCCGCCTCCCGACCCGAGCTGGTTGCGCCTCGGCATGCGCTGAGAACTTCTTCGCACTCAACATGGTGTAAGGCCAAAGTCACTAGCTCGGCAAGGGTCGAGGGAGGGTGGAGGACAAGTTCACGATAGATGTTTTCAACCCGGGTGCCTCCAGTCAGTGCGGTTATGGCCGAGGCTACATCCAGGCGGGGGATTCTCAGGGCTTCCAACTTAAATTGGTTGATGTAGGCCCGGAGTTTCTCCCCTTGCACCTGTTTGAGAGCCAATAGCCCCTCTACCGACCTTGGGGGGCCACTGCCGACGAAGCTCTCCTTGAATACTCGCCCGAACTGCTTGAAGTCTCAGATGGATCCGGGGGTGAGGGCTCGGAACCATGCTTGGGCGCCTTGGACCAGGGTGATCATGAAGGCTCGGCATTTGATGGCATCTGGCACCCCGTGAAGGGTCATCAAGGCGTCAAAGCTGTCGAAGTGGTCGGCCGGGTTGCCCTGGCCGTCGTAAGACTTGAAGGTTGGAATGGAGATTCTGGGAGATACCTCTGCCTTCAAGATATAGTCAGAGAACAGGGATTTCTCCTCATCCTCTGCTGGGGAGGTCTTCTGCAAGGCGCGCTCATGCTCTGCGAAGCGCCTCTTGAACTCTTGCAGACGGAGGGATATCTCCGACTGCCGTTGTGCCGGGGGGCTAGGGGGACGCGATGGTAGGCTATCCTAGCGTTCCCTGGGGACTTCAATCTCCTGGTGCGGATGGCATGCCCCAGGTTTTCCCCACTTCGTCTTGGAGGAGACCTCTTGCTCCGGAGGAGGGGCTTGTGAAGGTCCTCCTGACCTATTGTGAACAAGCTGTCATCCTCGGAGGGTGAAGCGACCTCCGGTCGTGTGTTGA
Source organism: Amorphophallus konjac (assembly GCA_022559845.1). Lineage (NCBI taxonomy): Eukaryota > Viridiplantae > Streptophyta > Magnoliopsida > Alismatales > Araceae > Amorphophallus > Amorphophallus konjac. The sequence continues at coordinate 307,978,447 of CM040123.1, read as the reverse complement.
GACACGTCTCCGCGGGGAGGGCTTTTCAGAGGGACGTGTGACCTTACTTCCCTGGCCACCTGGGTCCTCATGAGTTCAACGAGGACATCTAATTTTGCGTTGAGGGCTTGGAAAACGTCAGCGCCCTCGTTGGATGGTTTCCCTACCGCCGCGGGCGGATGTGGTTCGTCGACTGGGGTGCTGGCGTTGGAGGGGGGGTCTTGCGCGGCCTGAGAAGGGCCTTCTCCCCCCACCACCATGTCCTTCCCCCTATCGCCAGCGGATCTCCTCCCTGTACTTCTTCGCACCATGCTGGCTCTTTGATCGTTTCCCACAGACGGCGCCAGATGAAGAGGGGCGATCTCGCGCTAGTCCTGAGTTGGGGGCATGATCACTGATCAGTGAAATGCAAGGAAGGGAAACGGATCAGGGGGCCCAGGGGTGGTTCCCTGGGGTAAACCCTCCGATGCCTAAGTCAGTAGAGCAGTGGTGGAAGCTATGAAAGGAGGAGGAAGGAGATGCACGAGATCCCTCTCCACCAAGGTGGTGAAGTGGCTCTTGCTCAGGGAGTTTTAGGCGTGTGTAGGTCTTACCATTCGTTGAAGGGAGTCCCCAGTTTAAATAGTGTGCTAGCCTCTTGAGTCCCGTAAGCTGAGAAGTTCAAGACGGGGGTTACGTCCTCGACGTGGGCTCTTTACATCCTCATCATGGGCTCTTTATAACCTTGAGGACTCGTGGGTCCCTTATCTTTGTGAACTCATGTTCATAAAGGGCTATCAATGGAATCGTGGATAAGCAATCGTCGGTCGACCCAAGCATGAAGAGTGCCAACCCTATCTGGGCGATCGGCATAGCTCGGATGAGGCTCGATCGGAGTGGGCGCGGGGCGCTAGCCTTTATCCCGGCGAGAGGGATAGGTCGGGCTTGGGTCTTCCTCCGACCGGACCGACGCTCGGGCCTTCCGAGCCTAATGGCCACGGAGGAAGTACTTGATCCCGAGTGATGTTATTGAGCTTTTATGCTAAGTGGGCCCTGCGGGGTGATCACTTAGATGAGCCAGGCCTCGTTTGGTCCTGCTGTACCTGGTTTGGCTACTCTTAGATGGGCTATAGAAATCCCCCTCTCCACTTGGTAAGCCTCCTGGAACTCTGTCACCTCCGCCGATAGGGTGAGCACCCTACTAACCTCCCACATGATCAGGGCACTCCTAACCACCTGCTCGTCCTCCTTTGACCCGAGCCTCCTTGCTTGTAGTGCGAGAAGATGGGGTAGCGCTGGATGTGAAGTCCGGGGTAGTCCAATCTAAAGGAAGTACCGGTGCGGGCTGTACATCGCCTAAGCGATGTCACCCATGAGCCTCAAGTCCAAGTCAGGCCCCTACAGAGCCTGAGAGTAGTGCCGTGGAGGAAGGGAGGGCACATCGCAAACCGATCCAGGGGCAAGGTGTTGATGTAGAGGTGCCACTCGTCCCTAGTCTTCTAGTCTGCCGTCCTACACTCCACCTACTGGGAGAACATAAAAGAACCACCAATAAAGAAAAATGGATGGCTCCCGAAGATCCATCTAACTGAGGTGACATCTTCCCTAGGCATGAACTTCATCCTAACACCCATCCAGCACTCTAGAAGAATCATAGAGCCAAACCGTGGACCCCCTAGGGCAGCTGAGCTGAGACCCTCATATAAATAGGTATGGACGGCCTGGGAAATGGAAAGACCCTGCCAAAGACCACTGATGGTGCTAAGAATGGTGACATCTAAGACATGGTCGACAGAGGGGAAGAGTATTGCCCCATACAAGCAAATGGAAGCGGCCTTAGCTATGGCCTCATACCACCCACACTTATTATTACAATGTGCTGTCACCCACTGGTTGAGAGGTAGTAAATGGATCTGGTGTGGGCTCACTATGGTGCGGATGTCCTTGATACTAGGTATGAACTCTCCTAAGATAAGGGCAGGATCCACAGGGGCAACGGTGTGACAGACTGAATCTTCCTCACCCACCTTGGACCTAGAAAAAAACAAATAGGTTTCTACCTCCTCTAGTAGGATGGTGGCCTCAAAAGATGGGAAGATGAAAGTGTGGGTCTGAGGGTGCCATATCTCTACCAAGGCTAAAATACTATGCCAATCTAGGGAAAGCTTGGGATAGTTCTTGGCTAGCACTAGGAGTGGGTGAAGGTGCCAGGACCTAAGGATGGATGTCACAGATATGGGTAGCTCGCGGATCATAGGAGCCATCCACTTCAAGGTGGAGTATCATCTCAGGCCAGGGATTAAAGAGAAGAATAAGAGAAAAGAGAGGAAGAACATATAAGCTTTTGAAGGAAATGATGAAGAATTGATGAAATTGAATGGAACAACATTAACTTACCTCTCTCATAGGGTTGGAGCTCAAATGCCCTGGGATGGTTGTTAGCTTTTGTAGCAACCCGTGCTCCTTTCTAGCAGGCTTTGGACCTTGATAAGCCACCTCACCCATTGAGCTCCCTTCCAAAGCCCTCTTCATGATGTTTTTGAGGAAGATTGAGAAGGGTTTTAAGGTTTGAAAGAGGGTTGATGTGTGAAGAATAAATTTGGGAGTCCCCTCTTATTTATAGGACTTGATTAGAGGCCTAAGCCCACTAGAATTGAGGTAGGATAGGTTTAGATCAAGTTAAGCTAGAGTTTGGGTCGGTTTGGGGCACCCATTCTCGGGTTAGGACCCTCCAAGAGAGTCCCGATCGGGCTCTCAGGGCGTCTGAATACACGGTCTATCGATAGACCGCTTTGTTCCGAGAACGGTCTTATGGAGACTGTTCATAGGCATTCTACAAACTCCAGACCTTGGTATGTGCACGGTCGTGGATAGGCCGTTCCAATAAATACACGGTCAAAATAGAACCGTTCCTGTCCGTTGGGCGGACAATATTGGACCGTTTAATTGCTTCTCTGGGTTCTAGCCGAGCGGCTTTTAGCGGTCTAAAGTAGACCGTGTGGGTCCTGGAGCGGTCATATGGGTGGCCGTTTAGAAACCTGAAGCCTCTTTTTGTCCTCCTTGCACCAATGCCACTCAACCTGTGTTCGTCCCTCTCTCCTACTCGCTATTTGGCGTCTCTCTCTCCCACTTGCTATTTGGCATCTCTCTCTCCCACTCACTCGTGTCGGGTCTCTCTCACTCACTATTGGTGTCTCTCTCTCCCACTCACTCGTGTCGGGTCTCTCTCTCACTCACTATTGCTGTCTCTCTCTCCTTCTCACTCCTGTTCGTTCTCACTCACTCATGTCGGGTTAGGAGTCGTTGTCAAGCATTTGCATTCATTCACAAGTAAGTCAAAATCAAAAACATATCATATCACTATTATATCCACATGTACAAGGTCCTGTCAAAGCTACATCAGGCCGGTCCCTCTCCCTCCAGCTTGTCACTGTCCTCTACCCCCTCGTGCCTCTTCGATGGCGGGGCCATCGCAGAGCTGACCTCCTATCGAGGTCATCGGCGCCGCTCCTCCTCCTCGTTCCTCCGGTGACCAGAGGAACCCATAAAATAACTCCTGTAGGAGCTACCGTGTGTGCCGCTCGGGACACCGCTCTCTGGCCTCCGGGTCATCTTCTCGAATGCCCAAACCTCGCATCTCAGCTCCACTGCCTCTAACCGAGCCCGCTCTGACTCTACGTGAGCCCACTCTGCCGCAGCTCGGTAAAGGTCCGCCTCCGCCGCCTAGGCTCAAAGAAGCTCCGTCTCTACCGTCCCGGCGCGGGATCACTCCATCTCTGCATAGAGGCGTGAAGCCTCTGCTACCTCTGCACATAGAGCTGCGGCCTCAGCACGGAAGCGCTCCATGTCCTCCCGCAGTCGGGTGGCCTCGCCCAGGGACGCCGCCAGCTCAGTCGTCTGCATATGCATACATCATGGTCAGTTAATTGCATTTCATAAACATAATCAACTGGGAAGGCGTAGTGTACTTACCATCTCGGCGAGAGCCGCCTCGACCGCCTCTGCCGGGGTGACCATCCTCGTGAACTCTGTGTCCCGCTCGACATGGTACGCAGGAGTCTGGGATAAGGAAGAAGGTGCGTCAGCCCCCTGGTGCTGGCCTCCCTCAGCTCGTTGCATTCAAAACTCCAGATCAGTCAATCTCATGTCATAATCATAATCAAGTGCATAAATAAATTTAAGAGTTAGGGTTAAGGAAAGTCACCAAGAAGGCCTAGGGCCTATCGGGCCTCGTCCCGCTCCTGGATGGTCGAGTGGAGGAGTCCCTGCAACTCGGCGATCCTCCCCTTAGGGTCAATCTACATTTAAGAAGCCCAAGTGTCAGTGCATAATCATAATAGAAAGCATAAGCATAATAGAAAGCATTAGGGGTAGAAGTCATACCGGTCGGCGGGCACCACGGAACACCTGGTCCCTGTAGTGCCGGGCGTAGGCCGTGTAGTAGGCCTCCTCACTCTCCGCTTGGGCGGACACCACCCGCTCGAGCGCTGCCCTGTCAGCGATCGGCTCCACAGCTCGCGTCGTTCAGTCCACCACCATGGCCAGCCCACGGGGGTGTCGCCTGACTCGCTCCTCCAGCTTTTCTGGTGTTGGGAACTCTACCGTTGGCTGATGGATGCCGATCATCCTCATAACCAGTCAGAAGTGGAGCGGCTCCACTACGTTCATGCAGTGCAGCCAAACGTCTCGACCTGAGTAGGCGAGGGCCGCCCCTACCCATGGCTGACCCCCGTGCCCCTCACTCGCGTACGGTGTCCACCGAACCTGTCAAATAGGGAAGTCACATTAGCATCATAAGCATATATGTTGCATTTAATGAAAGAGTATGAGTTTAGATTCATACAGAGGTGAAGGACAGTGTGTCTAGGTCGTCCTGGATCCCCCGGACTTGTCTCCATAGGGACCCCGTCTCTCGTGGAGCCGTCCACTGCCTGGCGATGGGCAGTCGCTCCGGGTGAGTCTCCTCTCCTCTCCCTAGCCCACATAGGTGTACGTAGGACCACACCTGCATTGCATTTCACAAAATTTCAGAATATAGAAGTTATAAGGAACATATAGCAAATTGCATAATCAGTTTAAGGGTTGAGTCGTACCTGGAGTAAGGGGGAGAAGCCCCCCAGCATCATCCATCGGCTGGTGGAGCTGAGGGTATCGAACAAAAACGCGAGGACTACCGCACCCCAGGGGTAGTCCCCGATGTGTCCTAAGTCCTCGAGCAGTGGGAGGAACCGACAAATGATGACGTCGACCCTCGTCATAAACAGTAGGCTCCCGAAGAACAGCATCAGGAACCTCCTCAGCACTCGGTCCACCTCAGGTCCCACCTCGGCTGCTACTCTGGGTCGCACCCGGTCTATCAATCTTTGCAAGTGCTGCTCGGGCAGCTCCCCGGTCGCTATCCCTATGCTCCTCAGTCCGAGGCTCTCATGTAGTGATGGGGACATCAAAGCAAGAGCGCTACCATTTTATTTGCATTTGTGTCCTTTAGTTTGCTTTTATATCCTTGGGAAAGTATATGTGCAATTGTAAGACTTTATAAGCCAATGTGTCATTCCCTAGGATTGTTTGGGTTTTTGTGCAAAATGTCAGTAGGTCTAGCAAGGGGGCCCTCCTTCCTTTCTCATTGGTTCACCTAAGTCATTTGGGTCCATGTGAGGCTGGTCAACCATCCTAGGTGGCTTCTAGATGGTTTGACAAGTCAAGGGGGGACAAGTGGAATACAAAGTCCAAGATGCCACCTACCTTGCCCCTTGGTCAAGGGGGCGCCCCCCTCTAATGATATTACAATGTGGTTCCAAACCATATGGGATAAATAATTAGGAACTCCCTCTTTTACCCCTCCCAATTCTAGATCTAGGGTTATTTTGAGTCTTTTTCCATTTCATACAAATAGATGTAATTCACATTTTATTGGAATTAATGAATGAAAAATTATGAAATTTGGTTGGAATCCCCTTGAGGTGTGCCCCTCTCTCCTCTCTCCCTGCTGTTCTTCTTCTTCCTCCAGCAATCCAGGGTGTGAGACCCATTCTACCTCCTCCTCTGATCCTCTGAATTCTATTTCTGCCGTCGCCGCCATCGCGCCGCCGTCATCAACATCGGAGTTCTGTCTACATCAGGATAGGTCCTCAAAGCTCAAATTTTAGCTCTCCATCAGGAGCTCAGATCGAGTCCAAACTTGGAGAGTGAGTCATCCACGTCCACCCGAGCCACCACAAAAAAAATCCAGTCATTTCCCCGTCGTTAAGTATTTTCCCATTTTCATGTTCCTCAGTATTTCAGTTCTGTCGTCTGTTCAGATCCTGTGACAGCAACCCTGTGTTTCTAAGTTTCGACCCCCTTTCCCTTATTTTCTTGGGTCACCAATTTTATTGGGAGTTCTGTCCATCACCTCCATGATCCACGAATTTTCTTAGAATTTCTGGAGTACTTTTTGTATTTTTAAAAATTACTGTCTTCTCCCAATTATGTTCTATCCTGTGTAGTTCAGATCCGACCCCCAGTCAGTATAAAACCTTCAAAAAATCGAAACCTCCACCTAAAGTCAAATAACAATTATCCCCGTCTTCCTTGTTCTCACCTCTACAACTTTTGTGAAGAGTCCATGTTCCAGATCTGAGGTTTGAGGCACAGTAAATGCCAACTCTCAGGAAAACTTAGTTCTGTCTTGAGATTTCGGGTTCTGTCCAACAGTAGCTTATAAAATCGATCAAGGCCAGATCCAAGAAATTAAAAATTCTTTCTCTGGCCATAGATCAAGGTATTTTGAAAGAGCTTTCCAACGGTACCTCTTGTGTGTTAATCCGACATCAGGAGTGATCGCAGCAGCAGATCTTGCTGGGTCGCGCACTGTAAAAAAGTAGCTTTAGATCCGTGGGCAGCAAGGTCAACCACTGAAGACCGGAGCCGACTCGCCTTCCGCGAGGCGAACCGGCATGCCGCTGTCCTAGGGAGCACCTCTCCAGGAGCCAACGTCATAGCGGTACCACTCCGGGCCCACTCGGACCCGCCGATGAACACGTGGGCCCACGTTTGTGAATACGCGTGCCGTTGAAACTACATCAAAACGCTGCCCGTCAACCCAAGTTCGGTCCTCCCGGGCCCCATTTGTAGCTCGTTACCTCCCTGCGTGGAGTGGGCAGTAGAAACCATTTCTGTAATTATTGTAATAATTATTTAACCGGGAGTTGCTGTCTTGGCCGGGATCATCTTCGCCACGCCCAGAGCCTGGAGGTAAACTCGCTCCCACTCTTTATCACATTTTGCTTATCTCGTATACCTTTTGAATGCCGCTGCATGTGATAGGTAATTAGCTTGATATCTATTTTTATCACCGCTGCGAGAGAGTGAGTGTAGTCCGTCCCGTGGCTCGATCCGAAAGGCCGATACCCGAGACTCATTGTCGATTTCTCAACCGCGCACGGTCCACGTCTTCCCTCGCTTAGGGACGATCGCGAGCAAGAGTCCCAGGTCGCGTGTGTTGACAACCATTTTTTGCCGATAAGTTGAGTCATTTCTCTTATTCCCATTTATTGATGTCTCGAGTTGTCCATCACTCACTAGGCTATTTTCTGGCACGTTCTGGGCCAATTTTCTGGGTAGCCTCCTTCCCTGGCTAGGTCCGAGTTGATTCAGGGCTTAATGGGCCTTGGTTTTGGTTGATTAAGCTTTTCTATGAATTTTAAATGCCCATATGCATGTGCGGTCAACCTCCAGCCGTTCAACCATTTGTGCAGTTGATAGTGGGCCGTCCAAACATTTAGTGGGTATATTGGTTAATTCTCTAAATTATCACCGACAAGCATATATATAGCCTAGTCTTAGCCGCATAAGTCATTGTACGGTATATTCTGAGCCATCTATCTCTCAAGAGTCCTAGCGTCGATTGACTATTCAGATAATTACCTATTTATCTTCTTATTTGGGATTTATCACCGACAGGCTTGGGCGGTTTCCCAAGAGCCGTTCAACTATGAAAGAGTCCAGCGGTGAATTTACCGGTCAGTTCAGTAGATAAATTAATTATTTCAAGATTTATTTGAATTTCCACCGACAGGGATGGACGGCCCATGTCTGGCCGCTCATTAGTTGTGCGGTCTATCGGGAGACCGTTTATCCTCTCGGACCAGAAAGTGGTTAAGGCTTTTTCCTATCATTCGTGGCTTTTTCCCCAAACTTTCTCCGACGATTTATCCGCGAATCCTTAACCATTTTGAGTGCCGTTTCTTCCAGATGGAAGACAATTGAATTATCTTCATCTTTTATGCGATAATCTTGACCTGAAAATGGCCAGGAACCCTAATTTCGAGCTTGGGATTTAGGTGCTCTATAAATAGACCCTAGGGGCCGGGTTTGAGAAGGGGGAGATTTTTGGTCGACGACGAAGCCCTGCCAAATCTTTGAGCGACCTAGCACCAGGGAGGGAGGCCCTCTACATCCACACAGGCCTCCGGTTCGGGGAGTAGTCTTATTTCGAGTCATTAGTACATTTAGTCTCATTGTTCTTTCTTGTTTGCATGCATCACGTCCTCCACGTTGCTTCCATGTTTTCATTACTCTCTTGCACCATGCACACACCCTCCCATGTTTTCTGACGCCCCCATGGGTTTAAAAATCCCTAGGTACCCCCCATTTCAATTAGTCATGTTCATTTCCATCCGTTTGAGCATTTACTACACTTTCTAGTTATAACCTGGGTTTTCCTTTGTGTCCTACATGTGGTTTTGCAGGTCAGCAACACACTAGCGCGAGGCCCATCCTTTCTGGTCAGCTGGAAAGGGTGGAGGTTGGACCTTTACAACTCACGGCATGGCAGTCTTAGGCGGCTCCCAATTGTCCGTTCACGAAGACGAGCGGTGGCTTCTGGACCGTTCTTCTTCGTCCTGCGGTTGTGTTAGAGCCATTCATCTGCCAGTCATTCTCCATTCTGCATTCCTCTTCAGCCTCTGTAGACGGTTTGTCGTACGGCCTCTCATCTTTACAGACGGTTCTTCATGAGCCGCCCATCTTCGCAGGGCTAGTCCTAAGGCGAGTACCCCTCTCTCTTTCTAAGGTATGGCGTGTTCATCACGTTCGGCATCTTGGTGGCGATCACAGGTTTGTGTATTTCTATTCATTCCCACCATTCACATATATGTATTTCTCACATTGTTTTAATGGAAGGAACGGGAGAGACCCCTAAGATGGTAAAAGGGAGGAAAAACTTGTTAACACATCCCTTTTTTGGCGATCATGGTAGGACACCTAGTGCCCATCGTGTTAGTGACTTGCTGACCTTCTCTCTTGCTTTGGTTGTCCTTTTCTCGAAGAGGTTTCTGGATGATCTTGGCTGTCCGCGCTCTCTGTCCTCTGGAACTTGAGCGGCTCTCTAGGAGCCATCCAAATCTTGTGCGGCTGTAAACCCCTCATTCTTCTCTGCGAACAGTGCCACTTCTCCTCGAAGCCTGCTGTCGTGAGCGGTCTCTCACCACCCGTTCATCGTCCATACGGCCTGCATTTGGCCGTCCATCTTGCTGGTTCAGGTACACCTCTGCCTTCATACTGTTGGCTGGATTACTGTCACGCGGTTGCTACAGGTCCATTCTAGTACTTACGTGGTCTGTCAATAGACCGCTCATCCTGGTACGCTTCTGATTTCTGTCTTTTTCATTCTAGCATTTTCTGATTTTCCTGTTACTCTGTCGTTACTCCCTGGTATGCACGATCGTTCACAGACCGTATTTGCTCCCTGAGCGGTCTCGATCTGACCGTCCTTTTACTGCTACAGTGCACCCCATGCTACAGTTTGATCATTGAGTTATATCAATATATACATATATGTTGGTGCTATTTGATCTCCCCCTGCTGTTGTTATATCATTCCATGGTTGCGTTCATCTCATTTTCTTACATTTGCTGGATCATTGCTTGCTAGTTTCTAGGCTAGATCTTGCATGCACTCCGATGCGCATAGGATTCATGCATATTTATCATCTGTAGTTGCATTCCTACCGAGGTAGGGTTTCCTCTCATCTCCATACTCCTTGGAGCTGACTAGGTGACCTTACCGAGGACCTCCGTAAGTCCCCGTGAGCCATGGATTCCTACACAGATGCCGGGCAGGTTGTACCACATTATCCCTCAGTCTAGGGTTTTGCATACGAAAAAGGGGGAGTCCCTTAGAGTTACCCAGTTTCCCACTCTTACCCCGGTTAGGTACTTTATGGTTGAGTGAATTCATAGAGTAATTAACCCACTAAGGTCCTAAAGAGGAACTTATAAAATTTTCGTGCATCATTCATAACTTGGGTGGTTAATCGGTTGACTCTTCCCTCATCTCTTTATGTATTGTAGTGTCATCATTTGCATCTTTTTGTCAGACTAGGCTCATTTAGACTAGTTCATCTTAGTGTCACATTTGTCCTAGGTTTCTTCCCCTTTTGTATCTCCTCCCATTCTTGATTGTATAAAGTCCCCATTCTCCCCATGGAGCATTTTTCCCCTGCATCTTATTCATATTCTTCTCTACCTTCTTATCCCCGCGTGGATTCCTCTTCCCACGTGGGCCCATCTCTTTATTCCTCCGTTGGACCCTATTCTTTTAATGGGCCTTCTTATCCCGCTCGTGCTACTGTTGGCCCAATCAGTCCCCGTTCTCACATTCACCATCATTCCAGGCCCATGCATTCCTCCATTCCCAGAATGGGCTTGCCTTCACCTCAGGCCGGATCCCCTCATTCGGCCCATCATCATTATCCTGGTTTAAATTCATCCTCTCTTGCTCAGGCTGGCCCATATCCTTCTCGGACTCTTTCCACCTAGGAGATGATCGCTAAGGCCGAGCATCAGCTTGATGAATTACAACACTGAATCAATCCCCAAACTTCTTTGGATATTCCATTTGCATTCCAAGGTCTTCAACCCCCACCACGTTCACAGATTTCCGCATATCGTCGCTATGGTGGAATTGGTACCCCTACGTCCATTTGAAGGATTTCTTATATGAGTCGGCCCAATTCCGGCACGATCTACGCTTGATGGCCTATTTGTTTGGTATATCTTTAGAGGGCTCAGCCAAGGATTGGTTCTTCACGTTACCACAAGAGCAGATGATGAATTTTCAAGTTACACAACAAAAATTCATTCAACAGTACTGAGACCAAATTGGACCTAGGTATTCCATGGTGGATTTGTCCCAAGAGAAGATGAAGCCCGACGAGGAATTCTCTGTGTTCACCGACCGCTGGCATCGCCTAGCCGCGCAAGTTCCAGGACATATTTCGGAGGGCGAACAAATCAAGATGGTTATTTCTAATGCAACGCCCGAGCTCATATGCATTGATGAGGGCATCTCACAGCGCTCACTTTGGTTCGGATCGCCTGCATCATTTGGATGAAGCCCGGCTATGTGTTCACATGTTATTTTCATTTTCTTTGAGTCATATCTTATGTACTTTCCTTTATTGAGTCATGTTATCTTAGTCATTTCCTTTGTTATGCTTATTTGGGCCCAAGTACCTTAGTTATGGGCCCATAGGAGTAAGTCTAGGATATGCTTGGTCTTTTGTCTAATTGTCAAGGATACTTTGTCATGTAAAGAATGGATGCCTATATATAGGCCCCATCTCTCCTCATGTACTGAACTTTTGATGAATCAATCTGAATAGAAGCATTTCTCAAATCTTACTCCCCTCCACTAAATTTCTCTTCTCTATTTCTCTCTCATTATCTCTCTCTCTCTCCTCAAGGAAGGGGGCGAACCCCTCTCTCTCTCCCCCTTCTCCCACCTACCACCTACCCCCCTCCCTCATTAAGGACCTCCCCAACCACCCACCACCCCAATAACTCCACCCCAACCCCAAGATAGGCTCCACCAATCCAAACCCCACCACCCAATCACCAACTACTCCCTCCACTTCCCTAAGCACCTCACCACCTCCCCAAGGCTGAAAGAGCTTCTCCCAAGGCCAAATTTGAATCTCCCTCCCATCTCACAACCCGCATACCAAGCCTTGGTCGCCCAAACCACCCCCCTACCCAGCCCAAGTTCGCCCCCCCCCCCCCCATTCCCCTCTCCATTGCTCACCTTGTGCAGCCCTCTCCCTTCCCCTACCCAAACCAGCCACTCCAGCTTCCTTCACCCATCCACCCCTTGATTCCCCACTCTCCCAACAGCCCACCATCGACCCCCACCCCTTCTCACAGCCTTCAGTCACCCCAATCCCTTGCCCTATCATCACCACCCCTTCACCCATATCTTCTCATCTTTGCAGATTCAGTCCCAGGTTGCAGACAGCAGAGTATCAGCGGGTTGAAGAGAGCACCACATCGTCACCTAGGGGCTTCTGGCAGCATATCATACATCGGTGGAAGTGTCTGCGAGTTAGCTTTCCAACGGTGGCGGTCCCGCATCCGTACAAGCTTGGAGCTGATCAGAGGAGCCGTTCTCGCCGGACTGCGCTTCCTGACTCCGGATCATGACCTGAATCTGAGATCAGAGGCTACCACGGCCAGCTCGAGAAAGATCTGGGCACCATCTTCGGAGATAAGGAACTACGACCAGTCCTCTTTCAGTACGAGGAAGAAGAAAGTCAATCTCCCACTCGAGCCCTCAGTTCCAATTTTTCTCGTCGAAGTGCGCAGGCTGCTCCCTGCTGTTCCAGGTTGGACCACCACCCAGTCTTCTGAGAATAAGTTTCTCCTCCGACCTCCTTTTGGAGCCCCGTTAGTTCCTGATCGAAGCTGTTCCAACCACGGTCACGTCAACATCAATTTCGTCTCAAACGGAGTTCAGTAGCCTCCGTAGCATCATCTGCAACCGACCTCATCCGTTCTGCACCAGACAGAGATAGAACCAATCAGTCCGGTTCCGGACTCTGACCCGGCCAGCAATGACTACACGAGAATTACCCAAAATTCAAGCGTCATCCCGGGCCAGTGTAGAAAGTTTTGGCACTGGTTTCGACGGATTCTAAGCCCCGCTGAGCCCGTGGCGGTGCCATCATCAGCAACATGTCCTGCTGTTCCTGAAG